>CM060194.1:29331170-30531170 GCA_030549335.1 Pontederia crassipes | reverse complement strand
GTATGTTGAAGGTACATATATAATATTTAATTTATTTATTGATTAAAGTATAGTATAGATAATATATAGGGTTGCGTCAAAATAGATAACATATGGCGATATAAATATAGATAGCCTATATATAGTTATCTATTTCTTAATTAACATATGTACGCAGGGGATATGGATAACATATTGACGTCTACATAACATCGTCTTTTGTGTGGCGCCAACTCATGTCTCCATAGCGTCTCAGAAGTTGCGACTCTAGGTTCGTGTTGAAAGCTGTCAACGCGAGAATAACGCTAGGTTCTTCCTTACAGTTTTGCTTCATGACGCGCAATAATAGCGGCTACCTGACGTCGCTATGGCACCTTCTTTAGTGCCTATTTCTTGAAACACGAAGAAAATGCTAATGAGACGCTATTGAGAGACACGTAACGTCTCCTACTTGGGACTCAATCAGGACGTCATAATAGCGCTAATGCAGTCGATTTAGCGTCACCATATTTCTAGACGCTATTCTGCGTCGCTAATCGACAAATTTCTTGTACTGATCACATAATATCACATTGACTTTCATTCCATATCATAAGTCATAATTAAGAACACACATGTCATAATAGTGAGAGACTTAATTTCTAGTCATATTTGGGAATACACATTTTATAATGAGGGACATCATTCCTTAAAAAGTACATACATAGATGTAAGATTTTACTTCTCAAACTTAGGTCCCCTTGAAATACACACATAAGTGTAGGACTTTACTTTCCATCTTCACTTTTATCATTTCTTTGTTATAAGATACTTAGACTTCACTTTCATTCTTATTTTATTTTCTAACATCTTTGATCTTAGCAATAGTTGAAGAATCATATCAATATCATAACATTGGCTAGTTATGTCACATCTTTAGGAACACGCACATCATAATAGTGAGAGATTTTATTTCAAGGAATACACACACCATGATAGTGAGGGATTTTATTCTAAGAAATACGCACCCTTTTTTTTATGATGAAATTTGTTCCATAAGAAGCACATATACAAATGTAGGACTTTACTTCGTTGACTTACATCCCATAGGTGCAAGACTTTGCTTCTTACTATTGATGAGTGACAATAACATTCTTCAACTTTATGTGCATTATTCTTTGCAATACATCAATCATTCTTTTTCTTTTACCCTAATTATGATTGAGAATGTCTAAACGTGTGTTTAGGTGATCGTCAATGCATCAATCAATGTTTCATGAATAGCATCATATGTAAAATGTATGAAACGTCATAAAGCATTATGCATCAACAAATAAATGTATTTGGAATTTATATAAACATCTAAAGAAAATGCATAATATTAACATGACAATTGTTGACATAAATAATAATATGTCAACTTTTCTTATTTGACAATCCTGACACATCACAAATTAAAAAATTATAGCTCAATAAATAGACGCTCATTTTGATTGATTCTAATTTTCATGCAAACTATACTTTCATAGGAATCCCATATAAAATTCTTGGATTTTATTTTTTTGACATTTAATTTCAAAAATTCATACAACTACTGAGATCTATTCTTTATATAGTATTCTGACAACAGACACTAAAATATTAATAATTTAATATATATAGATAATTTCAATTGCCATAGAATGATCTTAACTTGTGTAAAAAATTTAAACCCTTATTCTAAATTAATATAGATTTTACAAATTCGTCTCGTTGTTACTCGAGACAACATAATAGTAGTCTGATATTTGGATCATAATTCTTTCTGTACATCTTAAAATTGGATGAAACAATTTTTTTTGAAAATTAGACTTCGCGAGCTTTCCATTTTATTTGTAATTTTTGGCAAGTAAAACCTACACAAATAATTATTTAAAAGATAGTTATAAATTTAACAAATTATGTAATATAAATTATGGAACCATCGTCCTTTGGCCAAAATTTTTTAGTTATTACAACAGCATGACGGTGCTTTTTATGGCCATGATGGCACTTTGTTGGGAGATCACAAAGCAAATTCGTTGGTCACGCCATGTTGGTGTTCATGGTTGTTAGCACATGATTAATATGAAGTCAAGATAAAAGATTTTTCATGATAAATATGCATTTTTTCGACCAAAGTGATGACTTAAAAAATCGAACTCACGATTACTAATACACGAAGAACCACTTGAAATATAATTCGCTATGCCAAATATTCTTATTTTTTTTAGTTCTTAATTAATAGACTGGTTTACTATATAACGTTTTCTACATTATCGGATCATGAGTCCGTGACCCAAAGAAGAAAATTGAAGGCTTTCACGTCAACAGCAGTGGAATAAATTAGTGTGCCATTCAATTTTTGTGTTGCTTCATTAACATTTTTTTCCTTTCTTTTTTTTTATGCAATGTCACCCATCTCTTTTATTGCACTCGGTTGGCTCTTGTGCTCGTATTTAGTAAAGCCACCTGCTACTCGCTAACTTTGGTGCCATTTCTAGTGGTCGCTTTTGACCCAATTTTTTTTTTCTTTTTTGGTCTCCTTTTCTCAATTGGTGTACAAGAAAACATTTTTCTTTCATGTAACACTTGTGAAATTGATGCCACTCACAAATGTTTTTTTTTTCTCTTCAATTACTCATTTTCGATTAAGATGCCACTGAAAAGCGTACTTATATTTTTTTTGCTATTGGCCATCTTACAAATATTTCATTTTTTTTATAGATAAAAGCAATATGAAATTTGTGAAACACTTGAAGGTCATGGTCTATAAACAAGCTCTTCATGCATTTAGTGCCTTCTATGAAACCCTCTTAGATTAAAAGAAAAAAGAAAAGAAAATTTCCGGTCGTGAATTTGATAAAAGATCATAAGTAATTTAAATTTTGCTAAAAACAAATATCATATTATAACTCAAACTGTTGGGGAAATTTTTAAAAAATATATAAAATATTCTTATAACTACAGAATACGAAAGGTTTTTCCTCATAAAGTATAAATAAAGTAACAAAAAGCAATAAATATATGTTGCAAAGAAGTAACAAAATACATGAAAAAAAAGGGTTTTCCTCGTTCCCTGTCTCTGTGTTCCGCACTGTTGAGAAGCTCTGAAACTTTTTCCCCCCTTCTTCTCTTCCGAATTCTGAAGCTAACAGAGGTATAAAAAAATGGTACCTTTATCGCCTGGTTCCTGTTCTGTTTCTTCATCATATGATGATAAAAATGTCGCTGGGGCTGTCTTTTTCTCTGGGGGGGTGTTGAGTGCATTGATCATTTCTCTGGTATATTTAACTTGTTGTATGTGCTCAAGTTTTCGTGGCCTGGCCAGGGTAATGTTCTTCTTTTTCCCTTTTCTTCTTACATTTTTTTTTTGCACCATTGTATTGACCCTCCCAAAGGCCTGAGTTAGATACTTGTTAACCCTTTTTTTTTTGGTTGAGCAATGTGGTTTCTATGACTGCTAGTGCAGTTTGGCTTTACGTTTTCCCTGCTCTTGTTATCGTGGATGTTACGGTTTCTAGCCCCTATTTTCCCAGTGATTATTGTGGCCATTGCTCTAGAGTCCTGTTGATGCAAGTCCTTGTCGTTGCATTTTACGCACAGGCGATCGGTGAGGTGTCCGAAGCAAAATGAGGGATCAAAGCAAGTGCAGAAAGGTTTCATCGGATAGGTACTGTCTCCCTTACTGTTATCCAGTTGCATGCTTGATGCTGTGATATTCTGCTATGGACATTACAAAGTGTAGTTTCTTTTCATTGAAAAGTTAGAACAGTGAAAATAATCCGACTCTGAGTTGTGATGTTAGTTTTATGAGCTGCAATAGGTGCATTAGCTATCAATTTTGGTATGTATTTCATAATATACTTTATTTCTACCTCTTCTGTGGGATATGCTGCAGCCTAGAAATTTCAGTAAATCATAGACCTAGCAAGCCAAGGTGATGAATGCGATGATTACCATATTATGCCACATTCCATGGTGCAGATCCGTGCTGCTCATGTAGCACATTACACGACCATTACTGTCATAATTTATATATCTTCCAGACCTGGTTATTATTTGCTCTTCGAATAAAAAAAAATGGTATAGCTAGGTTATTTAGTTTTCATTCTTTTTCATTGAATGAACAAGCCCTGTCATTTCTCCAGTTCTTTCATTTAGAGGAGTTTTTCATCACATTATGTTTAGTGTACTAAACTAACAGTTCAACTTTCTGTTATCAGATATGATACGCAAAGGTTACATATTCCAGAAGCATGCAATTGTGAAGGATGTTTAGAAAGTCACTATGCAGATACAAATGTGCAGGGAAAGCATGCCCCAAAAAGTTTTGAGAGAAATGGTTCTGATGGTGAAAGGGCTGCTAGTAAACTTGGAAGAAAGTTGTCTCCTAAGGAAGCTAAAGTCAAGTTTATGTCCACTGAAGAAGCTATTTCTCTGGCTAAATCGGGCACATGCGAAAGGCCCCGCACATTTATTCGTTCTAGTTCCAACCGAAAACAAAAGAGTTTACGTGCCATTTATAATCATGTAACCACTGAGAGCAGTCGTGCAACAATTGGAAATCAGCAAGCATCATCACCTATAAAATTGCCATCCGTTTTGAACAGAGAGACTCCTGCTAATACAAGTTCAGAAACTTCTAATGGGCAACTCAATGTGAAATCTGGTGATGAGGTTACTTCAAAATTTGAGCCTCCTAAGCATGTTTATCTAAGAATGCAGACAATTACTTCTTTCGATAGGAAATATTAGTCACTTTCATTATGAGAGTACTCCTAGCATTTTTATAAATATTTATGGCAAGAAATTTTGTTGGTTATTTTGTAGTGTTTATTGAACTATTCAGTAGCATGTTTTATTACCTAAAATTTTGTGATGAATAGTTGTTTAACAGAAGTGGTACCTTTTGACAGAGAAGACTTCTCACAAGTGTTCAAACAGAAAGTTGTATCATTCCAATGCCATTGATATTGGTCCTTGATCCAAACCTGCCAAATGCTCCAGTTCATGAGGCTTGCTGGAAGTAAGTTGACAGTAAAAGGATTAAAGTTTTGTGGCATTTTGATGCTATTTTTGTTTTGGTAAGACTTTTGGAATGGCTTATTGTTCTTGGAGGTCAGTTGCCATAGTCGACGTTGTAGTCTGAAATTCCTTTGTGTATTTTTTGTTTATTTCATCATCGTAGATGCATTATAATCATTACGTGCACTGTTTTTAGCAGGTGATTTGGGAATATGTTCATCAGTTAAGCATCTTAATAATTTTTTCATATTATCAAATATTGATTTATTAGCATCTTTGGCCTGCTTATGTTTGGAAATTCGCTCTGGTTATTATGATAATATGATACTTTCTAACCATTTTAATGCCATTTATCAACGTGTATTCTTTTCTAGAGGAACGTTTGATGTTTTTCCTACAAACTCTCATATTGGTGTGCAAGCTCATTTTTCTAGCAAGCTGTTTTATAAGGCCTACGATATCAAAAACCATATGCCTGAAATTTTGAAGTTAGTTATGGTCTGTTCAAAAGATGTTTGGCCCAAGAGTTTCCAACAAGACCTGCCCACAGCTGACGACATTGCACTCTACTTCTTCCCATGTGAGAGGTAAAACTGCTCTGTTTTGTTCTGTTGAAGTTTTTGTTGGATTTTTCAAGGAAAAAAACATGCTGATGAATGATTTTCATTTAGCCCAGTTGTACTTAGCTCCATGTTTAGTCTTATATCTTTCAGTGAGTGATTTTTTCCTTGACAAGAAATTCTTCGCTGCAGTTCTGAAAGATATATTTCATTGGTGGAGCATATTAAATCTGGAGATTTTGCTCTAAAAGCTCGCATCACTGACATTGAATTACTGATATTCACATCTGAAAGACTTTTTGCAGGCTCAAAAGATTGGCTTCTATCTGGTATATGTTTCCATTCACAAATTTATGTTCCACTATCTAATATTAGCCCAGAGCAAATTACAATAGCATCCATTAGAACTTCTGAAATAACTTGAACCTATTTTTTTCGATAGGAACTTGAGCCTATTTATGTGTTATTGATATAGGTTTAGCTTGAAAGAAGACTGTTGATCTTAAAATGTAAGCTCGTGCTTTTTCAAAAAAAAAAAAAAGTAAACTCGTAACGTATTGTTACATATTGGAATATCAACACAAACTCGTGCTGATGTTTATATTAACTACAGAATCTGGTAAGATTTACTGCACACGTAAAATATTCTCTAAATCTTTGTCCAAGTAATACGATTTACTGTTTCCAGCAATAAAAGGAACTTTAACTTCATTATTTTGAGGAGAAACTTTAACTTCATTGGTTTCTTGTTTCTGAAAGTAGACTTCAATATTTTGATTTTTCTTGGTAGGATCACCTGTGAAGAATTATCTTTGGGGAGTCTTCCGTCACAAACATAAGAGTCGCAACTGCTATAAACAAGCTCATCCTCTTAGCAGTAAATCAAAGATGGTTAATGATATTGAGGAGGAGACTACGGTTACATATGATCTGAATTCAGCTTCTAAGAATGCTTCTTATGAAGATATATGTCATCCAAAAGTTCACAAAATTAAAGAGTCAATAGTCCCAGAAACTCCCACCAGAATGATAGATGATCTGAATCCATCACATAAATTTGAAAACTCTCTGCATGCATCTTATGAAGATAAAAGTCATCCTGAACCTCAGAAAGTTAATGAGTCAACAGTTCCAGCAACCCCTCCTGGATTTCTTCCTACGGATGCCTATAAAAGAAATCTAGAGGTGTCCAGACTTCCAGCAAGCTCATCACAATTTCTTCCTAAATATTACTGTAAAAATATCCCAAAGGAGTCAACTATTCCAGCAACACCACCTGGATTTCTTATTCCAGAGGCCTATAAGAAATATCTACCAACTGCTTTACCTCGAGACAACCTGATTAAAGATGATATGATTGAAGAGAAAGATATCAAACCTATAGGTGTAATTCTTGACAGTGAGACTTATCTGAAAACTCAGAAAAGTAGACATTTAGCTGTTTCAACATCCTTATTTGGAACTCAGTCTACTGACACAACAACAACAACAATAACAACAAAGCCTTATCCCACTAGGTGGGGTCGGCTAACTCAGTCTACTGACACCTGTATAAAAAATCAAAAGGAGTTAGTAATTCCAGCCAGTCCCCCTGGATTTCTTCCTACAAGTGATACATCAAAGGATGGTAATAGAAGAGGATTTTTCCTAAGCAAACAGGCTGCTGTAATGACTGAGGTGACAATCGTGCTTTTTCTTTTATTTTGCTATATTGAGTTATCTCAAAGAACAATCGCAGTAGTAGTTATAATTAATTTTTTCAGCCTTCTTTTATCTTAATGATAAGTACAGAAAGAAGAAATTTTCTTCTCTTCCTGTCTGTGAAAGTGTTAGCAGTCATGCAGTTTCAAAATAAGTTATCTTTAGATGAATTTTCATAATATTTGCAGAGACAAAATCCCCTTGTTTCTTTGATGTAATGCTCTCATATTCTTAATCATTTCACATTCTTAATTCCTTTCATTATTTTTTTTTGGCATGCAAACTCCATGTGAGAACAATCCTTTTTTTTTTTTGAGGGGAAAAAGGATGATTAACCAGAATGTTAACCATCAAAAAAACCTTTATTGGATAACAGGTATCAGTTCAAAGATTACAATAGTACTTCAGAGCGAGCACCACTCGTTGTGCATAAAAAAAAAGCATGGCTAAGAATATTCTCAACATAACATCTATCATTTTGGAAGATTAGTTTATTCCGCTGTAGCCATAGAGCCCAGAGTAGTGCGAAGAGAAAAGCCCTGCTTCTTCGTGAGCGATAGGTAATAGTTGAGCCAGAGTTGCTGCCACGTCGGAAAGCAGTCCAGAAATCAAGCTCAGATCTGTTGGCAATCCAATCAATTCTGGCCCTGGTCCATACTTCTCTTGAGATGTCACATTTGAAAAATAGATGATCCGTGTCTTCTGGGGAATTGCTGTTGCACATCCTACAACTAGATGCCATCCCAATCAGCCAGCGAGCACAATAAGAAGCCGTAGGAAGACGTCTTCTGCGCAAAAGCCAAACAAAGATTTTAACTTTCAGTGGGGCCTTAGTTCTCCAGATTAGTCGGCAATCAGTTAACATGTCATTGTCCTCGGGGGAAGTAGGAGGATGTAGGATGCCGTAGGCTTGCTTGACGCTGAAATCTCCTCTAGACCAGCACCAGCCATCATTTGCATGGATATCAAGTTTGTAAGGGAGGATAAGGTTCAGTAATTCCATAAACTCAGAAAAACGCTGTTCCGAAAGTGTGCTTCTGAAGGTAGGGAACCAGCAACCATTTCCATATCCCGAAGCATCCAGCCATATCTCAGCAAGAGTGGCATTTTTATTATGAGCAAGAGCAAAAAGTCGTGGAAACCTGGCAGCTAACGGTCCAGTTGCAAGCCAGTCGTCATGCCAAAAAGTGAAGCGATCGCCTCGACTAAGAACAGGACAAAAAAGAGGCCTCAGGCGAGGAAACAGCTGGGAGATACCAATCCAAAAGGATGAAGCTCCCTGTTGTTGAATAGTTCTGGAAGCCCAGGATCCAAAATGTGAGAACAATCCTAAGCACAAGTTTGGTTGGTCCATAGTTTTATATCAAAACAAGGGTGATGGGATAAAATCAATCCAATGTGAATATAATCTTTGTAGTATAAACAAATTGGATGGTTACCAAGTTCAGCAACCGTCCCTCTAACCTCAAAACAAGGGAAATGAGAATATGATTTCTACTTCCTAAGTTTGGAGACTGCAATAGTACTGGCACAGGATTACAATGTAAAATTTTGTCCTGGTTTTGCTGACATCTAATATTGTTTAGCATGGATTAGTACAAAGATCTAAAGATTTTAAAAATGCGACGAATAAGGTAATGCCATGTAAAAGGATGTAATCCAGTGAGAATACAAGTAGTCTATAAAAAAACATGCTAGTGCTGTGTGATGAAGTCTTTACATTTATTATTATTCTCAAATTATCATATTTAGACATGATGGAACAACTGCCTGGAAATTCCATGATACATTTGATATAAATAACATTGTGAACACACTGAATGACAGGTTGGCCATGACAAGTACATGCCCACCAGCCACAAGACCTGGAATAGCAAACTAAATCTTCTGGGAAACACTAGAATTGAAGTGAAAAAGGAAAGAGGGAACCAGATGAAGTAGCCTGCAGGAAGTCGAGACTTTTTTTATGATTGCAAGATTGCAACAATCGTGGTAGTATGGTGAAACAATAGAGGAAAGTGATACTGAGACCTCATGCATTTTGTTTTTTTTTTGTAAGCCCGTTCTGCATTATCTTCTGACTGCAAAGTCCATGCTAGACGGCTGTGACAGTAGAAAGCAAATTTCCAAGGGATACTGGCTTTTGGATACTGTAGATAGTGATGTACAACTAATTTACTTCAAAATGGTATCATTGCTGATGAGTGCTAATGTAGAAGATGGACATACAGAAATTTTCTAGGTTTGCAAACATACATAATAGTGATGCATTTCAGGTCAAATAATCTTTGTTTCTTAAACATGTGCCATGTGATGATCATCACACCATAATTTCTAATACTCATCTGACTGAACATTTCGTGATTTTTTTTTGCTTTATATAGTTTCCTTATGAATAATATTCATCTAGCTTCTTTATGCTAGGAGATGAACTGAAGATTTTTCATTAGTTGAGTCTGAGTCCTCTCCGGGGCATTTAAAATCTGGAGGACTGAAAAGATAGCATGGCTTGGATCAAGTGCTAGTTAGTGTTCTGGCATCCATGCAAGTCTCACGAGGTCCATTAGAAGAATGTTTTCATTTTCATTTATGAGTTGCTTCGCCCATGAGAACAATTGGCAGGTCTAGCGCCTACTGGGGAGCTCATGTTGCCGCCACCCACTGCACAAGTTTTAGCCTTGGAATGCAGAATCGCGTTTCTGAACTGGTGCGGACAGAAACAACATTTACGATGTGGCCGAGGTCCTCTGGTGGCTTACAGGTAGAGTTTCACGGCCTACTACTTGGTAACTTGGACGATCGATAACTCCAACTGAAATTATAGACCAATCTGCCCCTCTAGAAGTTATAGACCTCTTAGTCCCTACACCAGGAAAAGGTCATCTCAGAAGGGCCATCGAATTCCTACACCAGGAAAAGGTCTGCAAGTGTTCGACTGTGTTCTAATTTGCTGCAATTTGATCATGTGGATCAAAGTAATGTAATATAGATAGGGGGTTTGCAATGAACGATTAGCGGAGTTGTTAGTCGGGTATTAATAATAATTATTTGAGGAACTCATGCTGTCTCCGCGTAAGTGCTCACAATTGACTGACTCGGAAGAGTGCACCAATTTCTCCACATTTCTGGCTGACCATTTCTCTGTAAATGCATCAATCGTGAATCAAATAATCACTTTCGGAAAAGTTGACATTGAACATTGGCATCCTTCTCCTAAAGCATTTATGTCTATATTGAGACGTTCTTTGGAGATTTTGTAGTAATTCTCAAAAAAGAAAAAAAAAAGATACTTAAACATCAAATGTTTGAACAAATGCACCTCGAAATTTTATTTGGGGGTCATTATCAAACATTACTACATTCTAAAAAGTAAATGGGAACGCACCATAAATGAAACTGTCTCCTTTTAGTTTATCGAGTGAATTGATTTGCGGTTCATGAGTCCTAACTGGACCACAATGTTTCAGCCCATTTGTCACCACTTAAAATCAATTATACACCATCGTATTTTCATCCGACCATGAAAAATTATTTAAGAGAGAAAGAGAAAATTTGTTCAATAGCCAATGGTTGGATGAAAATTTGTAGGATAAAATGGTGTTCCCATTTTGTTTCCTATCTTACGCACCATCATATTTTTTATCCTAACGATGAAAATTTTATTTAAAAGGAAGAGTGTATTCACCAGCCAATCGATTAAATGAAAATCTGATAGTGTAAAATATAAAAATAAGATGAAAATTATTTAATTAGGAAACACCGTCAGCAAACTCATATATATATATTATACATTATACATTATATATATTATATTACACATAGATAAAGAAAACTGCAAAAAAAGGGGTCACATTTATTTTATATATATATATAATAAAGGGAGGAGGAATGGGGGGTGTAGGTCGCTATTCTAATTATATTTGTTGTTTGCTGTATGCATTAACTACTCTTCCTCCCTCCTCTCACTAGTCAAACCCCCCTCCATCCAAGGAACGAGCGATCATGGTGCTGCCCAGTCTCTTATCCACACCCAACTGGCCATTCTTCTTCTCCTTCATCTTCCTCCTCTCCCCTCTCTTGAGTTGCCACTCGCAGCAGCAGTCGGCTGCCGGATACGGCTACGACGTCCGGTCCGTCCGCCTCGACCCTTCGGCGCGGTTGCTGACCGCCGGGCTCCGACTGATCAGGGAGTCGACAACCTACGGGCCTGACATCCCTAATCTCACCCTCTTGGCAAGGTACGATGGTCTCACTTGAGCTCAACTTTTATGGTACGTAGCTTGGTATATAGCTTGTCTACTCTTCTCCATGCTCTGCATATATATGTTCTTTCTTCCCTATGTGGCTTCTCTGATCTCTCATCAGTCAGTTTAGCTCTAAGTTATTACTCAAGGCTACAAGTCGAAGGTAGCACACAACACAATGCTACCCGATCATAGGCGAATTATTCGCACCGAGCCCTTTAATTGATTGTTCCTGTGCATAGCTATTATAATTAAGAACACAACAACACAATGCTACCTGATCATGTTTTGGTTACTTCACTTCCATTAAGCACATAACACAACGCTGCTCCCTTGGCATTTTGAGAGATTGCGTTCACAAATCAACAGGAATTAAGAATTTATTATCCTAAGAAGTACATGTATATTATGCCCAAGCATAGCATAGTTAGTTCTAAAATATAGTCGAATACAGTAATCTCTAAAAACTGGATTCGAATATGTGAAATTAGATCCTTGGAATATGTGCCCATCTAAAGCTTCTGCCTGATCTTTCACATGGTTTCCACAGCTTCGAGGGCCGAGATCGCCTGCGAGTTCGGATAGCCGACGCGGACCGCCGGAGATGGGAGATCCCTCAGCACGTTCTTCCCCGTGGACCGGCATCGCCGTCAGCATCTTACAGGGACGTGCTCGCCGAAGAGCCGCCCGAGCCGGCGCGAGGGGAAGAAGAGCGCCACGTCCTCCCCAGCGCGGAGTCCGACCTCGTCTTCGAGCTCCGCACGACGTCCCCCTTCACTTTCGCAGTGTCCCGCCGCTCCAGCGGCGACGTCCTCTTCGACTCGCGCCCGGTCCTCGTCTTCAAGGACCAGTACCTGGAGATCTCGTCGTCCCTGCCGGCGGACAGGGCCTCCCTCTACGGCCTCGGCGAGCACACCAAGAGGTCGTTCCGGCTCGTCCCCAATGACACGCTGACGCTGTGGAACGCGGATATCGGCGCTACGACCCCCGACGTGAACCTTTACGGCTCCCACCCGTTCTACCTCGACGTGAGGTCGTCGCAGCCCCACGGAGCCGGTCCGGCAGGGGCGGCGCACGGCGTTCTTCTTCTGAACAGCAACGGCATGGACGTCGTCTACGGCGGGTCGTTCATCACGTACAAAGTGATAGGAGGCGTTCTGGACTTCTACTTCTTCGTGGGGCCCTCGCCGTTGGCGGTCGTCGACCAGTACACGCAGCTCATAGGCCGCCCGGCGCCCATGCCATATTGGTCCTTCGGTACGTCTACCATCTTATATGTTACGCGCTGAACGTGCAAAATCTAACTAGATCGCCGACGTATCCAATTCTCGTCCTTTTCCGTCGTCTTGGTGTAGGATTCCATCAGTGTCGATATGGGTACAGGAATGTGTCGGACCTGGAAGGCGTGGTGGCGGGATACGCCAAGGCGCAGATCCCGCTCGAGGTGATGTGGACCGACATCGATTACATGGACGGGTTCAAAGATTTCACGCTCGATCCGATCAACTTCCCTGCAGACAAGATGCGGCGGTTCGTCCGCCGCCTGCATCAAAATGGCCAGAAGTACGTCGTCATCCTCGACCCAGGTAATGCAAATCCAAAGCAATTTTAGATACTCCTTCGCATGATCGAATTCAACACTTGTACATGTTTGTTGTGTGCAGGTATCAAAGTAAACAGCACGTATCCGACGTTCGTGAGGGGAATGCAGCAGGGGGTGTTCCTGAGGAGAGGGGGAGAGAACTACATGGGAAAGGTGTGGCCCGGAATGGTCTACTTCCCGGACTTCCTGAACCCCGCCGCCGGCGAGTTCTGGGCTCGCGAGATCGCCTTGTTCCGGAAGGTGCTCCCCGTCGACGGTCTGTGGATCGACATGAACGAGATCTCCAACTTCATCGATCCGGCGCCCTCGAACGCCCTCGACGACCCCCCTTACAGGATCAACAACGCCGGGAACCGCAGGCCCATCAACAACAAGACGGTCCCGGCATCCGCGATGCACTACGGGAACGTCGCGGAGTACGACGCGCACAACCTCTACGGCTATCTGGAGGCGAGGGCGACGCGCAGGGCGCTGATACGGGCGACGGGGAAGAGGCCCTTCGTCCTGAGCAGATCAACCTTCGTCGGCTCCGGAAGGTACACAGCGCATTGGTCCGGTGACAACGCTGCGACGTGGGATGACATCGGCTACTCCATTACGACGATGCTCAGCTTCGGACTCTTCGGAATTCCGATGGTCGGGTCGGATATTTGCGGGTTCAGCGGAGACACGAACGAGGAGCTCTGCCGGCGATGGATACAGGTACACACACGAGCGCGACCGTAATGGTCTGTGATCGTTTAGCTCTGCCATGGGGCTCACAGTTGTTCTACTTCTTATTTGAAGCTGGGCGCATTCTATCCTTTCTCAAGGGATCATTCGGCCATTGACACCATTAGACGAGAGCTCTACCTGTGGGAATCCGTGGCGAGGTCTGCAAGGAAGGCGCTCGGGCTCCGATACCGCCTCCTTCCGCTCTATTACACGTTGATGTACGAGGCGCACGTCAAAGGCGCGCCCATAGCGCGGCCGCTGTTCTTCTCGTTCCCCGAGGATGCGAGGACGTACGGCGTCAACACGCAGTTCCTGATCGGAAGAGGCGTCATGGTGTCTCCGGTGCTGCAGCCAGGCGCCACCAAGGTCGATGCCTATATCCCGGCGGGGAGGTGGTTCAACCTCTTCGACTACGCCATGTCGGTGACCAGCAGCTCCGGAGAGTACGTGACGTTGCTTGCGCCGGAGGACACCATCAACGTTCACGTGAGGGGCGGAAGCATTTTGGCGATGCATCAGGAGGCAGAGATTTCGACCATCGCTCGGCAGAAGCCGTTGCAGCTACTGGTGGCGTTGGACGAAGAGGGCGGCGCGTCCGGGGAGGTCTTCCTGGACGACGGCGTGTCCGTGCAGATGGCCGGGGAGGACAGCGAGTGGAGCTTGATCCGGTTCACCTGCCGGGCAGACGGCAGACACGTGAACCTCACGTCGCAGGTTGTCAATGGTGCGTACGCGCTGCAGCACAAGTTGTTGGTGGACAGGGTGGTGTTCCTTGGTCTGGAGATGAAGGCGGCGGCGCCCGAGATCTCTGCTTCATTCGTGGATGCGGAGGGGAGAAGGAGCGTTCACGATGCGAGCGTGAGGTACCTCAAAGGTTCACAGTTGGGCAGTGCGGAGGTCCAAGGCGTCTCCCAGCTCATTGGTCTGGCATTTGAGATGAAGATTGAGATCAACAACAACTGAACTACTGAGGCATCTCGGGAGGAGAGTATTCCTATTTTCCCTCGTGTCGTAAGAGAGTTCAGATAGAGCATCATCTTATCTTTCATGGCAGAACAATTTCGATTTGGGGGAGAATGAGGAGATCTATTAACGCATAATAAATGTTCGGAAAAGGAAAACGGAATTTCTATAATATAAATAAATAAATGCACTACAGAGAGAGGGAGATGATGCATGCTGTTCAAATGTGAAAACTTACCACTTCCCCCCGATAATTACGTTTGGTGATGGAAAAATTCAACCCTCTTAACTCCCATTTTTATTCGCATGTCAGCAGCACAGATAATTGAGTAATACTCAAATTTTCCTAAGTTCATGTAGACGAACCCGACGTGAGAAATAAAGAGACCTGAAGTATTCACTAACTCCAACATTCTCCCACTTGGTGGATACTTCACACCAATAAAAGCCTTGCCAACAATATTCTTTTTCAATCTGACAGCAATAGAGCATCACTCAAGCTTTGCACATGTAACATCTTTAGTCAAAAAATTAGAACTATTCTATGTTGTATCAACCTTTTCAAGCTGAACCTCTTTCTTTTCCACCTTTTTTCCGGATGAAATGATATTGAATGTCAATATGCTTTGTGCGTGAGTGAAATGCAGGATTCTTACCTAACTGAATGGCACCTTGCTCAAATTCGAGCTTCATGCACAACCGTCGTAACTATATGGCCTCTTTTGCAGCATGAGTAAGAGTCATATATTCAGCTTCTGTAGAAGAAAGTGCTACCACACTTTGTCTCTTGCTCATCCAACTTAGTGCAGCTCCAAATAATGTAAAAACATATTCGCTAGTGGACCATCTATTATCAATATCTCCACCCCAATCAGCATCTACATGACTTACAATATCAAGCCTCTTTCCTTTTTTCGTACTTCCAAAACACAACGAAAAATTTGAAGTTTCACGAAGGTACCTGAAAACTCTCTTCATAGCATTCCAGTATTTTCTGCCTGGGTTAGACATATACCGGCTTAAGACTCCCACTGCTTGGGCTATATCTGGACGCGTGCACACCATGGCATACATCAAGCTGCCCACTGCACTTGCATATGGCACACGGTCCATCTCTTCGGCCTCTTCATCCGTCTTCGGACATTGCTCTGTAAAAAGTTTGGTTCCTAAAAACATAGGAGTACCCACTAGCTTGCAGTCCGACATGTTAAATTTTTTCAACATTTCTTTTATGTACTTCTCTTGTCCTAGCCACAACTTTCGCTTCTGACGATCCCTTCTAATTTGCATATCCAAAATAAAATTTGCCGCCCCTAAGTCTTTCATCTCAAACTTCTTGGCCAATAAACCCTTCACTGAATTCACCATCTTCATACTGTTTACAATCAATAACATGTCATCCACGTACAGTGTAAAAATGACAAATTGATCGCCAACTCTCTTCACATAGACACAGTGATCTAAATATGAACGTACAAACTTAAGTTCGAGCATGTACGTATCAAATTTCTGGTACCACATCCTTGGCGACTGCTTCAATCCATACAAAGACTTCTTCAATTTGCACATCAGCTTCTTTTTACCTTGAACTTCAAAGCTTTCTGGTTGTCTCATATATATCTCTTTCTTCAAGTCCCCATGAAGGAATATCGTCTTCACATTCATCTGCTCTACTTCAATATTATATGTTGCTGCTAGAGATAGAACAAATCTGATTGAAATCATTTTCGCCACGGAAGAAAAAATCTCATCATAGTCGACTCCCTCAATCTGAGAATGTCCTTTAGTTACTAGCCTCACCTTGTACTTCTCCACAGACTCATCCGGTTTCAGTTTTCGCTTGAACACACATTTGCAATCAATTGCCTTTATATCCTTAGACAATTTACACAAGCTCCATGTTTCATTTTTATCCAATGATTGCATCTCATCTGCCATAGCAAGCTCCCACTGATTTGCATCATCCATAGACCTTGCATCTTTTACAGAACTAGGTTTTTTTCCGATGATGCTTAAAGCATGAAACGTACTTAGAGCACTAAGAGAATATTTAAGAGATGCTCTTCTTTCTCGTGTCGATCTCCTGAGAACTGGTATGGTACTAATATTTAGGTCTTCATCTAAATCTGTATCTTCAACTTCATTAACCGAGTCCTCTTGATCAGATTATGGAACAGACTCAATTGAAGTATCTTGTGAAACCACTTATGCAGCTTCAAAATTAGAGTCTTCTTCAAATACTACAGCTTTCTTGGATTTATCATTTTTCTGAGCCTCAACTTGGAATTGGGTTTCGCGGAAAACAACCTGCTATTTACAATAGTCATTGTCTTTGAATTCCACAGTTTATAGCCCTTGACCACTTCCTTGTATCCAACAAATATGTTCTTCTCAAACTTACTATCAAGCTTGCCTTGCTTTTTCTTGGGTATCTGAACATACGCGTCACATCCGAACACCCGAATATGAGACAGATTCGGCTTCTTCCCAAACATTGCCTCATAAGGCGTCCGATACTTCACTTATGAGGTCAGTGAGCGATTCTTCAAATAGTTTGCTGTGACTACAGCTTCTGCTCAGAATTCTTGTCCCAATCCAGCCCAACTCAGCATACATCTGGCCTTCCCTATGAGTGACCGATTTAACCTTTCGGCTACTCTATTCTGCTCAAGTGTATATGGAGTTGTCTCCTGCCTTGCAATACCATTGTCCACGCAGAACTGCTCAAACTTCTCTGAACAAAATTCGCCTTCGTTATCTGTTCGAAGGACATTGATCTTGCTGCTCAATTAGTTTTTCACCAAAACTTTAAATTCTCGAAACTTATCGAATACATCTGACTTATTTTTTATAAAATAAATCCAACTGTATCTCGAAAAATCATCTGTGAAGGAGACATAGTACCTGGACCCTCCAATAGATAGAGTCGGAGTTGGTCCAAAGACATCACTATGAATCAATTCGAGAATTTTCGTTTTTTCATGGACTTGTGTGTTGAAAACTGACTCGGTTCTATTTTTCATGGAGGCAATATTCACAGAACCCGAAGCCCACAGAATAATTTGGAACTCCTTCTACCATCTGACTTGATGCTATGGTAGAGAGTCCTTTTTCACTGGTATGGTCTAATCTCTAATGCCACAACATAGATGTGCTATCTTCATCTTCTTTGGCCTCTTCAGAAATAAATTCGCAGCCCACAGATATAGTCTCTCCGAATAACTTGTACAATGTGTCATAGCGAACTCCTCGTGCAATCACAATAGACCCTTTGATCATAACATCTGAATCCTTATCGCAACTTAATATAACAGCCGAATCAGCCATTGTACCAACAGATAATAAACTCCTGCTCATGAGTGATATATGCATCACATCTGGTAAAGTCTTCACCGTGCCATCATTCATTTTCAACTTCACCCTGCCACGTCCAACAATCTGAACCGCAGTATCATCTCCGAGCATGACATCTCCACCATTATACTCCTCATATTCACAAAACTAGTGTTTATGAGGTGTCATGTGGTACGAAGCACCAGTATCGATGAGCCAGACATCCTTATCTGACTGTGCCATACATGCAGAAGCTAGATACATATTCCCTACCTCAGCCTCCTTTTTGTCCGAGGTTGACTCAGCTTCTTTCTTATGAATCGGCTTGTTTTTGCAATCTCGCTTCAAATGGCCTCACTCTTGACATCTCCAGCATTGCACCTTCTTATCTCTACTCTTCGAACGCCCACGAGATTTGGATCTGGACCCTTTCTGATTTAGAGTCCTTTCTGGTTGCCTTCCTCTAGCCGCCAGTGCTTCTTTACCAGAACTTGCCGATCCCTTTCTTCGTGTTTTCCCTGATAACAAGGCAGCACATACACTTTCATACGAAAGTTCTTTATCTCTGCCACCAATCACGACAAGCAGATTGTCCCATGAATCTGGCAGCGAATAGAACAATGTTATTGTCTTATCATCATCTTGAAACTTAACACCGATTGATACAAGTTGACTGATCACCGTGTTAAAATTATAAAGATGAGTAGAGAACGAGCCACCATCATGCATCCGAAGACTGTACAATTTTTTTCTCGGAAATAACTTGTTAACCAGCGACTTAGTTTGATATAAGAATTTCAACTTCCTCCACAGATCTCTGGCTGTAGGTTCGTTCATCACATTCGTAAGAATTGAATCCGCAAGACAAAGCCAAATCAAACTCTTCGCCTTTCTATCAATCCGATCTCACTCTTTAATCGCCTTTGGATCTGCCTGACTGGAGGAGGTCCCGTCCGCGACCTTCGTCGCCTCCATGCCTGGCCTCTCCTTCTCGATTGTCGTCCAAAGATCCCGATCACAGAGGAGATCTTCCATCTTCATCTTCCAGAGATCAAATCGTGTTCCATCAAATTTTTCTATCTCAATCCGCGATCCTCCTGACAACTCGAATAAACCCTAATTCCTCGAACAACCTGAGCTCTGATATCAATTGATGGGAAAATTCGAGAATAGGAAGAGAAGATCGCAGAGATATTGCAAGAAAATTAGAGGAGACACACGATCTACCCAGGTTCACCCTTGAGATTAGGGCTACGTCATACAAAGAGGTTCAACTATATCATTTTGATTACAGCCACCACACAGATTACATCTGAAAAATATGCTATAAATAGTCTCTTCCAAACGGGTTCAAAACCCGAATAAAATAGAGAAAAAACCTAATCCGAATTACACGTGCAGGACCGCCGTCGGAGGGCGGGCCCCCCAACCTCCTCTTTTGTTCGCACGCCAGCAGCACGGGCAATTGGGTAGTACTCAAATTCTCCTAAGCTCACGTGGACGAATCCGATGTGAGAAACAAGAAGACCTGAAGTATTCACCAACTCCAACATTTGGTCCTTACTAATCATCAGAAAAAAATAAAATAAATAAGTATCACTACAGCGTTCTCCCCAACTTGATCCACATTGAAAGCTTACAGCGAAGTAAAATGAGAAATGTGAAACGGTCGACCGTTTCAGCTGCAACCAAATTGTCTATTCAGTTTGATAAATTTTTTTTTAAAAAAAAGAAAACGAGTTCAGCCAATTGAATTCAACAGCTTCAATCTGGTTTTAATTTTTTAACTTAAAAAACAAAAAATTGAAAATTGAAATGGCAATCTCAAGATGGAAGATGACATAATTAAAAGAAAATAAAGAATTGGGAAAGGAAATAAAGGGCATTGAAAAATTGTAAAAGTTATATATAAAAAAAAGGTTAGAAGTGTAAAAAAGTGAAATAAAGTGAGAGCGAAGGAAAGGAAAAATAAAAATGGAAACAAAGAAAAGTGGACAAATAATTCTGTGAAAAAAGAAAATATAATAAAAATATTAATTGGAGAAAAATTAAGAAATGATAATAATTTGTCATTCTTGTGAATCAAAAGAAGAGATGTAGAACCACAATAAGATTTTCGATGAATTAATTGTAAACATTTTATTATAAATCACTTAAAATAATATTTTTTAGAAAGCATTACTAATCGATATTGAGTAAATTATATTGTAAGTATTCTTATAATTTTTAATAGTATTATTCATAATGTATCTTTGCAACTGTGAAAATAATAAAAGTTTAGTTCAATCCAATTGAACCTGATTGAGTGCGATTTTTAAAACATTACTATTTTAAAGTATCATTGGTTCCCTTGCCACCATCCAAATGAAAAGATCGTTTGGTAGTAGATTACAATCAGGATTTTATCTTCATAATTCACACCACTTTTTCAAGAGACGGATAATTTTCACTACGCTTGCATTCTGGTCATCGAATTTCATTTTTGAACAAATTAATCCTCCAATTTATAAATTTAAGGTAGAATAGTTATAGTTTGGTTACATATATCATCGTAGCAGACAAACATTCGGGCGAACATCTTCTTGGGGCCTTGAAGTGTAAGATGTACCACTTTATTCAAAGCATATGATCATTTCAAAAGTCCTGTTATTTTGGTTTTTTCAATGGAGGCAGGTTTGCAACTTTCAGGTTTTCTTTTAACTCCTAGAAAATGTTCAACCTGCAACAGATTTTAAGCAGGCAGATTGGCTCTTGTTTTCCATTGAATGTGTTGCATGCACAACTTTCAGGTATTGGCAAAAACATCTTACTGTTTGGTGAATTACAATTGAGACAAAAGCAAAACAAATTCGTAACCATATATCATACAGTAGACAATTAGATATGAACTTTTTTGTCACCAAGCATGGGTGTTAGGCTTCCAACATGATCTTTCTCAATAATACCAAAGCCACTTCTCTAGGGTCACTAGTTTGCCTGCATTGTCCACGGACATTTAATTCAATAGGATATAGTCGAAGATACAAATAAATTCTCATCAGATGCCCAAGCAGTGCTGAGAAGATTGTGCTATATGACAATTTGGTAGCAGTTAGAATATACATTTGAACATAAAAATATATAATCAAGAAGAAAATCAACTAAAAAGATGCAATCATCTTCTCATCAGATTCTGCTCTAAATAACCTAATAAGTTATATATTGTCATAACATCAATTATGCACCCTAAATGATGTTCGGGACTGATCAGCAATTTCACAAAATAATTTGTGTTCCACGGAACCTAGGCATCTCGAACAAAATAATTTTTTTTTTAGAAGAGAAAGGATGACCACCAGTTAGGTTGTCATCCATGTATATTATCAACAAGAAACATCATATACAAGCGAAACACTCTCCAGTGGAGAGCGGCAAAAGAAAAAAAGAGATGCTAACCAAAACTCCTCTCGAAGAAGGTAAGACGTGATATACAATATTGTCCACCTGATATCTCTCCCCACAAAAACTGACACGATTGTGATGGAGCCAAATGACCCGGGCACCGGCCAGAAAAGTCGCCACAAGAAATCTCCAACCTGATCTCTGTCTGCCAAGCATCCTCATGACCTGCCAGAAGTCTGCCGCCACTAGGGAACGCCACCCGCAATGCTCGTCCGATATCATATCTCGTGAGACACCCGACAGCTGAAAAAAAGATGCGTGAGATCCTCCTCCGCCTCCCCACACATAACACAAGAGGTATCCGCATGCGGCGCTCACCGCGCCCTATAGACTTTGGAAAGAATCCACTCACGTCACAAAAGCCAAGCAAAGATATTAACTTTCAACAGCAAATGAGAGCGTCAAATGAGTCTGCAATCAGCTCTGAAGTCCGCTGAGTCAGTGGTGGCCGGAAGAAAACACAGATAGAGACTGCTCGTCGAGAAAGAATATGATATCCATACCTAGCCATCCGTCCGGATCGGGTGTGGACGGAAGGGGGCAATCCTCTGGTAGAGTGCCAATAAGTCGAAAAATCACAGATCGGAGAGGGGAGACCTGAAAAGGGGAGTCCAGGAGCCGGTCCCCGGGCCACCCATCTCATACCATCACTCAACCACAGACGCACCCGAGTGTGCCGCTAGAGCCAATAAATGAGGAAAGGAATCAGCAAGTGGCAAAATGAGAAAGCCTTCCCGGAACCAAGTGATGGAGTCATAAAAGGCAGCACACGCGAGAAGAGAGCCGCCACACCCCTCTACAACGATGAAGCGCCACGAGGTACGATGGGCCTAGAGTCTCACGAGAGATCGCGACCATAGCATGTGAAGAACAACTCCCTCCATAGGCCATCGTCGGGCCCCATAATGCCATCCACCCACCGGGCAAGGAGTTCCAATTGGTGCTGCGGAGATCTCGAATGCCCAATCCTCCCTGCGAGGTGGGCCTACATAGACTGTTCCAAGCCACAAGGTGAACCCACCTGCATTTTAAAGAATCAATCCGTGATAGTACCTGTGTAGGCATCTCGAGCACTGACATGAAGTAAATCGGGAGTGATGAGAATACTGATCGGAGCAAAACAACACGACCGACGCTAGTTAAGAGTCGAGAGCTCCAGCCCTGAAGATGGCGCTCCAACCGCTCAATGACTGGAGTCCACCTCCGAGAGCCAATATGACAATCTGATAATGGGAGCCTTAGGTAGGTGATAGGTAGGGCCCCAATAGGAGTGCACAACTTTGCCGCGCAGCGCAAAGCGTCCCTCGTCACCATGCCAAAAGGAATGAAGGATGATTTGGCATGGTTGATCTCAAGGCCCGAAGTGATGCCAAAAAGCTCCACCAAAATAGTCATTCGTCTTGCCTCAGCCTCTGATCCCTCGACGAAGAAGACAGTGTCGTCTACATACTGAAATAAAGACAACAGCCCGTCGGCAAAGCCTCCGAAAAGACCGACCAAAAAAAAAGCAAGCCTCCTGAGTGTATCTGGCGAGGTCGTCAACCGCTAGTGTGAAAAGCATAGGTGCGAGAGGCTCTCTATGGCTGCACCCAACCCCCGACCATCGACCCATTGACCAAGACCGAGAAAGAAGCAGTAGTGATACACCGCTTCATCCAAGCAATCTAGGTCGCAAGGAATCCTCTCACTTGTAAGGAGTACCAAAGGGAAGATCATGAAAGAGAATCGTAAGCTTTTGAGAAGTCGACCTTCCAAAGAAAGGCCCGACAATTGGTAGGTCTCCACTATGCTAAAATCTCACAGGCCATAGAGTAGCTATGGTCTACCATGTACAAAGGTCTACTGAGTAAGATGGATGAAGTCAGGGAGCACTTCCCGAAACCGATTAGCCAGTACCCGAGCCACTAGGAGATAGATGGCGTTGGATAAGACAATTGACCGAAAATCCTCCACTCTGTCCGTCGGCGTGCGCTTGAAGAGTAGGAACTTGTTCAACCGCTTGAAGTTTCGGTTCCCACTAGAGAACTCCTGGATCACCGCCATGATGTCCTCCATCACCACGGGACAAAACTCTCTATGGAAGAAAATCGAAAAGCCGTCGGGGCGGGGGAACCCTCATCGTTGAGATCTTGGAGCACATCAATGACCTCATATTCAGTGATGGTCTGTACTAAGATGGAAGATTGATCATCAGGAAGACAAGTGTGACATTGGAGTCGACTCCAATTAGCCATCGACCGTCCGAAAGGTGGAGGCGAGTCGTCGATAGCTCATCCCGTAGAACCGCCCGAAGGGACCTCGAGCAGGGGCATATACACAAGATAGGAGGTAGGAGGAACCATCTGTACTGCGTCTCAAGTGAGCTGTCATAAAAAATCGAGCCGTCCAAGAGTCCACCAAAGAGAACAAGTCGTCACGCCATCCAATGATACAATCGCCAAAGTGTCCCACTACCGGAAGTGCCCCCAATCTGAGCCCACGTCGCCGCGCTTCACTTCGAGAGCTTAGTCTCCTGGAGGAGAACAACATCCGCTTCTCACTCCCTAAGGTAGCGGCCTAGAGTCCTACGCCTCTCTGGGTCTCCGAGGCCCCGTACGTTCCATGTCAACACCTTCATAAGGAAACAGTGACACCCCCTGGGAAGCTGGGTCACAGCCCGGGGTCGTTCTCCTCCTGAGACCGGTACAAGTGTGAGCCAGCAGCCGATGTAGGAACATCCTTCTTGCCGTATCTAATCGGTGATGAGGTCGCCGGTGAACTTGACGGAATCCAGCTGCCCCTGCCATCATGTGGACCTCATCCTCCTCTGTCACAGAGGAGGCATTCACCCTACACCACGTGTGCCTCAAGTGAAACCGCCGATGACAAGGTCGGGTGGCGATGATGGTTGCCAATTGCTGGGCTCCGATTGACAGATGTGACGCTGGCAGCTGCTCGGTACTAGAGCTGGAATGGCAGCGACGGTAACAGGACAGCCTCACTGCATCAATGTTAAGGAGGCCAGCTTCCGGTAGAGCAGGATTCTCTGGGCGTTGTGAGCCTATCGTGGCGCTGACGTGACTGGATGCTGCCATTTGAGGGGGGGGGGGGGGGGGGGGGGGGGTCTGGATGTTCTTGGACGGTGACTGATGGAGGGACGGTGGTTGGCTAAATAACTAAAAAGTTCCTTCTTCTCTCAAAAAAAGTTATCAAGTTCCTTTAAATAGATGCACAGTTTTTTTTTAACTTGCGTTCTGCTCAGAACAATAATGTTTAGTCATAAATATCCTGAGTATTTATTTGTCAGGCTTCTCAATTTTTTGTGCAACTCGTATCTGCTAAACCATCAGAAAGACTAAGATCACATGTATTTCACTGCTCCTAATACCCAAATACATTACTAAAAGCTTGGGTACCAGAATAGGATGTAATATCCACAGCAACGAACAAAAGGTTATACAGCAAACTTTTTACAATAGGGGTAAACGGATGAGTAAATTAGGATACATATACACGAACACAATTGGATCATACAAGCCATGAGAAGCATCATAATCCTTAAACAACCTGATATCATCACAAGAGTACAAAGCAAAGGCAGCAGTATAATGATGATAAAATGAAAAAAGGAAAAGGTTGAGGTAATATAAGAAGGTTCAATTAAGGTTACAAACTCATGATTTTGAGGCATAAATTTGTAACAAGTACATGAGTTTAGGCATGGAAATCATGATTTTGTCTCAATTTTCGAGGCATTGTGGAATCGAACTTGAGATCTTGGGTGAACTCGGCCGAATCCACAGGTAGAATCAACTTATATACTTAAGTTTTTTAAGAGGAAAAAGGATAATTAAGCAGAGGTTAAAATTGGAAGGAAATGTAACATTTAACCTTTGTGATTTAGGACTCGGACAAATTCCAAACAACTTGAAAGCTGCCTCCAGCCTCCTCCCTCCTTGTTCTTTCGAGTTTGGAGTTTGGCAGCGACTTACTTTTAGGGCAGCAGCAAAATTCGAAGCATCTCAAGCAGCCGCCAGCCTTCTTGTTCTTTCGAGTTTGGAGTTTGGCCGACCATCGGCGACTCATTTTAGGGGCAGAGGCGCACAAGGGTTTGAGTGAACTGTCAAGGGCAAACTACAACAATTTCCCGAGAAGATCATTTCAAGCCCCTCATATTCGTAAAGCTCATACTGTAACAATCCGGTGACTGCCCATCACCCTTGGACCTCACGCTGGCATTCTGGGCAGCAAGCCCGCATGAGTGCATCTCATTCCTTGAGTTCCAGTTCTACGTGCACCGCAGCCTGCCGAACCTCAACGCACTCCCCTAGTCGCGCCTTCTGGCGACCCATCTTCCTCTCTGCTCTGATTGTCTCTGTTTAGAGTGCAACAGTTGCCCTCTCTCTGATGTGATTTTCTAATATATATAGATAAATGATCATCCTGATAAAAAAAAGCAATGATCAAGCAAGTACTTTGATTTATTTGAGCTCCCTCTAATCTATGAAAGATGGTTTGAAAATGAGATTTTGTGCCTCTGATCAGGTTTAATCTCTAACATCTTTTTCCTTGTAAAGCTTAAACATACAGGCATCACTAAGGTTTTGGAGTTATTCTGAACTCACTTTGAACTCTTTATGGTTTAGATTGTATACTATGGACCTGTAGATTGTGATGAAATGCTAAATGGTAAATTATTATACATTTCATATCCGTGTGAGTCTTATATATATATCATTGTGTGCATAAAGTGGGCTTACATTTTAAGTTCACGTTACCAGACGTAGGAGTCAATGTAAACTCTCGAATCTGACACGAGATTTTCTTTTTTTTAAGAATCCTTGAGACATGAAATTAAGCAGGTCCTTTAATAAGGTTGTTGCAATTGAGATTTTAGCTTAAAAAATGTGTGAGCATGTTTATACACAAATAACTGAAACAAACAGCAACAGAATATTGAGATTACAAAAAATGCAACAAAATGAATTACACAAGTCAGAAAGAATACCCTGGTTTAATATGCCCACTTAGCACCAGAAGTTGAAGTTGTGCTTAAGCTTCCCTCTTACTCCCCGTTGCAAGCAATTGTGTCTGAAGTTGCCATCTGCATTCTCTTCAAATCCTCTTGATAATGCTTCATATATCTTTCCTGCTTCATTTTACCAGGACCTATACAGTGAAAATGTGAAAGAATCCCAAATGCCTCCTTAGGAGACATCTGAGTTAATAAGAAATAGATTGATATGCTCGTTTTAATGCCAAAGTTTAAACAAAAAATATAAGAACTACCATCAGATTGTAACAAATGGCGCACCCAGTAAATAAAGCACAACAAAAAAAGGGGAAATAGCTTGAGAATCATGATGAAACTCAATATCATAACAGATTGAGAAGGCATGTCACAAAATCACTTGCTTTTTGAGAAAACTATAGAAATTAACAATAAAAGTAAAAACTTAAGAAGATTTTAAGTTTTTTTCTTTTTGAGTAAAAACTTAGAAGATTAATTGACATAACTAAGCCAGGAAACCCAAAACTTGTGCATAACCTAAAAAATAATTCTATCTTTAGAAGAGGGTTGTTTTCTTTTATGGTCCCATCCAAAAAACATGAAGTAAGAGAAAAGAAGATAATTGATTGTTAAACTTACAAGAACAAAGGTACCAGGCTTGAAAAGAACATCAAATGTGCAAAATATTTAAAACTGTCACTTTTTTAATGCCTCCTGCACTAAAAATATTGGAACTCATATAAATAATGCAAAAGAAAGTGAATTGGAGTTTAGACTTACAACCCAAAACAACTCATCAGTTCCGATGCATAGTTCACTTCAAATAGATGTTTTAACTACTAAGATAAAAAGAACTACAGTAAATTTTATAACCTTTATTTAATGAAAAGAAATCCTTTATTAGCAGAAAAACCCACAGATGAAACAAAGTTCATGTAGCATGCTGAAATATTATACTCAAGAAAGTTAAAACTTTGACGGATTAGTACACAACTTACATAGGAACATGAATCCAAAATTTCCACTGGAAACCAACTGACGTGGACTAAGAAAAACCCTAACACAAATGCTACCACATGTATTCGTTGTAACTATTCAACAATGCTTGTCACCTGCCGTATGCTCTCCATCCTCCAAACAGTCACTGAAATTAGATCGGGTGGTATGGCAGATAACCAAAAGCATCCCTTACATTGTTAACAACATCCCTGCACCTAATCAAAAGGCCCATGAGTTGTTCAGAAATGTCAAGGGCTTGGGTCTTTCTTGCCCCTGCAGCTTGATTATGCTGTGTGCACTGTTGCGACGGGGGCTCTCCGTACAGCGGTGCATCAACAGTTCGAGGAGGTGGTAGTGGGAGTTGGGCATCAGGAACAAGAAGTTGTGGTGGCAGCAGTGATCTCGAGGCAGATGGAGGTGGTCCTAGTAAGGATGATGGCTTAAGATGCTGGCTATGTAACATTGGAACAAGACTTGCTGCAGAAGGTGGCGGCAAAAGAAGACCAAGCAATTTCTGATTCCTATTGAGAAAAGGCGGCTTCGAAGATGGAGCATATGAGGGCACATTATCTCCATTAGTGCAGCCATTGATGTTAGGAGTCACCTTGGTTTCATCCTCCCCACCCAACATGAATCTTACACCTCGTGAAGTCTCCCTAATGGTGCTTCCATTCGAACTCTGCCCACCATCTTCCCCAGACTTCTTTAGAATGGACTTGAGCTGGCCATTGGGCGGTTGGCTTATCAAACTCTTTGCCGCCCCACCCTGAAGGGCCTCGACAGTGGGGCGCAACTCCGGAAGCTGTTTGACTTCTGCGGAGGATGCCTGAAGGTCGGAGCCTGACGCCTCAACTTCTCGAAGGTTGTAGGCAACTTTTATCTGACCAAAGAGATCATTGCTGTTGACGTAGTTGAATGCGGTTTCCGCATCAGGCTTGAACTTGAACACCACCTTGCAGGTGTATGACTTCCAAAACACGCGGATGGCAGACTGGTCAAGTGATCCGAATCGAGCAAACCGTGCCTTCAAGGATGTAACGGATGGCAGTGTTGACCTCACTGGAAACTTCATGACCAATGCAGTTGGGCTGGGAGTTTTTGGGAGGGGTGCCTGTTCTTGCGGCTTACTAATGGTGGCCTTTGCTTCTACTGCTCTACTAATGATGTGCTTCCCTTTTAAGGTGGCACTAGCTGCTGGACTGAGTTCCTTGTCCTTTTGGATTCGCTGTAGCCCTTCTGAAGCAACAGCAACCTGAAAGCCAATCGCAGCCTTCTTGTCCCCAGACAAAGAGCTGAGCTTATCAAGTTTCTTCACCCTCTTTGCACTTATTTCCTCCTGCCGCTCAGACAGGTTTCGCTTTCGTCCAGCTTTGGTGGGATCACTGGGCTTCAGAATTGCCTTCTTCCTGTGCATGGCTAAAGCAACGCTACCGCCATCCCTGCTTGTTTCTCTATCTTGTGTTGTTCTAACACCGGCAAACTCCTTGCCTGGTACTGATCTCAACTCTGGAGTGTCTGGCTCACTTGGTGGTGGGAGGACCAGGCCCTTCTGATAGATCAGAGACCGGTACTTGCAAACCACCTGGAGGGCAATGGCATCAGCATAACGTTCAGCTCCGTAGGAATGGTTCACCGCAAGCTCTTGAATGTCATGCACAACAAGGCGCAAGTCTACATTCTGAGAAATCAAGTCAACCTCAGCCACTTTTAAAGTGCCTTCCCTACTCTGGATCTCATTTGCCATGAGCATGGACTTCCCAGCTGATTTCACATATGGATCTGCACCCATAGCAACTCCTTTTGCCTTGAGGTGATCGGCAGGAGGAGCACCTGATTCAACATTCGGGACCTTCTTTTTTCCCTTTTTCTTGACATCACTGATTTCTTTAGGACCTCCGGCAAAGCCAACGAAATCTTCCAGCCGGCGCTTCCTTATTTTTTCCTTCTTCACCTTTCCCACCACATCCGCTTTAGGAAGATCCATCTTTCCATCTGTGATCACGGGCTGCACTGCTTCCATGCACGCTCCATCTTTAGAATCATTGACTGTTTCTGGTACCACAGTTAAAATGTCCAAGGAATCCACTCTTTGAGGGACGCTTTCTGCATCCAGCACCCCAGGTTCCATCTTGAGCTGTTTTCCTTCGTCTAGTGCGCCAGGTGGACCCACAGCGCCAGGCTCAAACTGCTGCAGCAGGGTCCTTGGCACTTCAGACTTGCTGCCTTCCCAAACAGACTGCTGCTCCTCAGCACGAGGAACAGGAAGAGGCCTCTTCTGCAGTACATACTGGTCAAACTGGGAACTGACGGGGATAAGTTTAGCAGGTGGCAAGGCATCTCCAGTGACTAGGTATTGGTCATTCTGATGTGGCTGTTGATGCCGCTGCTGGGTAGGGATGGTGTTGTGGTAGCTGGGGTAGGACGAGATAAGGTCCGGCAAGGAGGGCTGGGAGGAACTGGCAATGGCAGCAGGATCGCCTCCTCGGGTTTCGTCCCTTCGCTTTAGCACATATTTGTTCTTCTTGGCAGATGGAACCTTTGGTACAACGGATGCGGTGTGCTTTGAGCCCGAGACCTTCCTAGGACGTGATGACTCCGGAATAACCAGCTTGCCAGATAGTGGAGTTGCTGTGTAAAAGAAATAAGGAGATAACTAGATAAGAGAGGAGTTTGTTAACACACAATCCGACATTAACAAACTATGTAAACTTGAAAGTTGCAATATGTCTGGTAGGAGCAAGTGGTCTACCAAATTAATATATATATAGCTAGAAAATATGTCAATTATTCATGGCTCAGTGGACACCTGACATGGCATGAAATGTAATGAGATTTAAATATCTGCAGTAGCATGGATTCTTTAATATGTAGGATATACAAGACATGATTTAAACCAGCCTCCCACAAGAATACTGGGACAAAATTGATCAAAATGACTGGTGAATCCTCGAGCTTATACCAAAGTGATGGACATGGACATAAGCCACATTTTCTTGCATACTATTCCTTTTTTTTAAACGAGCATACTATTCCGTTTTTTGGAAGGATGGTTGTGTTACATACATTTGATGCAGTTCTTTTATGACAGAAATCATGTTATTAGCAAGGCAGCCAAGTCGCCATAATTCACTTTTCCCATCCCCAAGCCTACAACGGGCAAAGTTCTCGATCAGGAATACGAAGAAATTACACCCACAATATACCAGAATTTCCGGAACTGGCATTTTGTGGATTATTATGAAAGAGGTCTTGAGATGTATCAGGGTTTGACCACCAGTTGATAAATGTTTGGGGAAGAGAAATGTTACAGAGATTACCATACATTGAACATGTTCTTGCTACAAGTGGACAGTAATACCTCTTTGTAATCCCCTTTCACATGCTTATTTTACTTCTACGCTTGTACAGTTTTCTCATATCAATTTACTAGGATGACTAGCAAAGTTCAGTCATCGTTTTCCCTTAAAAAAAAGGTTTTTGGAAATACATTTCTCAAGAAGACTGTTGAGAATACCTTGAATATGAATCCAGTTGTAACCCTATATGGTCCCCTATGTAGTCACGCGCTTCAGCAGATTTTCCCTACGCGGGCCCGATTGAGGGTCTAGGAGGATCCCCTACGGGGGCTCGAGGGCAGAGCTGCCAAAACCTAGACGGTTTTAGGGTTTTTGTTTCCTATTTTGTATTGGAGTCCCCTGTATAAACTCCATGACAGCTAGGTTATTTTGCATCCTCGTAATCATCATTATTCCATAACAAAGAGAGCCACCGCCGCCCAATGACGTAGCTTGATTTTGGGTGAACCTCGTAAATCTCGTGTGTTCTTCTGTGATTGTGCAATCTCTCTCTCCCTCTTTTCGTATCAAAGGCTTTGGAGGGTTGTATAATTTTTTTTTTTGAAACGGGAAAGGACAACCAGCAAGATGGTGGCTATCCAGAGTTTCATTAATATTGGTGAGACATTACAGAAGATTAAAGCAAAAGGGTTAGAAGAAACCCAGAAACCATATTACAAAGGAAGAAAAACAGGAATAGCAGCCCAAAAAACTCAGCACATTTTCCAACTTCCAAAAATGGCCATCGCATGATTCTTGATGTTGTCAACATAGGCACGCCCACCACGAAATAGTGTGTCATTCCTTTGCATCCAAATAGCCCAAATGTATGCTAATGGGAGGGCCCACTATCTTCTGGATTTGTAAACACAACCCTGAGTCCTTCTGCCGCCATTACGGAATGTCCTCCGGAGGGTTGTATAATTGAAGGTTGAACATCTTTTTTATTTTTTTATGATAAACAACAACAACAACAACAACAAGCAACACCTTATCCCACTAGGTGGGGTCGGCTACATGGATCATACGACGCCTTCGTTGATCCATGTTCATAAGATTCGACAGGATTTTATGCTGGCTGTCGGGGCCTAACACAACCCTCCTCCTTTATCCGGGCTTGGGACCGGCTATAAAATATAGGCGGAGTTTTTTTTTTTTATGATAAACATCAAAGATAAATACAGGGCCGATCAACCTAATATGATAGCTCTTGACGCGGCGGGATTCAAAAGATGGGTGTAGGCAGAATGATGGCGGCAACAACACGAGGTGAACGACGAACTAACAATACCAGAATCCACCAAAAAACCTTAAAATCCACCAATGATATCGATTTGCCAGATGTTTGCTTCAATTTGATAAGAAAAATAGTCATCCTAGAATACACCAGAGTTACTCCGGAGTCCACCAGAATTCTTCAGAATCCACCAAAGGTATTGTAAATACACACAACAAAAGAACTGAAGCTCACATTGAGGAAATACCCAAAGTCTCGCTTTTATTGCAGGTCATTATGGAGGAGGTCGTCTAGGCCTTACAAGACCTCAATAATGCTACCTCCACGGACCCGGATAGATTTCCTATGTTCTACAAAGAGTTTTGGTCGATGGTGCTTGAGGATGTCATGGCGGTCATCTTAGAGTTAGCCAATGGGAATCGAGGCTTTGAGCACTTGAACTAGTTCTTTCTTTTCATGCTTCCAAAGCACACTCCGGCAAAATGAGCAGAGGACCACAGGCTGATCGCTCTATCCAAAGGTACTAGCAAAACAGCTTCGCAAGTGCTTCAAGACTTTATCCATATGATGCAGTCGGCTTTCATTCACGATCGAGCCATCACAGACTATAACATAACTTTAGAGATCGTAGCTCATTGGAGAATCAACTATCGGGCCTTCCTGTGGAAGGTGTATTCTTTGAAGCATACGATACCGTTTCATGATCTCTTCTATGGCATTCCCTGCAGGTCAAAGGATTCCCATCAGCCTAGTCACTTGGATAAAGCAATGCATCTCCACAAATTGATTCTCGATCCTCGTTAATGGGAGGATGGGCGATTGGATGCAGCCAGGGGGGTGGGGGTACGACAAGGCTGCCCTTTAGTCTCCATGCTATTTGTACTAGCAACTGACGGCTATGCACTTAGGCAGCCTGTGAGGCTAGCTTTCTCAGGAGATTTGCCAGGAGTCTAGTCCCTCTTCTTTAGTACTGAAGTTTCTGACTTGGAGGGGCCTTTTTGGTCGAGCTATATGGGGCGATCTACGGCCTCCAAGTCAGCCACGCCAAGTCGTCTTCCATTCCTTTTGGCATGGTACCAAATGATGTCATCCCCAATGCGCGGTGGAGCTTCGTACTCAGATCAATTCCCTGCCTATCACCTACTTGGGTCTTCCCCTCTTTGGCAGTCATATTGGCTCTCGAGGATGGACTCCGATCATCAATCGGATGGAGCACAAACTACAGGGCTGACTCGTTCTGCTAAAATCAGTGCTTACATCCCTTCCGACCTATTAATGACAGTTCTTAGACTGCCAGCAACTGTACAAAGGCGGCCGGACTCCATTCGGAGCAGATTCTTTTGGCAGGGGATGGCCTGAACATCCACCTCGAAGCATGGCAGGCTAATTTGTCGGCCCATAGGGCAGGGAGGATTGGATGTCCATGATCTCCAGTACACCAACCAGGCTCTTCTGACCCAATGGGTAGGCTGAAACAAGCCTTTAGCACAGCGTCTCCATCACATGTTCCAACAGATTTATCTTGGGAATCCAGAGTTGTTCTGCCACAAGGGGCCTCTTCTTTCTAGTGTTGCATGGATGCACTACTTCCATTGGTGCATCCTTCATGACGACCTTTTCCCTCGACTATGAGCCTTAGTTGTTTTTCCCAAAAACATCAGTTGCGACAACTTGGTCCAAGCCTGGCAGGCAAGGGAGTGGGTTTTGGTCCACTCCCTTCAACCCCCCACTTTCCGATCTTGCACCTCTGATCATTTGGCCCTCCACGAGCAGATTGCTCCTCTCCGACCAAATGCCTCTTGATCAAATTGTTGGGTTTGGCTCTCCAACACCGTTTTCAGTCTGCATTCTCTATCTCCGCTTTCTTCCTGACTACACACCGGCTTTACTCAATGCTGACTTGAGGCTTATTTGGAGATCTCGTGTGCTCCTCAAAGTCAAGGTTTTCACCTGACTAATGCATGGGCACCCAGCACTGACACATCATGGATAGATGTTGCTCACTTGTTTTTTGGCTGCACAGTGGCCCAGGACGTATGGAGAGGAGCACCTCACAAATGTCACCTTTTCATCGCCTGAGGCTTTTTTGCAGTTGCTTTGAATTCTCAGTGGTCAAAATTGCCATGGAGAATGCTGTTGGACATTTTTGGCTGGTACATGAACCATTTGGCTCCCGCGCAACCGAGTTTTCGTTCATGGGGAGAGATGTCATTGAGAATATTGTTCATCATATTTCCTTACTCCTTTGAAAGTGGGGATTTGATTAGTCACCCCACCTTTTGTTTCCTTTTGATGCTATCTCCGTAGAGCATACACTTGTACGTTACAACCATTAAGTGTAATGCATACATGGATGGAGCTATAACTGGGCAGCCATCATCTCTTCCCTCAAAAAAATAACTCTTATAGAAAATTTTGGGAAAATTGCTGCATTTGTTCTCAAACTTTACCCTCTTTCCCCACTTGGTTGTCAAATTTAAGTTTGTAATTAAACGGTCCTTCAACTTTTCTTTTAGAAAGGATCCTTCAACTACTACCATATTTCAACTAGGCTTAACACAGGTTTATTGGTATAATCGTCCACGTGGACCATGTCAAAAAATTAAAATAATAAAATAATATAAAAATAATAAATAAAATGACAAAAATAATGTGGTACCATATCAAAAAAATTAATAAACAAATACAAAGAAGTTGGGAGCCGTATTCGATCGAACCGTACTGCCCCGGAAGGGGCTGCCGCACCTTCACTAGGGATGGAAGGCACGGTGACCTCCACTCCCCTCTATCACAGAGGAGAGAGCAATTTGTGGGCGAACCATGCACAGAGTGAGGGGGCATGGCGGAGGGGATAGCAGGAGGGGTGCGTCACCCCCTTGGAAGGAGCAGCATTCCTTCACGAGATGCTGCCCCTTTTTTTATTCTTATATGGTTCCACGTTGACAATTATACTAATAAACCTGCAGTAGCCAGTCAAAAGGAACATAGTTGAAATAAGCTACTGGTTGAAGGATCGTTCAGTTACAAATTAAAATTAGAGGACCAAATTGTGAAAGAAGGTACAGTTCAAGGACTATTGCTGAAATTAACAAATAAAAGAGTTTTTTTTTTTTGAGAACAAATAAAAGAGTTTGACTAAAAATCTTAAAATAACAAACAAATCTTACTACGATAGAAAAGTAAACTAAAATCTCTCATACAAGATTTTTCTAAAACTATCATAACTCTACTACATTACCCTTCAACATCTGTAAGCTAACTCATGCTACAAAGAAATCCTTAGGAATACTCTCCGCAAATGGTTAATAAATCCCACATACATTGAAATACTAGCGGTAGGAAAGTGCCACACATTAAGGAAAGCAAGTTTGTCTGGTTGTTCTTGGCCGGTTCCTGGGCCTTATGGCTCCAGCGTAACCGGGTGATTTTTTGTGGGGAGCGATGTCATTGTACACCACATCTCCTTCCTTCTTCGAGAGTGGGGTTTTGGATAGTTGATATACTTTTGCTTTGCTCTGCTCTCACTTTGAGAGCTTACACTTGTATATCATTTTCATCCCATAGTTATATATACACCGGATGACAACCACCTAACCTGGCGGTCATCCTTTTTTCCCTCAAAAAAAAAAAAGTTTGTTTGGTTGAGAGAGAAGAGACTGAAATAGGATGGCTTAACTGTCAGACCTCAATTTAGAGAGCATTTTTTTTGGTACCACGAGATTACAAAGAACCAAGAAAAATCTAAGACAGCAAGATTCTAAGCTATTGCAGAATTTTCTTGGACTTTTTTATTAATCGATTAAACATAAAGAATGTAACAAACAAGATAAAAGTACACATGCAGATCATAGAGGCAACCAAAGCCCAAACTAAGGTAACAGATAAACAGCGTTTCTCAAAAGGGTAACAGCTAGAACAGTTATCCAGTTGCAGGCAATGATACTTGCCTTGTGTTGAGCTTTAACATATTTTTTAAATGATTTTTTTATACGAAGTTTTGACTTATTAGTTCGAGTAACATGAGAAGAGCTTAAAGCATTCAAAGCACAGGATAGGTTATCATATTTTGAGGAGAACAGTATAGGTATCATAACAAATAAGATGCAAAATCAAACTTCATATTAATTAACTGCAACAGCAGTAGAAATGCTACCTTAGCAATGCAGATACAATGTTTTAACTAGTGCAAGTCTCACTAACATTATAAAAGTATAACACTGAGAAATATATTGATATATACCTCTGGGAGCAAACCTCTCAGCCTGATCAGGTATGCCACTGCTTTTTGAAGATGGCCGAACAGGCTCCACCCCGAATGCTTGAGCATACGTCTCGTCGAACTCCTCGAATACTGCTCTTCTATATGCAAGCAAAGCTGCAGTGCTTCTAATTCGATCTAAGCTAGGAAACTTGCTCAGCATGGGATCCAAAGCCATCTGCTGCACGAAGGAAAGTACATCCTGGGGCAAGAACCCGTCTCTTGCATCATCTATCTGTTTTGATGAGTAAAGGCCTCCCGGCTCAAAACCAGGCACATCGACATGAAAGTAACCAGGAACTCGGGCAGGTCGGAAGTTGGATTTGTTACGACAGTAGCAAGTCAAGCCAAGGGCCTCTCTTCGGCATGTCTCGTCGACTGCCTCATCTACTGCCCTGACGAAGTTCTTCATCGTAGTCTGCTTGGACTTCTCGGCGAAGTGTGGGGTGAAAGGGACCAGCTCCGTAGGGTGAAACCATCCGTAGCTGCTGTCGCCAAAGAAAGCGACCAGAAAATGGCCTTCCCTCCTTGCCCTTCGAACAGAGGGCATAGCAAAGGCTTTGTCGAAGATATGACCAGGCCACCACGGATGGGACTTCACCTTCCCCCACACCATGTCCCCGAGGTTAAACTCCACCAACCCGTGTGGAACCCTAACTCCATCAGATACCGCAACCTCGTAAGATGCCATATCTTCGTCAAAATCTCTAATTTGCCGAAGGCCAGCTACCGGAAACCCGACGCCGAGGTCGAAAGAGGCTGGAGTAGCTCCACCGCCGCTGACATCTCTGGAAGGTCGATATTCGTCCACCTCGTGATGAACAGAAATCCCACCATCAAAATTCGCCAAAACCCTATAGTCGTCGGACGCGCCGACGCTTCCCGAAGCCGTCGCCGCCGCCACCTCCGTTTCATCTCCCGCGGAAGTCCCCTCATCGGGGTTCGTAATCTCCAATGACGAATCATTCCCGGGGGAGCTCCGGCCGGCCTCGCGCTCGTTCATCACGGAGGTCATGACGAGGAGGACGACGGGGTTGACGGAACCCCGGAATTCTTTGGATTGAGGACGTCGGATGGGAACCGTGGGCAACGTTGGCCGACGCCGGAGATCATGTCACCGAGAACTGAAGAAACCCTAGAAACAGGGAGACGGGACGGGGAAGAACACAGGAGCCGCGCTCGAAATTGCAAGGGACTTTGCGCACATCTGCCCAGATGCTTAGCTTCGTTCTGGATCGTTGGATGTGTTCCAGACTGAGATCGGACGTTCCATTCGCCGCGACCGCATCGGTTGTTTGCGTCATGGAAGTTCAATGCATACAAGGAAATACAAATAAACAAGATGGCCATTTGAAATTAGATATATATATATATATATGTATATATCATGCATCTGATTTCAAATGGCCATGCCCATCTTGTTTATTTGTATTTCCTTGTATGCATTGAACTTCCATGACACAACATATGGATTTAATGATTGTCACACGCCACGTTCATCGTCCGACGGATGGTGGGCGATCCTCCAGTGTCGAGTTTCTTAGGGCACAGGGGGACGGCGAGCTGCGAAGGGCGGCGACGAGTGGTGGGCTGCTGGTGGCGATCGATGGCGAGCCCTTATTGATCGATGGTAGTTGTGGTGAGCTAGGGCGGATGGCAGCTATCGATCTGCAAGGGCAGCGGGCGATCATCGACCTACGAGGTGAAGGGCAACGACAATCGATCTGTGATGACCTACGAGGGCGGGGGGCAGATGGTGGCGGCGATCGAACTGCGACGACCTACGAGGCCGGTGGGCAAATGGCGGCGGTGACCGACCTGTCAAGACATGATCTGCGCGTGGAGGGAGAAAGATACTCGATCCGCTGAGGAGAATGAGGAGCGACGCACAATCTCCCCTCGCTGAGATCCCTATATTGTCTTCAAGTACATGGACTACAACCTCGCCGGACTCCTCGCCGCCAACCCTCGGCGTCGTGTTCATAGAGTTCTGATCCGCCGACTTCACTCGACCTCGCCACTCTCTTCCATCGAGCTGCTCACTTCTCCACCTGCTCCTCACCTCTCGTCACAACTCGGATCTTGCCGCACCTCGGACCTCGTCGTAGCTTGCTAGATTTGCCCGCAACGCGTTGGACTCCGCTACTCAGACCTTGGCCTCTAGCTTGGCCAAGAGATCCGGTGCGTCGACAGTGGACGCTTATGCGTACGAAGGCGTACCTCCATTAAATCATATATATATATATATATATATATAGGGAAAAATGTCCCTGTGAAGCAGCGGCTGCTTCATAGCGTGTGGCGCACACTCATCGCCACTCATCGCGCGATCGACGATGGAGATTAAAGATGCTAATCGCAACCATCGATCCGAATCCGACGTGCTGAAATCATCTCGCGAGAAGTTGGCTCCCCTAAATTTGTTGAAGCGCCATTGCTCCAGATCAGCTCTAAAGCGATAGGTTCCAAGCCGCGGTGACGAACAGGTTCCAAGCCCCGCGGTGACGAACAGGTTCCAAGCCCCGCGATCACACGATCTTTAAAGGTGCATCATCCATTTCTCTTTCGTGGAGATTTTTTTTCTCCATATTTGTCTCTTTCTTTGACTTTTTTTTGACCTAGTGACCTAGTGATCCTTTATCCTCTATTTTATCTTACATAGTGATTTAATTTTTTTGGATTTCTGTCGATTTTCTTACCCCTAAATGTGGTGAAGCATTTTTCCTCTGAGAACTGCGTGTTCTCTGTGTGTTCTTTGCCCTAGTTCTCTCTTTCTTAGAATTTTTAAAATGAAAACCCTTTTCTTGCGGCAGCGTATTGATCATATGTGTGAACCCATATTTTGCCCTAATTCTCTGTTAGAATTTTTAAAATGAAAACCATTTTCTTGCTGCAGCGGCTTCGTCATATGCGTGAACCCATATTTTGCCCTAGTTATCTCTTTCTTAGAATTTTTAAAATGGAAACCCTTTTCTTGCGGCAGCGTATTGATCATATGCACAAACCCATATTTTGCCTAATTTTCTCTTAGAATTTTTAAAATGAAAACACTTTTCTTGCGGCAGCGGCTTCGTCATATGCGTGAACCCATATTTTGCCCTAGTTCTCTCTTTGCTAATCGGTATTACTTTTCCTAATTCTCATGTCTAAATGTTCTTGATAATATATAAATTCTCATATCATTACGTTTCTACTAAGATATATCTGAAATGATCAATTACCCTAAGAAGAAACATTAACTGCATAATTGTTTAGTTTTCCTAATTCTCATGTCTAAATGTTCTTGGTAATATATAAATTCTCATATCATTACGTTTCTGCTAAGATATATCTGAAATGATCAATTCTGCATAATTGTTTAGTTTGGGTGCAAGCATGTGATGGTGTTTGTATTATTGAATGAGATATTCAGCATATTAATTAGATTGACAACATTTGAACATTTCTAACTATGTAATTCCTATACTGAATCCTAGGTTTTGACATAATGGTGCTTGAATGTTATTGCGACAAAGAAGCAGCCTTTAAAACATCTTGGACGGAACTTAATCCCGATCGAATGTTTTATGGCTGCAGGAATCATGGAGTCATTTTTCTAATTTTGTCTCTTATCTTGTGACCAAGATTAAATGAACTTATACCTATATTTTTTTAGGAAAATGGAGGCTGCCGCTTTTTCCATTGGTTGGATGGACCCATTGAAGTTCATTACAAAAATGTTATTAATGGACTACTACGGAAGATTAATATGTTGGAGAGTGAAGTTGAGATCCTCCACTTCAAGCTGAAAGTTGATATAATTAAAAATTCTAGTCATGGAGCTTGTTCAATGTTTTGGAAGTTATGTACCTTTTTTTTACTTGTGTTAGTCATATTATTAGTGGTAACTTAATTGTAACTCTTTCTTTTGGAATGATGCAACATGTAACTGGTGTTGTGCCACGGTTAGGAACTTTTGTAGTTCTCTTCATTTTGGAATGATGCAACATCATTTATATTTCATTTGTCATGTGCTGTGAATGATGTCAACAAATGTCCACAACTTTTGCTGTTGGTCTATTTTCTACTTGCAATCACCCGAATGCATCTAAGCTATAGCACATTTCCTGAATGCAATATGATGGGAACATCTCAAACCGGTGAAAAGTACATGCATGCACGGGCAACAAAGTAGCATAGATATGAAGTAAATGGAAAAAAATATTCATGGAAGCTCCTGGCATAAGTTCAATGAACATGTCAGATAAACTCGGCCATGATTGCACGAGCTGGGTCGCTTTTGCTGAGAGCATGGACGTGGAACACCAAATATGAAGGTTGGGCATGGACGTGGAATAAGTCATCACCAAATATGAAGGTTGGGCATGGAACACCAACAACATTCATTTTACTCATAATAGATGATACAAAATAGTATGATACAAATTTCGCTGGGCATAGTATTCTCAAAATAGATGGTACAAAATAGTATGATACAAATGTCATCAGCATAGTTTCATACAAAACAGAACTCAATGTTTGCCAAAAAACATCCAGAGTACACAATTGGATAACTTAATAATACAATGCATGCAGAACGACATCCACATTACATGCAATGGATAGCTTACAATCCAATGTCTGCCAATAGCTTAATAACTCAATGGCATCCAGATTACATGGCATCCAGATTACACGCGGTGGATAGGCTGCAAAAGAAAAAAACGTACAAATGTTACTCAATTATACGTGATTAATAGACAACAAGAAAAGGAAAAAAATTATGAACATCACTTCATGTTACCCAATGATGTGTGAAGTATGAACATCACTTCAATGTCTGTAGAAAAAGGTATGGACATCAGATATGAAAAAAAAGAAGATGAACTTCACTTATGCAAAAAAAAAAGAAAAGATACCTGATTAGTGGGTAATATTGTCTTCTTCAGCTTGAGTATTCGTGTATTGTATATCCTATTTGGGAGAACACAATGTAAACAAATCATTACAGAGCTCTTTACATATTGAATAAAATTTAAACTAATTGGAATGAGTGTACCTGTGCTTTTTTTTATGGACAAGATGTGACACTTTTGTGAGACAATAGCTACATGTTCTTTTCTTAGGACCATTTTGTGCCATGGAAATCTCGGCATTAGATTTCATTCTTTGTATGTTTCTTGGCCTTCCTTTGTTTTTATAGAACAAGGGTCATGTATGATAACTTGAGCTACTTGCGAATTGACACATGATCCTTGTGAATTCACATCAACTAAAGAACCTTCAAGTGCATTATTTATTTTGACACATGATAATTTTTTAATAGCATCCTTTAGAATGGAAAATCCAACTTCCAAATGATCTGAGGAACGTAAACTCATTTCCAAAACTTTGCGCCAATTTCTTTTGAAACTCAATTTACGCAAAGGAGTAATAACATGTTCACCACTTCCATCACCATTATCTTGTCCCATGTGTACGGTTGAATAACGAGCATTCATTGTCCAACGAGTAAGAATATACTGTTCTGGAATAAGCAAAGCTCTTTTTTCATTAAGAATAAGCAAAGCATGTGAACATAAAATCCCTTCTTGTTCAAACATTTTGCAGGAACATTTTACTGAAATATTTGATTGGGCATGGTACTCCACAATAGTATTTTGCTTGTCTTCTTCTCCTAAAACATACACTGAGTAAAATAATTTTTCACCATCCTATGATATCATTCGTGACCACAAATGCATGATTTTCTTAAATTCTTCTTGGAACATAAGAAACACTTTTTGGGTATACACTTTTCTAGCATGAATCTCCAATGGACTTTTTGAAGCTATGGTAGCAAGGGAATATAAATTTTTGAAGTCTTCACGTTCTTCGGCCTCACAACGAGTAGAAAGTGCTAAGTCATATTGATATACAAAATCGTCAAGTGAAGTATTGAAATTGACAAATCCATAAAAAAACATTAATACTCTCAGCTCTTTGGGTGGATTGCATGCCTGCACAAAATGTGTCATTTAAATAAATTGGCACCCAATGATGACATTTTTTGTACATTTGTTCTAGTCAATGCCCACATGGGATATTGTACTTATGTTTCAAGACCAACCATTTTTCTTCAAATTCTTGGACACTCATTGATTCAAAAATCCACTTATTGTACTCTTTTCTAAAGTTGTCACGCACATACAAATCTCGAAGATGTGTCATGGCATTCTTTGCAATATGCCAAATGCAAAACATATGTTGTGTGTTAGGAAACACTTTGCGGATGACATTACCCATTGCAACATCTTGGTCAGTAATGATACATATAGGCTTTTTTCCACCCATGCACTCTAGCCATGTTTCAAATAACCAAGTAAAAGTGTCTTCAGTTTCATCGGCTAACAAAGCATAACCAAGTAATATTGATTGCCTATGATGATTAACACCTGTGAATGGTGCAAATGGCATCTTAAATTTATTCGTTCGATATGTTGTGTCAAAAACTATGACATCACCAAACGTCATATAATTGTCTTGTGACCTACTATCAGCCCAAAAAAAACTCTTTGCAAGATCCTTTTCATTAGCCACTATTCTAAAAAAGAATGATTCATCATCATCTAGCTTCTTTTCAAAATAAGAAAGCACAGCCATGCATTCTTTACCGACACAATCCTTCTTTGATGCTCTAATGTGGTCTACACAGTGTTGTAATGTTATAAATTTCTCACCGGACACCTTGAGATATTTAGCTATTTTTGATGGGCCGATACCAGCTTTTCTCATATATGTCATTGCTTGCTTTGAGGGACTTGATAATTCGTGATGTGAACACAATCTTAATACATCCGTCGAACGAACAAGTGGATGTGTGTGTTCTTCTTCGAATTTTTTCGCCTCCCACTTGCCATCATTTGCAATCTTAACTAATAAATGAGCGCAACAATCCTCTCTCACATCTCTTCTTCTTTTCACATCTTTACCCTCCTCATCCTTCCTTTTAAGGTCTTTATGTCCTTGTTTTGAACATACCAACCTTCTACCAATAGGTTGTTTATTTTTTTTGGATCTATAACAATAATCCCGCCTCACAGAAAATCCAGTTACTCTAGCATACATGTTATAGAAATCATATGCATCATCCTCCTTATCAAACTTCATCCCGATGTATGGTTTAGTAATGTTAATATTCTTTTCATTATACTCTTCTTCAACATGGGCCCTAGCACAAAAGTAATCCAGGCAAAATTTAATATGAAATCTCTTATCATATGAAGAAGAAAAATTATTACATACCCATCAGATATTTCATTGCCAAACTTTGCATTTTCTTGTTCTTCCGATCGTTCCATGTAATTGGCCCCAAAAGAACTTGTTTCCGTAAAAAAAACTGAACCATCCATAAAGAAACCTTCCAACAGAGATAAAGAAGGAACATGTAGCACTTAACATATAAATACTACCAAACAACCAACAATTTTTGCATGCAATTGGCAAAGGAAAAATAACCTTAATGAAGAACTGTGGATGATCTTCACAAATGGTAACAACATAAGTCTAAAATAACTTACAAAAGTAAGAAAACATCCCATGTTGAGGGCCGCTTCACATATGTTAACAACACTTAACATAACTTAAAAAACAACAAGCCGCATATCTTACCAGAACTTAAACAAGCAACCATACACAAGGAATTAATCAAGCTGCATATTGGTGAAGGAAATATTCACTTTGGGGTCCAATTTAAAGCAAATGCAGGGAGGGTGGCGAAATACCTCAGAGAATGATGTTGAGGACGGCTCGATCTTGGGGAAGGACGAATAGAAAGGAGCACGAACTTGAGATTTGGGATCTTTGTTCAATGTCGTCCTGCTATTTTTGCTCAATGTCGTCCGTGCGAAACTTAAAGAAGCAATCAAATACAAGGAAAAAATAAAGCTGAAGATTTGTGGAGCAAATAATGACTTTAGGAGCCAAATTAGAGCAAATACAGGGAGAGTGGGGAAATACCTCAGATAACAATGATGAATGCTCAGTGTTGGCTAATGTCATTCCCGAAGATCTGGAACAAAGATACAAGGGTGGCCGAAGGATATCTGTTGACCTGCTATCATTCTACATTTTTCGTTTATCAAATAATGCTTTAGATCTGCTTTGCCGCTTGGAACCTGTTCGTCAAATTTCAAAGCAAGCAGATGTAGAGCAATGTCGCTTTAGATATGGAGCACTGATCACTGTTCGTCATCCTTCCATCTCCACCGCGGCTTGGAACCTCTTGGTCACCGCGGCTCTTTGAACATGTTCGTCAAATTTCAAAACAGGCAGATCTAGAGCAATGCCGCTTTAAATCTTGAGCACTGATCTCTGTTTGTCATCCTTCCATCTCCACGGCTTGTTTACTGCTATCTAAAGCAATGGTGATTGGATCTGGGCTTGGAAGTTGTTCGTCGCCGCCACTTGGAACTCGTCGCTTTAGATCCGGAGCAATGGCACTGCAACTTCTCGCGAGATGATTTCAGCACGTCGATCCGGATCGACGATTGCGATTAGCATCTTTAATCTCCATCGTCGATCGAGCGATGAGTGGCGATGAGTGTGCGCCACACGCTACGAAGCAGCCGCTGCTTCACAGGGACATTTTTCCCTATATATATATATATAAGGTTATATGCTCCTAAGTCGCAGCCATTTCATTCATGTTCGGAGCCTCTGCATTCGTTGGATTGAAGATCAGCGGCCCTGATTTAATAAAGCAATAAAAAAGCCCTTACTGCTTGCACGTTCGTTCCTTCCATCACCGCGACTGGTTCTCTGTGTTCTTTTCAATAGTTTCATCTCGAGCATCTCATGGTTCAAGCAGTGGATCTTGTACTGTTTTTTAACCACCAACTCTTCAGAATCCACACCTGAATCAAAATGATATCTCAAGTTGGATCTGTAGGATTTCTCGACTCTGGTGACAGTTCTGATCGCTTCAAGAAAAGTGAATCAGAGCTGATATTGATGATGTTGTCGAAGTGAATCAGGAATACATTTCTTCTAGACTGTGTAAGAGAAGAGAGCATATCACAAAAAAGCACAAAGTCTTTGAGCAAAATGAACAAATTTCCATGTTGCAAGATATAATATTATCTCACAAGCATGAAATTGTGCGTCTAAAAGAAGTAGCGGCAGCTATTGCTGGGCAGCTTGCGACTGACTTGTCTCATCATATTCATCAAATTGAAAAACTCAAGGACGAAATCTCGATAATCCAACTTCAGGCCAACAGGGCAACAACACTGCTTGGATGATGCTGAGATAATTCAGCTTCAGACCTCTGATATGGACAAGAGAGAGTGGAGTCTCTTCTTGGAAAAAGAATGGGATCTTTCGAGGAGGAGAGAAGCAAGAGCTAAAAGTAAGTTGCCTTTTATATTCCTCCTTTGCTATGTGGCCAGTGCCCCATGATTGAGAAAGATTATATGGACAGGAAACAAATACCAAATTAAACATTTTATAATTCCTTTTAAGGGTCATGTAATGTAGATTGATGAAACTTAGCATGTGGTGACAAAGTGCCATTTGTTCCATTTCTTTGTTGGCAAATCAATATGTTGTAGGACTCTTGCATTATGTGCCTCTCTTGGAGTGGGCAATATTGTCAAAAGCACAAATGGTGGGGATCCACAAGTTGCACGATGAAATGCCAGACTGCATCTGCTATACGTTAGTCCATCATATCCACGGGAAACCATGCAATTTATTTCCATTTCGCCAGAAGCATGATAACATAAGCTTTGCTGACAATTATCCATTCATTTTAGTGCCTTCTTTTGTTAATTAAAAATATCATAAGAAGATAATTTTAGAAAATACACACCAATATATGCAACTATTTCATTTGTCAGTAGAATCAGATTGTCCATTAATTCTGCCTGATTTTTTAGGAGTTCCACAATGTGTCTTCTTAGTGACTTGAATTCTAAAAAAGCAATAAGATCTACAGAAGAAGGCAGCTCAAGGCTGAATAAACAAAATCCATTTCATAAATCTTAAATTAGCCGACATCAGGCAGGTCAAATATGGCTGCCAAATGCTTAAAAAACAAGTTTTGGAGAGTTAACAATAACAATGCCAACTTTTATCAATAATGTCAAACACCGAGACGAAAGAACTTTGACCAACAGTTGCATCAGTTGCACTGGAATATAATAGGTTAATCATAGAGATTGAGCAGCCCAAGCAGGTTAATCAAATTCCATCCTCTTAAACTGCAGATCAAGAATCGAAGGCATTAGTATCAATAAAATTTCCCATTATCTTTAACAAAGGTGTGATATTGATACTTCATACCTATTGAATCTACTGAGTGTTGTTCATCTCTTTCTCATTTGTTTTTTCACCTTGCTGCCCCTATTTCAACAATATAATATAAGATTAGCAACATAAAATTTTGAATGAAAGTAAATATGCTACTTAACAATATAATTGACTCTTACTTTTTTAATTGGACATGATGTCACATAATGACCTTGTTTTAAACAATGGCTACATGTCCTTTTTCTTTTTTTTTCACCTTGTGACATTGAGACCTCGATACTAGATTTAAGTCTTTTTATATTCCTTGGTCTTCCTTTTGATTTTACAGAACAAGGTTCATGTATCACAAACTTTGAAATTTGTGACGGCACTTCATCATCTTGAAAAGGCACTTCATCATTTTTAGAAGACACTTCATCAATATCACATTTTCTAAACTTTGAATGCCTTCCTTTAAAAATGAAACTCCAACGTCTAAATGCTTGGGCAAACACAAACTCATTTCTATAAATTTTTGTGCATTCCTTCTAAAATTCATTTTTTGTGAAAGACTGACAACCCGTTGACCAATGGAAGAATTGCATTCTATATGATGTACCATTTGCACTGTTGAATAGCAAGCATGCTTCTGACCCAAAGTCTTCTTTTTACATCTTTTCCCAAAGTTTGTTTTAACTTGAGATCTTTTTTGCCTTGTTTAAAACAAACGAGCAATCTACCTATTAGTATATTTGTCTTTCTAGATTTATTACAATGATCTTTTGTAATAAAATGTAAACATAATCCAACCGATCTCGCGTATGTATTGTAGAAAATGTAAACATAATCTTCTGTATTGAACTTCATGCCAACAAAAGGTTTATCAACTTTATTATTAACATTATTCTCTACTTGAATTTGATCACTGTGAGCGAAAAAAAATTGATAAAAAATTAGTGTAAGAAAAAATACTCAAAAAATAATATGTAATTTATAATGAAAATATTATAACATCTCACGATTCTTCTGTGACTTTCTCTCCTTCAAATTGTTGATCTTGAGAATTTGAAGGAGATGCATCCATTTCAAGTGAAGACATGACAACACCTATAATGAATATATTAAATGTCAAACAAAGGAGAATGCTTGCATGTATACAAGTCCATCATTAAATAGGTTGTTGTTTTAAAATTTAGAATTCTCTTATAAATACTTGAATAACATTAACAAGTTGGACCTAAGGGAAGAATCAATTACTCTTCTACTTAAATAAGTCACAAAAGAGTCTCTCTCTCTCATATTCACAGACTTAGCGCATGAAATAGTGCAAACTGTTAGCATATGCTACTCCTTACATATTTTGCTATATCTCGTGTCATAAGGTTTTGCAGGTCTTTTTAATCTTTTTTCCATGGAAGGGATAACTTCCTGCCTTATATATGATTGTTTGTTTTTTGTACACTAAATTTCTTATATTTGATCACATATCCTTTCCATGATTGTCTTCTTCATCGGTTCTATTTTCACCAAGAAAGCCATCGAGTGGATGTGTTTAATGCTGTTTTGGGATAGATGGAGTCTCCTTTCGACATTCGACAAAACGTGATTGAAAAATATAATCAAAATACAATAAAATAGGACAAATGGAGAGTAACTCACTCTTAACCAAAGAAGATGAGGCAAATGTGCAATCGTAGAATCCAAGTGTATCTGTCAATAAAAAATGCCACGCAATGATTCGGCGATCATGATCTAGGTGACGATTGAAGAGCGCGATCAAGGCAACATCCAACGCATGTGATCGAGGTGACGTCCGGAGCAAGTGATTAAGGCGACGTCCGACGAGCATGATCGAGACGAAACTATTGAAAAGAACACAATGGAACCAGTCGCGGCGATGGAAGGAAGGAACGTGCAAGCAGTAAGGGTTTTCTATTGCTTTATTAAGTCAGGGCCGGTGTTCTTCAATCCAATGAGCGGAGGCTTCGAACATGAATGACCATCCATTTGCAATTGGATGGTTGAATAGTGCGACATATACATGCGTGAAACGACTGTGACGTAGGAGCATATAACCCATATATATACATATATATATATATATATACATATATATATATATAAGTTTGAATTTACGTGCATGTCAAACGATTTTACATATACATTTTTTTTATTTTTTTCGATGTTTTCTTTATTAATAACTTAAAGGATTATTATAATAACAAAAAATAATTTTTAAAGCATAATAAGTTATAGAAAATACTTCTATATATTATGAAAGACTCTTTATATATTTTCTTCTTCCCTTTCTGAAATGTTTTTTTCTTTATCCTTCTTTGTGAGACTTGAATTTCTTTCTTGATGATGTTTACACGATCTTCTAGTTGGCTTATCAATCTTATTTTTATTTTTCACCAACTTCAGATATTTATTAAGCTTTCTTATATAGCGTGCGAGTATCTTTTTATTCACTTCTTCTTCACTCGAGTCTTTTTATTTTTTATTTGCCTTTAATGCTATGATTTCTTTTTGGGAGCCTTTACTTCATCTTCTTCCTGAATTCCGATCTCATAGGTTAAGAGAGAACCAATAAGATTATTAAAATCTAATTTGTTCAAGTCTTTTTTTATCGATCATGGCCCTCTTTGTATGCCATTTGAAGGAGAGAGACATGAGAAACTTTTCCACTTTTTGGGGGTTAGTTTTTTACTCGTCCAAGGAGGCTAAGACATTCACAATATCCTTAAGCCTTACAATCATCTCATTTATGGATTCATTTTCTTGCATCTTAAAAGAATCATATTGATGATTTAAAATATTTAATCTAGATTCTTTAACTTTATCCGTTCCTTCATAAGTAATAATGAATTTCTTCCAAATTTCATTTGCACTTTCACAACTAGAAATCCGATTGAACTCTGTTTAATCCAAAACACAATAAAAAAATATTTTTAGCTTTCCAATAAAATTTTGCAAAATTTTTTCTCTTTCGATATATTTTGAAGGTAAATTTTCGTGTAAATAATAACATTTTTAAACAATATCCCATATGTCAATATCAATAGAACATATATATGCTTGTATCCTAATTTTTTAATATGCAAAATTTGATGCATTAAAAAGCAGAGATCGACTAATTGATTGACTTTCGAAAAAACTAAATCCACTTGATATCATAGCTCTAAAGATGTTTAAATATTAAAACAAGAGCAACATGCTCTGATACCAATTGTAGGATCACAAGGCACCAAGAGGGGGGGGGGTTGAATTAGTATTTAAAATCGGAAATATCAATTTCACAAAATGTGTCGCAAAAAATTTAAATCGATTTGTTAAACTCTAACTCAATGCAAATCAAATCATATCACATACATAATAATATAAGAAGGAAAGAGAAAACTCAAATACAAGGTGATTGTTAACGAGGTTCGACCACACCTTGATCTACGTTCTCGCTCTGACTTCTCGACCTCGAGATCGTCGGAGATTCCACTAAACTCTTCCTTCATTCCAAATGAGGCAAGGAAGAAACTCTTTACACCAAACCTTTCTCTGCTTTGAGAGGTAAGGCATACCTCTCCTCCTAAGAAGCTTATCTTTTCTCTAGTTTGAGAGGTAAGATAGAACATTTTCTACACATGAGCTCACATTCAATTTTCTACCGAAAAGTTTCTCACTTTTACAATATGAAACTCACAAGAAAAGAAAAGAGAAAGAACAAAAAATTGACACTAACTTCAAGAAACTAATTTTCCTTTGATGTTTAGTGTTTCCCTTAAGTGCTTATTGAATTTTGGACCCCTTGGTCTTTTTTATAGGCTTCTTAACTCTATTTAGTTGTTGTGACTTGTTTCCTAAATTTGGGGCTAAAATATGATCATTTTAGTGTATTTTGCGCACTGACCGATTGACCGACAAGAAGAGGGATTCTGATTTGCGATCGACCTGTACACTTTTTTTATGAAAAATATGATTGTTGGCGAATTCTGCACTATTTGGTCGACCAATCGGTCAACCGGTACCTTGACCGATAAAGTCTCATCATTTTGTTTGTTGAAACTGATAATTTTATGCATTGACCGATCGATCGGTATTTCGGCCGCTAGGTCGATCGCCCTGCACTAGTTTGAGCATTATCTTTTGTGCAGTTATTCAAATGAGATGATATTTTATTTTATGAAAAGCTAACCTAATTCTTTACAACTTTGGTTTTTATCATTCATCTAAAATCTAATGAGACCATAGTCAAATATTGATTCAAGATTTAGTATAAAGATTTGTCCACTTTAAATAATACATTTTAGACCTTTACACTTTTATTAATAACTTTTCATATAAGTATCTAATTGGAAAGCTGACAGAATTCTCTACAACTTTGATATTCACCTCTTAATGTAAATCTCATGAGAACATAAACAATTATTAATCGAAAGTTTAATGCTTGAAACAACTCATTTCTATTTAAACCTTTTCGACATATAATTCTAATCTTTTGAGGTTTGTATCATCAAAATATAATTATATAGAGCTTTAAATCTTTGATCCAACATCGAGCAAGGAAGATACTGATCGGAACATCAGGAGAACCTCAGACCATTGTCAGAGGTATAACACTAGAGAGCGACAAGGTCCTGGTGTTAGCTATAAAGGCACAAAAGATGCTGAAGAAAGGATGTCGGCTTTCTTGGAAAGCATAATAAAGATGGAAAAAGTTGAGGTAGATCGAGATAGCATTGCAGTGAAGTTTTCAAATGTCTTTCCAAATGACGTTTTAGGATTGCCACCATGAAGGGAAATTGACTTCCGCATCGACCTGGCGTTGGGCACGACACCCATATCGAAGACTCCCTTTCGAATGGCTCCAACGGAGATGCTACAATTGAAGACCCAAATACAGGAGTTGTTGGATAACAGATTCATCCGAACGAGCATTTCTCATGGGGCGCTCAAGTATTGTTCGTAAAGAAGAAGGACGGGTCTATGAGGCTTTGCATGGACTATCGGATGTTGAACAAGATCACAATAAAAAACAAGTATCCACTACCAAGAATCGATGACCTATTTGCCCAATTATCTTCAGCAAAGGTATTCTCGAAGATTGATCTGAGAAGCGGCTATCATCAACTATGGATAACTAATGATGATGTGTCGTTATCGCTTTCAAAATGAGATACGGACATTACAAGTTCTTTATGATGCCATCCGGGCTGACCAATGCTCTTACGGCCTTTATGGATTCGATGAACAAAATGTTCAGATCATATTTGGACAAGTTTGTAATTATCTTCATCGACGACATCCTCATCTATTTGTCGAGCCTAGAAGAACACGAGGAGCGTCTACGGGTCGTGCTACAGACCTTACAAGAGTACAAATTTTACACCAAATTTTCGAAGTGCGAGTTTTGACTAAAGGAGATTATGTTTCTCGGGCACATTATTAGTGAAGATGGAATATCGATGGATCCTGCGAAGGTGGTAGCGGTTGCCAACTGGGCACAATAGAAGAACACGTAAAATATTAGAAGCTTTCTCGGACTTACATAATATTATCAAAGATTCATTCAAGACATTTCCAAGATCGTGTCACCACTAACAAACCTCGTCAAGAAAGGCGTCAATTGTGAATGGTCACATAGGTGTGAAGATAGTTTCTAAGAATTAAAGAAGAAACTGACGACGACGCCCATTCTGACAATACTTTCAGGCCAAGGAAGGTATATCATATATAGTGACGTGTGTGACAACCAAATGATGATGAGTACAAATGCCTACTCAAGTTGTACAAAAAGATCCATACAAATTTTAGGTCACAGATGAAGCGATCAAATATAGGGGACGATTGTGGGTCCCCGAGAATGAAGCATTGAGGAGATAAGTGTTGGGTGAATGCCACAAGTCAGAATTCATCATTTATCCTGGAATCACGAAGATGTTCAAGGATTTGTAACGAACCTTCTAGTAGAATAATATGAAGAACGATATGGCTGAGTACGTTGCAAGATGCTTAGTATGCCAACAAGGTGGAACATCAGAGACCTTATGGTGCACTACAAGAACTTGGAATCCCACAATGAAAATGGGAGAAGGTGACTATGGATTTTGTTACTGAATTTCCAAGAACTCAGCAAGACCACGATGCAATAAGGGTGGTGGTGGACTTGTTCAACAAGGCGGCCCACTTCATACCCATCAAATGGAAGTAATATGTCAAAAGTCTGATGGACATTTATATTAAGGAGATTATCCGACTACATGGAGTGCCAGCCTCCATTGTGTCGGATAGAAATCCATGATTTATAGCTCGATTCTAATGAAGCATCCGGATTGCATTTGGAACAAAATTAAATTTCAGCACAACGTTCCATCCACAAGCGGATGGGTAGTTTAAACGGACGATTCAGACATTAGAAGATATGCTCCAGACATATGCATTGGACTAGAGTACCAGTTGGGACACTCACCTTTCATTGATTGAGTTTGCGTACAACAATAACTACCACTCCAGCATAAGCATGACATGATTTGCAATCATGTATGAAAGGCCTTGTCGCTCCCTCATCTATTGAAGCGAGGTGGGAGGATGACAATTCTTGTCAGAAAGAAGTGATGAAGCAAATGATGGAAGATGTCGACAAAGTATGGATCATTAGAGAAAGGTTGAAGGAAGCCTTCACAAGGCAAAAGACCTATGCCGACAAGAAGCGAAGAAAACAAATTTTCAAAGTGGGAGATCGTGTGATGCTAAAGGTTTCTTCATGAAAGAGGTAATGAGGTTCAGCAACAAGAGAAAGTCGAGCCCAAGGTATGTTGGCTCTTTCGAGGTACTTGCATTGGTTGGAGATGTAGCTTGCAGGTTGGCATTACCGTCATCATATGGACACGTGCATAATGTTTTCAACATGTCAATGTTGCGCAAGTACCAACATGATAATGCTAATTTGGTGAATATGGAGGAACCAAAGTCAAATGCAGACTTGACATTTGAACAACCTATAGAGATCTTGGAGACCAAACTAAGCATATGAAGAACAAGATGGTACTCATAGTAAAGGTGACTTGGATACATCATAGATATGAGGACACCACATGGGAATTGGAAGAACATATGTGAAAGGATTTTTCGGAGTTATTTAGATAAGATAATATAATTTCTTTTATCCAAATTCGAGCACGAATTTATTTTTGAGGAGATTATTTTTAAGGAGGTTAGAGTGTAATTAGGAAGTCTAAAACCCTATAGATAGGGATGTTATGGTCGACCATCAGGAGTTTTTTTCTTTTTTTCTTTCATGATGATGGGCGTGACTTTTCGACGGCAATAGCATGATGTTTCGGCGACAAGAAGAAAGAGAGGCAGTGACAAGAAGGTGTGATTCGACGTCGAACGGTTAGGCGTGAAATGAGGTACATAAGGAGGATTCGTAGGTTTATTGTGCGGCATGATTATTTCTCTTTATAGTCGATTGCAGTTGGATTTGGTGCCGTTTGTGTGAGAGAGATAGAGAGAAAGAGAATCGATAAGAAACAAGAAAAATAAGGCATAAGATGAAGTGAAATTAATGTAAATAGAGAGGAGTAAAAGCAACTGAAGGCGCCAAAAATAGGAAATTGAGAGGGGAGATTTGCTTGGTCATGACATAAATAAAGAGAGAATAAAAAAAGGAAGAACAAAACATGGCGACCAATAAAGATGAGGCATGAAATGAAAGTAGAGAGAGAAGAAAATATTTTTTGGCTAATTGCATTTTTTTGATGAGGAAATTTCTCACACCCAACCGAGAAAAGGAATAGAAAATAAAAAAATATATAAGGAGAGAAATCAGGGACTCACTTATTTTAGTATGATTAGCAATCGTTAATTGACAGTTTTATTATAATTATTTTGTTGTCCTTATTATGATTTATTAATTGTATAGTTATTGTTTATCCTAATTATATTATTATAATGTTGATTTTATTATTGATTGTATTGTTGGCCTATTAAGTTTTTGGATCAGGCCTTGTCTAACCTAATTAAATATAGACATTTTAGGTAAGCAAGATGAAAACCAAAAGCTTGGACCCATATCTACTGATTGCCGTTAAATCAGGACCAATTGAATTGAATGTGACAAATAGTGTAAAAACTATGACTGTCCTGTGTATGACCACTAGTCCCTCACCATACACGAATCCATTGAATTGAAATGGTCTTGTCGTGACACTGATCCCCATTGGCCAGCATGAAAGTGACATTGTGTCCCTTAATTGATTGAGCGCTTTTTATTGAATTGAATAATTTTGAACATTGTAAATTGAATGGAATCAAATTGAAATTGAAATTGAATCGAATTGATATTGAATGCATGGAATTGAATCATGGTCATTTGGATATATTGGCATTGAGTTGACAATCGTTATTGTCCTATTGAATCAAATTGTTATTGGCTAATGACCATTGATTATTGAATTAAAAATTGTTAATTGAATATTAATTTATTGATTAGGCAATTGATAATTATTAATTAGAAATTTTTATTGATTTATATTAGTCTTTTGACCATAGCCTGATATATTGCTCACATTGATAAATTGTTATATTGTTAATTAATTATTGTATTGATTGTTCAATTGACTTATCATTTATCTTATTTTCTTGAGCATATTGATTGTTTAGTAGACCATACGTACTGAGTAGTTTTATACTCATAAATTCTTTCATGTACCTGAATCCGTGTAGGTGAGAGAGCTATAGATGATGCTTCTACAAATGTTAAGTGACAGATAGATGTTGCACATGTTCTAGATCGAGTTGTCTAGTTTTTTCATTATTTCTATATTTATTAGAATTGTGAACTTATTGATATTTTAATTATTTTGAACATTATGTATTATTAGATATTATTATTGAAAAAGTCTTCCGCATTTTTAGTTTATATTTCGCAAAAATATTTTATAGAAAATTGTGTAGCGTCTCTAGGACGACTCTGAGCACGTGAAAGTCACGTAAGTCTCGAGGTGTTACATGAAACATGTGTGAGAATGAATTTATTAACTTCAACGACGTCCTCTGCTCTTGGATCAAGTACTTAGGCATCTCCCATTATTATATAAGTTGTACGGATGGTCCCCCAACCTTTCTTACTTTTCACATACGTCCTCCTTCTTTATGCCAAGTTGCACGTACCAACCCACTTCTTTGTGACAAGTTGAGCACCTCATCCCTTGTCGATGAAGTGTCATAACATTGTAATACATTGCATTACATTGCGTTAATATTGTGACACATTGTGATAACAACATAAATCTCAGGAGTAAATGATGAAAATTCATATTCACAGACATATTCATGTTGTTATATCATTATACTGTTAGAAATGATAAGTTCAACATTGGAATTGATAAACATGACAACTAGGCCACTGCTACATCCATAAGTAATAAGTTCAACTTGAGATACTACATCCATAAACATGACTCCTACATCACGGAGTGATAACTATTGCCAAAATGCTACATCCAAACATATGCCAAAATGTATCACAAAAAGCTACCAATTTAACATTCATCCTAACACCAAATGTAATCCTCCTTCAAACATTCCTCCTTGAGCGTGAATTTGATGTTGTTGGCTGACTTGTCTGAGAAGACTCATAATGATAATAATAAGTAAAACATAGTAAGTAACAAATAGATAAGATATATACAATATTTAAAAAGTTGTCAAGAATTTGTTGTACATTTTATTGTTGAGTTTTTGATACACTTTGTTCTCTTCCCTTTGAATTTTTTTTGCAAAGTGACAATTAGTGTGAAATGTAAGAACATTGATATTAACTAGAGGACCACAAATAGGAAGTAAAAAGATTAGTACATGAAATCTCTTGTTGTGGTGAACCATTCCATAGGTTCTACACTGCATTGAGATCATTCCTTTCTTAATGAGTTTCATTTTAGGATCTGCAACAACTTTTTCAATCTTTTCGTCTTCTTTACTTCTTGTCTTTGGTTTTCATCCCTTTTCAACACATATGTTAGAGGAGTAATAGGGGTGCATTCAACAACAATTGGCCATTGATCTCTTCCACTTAGTGTCTCTATCACATGGTCATATGTCTTTAGATATGTTTCAACATGATAACATTTATCCACATCATTAACTAAATCTCCATTGTTCCCAAAATTACATGTCACGACATGTGCACAAGGGGTACTAGTTAATTTCCACCTCTTACATCTGCATTCTCTAGCCTCCATACCAACCAAATATTGTATCCCTTGACTACTAACTTGTACCTTTGGACCACATGTGTAAGTAGGTTTCTAATGCGTTGAATTTGTAACAATATAATTACTAACAAGTTCACTAGTCGTATAAAGTAATAAAGTGTAGGATAGAGGTGTTGAACACATAAGGAACTAGTTAAATCTATTTAACTCAATAATCTACTAGGAGAAGAAAATAATTTGAGGATTATAAAATAGAAAATTAAAGGTGCAGAAAAAAATGATAAAAAAAATGAATTGGTGTTGAGCATTGGAAATTATGGATGATTAATGTAAAGATGAAGCATGCATGATTCTCTGAAATAATTGAATTGTAATAATAAAAAGTGGATTCGACTCTTAAGATGGATTAGGAGTATCTAAAGTATTGACCTTTCAAGATGAGTAAACCAAACTACCTTAACTTCTAATAAAACTACTAACCGCAAACGAGGAGTCAATTATTAATTTTACAGAGAATTAAGATGCATGGATATGTATCTCCTATATATTATTCACCTATAAATTTGGACATAATAATAGACCGCACGAAATTCGACACAAATAATGAGTTACGAAACAAGAATTAGCATGCTTCAACTCAAAAGTAAAAGATCAATTATCAAAATAATAATAATTCCTGAAACTAATCACTCTTCTTGCATGTTTGTAATCTAATATCAGAAATCAAATCATATATCAAAAGGTAATGAACTCAACATGCATAATCAAAAGAAATCGAAAAGATAAATTAACTCAACTAATAACACGGTTCAAATAATTTTCCTTCTTGAAAAGAATATAAAATCTCTATCACAAAAATAATAAACTATAAAAACTAGGTAAAAGAACATCCAAATATATGAAAGAAGATTAATTTGTAGCCTTCAAAACATCTAGACAATTGTCCAGCCCAATCGACGAGTTGCTGGATGATTTTTCTCCTTCGGGTGATCTTCAAGCTTAAAAACTTCTTCTCTGCAATAAAGTACAAATTCTCAGGCTTCAAGCACCCAAGCACACATTTTCTATCTCCTATGACATCTATTTATAGCCTCTAGATGTCCCAAGGTTTTAGTAAAGTTTCATTTTGATTGAGAGTCTTTTTATGTAAAATAATAAAAAAATTGAAATAGACTTTGATTGGACTTTAAAATTATCCAAAATTTCTTCAAATTTGAGTAAATATGTTTCCTAATGATACTTAGACTTATGATAAAATGTGGAGTCAATCTGTAATTGAAATTACTAAGAAAAGTTAAAGAAATATCGAAATCCAACTTGGTAACGACCTAAATATGGCTTTTCATGGCCTGCAACACGGATTTCACGGCCCTCACAATGCTTCAACAAGCAAAAGTGTGGAGCAAATTATGGCTATGAATAGTGATAGTGTAAGTTTCTCCCAACTTTTAATTCCTATTTTCAAAGGTGATAATTATGAGTTTTGAAATATCGAAATGAAGACTTTGTTTATGTCACAAGACCTTTGGGATTTGATTGAGAATGAATATGCAGATCCAAATGAAGAAGAAAAATTAAAGGAAAACAAAAAGAAAAATGCAAAGGCACTATTTTTTAGTCAGCAAGTTGTGCATGAGACTATTTTTTGCAAAATTACAAGTGCAATTACCTCAAAGCAAGCCTGTGATATATTACAAAAAGAGTGTCATGGAACATCAAAGGTAATCGCAGTTAAATTGCAAACTCTTCGTCGAAATTTTGAAATGTTATTTATGAAACCAAGTGAGTCTGTTCAAAAATTTATATAAAGAGTAACTACTGTGGTTAGCCAAATGAGATCTTATGGAGAAAAAATTGATGATAAAATCGTTGTTGCTTAAGTTTTGAAAATTTTGAACTCAAAATTTGATTATGTAGCTGCTGCAATTAAATAGTCTAAAGGTTTATCTATATTATTTTTTGATGAACTAATAGGTTCTTTGCAAGCACATGAAGCAAGAATGAGCAAATTTACAAAAAAAGCTGAAGAAAAAACTTTTCAGGCAAAAGCAGAAGCACCTCAATTTGATTGCAATAGAGGTCGTAGTCGTAGCGGATTTCGTGGAAGAGGCCGAGGAAGAGACCATAGTAGAAGAAGATTTGATGGACAAAATGAGCAAAGACATCAACCATCAAATGAGTACAAAAGCAAAGTTCAATGCTACTATTGTAAGAAGCATGGACATATTGAAGCAAATCGTTAGACCAAGATAAAAAAAATTAGCAAATTTTGTTGAAGAAAAAGAAGATGAAAGTAAATTATTTATGACCTATTCTGATTTTAATGATACAAATGAAATATGATTTGTAGACAGTGATTGTTCTAACTATATGACTAAAATGAGATAATTATTTAAAGTGCTTGAAGAGTTAGGTAAAAGACATATCAGATTTGGAATGATAAATATGTGCAAGTTGAAGAGAAGATATAATTGCTATTCGACAGAATGATGGTAAAGAAAAAATTTTTCATGTTGTTTTTTATGTTCCTAATTTGAAGAATAATTTTTTAAGCATTGGCCAGTTGATGGCAAGTGATTATTCTATTTTGTTTTATGATGATATTTGTTTGGCCAAAGATAAAAAATCTGAACAGATTATTACAAAAGTTATTATGATAAAAAAATCGCATGTTTCCTTTGAAATTTTCAGATTCTTGTGCATTTTCAGTTCATCTAATTTCTGAGTCTAAACTCTGACATTTGAGATATAATCATCTCAACATCAATGAATTTAAATTATTGGCTAGATTAAATATGGTTATTGGTCTTTTAGAAATTGATTCTCTTGATGAAGTGTGTGATGGGTGCATTTTTGAAAAGCAATGCAAAAAATCATTTCTTACAAGAAAATCATACAGAGCAAAGTATCCTCTTGAAATTATTCGTGTAAATTTATATGAACCTATGCAAACAAAGTCTTTCATTGGTAGTCAATATTTTGCATTATTTATTGTCAATTATTCTCGCATGAATTGGGTATATTTCTTGAAGCAAAAATATGAGACATTTAATGTGTTCAAAAAATTCAAGGCTATGGTGAAAAATGAAAGTGGTTATTACATAAAAATTCTGTGCACAAATAGATGTGATGAATTTTTATCAAATGAATTTAACCATTTTTGTGAAGAACAAATAATTCAAAGCCAGCTTACAACTTCATATATACCTCAGCAAAATGGTGTTACTGAAAGGAAGAACCGAATAATTATGGAAATGACAAAAAGTTTACTAAAGGAGAAGAATGTTCCTAATACTTTTTGGGCTGAAGCAGTTACAACTGCAGCAGTGCAAAATCAGACTCCTTGTGAGGCATGAAAAAGTTGCAAATCGAAAGTAAGTCATTTTAAAGTTTTTTGGTGCATTGCGTATGTTTTGAACAGTTTTGAAAATTGTCAAAAGCTTGATGACAAGTCCAAGAAATATATTTTTGTTGGCTATTCTATTCAATCCAAAGCTTATAGATTATATAATCATTCTACTAACAAAGTAATTATTAGTAAAAATATTATCTTTAATGAAAGATGCAGTTGGACATGAGAGGAGATAAATAGAACTAATGTGGCTGCTTTACAAATTGAGTTTCCTACATAAAGTGAAAAAGATATTGTTGCAGCACTAGCAGAAATGAATATGTTTCAAGTAGTAAAAACAATTCCTCAGAAAATTCACCTAATTCAGTGCCAACAAAATTTCATTCTTTGCAAGAAATGTATGATTCTTGTCAATTTACTTTATTTGTCTCAAATCTAACATGCTTGAAAGAAGCATTCAGAAGCACAAAGTAAAACTTGTAGCAAAAGGTCATGCACAAGAGCAAGGTATATGTTGCTCGTTTTAAAATAGTGAGATTACTTCTAACCTTAGCTGCTCAATTGCAATGACATGTTTGTCAACTTGATATAAAATCATCTTTTTTGAATGTTGATTTGAACGAAGACGTTTATGTCAGTCAACCAAAAAGTTTGTTATCAATGGCAAGAAAGACAAAGTCGACAAATTGAGAAAGGTTTTGTATGGCCTAAAGCAAGCTCCTCATGCATGGTATAGTAAGATTGATTTATTTTTTTATTGACAATGATTTTCGCAGAAGTGAAATTGAGCCAACACTTTACTTGAAAGAAAAAGAGGCTGAATTTATTAGAGTTTGCCTATATGTTGATGATATTCTATATATGGAATCTTCTCAATTACTTACGGCTGATTTTAAAACATGCATGATGATAAATTTTGAAATGACAAATATGGGGCAATTGAACTATTTTCTTGTTATAGAAGTGAAGCAAGGTACTGATGGCATATTTATTTCTCAAAATAAATATGCTAATGATTTGTTGGATATGTTCAATGTGCTAAATTGCAAAGATGATGCCACTTCTATGAATGTGAATAAAAAACTCAAACTTAATAACGGTACATGTCATGTTGATGAAAGAATATTTAGAAGTTTAATTTGTGGCTTATTTTATTTGACTCACACAAGATCAAATATCTCTTTTTCTATTAGTCTTGTATCCAGATTTATGCATTCTCTAACAAAATATCATTATGGAGTAACCAAGCGCATTTTGCGTTATATTGCTAGCATGATGGATTTTGGTATTTGGTATTCTAAAATTTCTAATTTCAAATTATTTGTCTTTACTGATAGTGATTGGGCAGTATCTTTGGATGATAGAAAGAGTACTTCATGAAGTGTTTTTAGTCTTGGATCAGGTGCAATTTCATGGTGTTCAAAGAAGCAAGCAACAATTACATTCTCATCTTCTGAAGCAAAGAGTATATTGTTGCTACATCTGCTGCATGTCAAGCAATATGGTTAAGAAAAATTTTATTGGATCTCCATCAATCACAGAATGAAGCAACAATTATTTTATGTGATAACAAATTAGCAATAGCAATGATCAAGAATATAGTTATGCATGGACGAACAAAGCATAATAAGATACGCCATTATTTTATTCGTGGCTTAGTGGAAAATGAAGAAATCAAATTAGAATTATGTGGCATAGATGAACAAATGGCATATTTATTCACCAAAGTTATTTTTTGAAAAATGAATGATTTTAAAATATGCATGATGATAAATTTTGAAATGACAGATTTGGGGCTATTGAACTATTTTTTTTTTGTATAGAAGTGAAGCAAGGTACTGATGGCCTATTTACTTTTCAAAAGAAATATGTTAATGATTTGTTGGACAGGTTCAATGTGCTAAATTACAAATGTGAAGCCACTCTCATGAATGTGAATGAAAAGTTCAAATTTCATAATAGTACAGGTCATGCTGATTAAATAATATATAGAAGTTTGATTTGTGACTTAATTTATTTAACTCACACAAGATCAAATATCTCTTTTTTGTCAGTCTTATATCCAGATTTATGCATTCTCTAACAAAACATCATTTTGGAGTAACCAAGCGCATTTTGCGTTATATTGCTGGCATGATGGATTTTGGTATTTGATATTCTAAAGTTTCTAATTTCAAATTATTTGTCTTTACCGATAGTGATTGGGCAGTACCTTTGGATGATAGAAAGAGTACTTCATGAAGTGTTTTTAGTCTTGGATCAGGTGCAATTTCATGGTGTTCAAAGAAGCAAGCAACAATTACACTCTCATCTTCTGAAGCAAAGAGTATATTGTTGCTACATCTGCTGCATGTCAAGCAATATGGTTAAGAAAAAATTTGTTGAATCTCCATCAATCACAGAATGAAGCAATAATTATTTTATGTGATAACAAATTAGCAATAGCAATGATCAAGAATGTAGTTATGCATGGATGAACAAAGCATATTGAGATACGCCATTATTTTATTCGTGGCTTAGTGGAAAATGAAGAAATCAAATTAGAATTATGTGGCATAGATGAACAAATGGCATATTTATTCACCAAAGTTATTTTTTGAAAAATGAATGATGATAAATTTTGAAATGACAGATTTGGGGCTATTGAACTATTTTTTTGGTATAGAAGTGAAGCAAGGTACTGATGGCATATTTATTTTTCAACAGAAATATGTTAATGATTTGTTGGACAGGTTCAATGTGCTAAATTGCAAATGTGATGCCACTCTTATGAATGTGAATGAAAAGTTCAAATTTCATAACAGTACAGGACATGCTGATGAAAGAATATATAGAAGTTTGATTTGTGGCTTAATTTATTTAACTCACACAAGATCAGATATCTCTTTTTTTGTCAGTCTTATATCCAGATTTATGCATTCTCTAACAAAACATCATTTTGGAGTAACCAAGCGCATTTTGCGTTATATCGCTGGCATGATGGATTTTGGTATTTGGTATTCTAAAGTTTCTAATTTCAAATTATTTGTCTTTACCGATAGTGATTGGGCAGTACCTTTGGATGATAGAAAGAGTACTTCATGAAGTGTTTTTAGTCTTGGATCAGGTGCAATTTCATGGTGTTCAAAGAAGCAAGCAACTATTACGCTCTCATCTTCTGAAGCAAAGAGTGTATTGTTGCTACATCTGCTGCATGTCAAGCAATATAGATAAGAAAAATTTTGTTGGATCTTCATCAATCACAGAATGAAGCAACAATTATTTTATGTGATAACAAATCAGCAATAGCAATGACTAAGAATGCAGTTATGCATGGACGAACAAAGCATATTGAGATACGCCATTATTTTATTCATGGCTTAGTGGAAAATGAAGAAATCAAATTAGAATTATGTGGCATAGATGAACAAATGGCATATTTATTCACCAAAGTTATTTTTTGAAAAATGAATGATGATAAATTTTGAAATGACAGATTTGGGGCTATTGAACTATTTTTTTGGTATAGAAGTGAAGCAAGGTACTGATGGCATATTTATTTTTCAATAGAAATATGTTAATGATTTGTTGGACAGGTTCAATGTGCTAAATTGCAAATGTGATGCCACTCTTATGAATGTGAATGAAAAGTTCAAATTTCATAACAGTACAGGTCATGCTGATGAAAGAATATATAGAAGTTTGATTTGTGGCTTAATTTATTTAACTCACACAAGATCAGATATCTCTTTTCTGTCAATCTTATATCCAGATTTATACATTCTCTAACAAAACATCATTTTGGAGTAACCAAGCGCATTTTGCGTTATATTGCTGGCATGATGGATTTTGGTATTTGGTATTCTAAAGTTTCTAATTTCAAATTATTTGTCTTTACCGATAGTGATTGGGCAGTACCTTTGGATGATAGAAAGAGTACTTCATGAAGTGTTTTTAGTCTTGGATCAGGTGCAATTTCATGGTATTCAAAGAAGCAAGCAACAATTACACTCTCATCTTCTGAAGCAAAGAGTATATTGTTGCTACATCTGCTGCATGTCAAGCAATATGGTTAAGAAAAATTTTATTGGATCTCCATCAATCACAGAATGAAGCAACAATTATTTTATGTGATAACAAATCAGCAATAGCAATGATCAAGAATGTAGTTATGCATGGACGAACAAAGCATATTGAGATACACTATTATTTTATTCGTGGCTTAGTGGAAAATGAAGAAATCAAATTAGAATTATGTGACATAGATGAACAAATGGCAGATTTATCCACCAAAGTTATTTTTTAAAAAATGAATGATGATAAATTTTGAAATGATAGATTTGGGGCTATTGAACTATTTTATTGGTATAGAAGTGAAGCAAGGTACTGATGGCATATTTATTTTTCAAAAGAAATATGTTAATGATTTATTGGATAGGTTCAATGTGCTAAATTGCAAATGTAATGCCACTCTTATGAATGTGAATGAAAAGTTCAAATTTCATAATAGTACAGGTCATGCTGATGAAAGAATATTTAGAAGTTTGATTTGTGGCTTAATTTATTTAACTCACACAAGATCAGATATCTCTTTTCTGTCAATCTTATATCCAGATTTATGCATTCTCTAACAAAACATCATTTTGGAATAGCCAAGCGCATTTTGCGTTATATTGCTGGCATGACGGATTTTGGTATTTTGTATTCTAGAGTTTTTAATTTCAAATTGTTTGTCTTTACTGATAGTGATTGGGCAGTATCTTTGGATGATAGAAATAGTACTTCATGAAGTGTTTTTAGTCTTGGATCAGATGCAATTTCATGGTGTTCAAAGAAGCAAGCAACTATTACACTCTCATCTTCTGAAGCAAAGAGTATATTGTTACTACATCTGCTGCATGTCAAGCAATATGATTAAGAAAAATTTTGTTGGATCTCCATCAATCACAGAATGAAGTAACAATTATTTTATGTTATAACAAATCAGCGATAGCAATGATCAAGAATGCAGTTATGCATGGACGAACAAGCATATTGAGATACGTCATCATTTTATTCGTGGCTTCGTGGAAAATGAAGAAATCAAATTAGAATTATGTGGTATAGATGAACTAATGGCAGATTTATTCACCAAAGTTATTTTTTGAAAAATGAATGATTTTAAAATATGCATGATGATAAATTTTGAAATGACAGATTTGAGGCTATTGAACTATTTTTTTGCTATAGAAGTGAAGCAAGGTACTGATGGCATATTTGTTTTTTAAAAGAAATATGTTAATGATTTGTTGGACAGGTTCAATGTACTAAATTGCAAATGTGATGCCATTCTTATGAATGTGAATGAAAAGTTCAAATTTCATAACAGTACAGGTCATGCTGATGAAAGAATATTTAGAAATTTGATTTGTGGCTTGATTTATTTAACTCATACAAGATCAGATATCTCTTTTTCTGTCAGTCTTATATCCAGATTTTTGCATTCTCTAACAAAACATCATTTTGGAATAGCCAAGCGCATTTTGCGTTATATTGTTGGCATGACGGATTTTGGTATTTTGTATTCTAAAGTTTTTAATTTCAGATTATTTGTCTTTACTAATAGTGATTGGGCAGTATCTTTGGATGATAGAAAGAGTACTTCATGAAGTATTTTTAGTCTTGGATCAGGTGCAATTTCATGGTGTTCAAAGAAGCAAGCAACTATTACGCTCTCATCTTCTGAAGCAAAGAGTGTATTGTTGCTACATCTGCTGCATGTCAAGCAATATGGATAAGAAAAATTTTGTTGGATCTTCATCAATCACAGAATGAAGCAACAATTATTTTATGTGATAACAAATCAGCAATAGCAATGACTAAGAATGCAGTTATGCATGGACGAACAAGCATATTGAGATACGTCATCATTTTATTCATGGCTTAGTGGAAAACGAAGAAATGAAATTAGAATATTGTGGCACAGATGAACAAATGACAAATTTGTTCACCAAAGTTCTTCCTATTCGCAAACATGCATTTTTCACAAAATGGCTTGGAGTTTATAGTTTTGAATCAAGGGGGAGTATTGAAATGTGATTAAAAAAATATCCACATCATTTTCTATTTGGAAAAAATGTAAATTAATTATGAAGTTAGTTGATAGTTGTGGTGATGTGGTAGTTATGATTACGGGGTAATGTAATTAGTGGTATGATCTCTCACTTTTTTAGGCATGATTTCCATATTGTTATTTCTCATCTTCTAAAGTTGTAAGCTTACTTATAGGCCATCTTATTTTGGGTTTCAAGATAGCAAAATTTCTTTTTCTTCAAAAATTATTCCTTGACTACTATATTATGTGTTGAATTATTTTCTTATTTATCCTTTAATTTCTAATAATAATGACCCATGAGATGATGTTAACGGGTCGTATTGAAAAGGTCACGACCCTTCTGTGCAATTTAATGGGTCGTGATTTGAAAATCACAGCCTTTGAGATGATGATGAAGAAGAGGTGCATATTGTCATGGGTCGTGATGGCTCGCACACGGCCTCTAGAAGAAGAGCACGGCCCGTGAGGTATATAGCTAATGGTCCTCACAGAAGCAATTGACAATTCTATAAAAGAACACGGGTCATGATCTAGCAATCACGTCCCGTAAGAGATCATCTCCTTCATAGCCGATGGATTCTCTGATGGTAAAAATTGATAAAAGGGAGTGAGAGATACAAATGGAGGTCGATGCCGAAAGGAGAATTCTGACGAGACGTTGGGCAGCATCCGATTGCAATGTTGTAAAGAGTGGTCGGTGACAAGGTGTCCAAGGTCTCCATGAGTGTAAATCACCAAAAGGAGGACCACCGGTGAAAATCAAGTTGACACGCATCGGTCAAAGGTTCATCAACGCAAGGGACAACTGATGGGCATTTGCCGGAGCCTTTGCAGGAATAGTCGCCAACGAAGAGAAATCGAAGGGTGGGTACTGAAGGTGGAGGATCTGCAACAAATAGACATAGAAAATAAGTGTAGTTACATGCAAGTTACGGGTTGGGATATCCAGCAGTTTATGTAAGCACGTGACGTGAAAGCGTAATGGGTCTCATGGCTTTGGTAGGGGGTCATAACATGATTGTAACAGGTTGTGATTCACAAGTAACGACCCGTGATAACATTATGAAAATTCTCATGACCCATGAAAAGATGAAGAGCCGTGAGTCGTGAAGCTTATCATCTTCACGGGGTGACCGGACAACTTACACTACAAGAAAATAAGACTTGACGCAAAATATCGTCACAGAAAATCTAATTTTCATCACTGATAGTTTTTTTGTGACAGTATGGTGATGAACCATTTCCGTCACTGAATTTTGACCCACATATAGTCTTGTGATGAAACGTCTTCCGTCACAATATTATTTGTGACGGATCATTCCATCACAATGTTAAAAAGAAGCCGTCAGAAAATTATATATAAATAAATTAAAAACAAATAATCCGTCACAATCGTGAGAATTTTGTGATGGACTTTTGATGACATACTTGTGACGGATATTTATTGTGATAAATATATGACGAATTTATCATGATAATTTGTGATAATATTGTGACGAAAATTATTGTGACAACCTTTTGATTATTTTTTTTTAAAATTTGTGTTGGAAATATGACAAATCTTTATAGCAATTCAATGTATATTTTGTGATGATATTGTGATAAATTTGTAATGGAAAAAGTAATAAACTTGTGACAATATTGTGACAAAATATAATTTATTTGCGAGTAATTCAATTTTGAAAATTTGTATCAATTTTGTAATAATTAATTTGATTAAATATCAATATAAATAATAAATCATGCATGTAAAACATTTTCACATATTGTCCTAGGACAATTTATTTTAAAAACATATATACTAATGATCATTTTTCTCAAATAAATATAGTTTAGAACATTAATTATACTTCAAAATATACAAAAAGATAGATTCACTACAAAGTTTTTGCTATTAAAAAATAACATGAAACTTGTTGTCCAGATAATGTGAAACATGTTCTGCACCTTACAACATGATCTTATCATTTAAATAGTTTGTTCATGCCAAATGTTAAATCTAAACAATAAGAAAACTTCATTGCTTGATCATCGTCGTGACTTCTCCATGCAAAATGGATAAAACCTAAATTAAATATATGTTAAAAAAAAGTCAGATATGAATATTTCAATTTGGAAAAAAAATATAAGACATTATAAATGAATTTATAAATACATCGCATTAATAAAGTAAAACTTATAACCTCAAGAAGATGATTGACTATTTACTTGTTGAGTCATCTGCAACACAATCGCACGGATACGTTCCTCCATTTCAAAATTTGCCTTTTGAAGACGTTCATCTAACTCTTGTTGCAACTCTTGCTGCACTTCCTCACGCACTTCTTCTCGTATTCGTTGCAAATCATTATCACTTGCCACATTTGATGAAAGCTTACCAACACAATCTGATGTAATAGAACCAAAATATTTCAACAATGATTGAGCATATTGTCCTGTGCCAAATCCATATACACGTCCTTTTGTTGAAGCTCCTACTGCATCCATCCATAGAGATGGATCAAACCCTGGTTGAGATTCCAAATCTGAACTATACTTGTTACTTAAGGATGCACAATATTCCACTTGAATTGAGAAAATAAATCCATCAACATATAAGATATGAAACATTTAAATAATTACAAGCATGCATTGTAAGAATTTTCAAAAACTTACACAAACTCTTTTTGACTTTCCATCAACATATTCAGTAGTTTTTTCCCTACCACGGCGCTTATGACAATGCTCAAATACTTCATATTCAGTTGGCTCTCTGCCTAACTTTTGCGCCTACAAAAAAAATTATGAAAAAATGTTAGTTAAAAAAACATGACCAATTTAACAAAAATGAATATTAAAGAAGTATTTTAATGTACAAGTCTTATGTGATGTTCTGTCATTGATATAGAACCAGTAGTATGCTTCGTGATTCCACCCTCCTTTTCAGTAAGACGATTTTGTTTCGCGGCTTCAGATTTATGTTGCCACTCATCTGCTATCCACAAATCAATCATACCATTCCATACATCTCCTCTTAGCCATGAAGGTCCAAAACCCTTAGTCTCACTTATATGCGGCTTGTTCGTTGCTTCATCACTTGACACCTGCATGGTACAATGTGGGAGAATAAAGGTTGCCACATTTTTTAAAAAATGCTTCCTTAATTAGATTGTCTGATTGTTTCCAAACATATGTTGCCTGAAAATAATTAGAGTAAGAAAGATAAAAATTAACTTCAACAAAAAAAATTTAGCAAAATTATATAATGTTACCTGAAATCTTTCCCACATCTTATCACGAGTTTCTTGTGGCACTTTCTTCCAGAATATACAAGAAGTTTTCATTGAATCCCTCACGATAGTACCAATTGTTCGAGTAACCGTATTAGGTAAGAAACTATAATATACAAAAAAAAAGCACAAATCGAGTTTCACAAATGTTACACAAGAAAATGTTGAATTTTTTTTAAAAAATGATGCTATAAAAAGTTTACCTGCCACATTTAAGTATAATTAACTTTCGATCTGCTTCATCATTAGGTGGATCAGTGCCATGATTCACACCCCTCGTCCTTGATGACATTGATCCATCATTAATATCAACATAAATTTGATTTTCACACATAGGAATAGCTTGATCTTGATTCTCATTCATTTGTAAAGGAATTGAATCCATGACACATTGAGGAGTTGAACTTGTTGAACCCCTTACAGAATTTTCTTCATTATCTCTGCCCAAGCCAACTCCTCGCCCTCTCGCTCGCCCTCTCCGCGACGCACCGCCTCTCACCATTGTCCCTACTAAAAAAAGGAGTCAATTAAACATCGTACAAATATTGATTTCTAAAGTAAATTATTAAGCACACGATTATTATTAAATTCTTAAAAGAATATGTTTTGCAAAATAATGAATGTAAATTATCAAGTGCATAATAAACAATAAATTTTTAAGAAATTATCACATACAAAATCAACTTATTCTTGCATATCATCATCACTAAAGGAAATTGAATCATCGTCGTCGTCATCATTATCGTCATTGTATTCGTCACCCTCCTCTTCTTTATCCTCTTCCTCCCCTTCTTCTTCATCCCCCTCATCTTCATTTATTTCTTCTAATTCATCCACATAATCAAAATGTTCTATTTCAACAAGTATATTTTCTTCATCAAGTTCATTAGTCGGTTGAACTAAAGTAGGAGTAGACATCTCATCTTCTTGATAATATCCATCAATTGTAAGAATTGAGTCATCATTTTCTACATCATCGGATGGGATATCAATTCTTCCTCTTGCTTTTGTTTTGCATACAGCCCACCAGTCTTTTCTTTCTCGGCTTTTGGATGGATAAGTCATGTAATATACTTGTTGAGCTTGTTCTGCTAACACAAATGGTTCATTTGTTGACAACCTAGATGCATGCCAAATTTCAACTAGCCCATGACGAGGATGAACCTTCATACCTTTTTTAGTGTCAAACCAATCACATTTAAACAAAACAATTGAATTACGCAATCCATAGTAATTCAACTCTAATATATCAACTAATAAACCATAGTAATCTCGCTCATAGTCGTTATAGCAGCTTCCTTTTATACAAACACCACTATTCATTATTTTTCTCCCACGATCATGATGAACGTCAAATAAAAATTCATTTGTGAAGTATCCTTTATAACATTTCACTCTACGTGAAGGGCCATGTGCTATATGCACGATTCGCCTGTCAAGAACATTTATACGTACCTATAAAATAAAAATAATAATTAATAAATTTAAGATAATTATTTGGTTACAAATATAGTTCAATTATTATACTTACATATTGTTTTAACCAATTTGCAAAATTATTCTCATGGGATCTTTCTTTCTCCTCATCGCGAATATGTGGGTTCGTTTGATATAACATTTCATCATATATCCTAATCATAACAACTGTTAGTAGGAAAATATAATAAATAATAAACAAATTTTAGAAAATGAATTTGAATATACTTACTCAACATAAGGCTTAAGTTCAGGTGTATTTAATAAAACATATATATGTGCAGCATCCATCTCAACATCTGACATCATCCTTCTTGTATAACCACCGGCTGGTCGACCAGGATGACAAAAGATAGATAAATGTCCCAACAGCTCAATATCTCCACCATCATCATTTCTAAGAACTTGAGTTAACTTTGTTTGAACACTTGGTTCAAAATAGAATGAGCAAAATGTTGAAATCTCTTGTACAATATATGCCTCACAAATAGATCCTTCAACACATGCTTTATTTTTCACCTTTTTCTTTGTTTGATGCATATATCTAAATGAGTAAAATAACATAAAAAAATCATATAGGCATATAATTTATATAGTTAATAAATTGAAAGATGAAAGAGGATTTAATACTTACGACTCAAATGGATACATCCAACGATATTGAACTGGTCCACCGACTTTGGCTTCATAAGCTAGATGAACTAATAAGTGTTCCATTGAATCGAAAAATCCCGGTGGAAATATTTTTTCAAGTTTACATAGAGTTTCAATAATATTTTTCTCAAGCATTTCCATGTGATCAACTCGTAAAATTGTTGAACAAATGTCTCTAAAGAAATTGCTAACCTCGGTTAATGATTCCCATATTGGAATAGAGAATAAATCACGAAATGCGACGGGAAGTAATCTCTCAATAAGTACATGACAATCATGACTTTTCAAACCAAAAAATTTGTTGTCATCGATGCTCACACATCGAGATATATTAGAAGCATAACCATCAGGAAGTTTTATCTCTTTAAGCCAAATCCGAATATCCTTTTGTTGATATTTGGTAAGTGCGAAAGAAGCCTTAGGTTTCACAACTCTTCCATTTGAGTGTATTAACTCCAACTCAGGCCGCTTGCAATATTTATTCAAATCTTCCCTTGCTTTGATGTTGTCTTTAGTTTTATTTGGAACATCCATCACCGTAAAAAATGTTCTCAAAGACATTCTTCTCAACATGCATCACATCAAGATTATGACGGATTAAATTAGTGCGCCAATAAGGTAATTCCCAAAATATACTTTTTTTAACCCAATTATGTTGCACACCAAACCCGTTTATGTTTTGATGGCCAACTTTTGTTCCAAATGTGATATGTGGAAGTTTAGAAATCCGAGAGAACATTTCTTGACCAGATAATCTTGGAGGAGGCAAGTCTTTAACAATAACTCCTTTTTAAAACTTATCTCTTTGTTTCCCATAGGGATGATTCTCGGGCAAGAATTGACGATGGCAATAAAAAATGTTATCTTCCTACCACTATCAAGGTGAAATGATTTCGTGTGTTCCATGCAATATGGACATGCTAATCTTCCGTGTGTACTCCAACCAGATAACATGGCATAAGCTGAAAAGTCACTAATTGTCCACATAAGTGCTACTTTCATTTGAAAATTTTATTTTTTATTTGCATCATAAGTGTTAACACCGATGCTCCATAAATCTTTGAGCTCATCGATTAATGGTCGCAAGAAAACATTAATATGTTTTCCCTGACTCTTAGGGCCTGGAATGATCAAGCTAAAAAACATATATGGATTTTTGTTGCACATTCCTCATGGCAAATTATATACAGTAATAATTACTGGCCAACAAGAATAAGGAGTGCTAAATTATCCAAAAGGATTAAATCCATCAGTGGAAAGTCCAATTCGCACATTTCATGGATCCGAAGAAAATGAAGGATGAGTTCGATTAAAATGTTTTCATGCTTCACCATCAGCTGGATGTGCCATATATCCTTCTTCACATCGATTAAAAGCATGCCATACCATATGTTTTGATGTTTTCTCTGACATAAATATTATATGGCGCATTGCTCTAGGTTTATATCGAGAATGTCCACAAATATAACAAGACAATTTATCTATATTTTCCTTATAATATAAGATGCAATTATTAATACAAGCATCTATTTTCTGATATTCTAGCCCAAGTTTTCCCATCTTTGTTTTTTACTTATAGAAATTAGGTTCAAGTTTCTCACCATTTGGCAACATTTCTTTTATTAAAGAAATGATGCGATCATAACATCTCTCACTCATGTTAAATTCTGCCTTACAATTCAATAATTGTGATAAAGCTGATAACTTTGTGTGTTTTTCACATCCTTCCCAAAGTGGCTCATCAGCATCATTTAATAAAGAAAAAAAATTTGAAGCCTCCAAATTTGGGGGTTCATCTAAATTTCTTATTTCAGCTGCATTGAATTGATTGACTTCGGGACCCATAGCATCCAATACCATATTGGTATATGGATTGGCAAGCACATCGCTTCCTATATTAGAGGTTGGTTGTTCAAGTTGTTCGCCATGAGCATCCCAGATAAGGTAATCTTTTTTAAAACCTTTCATGCAAAGGTGAATGAAAACTGTATCCTTATCATGAAAGATTGAATTTTTACACTTCAAACATGGACACCTAATTTTTCCTTCGTAAGCAATCCTAGGTTGTGAGAATGCAAAATTAATGAAACTTTGCACGCCATCTTTGAATTGATCACTTATAAATCCAAATTTGTCTAAGCGATTATGCATCCAACTACGATCACTTGACATTATTTTTGTATATATAAAAAGAAACAAATTCACTATGGACACCAATAATGTTGTAGAAACTTAAATTATAAGAAAAAAATATAAAACATATAACATCATTACCATTGCTATTTGTGCTAATTATGATATTTTTTAATGATAAGCTTTTCTACTGTTCTATCATTCTTGCTCGTCATTTAGCAGTAGTCAATTGCATGTTCCATTATAAAACATATAACTATAATTCTAATACAATAAAATAAAAAAAATTATAAAACATATGGCTCGCCCCAACGTGCAGGGGGCCGCCAGCGACCACAGGGGTCGCTGGCGGCGGTCTGCTTGTGCGCAGGCGCCGCCAGTGACCTTGCTGGCTCCCCCCTGCACGCAGGCCGGCTCCCTGCACACGCGCAGGGGGCCGCCAGCAACCACAAGGGTTGCCGGCGGCGGCCTGCTCTGCGCAGGGGCGAGCCAGCGACCACAGGGGTCGTCGGCGGTGGCCAGCTCGTGCGCAGGCGCCCGCCAGCGACCTTGCTGGCTCGCCCTTGTGCGCAGGCCCGCTCCCTGCACACGCTAGAGGGATTGGTCCAGCCCCTGCGCGCAGGTCGGTGGCGTGCGGAGGCACCGCCAGCACCTCGCTGGCTCCCCCCTGCACACGCCACCGACCTGCGCGCAGGGTGAGCCAGCGAGGTCGCTGGTGGCACCTGCGCACGCCGGCGACCCCTGAGATCGCTGGCGGCACCTGGGCACGCGCGCAGGTCGGTGGCGCGCGTACGCAGGGGCCGCCAGCGATCTCAGGGGGTCGCCGGCGTGCGCAGGCGCCACCAGCGACTTCGCTGGCTCGCCCCTGCTCGTAGGCCGACTCCCTGCACACAGGGGCGAGCCAGCAAGGTTGCTGGCGGCGCCTGCGCACGCGCGTCACCGACCTGTGCGCGTAGGTCGCTGGCGCGCGTGCGCAGGCGCCGCCAGCGAGGTCCTGGCGTGCGCAGGCGCCGCCGGCGAGGTCGCTGGAGTGCGCAGGGCGTGCGCAAGCAGCGCTTGCACACGCCACCGACCTCCGCGTGCAGGGGCTGGACCGATCCCTTCAGCCCCTGCGCGTGCAGGTCGCCAGTGACCTCACTGGCGGCGCTTGCGCACACCACCGACCTGCACGCAGGGTCCTTGGATGACCCCTGCCATCGCTGGCTGGCCCTGCGCACACCTGCCATCGGTGGCAGGGTTGCTGTCGTTGGCAGAAGACGAAAGATGAGAAGGAAAACAAAAATTGGGAGAATCAAAGGAAAAAAGTAGACGACAAAAACATGGAGGATGAGAAAAAAAATACCTTAGAGAAGTTTGAGTACTCAAACCCTAAGCAAATCCTGCAATAAGAAGAACTGATTTTTTAATTATTTTGAATGTATATGGGAGAAGAAGAAGAGATAAAAAAAATTTGTTTATCTAAATCTCTTTTGTTTCAAATAGAAAATTTAGGGCTTTTTAGTTTTGGCACCACAATTTTTATTAAATGGAGGGAAAATAATATTGTGAGATGGAGGGAAAATAATATTGTGACAAAATTTGTAATGATCGAGTAAAAATTAATTATTTGTGATAAAAATGTGACAAAATTAATTGTGATAATTTATAGTCCGTCACTTTTATATCACTAATCGTGTTAATTAAATATGTCATCACTGATTCGTCACAAACTTATGACGGACTTGTGATGAATAATATTGTGACGATTTGTTTTGTCACAAGTCGGTTATTAAAGTATTAAATAATCTTATTGTCACAAATCAATCATAAAATGGTCACATATTGTGACAGAATTTTATCGTCACAAATAAATTGTCACAGAAACCAAGTTTTCTTGTAGTGTTACACTTCATTACCATGGTGTAACGGCCCATGAATTAAAAAAATTGCATGGGACAAGGTACTGATTGCATCGTGATAACCTAGTAATGGCTCGTGATCGAAATCCAGCTACGTAATAGCCTAAATATGACTTTTCACGGCCCGTAACATGGATTTCACGGCCATCACAGGGTCCAAATTCGAGTAAAAATTGTGTTTTCATGGCACGTAACATTTTGGTCATGGCTCGTAACCTGAGCAAGTTTTGTGGATGAATCTAGGCACTTAACGGGCCATTACGAATGTTTCACGGCCCGTTATAGTACGTTCATGGCCCCATGACAACGAGTTTCCAGCCCTACGAGCTTCATTATTTTTCACTTTCTGGTTCTGTTTTAATTTCGGATTGAGCGCGATTTTCTCTAGTGGCTTCGTAATTTAATTTTATTTCTTTTTTTAAAATAAAACATAGAATTTTTGTAAATTTTAACTTTTATAAAATTAAAGCAAATAAGACCACGAATTGATGCATGCTATGTGAAAATGAATCAAACTGTGATTAAATGCATAATTAATTATATGTTCTATTTTGCATGCATCAGTTCTCACATATAAGATTATTGTTTGATGTTTTCAAGTTTCTTGGTAATTTTTTAGCACAACACACCTTGACATTTTTTCATGAACTCTTTTTTCTTCCATTATATTGTCATCAATTTCATCTGAATCATCTCAAGCATTGTTGTAACATGTTTATACCTTGTATCTAGAATATACTTGTTGAAACACTCAAATCGGTTGTTCAACAATATATCACATTTTGGAACTTATGGAAAAGTAAGTTCTTCACCAGTTAAGAGTAGTTGACATTTCCTTCAACCATTCTCTGGCCTCCTTTGATTTTTCTCAAGTTCCTCTAAATACAATTCTAGTTTCTCACTAGTAGTAGCTCTAACAATATTCCACAAAAGATCCTTAAACTCCTTACTCTTGAAACTTTTATTCCTAAAATTAGCCCACAAATGTCTCACACGTTATGTGATGGGTTGAAGGCAACACATTATGCACACTATTCGTTAGATCCTACATAGTAACAATATTAGTTGTATAAGAATATATGATGCAGATAAAGGAAAACATTATGCATTTAACAAACATACCTTTTGTCGATCACTCATGATGGTTCATCGTCTTACATTATTCATGTCATGATCTCCCTTTAGTCCCTAGATGAACCAAGTCCATGTTGTATTACATTCATTCCCTACAATTGTGACTAGTTGCCCCCCATAAATCCTCTTTGGAAAATAGCCATCCAAACATATAATGGACCTACATCCACAGACAATGTCTTCAAACACACATAGAACCCCATTTACTGTGCTGTTAGGATTGGTCCTCAAAAGCTCAGCCTTGTATTTGTAGAACATCCTGTATTGGCAGCCCCATCACCATATTATTTTAAAAAAAAACTAGGTCATCCTAGTAATTGTGTAGCACATCTTCTTCTTCACCCGGTCAACCAGCTTGGGCATTGACATACGAGTCATCTCACTTTTTATTTTCCTCAGCCTTGTTAATTGTCTCCTCCAACTCTTCATCACTCTTCATGAAGTTGTAATAACATCATCTAATACATTTGCATCCTCATTTTTACTATCAACTGGAGGATCTTGATGTTGTACTTATGGTGTTACATTTCTCCTATGCACTATCCATCCTTGCATTGTAGTGTGCTCTTACTCCTCTTCTACTATTTTCTCAATCACTATTGTTTTGGTTGATGGGGGTAGTGACATGGATGGACTAAATATTTCTTTCATGTCATTAATGGCCAAGTGTCACGCATATAAATCCATATGTCCACGCTTACTAGTTGCATTATACATCCGAAGACATGGGAGTCATTCTCTAAGGTTCGAAGACCACTCTACCAATTTTTTCCTAGCTCAATCCATACATATGCCACAATACCTTCTACACCAATTATTTTGTACATGTTATCTATTTCAATCATTGACATAAGGTCGCCATCACAATCTATAAATGTCTCGACTTCACCATTATGATATCCCCCATTCACCCTTGTGCCTATTATAATGCATATGCAAATCAAAGCACCCAGGATCCAATGAAGAATAAAAGTAAATTTTTAATAGTCAACTTGACATTATTTAAATACAAGCTAAGTACAAAACGAAGGACCTCATCGATGTAATTACTAGTCATCTTCGCATTAACTTGTCCTATACGCAAATGTAATCAATGTTACAAATTAATATAGACGTTGAAAAAAGGGTTGTGCACAAACATTCACTGTCTTGGACCAAACAAAATAAAAGTAGGTTCTTAGGGGCCACGATTGTTTAGGGCATTAAAAGACATAAAAAATACTACAAAAGCATGGGTGGGGGTTTAGTGCAGCATATGAAGTTGGATTCCAAAAACAAATACCAGGGTTTCTTGCATTAGGAACGGGGACTTCGCGGATGCAAATGCCCAAAATCGTTGACGATATATGTTGTCATTCACCTAGCGTCGGGCACAGTCGACCCTCGTCGCTGATTGTTCAGACACATACCCTCATTGTCAAAGAAGGTTGTCATTAGCGATTTGGGGGAGAAGATCGGGGGTTTCGGTCTTTAGGATAAATGACGAGAGATAAAGGTAAAAGAATTAATGGGTAAAGGTAAATATAAAGGTGGATTAAATGATTAAGGGGCACTACAAAAACACTAACAATTAGCGATGCAAAATAGCGTCTCCATCACCCGTGATGCTAATTCGACGCCACGAGCATCATTATAGTATCTCAGTTGAGTCACACAAAAGCAACGCTACTTGCCTCCCAATAGTGTCACATTAATGTTTCCGTAGCATTTCGTGAAATAGACACTAATGAAGGTGTCATAGAGACGTCAACTAGTCGTTATTATTGCGTGCGATGCAGTGAAAATGCATGAGAGAACTTAGCGATGTTGTAGCGTCGACATCGTTCGACGTGAATCTAGCATCACATGGTTTGAGACGCTTTGTCGACGCTAGCGAGGAATCTATATGGGTGCCGTATTGTTGCACGGTTTTGGCGCCGAGGTATGCAACGCAACTTGCATCACAATTGATGCGACGCTAATATAAAAATATATTCCTATGGTTGCCTACACATGTAACACATACAAAGCTTAATTGACATTATTTTAACACTACTTGGTGTCTCATAACTATATATGTTTGAGGAACATATATGTTAATTAAGAAATAGATTAACTATACGCTATCTATACTTATATAACTATATATATGTTATCTATTTTGGCGCAACCCCATATACTTTAATATATATTATATGTGTACCTTCAACATATATTATGTACTTATATATGCCTATCATATGTGTGTTCCTAAATATATATTTGTTACCTATATTATATATATTATTTATGAGTAGAATATATATCATATTTTAATTATACATATACTATTTTTATATTATTAATCATTGAATTATGATGGTCGATTATATAAGTTTCGTAAGGTCATCACGTCCGTCAGCTTCACTTTGGAGCAGGGTATACAAAGATGCCCAAGACAAATTAGACGCTCAGTTTGAGAGTTTTTATGTAGGAAATAGTAAGTATATCTACATTTAAATTATTTTTATTAAATTTATAATTTTTCAAAGTCTTAGTATTTGATGTTCATAAAGGACGGATGAACAATGGCAAAGAATATCGAAAAAGGTAAGAGTTAACCGATTTTCGAAGCTCGATGCCCACATCCACACAAGCGGGTCGATGCGGTTTGACGAGCATCGACGACGCATGATAATTTATATAAAATTTGATTAATCAAACTTTTAACTTATAATTATTTTATAAAATTTGAAACTTTATTACAGGAGGAGAAACAAGGCGGTCTTGTAGACTTTCGCGTGGTCTACGAGGTCACATATAAGAACCAGAAGATCAACAACTTGGTCACATCCATTGCTTGTAGGCTTTTGGTAAGTCTCAGCACATGTTCACTTCGTTGTTGGTGTTCGTGCAAACTATTTTTTAAATGCACAATATTTAAATTTTTTAGGATGAGTATAATGTGAAGATGACTGAAAAGTATGGAGATGATCCGAGTACTCAGCCACCAGGTAACGTTTCTCGAAAGTGATTCATGTTTTTAATTTATGTGTTTTTTATGTTATATAATTTATATAATCTATAATGTTTATATGATTGTATAATTTTTTTTATTTCGTAGAAGACCCAATTGTTTGGGAGGAGGTGACCGGCACGACACGAGGAGGATATCTGTATGATCGTCCAGGTACCTAGGAGGAGCTGAGGATATGCAGGCGTCCCATCTGCTCCAAGTTCATCCGATGCATCTAATGTGACGCAACTATCGTAGCAAATGCCACTACAGATATCGCAACAGGTGTCGCAATAGCTGTCGCAGCAGTTAGCTCCATTATTGTAGGCGATTCAGAGATTGACCCCACCACAGAATCAATCCCCGCGAAGTCGAGCACATTGGGATCAAACGTCCAGAACGACAACAACAACTTTCAAACTTAGGATAGAAACTTTTGCAACTATATTTTTGTTACTTATAGACTTCTTATTAGATATACGTATAATAGTTACACTTTTGTTAGTTCAGTTTATTACTTTTCATATTCTTATCTTAGATTCCTCTTTGATATTATGTATGAGATGGATATCAATGCATTTATATGCATTATATAATTGTATGGTGTGGGAAGGAAATAAAATATGGCTGTAATAGGGCAAAAAAAATCTGACATTAGCGCCTTCGTAGCGTCACATGCATAGTCGACGCTACATTCTTCGCGTCGTTGGAGCTCACAGTAGCGTCGATAGTTGGAGCATCACCGTAGCGACGCCTTTGCGACCCAACAGACATGATGTTGGCCTCACAGTAACACCGAAATCACATCAACTAATGTATAAACTTAGCGTCTCTTGAGTGCCGAAACAGCGCCTCACAGTTCTACGCCACGTTAGCGTCGCATTAGTGACACCTGTCGACTACTTGTAACAAGACATTACACATTATCTTAACATCGTGATAGTGTCTATTGTTCACGCTAGTAACGTCTCTCTCTTCTTTGGCTCTATTGCGACGCTATTAGCCACCGATTACTAACATTGCATGTTATTGGTGCTATGTAGACGCTAAAGAGATGTTATATAATCCTTAGACTCATCAGCACCGCAATAACGTCTCCTTCTTTGGGTCGCTATTCGCTGATTTTCTTGTAATGGTGTGTTGAAATATTCATTATTTAATCAATCATCAAATGACATGGAGCGGGTGAGAAGCAACGAATGTGGCGGCCACGTAAGCAAGAAAATCGAAAAAACCCACTATCGGTGGTTAGGTGAACATGTGTAAGAAAAATAAAATTCAAGAATAATCTAATTACAAATTAAAGTTGGAGGATTGTCTAATTATCACACTCTAAGTTGAAAGATGATTTGTGTAATTTATCCTGACCTTGGACAATGCTTGTTTGTTAAACTTTTTATACCATTCAAACACTTCTTTCCCTTTTACAAAAATAAAAAATTGAAAGCTATATATCCAATGCTAATATAGTCTTAATTTTTACTTATTTATCAACATATTTTTCTAACCATATATATATGTACTTTTATTATTGTTTTAATCTCACTTGTTAACTAGCAAATGAATAGAATAACATAAAATCTGTGATATGAAATATCATCATAGTAGGATGCATTCTACATATTTTTTATTACTTTATTTAATTTCTTTTCTTAGTTTTTATTATAAGTATAAATTTTACAATATACATTCATTAGGTCTTGGGCCGTGGGTCCTCGTCTGATTGTCTAACAGAGACTAAATATGGAACAATGTAACAAACTACGGAAAAATGGCTTCAGATTTTCCTATATATATAGATAAAAATAATTGTTTACAAGTGTAAGAAAACACCTATAGATAGACTTGTCGAAATATCGATGTATATATATATACTGTACAAGGGCGAAGACCATACGTATCTAATTAAGTTCTATACGCCGTCGACTTATAATCAGCATGCATAGCCTCATAAACCTGTACCCAAATACTAAGAATCAAACCACATCTGTGGCATTACACCATGATCAGTCAAGTAGCTCTCCAGGTTCTCCTGTGACATGCTTGGAAGCATCTCCCTCTGCGGACTTGCTTCCAACTTGGTGAAGTGACTGAGGACGGCCTTCAGGAGCACCGCGTTCTTGTGATCACAATGACCCAAGTGCTCCTGTGGGGGTCCTCCTGCAAAAAAGGAAGGGCTCTTTAAGGTTGCTGGAAACTGATCTGTAGGTGGTGGAGGTCCTCCAGCTTCTGCACCATCAGTGGATTTGGATGCCAAGTTGTTGGAGAAGCAGGGCACTTGAGCACCGTAGCACTGCAAGCTCTGGTGTAGTGTTTCCTGGTCCACGGGCATGAAGGTGTCCATGAGTGGAGGAAGGGAGGAGGAGCCACCCAAATTGTAGCAAGGCAACTCCATTCTTGGCCTTGAGGCTGCTTGATCTCCTCCTCTACTCTTGTAGAACACCCTGCACAGGACCCAGTCTTCCTGCAGTTCATATAAACATGCATGGCCACGAGTCACAGAGGTTATATATAATAATTAGCGATATCATATATTTGTGTGTGTGTGTGTATATATATATGTTACCTTGAAAGAGAACTTGGTAAGCTGAGAGGTGCCTTCCATGCGGAACTCATGCATGACCCAGTCAGTTTTCCTGCCCTTAGGGGCTCTTCCTTGGTAGAACACCAAGGTCTTCCTCATGCCGACGAGCAACCCCCTTCGCTTCACCTGCCGGTCCTTCCCGGTCGCCTTCCAGTAGCCCGACTGCGTCGCCCGGTTTGTCCGCTGCCCGGTTGCATACTTCCGGTCCCGGAGATTGAAGAAGTACCATTCCTTGCCGCCAACACATGCCATCTCTGCCCCCGCTCAAATGTTGCAGTTGCATCTTAGTTAAGACACTCATTTACACTTGATTATAATAGTACATGTACTGATGTTAACATGTATATACATGCAGAAGACATTGTAATACATAACGCTCTATGTAAAAGAATATGCAATGATGCATCAAGTACGCATTCATCAAGGATCATCAACATATATCAGATAATGACCTTTTAAAGACGCATTTTATATGTGATATTAATGGATGTCCCTTCGCAGTTCACACTTTTTTTTCTCGGTTACACCTTCACAGTTCACACTTTAACATCATTTATCTGACCCACTAAAGGTAACAATAATAATAAAAGAAGGTAATAATTAGGGTTCATCATTTATATATTATTATAATAAGATGCCTCTGTCACGCCCATAATTTCCTCATATGACCAATAATTCATGTATGAAGTGTCGATGTCTGCATATATCTTTCTAGCTAAAAAAAATGCATTAATCATGTTTAATACCCCAAAAAAAACAACCATTACGATCTGGACTCATGGTTTATGAACTATTTTTGCCTGACGTTGAAACATGTTTGACTAATTGGTGTACTTAGTTTCTGACTAATTGGTGTACTTAATTTCGTTATCACTTCTCCATCATAATCATATATAGTATTCTCAATTTCTCTCTCCTAGTTTCTTTGTTTATGTTTGACTGTATGAATTTAATTACCATTTATATACGTCTTTAAGCAAAGTAGATGAAAGATAGAAACTTCTGTGCTGATATTTCTTTGATCGATGTGGTAAGAACTTGTGCAAATTCTTAGCCTTATAAAAGGAGTCCGCAGGCAAAAAAGAAAAAAAATCATACACATAGTGTTTACTTTCGTTATTTTTATGTTTACTTAAACTCAGATGCATTATTTCTCCATTCATATATATATTTGTCTCTTATTGCCTCTTTCCCAATAAAATGATATACAGCATATATCCATGAATAATTTAATAGGCAAAGTGGTGCATGTAGTCTCTCTCTCTCTCTCTCTATATATATATATATATATATGGGCATACATTTATGTGCATCAAATGGACAATATTGCTGAAATGTTTTAGTATGCACAAAAGGAATGGTCCAAGGGAAGTTGGCAGGTTATCGTCACAGATATATGGAATCAGCCATGGCGAAAGAGGCATAGAAGAGGCCAAAACTATATATAGGCCTATAGAATAATTTTCTGTTGGGAGAAGAGGCCGAAAGGAGGATGAGACGTGTAAAGATTCGCCTCTTTTATAAATGAGTCATAAAGAAGAATAAAATTATAGTATTCATTCCATATAAATATTCTATATATATCAGATAAATAATATTATATCAATTAAGATGATAAAGTTATATTTCCTTTTGATGCTATGATTATCCCCCTAGCGCTATTCTAATACTCTATGGACATCATATCAGGCATTTAAAGATAACGGGGGGGGGGGGGGGGGGGGGGGGGGGGGGGGGGGGGGGGGGGGGGAGCGAGAGTTCCTACAAGATCGATGCATCAAGAAATGAGGAAGGAGGCGAAGGAAGATTTAAGTTCATATTTTCTTTCGGGATCATTATCTCAATTATTATTAGATATGTTAATTATCATAAATGAGTAAATAGACATTTTAGACACACTATATATATATATAGTCTACATAATTAAGAATAACTATATATTATCACCAGCCTTATAATCTATGTATGTGATAAGTGTCTGTTTTTTTTGTAAGCTATAATTAAATTACCTAAGATTGATCAAATTCTACTCAACAATTAAATGCGAAAATAAATCCAGGATCTCTTGAATAATCTTTCATCTTGATTTTTCTATGTAACTTATCTTTAAAAAAATGGATCTCGGAAAAAAAGGCCCTGAAGAAAATATTTATGAAAAAAAAAGTTACTACAATGGTTTATTGGTAAAAGATCGGAGCTAAGATAACATGGAATAACTATTTAAGTCTAAGATCGACCATTGCGGAAGAGATTTAAAGGTTCTAGAATCATGTTGTTTAAATATCAATATATGCAATATGATATATGTGCTATGCTTAATTAATTATCCATCTCACCGGGGAGGTCCCATGGTTCACACTTGTTGAGGTCAACGTCGATGATTAGAGTGCAGCTGCCATTGCCGACGTTGTCCTCGCCGGAGGCCTTCTTCGCCAAGTAGTCGCAGATGAGCTCCTCCTCCCTGGGGTGAAACCTGAAACCCGGAGGCAGCCTAGCTTCCATCTTGCTGAGGTTGCTCATGGCAGCTGCTGCCATAAGCTAATTGATAGGGAGATGGAGATAGAGAGGGAGAGAGGGAGGGCGAGAGAGAGAGAGAGAGAGAGAGAGTTATAAAAGATGCGTTGGTGGAGAGAGCACGCGGAGGAACAAGGCGAAGTAGAATTAAGACGCATTTGTCAACTACTCGCAGGCGCATAGGGGTTGAATATAAATAGCTGCGGATGGAAACAGGAAAGTAAAAGAGATGAGAGAGAAGCCATGAATTCTATTATTAGTTTTTATTTATTTTCTTAAGTATCAACATGCAAACTGATTTAGACTTGGCCCACCACATATGTGAAAAATTGAAAATAGTGTACCTCTTTCCGGGTCTACCATGCACATTTATTCTTTCGGACATATATGAGTTACTACATGTGTAAATTACATGGGTGGACTGTTTGGTTTGAAAATAAAATTTCAAGGAATCATGATGGAGAATATGTTATTTTTGTCTATTCCAAAAATAAGTTATAATTCTTTTATTGTATATTACGTTTGGATTAAAGTCAACAAAACTTTAAAAGCATAATCATTATATTAATCATGCATATATCTTCTACCAGTTAATCAGTTATTTACTAATAAATAATTAATGAATGATTATGACTTTTCAACAAATGACAATTATTTGATATATCGATCAACTAATAATAATGTTTGTTTACCTAATCAAACTATACAAAAATTTAAGTATAAAAGAATTAATAATTATCATTATATTATATAATATAATTTGTGCTTAAAACATGAATACGGTTGATAAATAATAAGGGAGTAGAATATTGCTATTCTTGTCCATGATGATAATATTCCTTTGTAATCATTAAAAAAATAAGTGGTTTGTGATTTTTTTTACATGGTTTTATAAAAGGGAGATCTAATTCTATATATTCTAACTTGTGGTTAGCATTATACCTATAATAACTAACTATTCGCTAGTTATTCATCTTCCAAACTCCTTTTTATAGTGTAAACGTATAATATGTCTAAAAAATATACAATACTCGAATACTAGGTGACTTGTATGTGTAAGACAAGTTATAATTAACACAAAAAATAACCCATATATATATATATATATATATATAGCATTATACCTATAATAACTAACTATTCGCTAGTTATTCATCTTCCAAACTCCTTTTTATAGTGTAAACGTATAATATGTCTAAAAAATATACAATACTCGAATACTAGGTGACTTGTATGTGTAAGACAAGTTATAATTAACACAAAAAATAACCCATATATATATATATATATATATATATAGCATTATACCTATAATAACTAACTATTCGCTAGTTATTCATCTTCCAAACTCCTTTTTATAGTGTAAACGTATAATATGTCTAAAAAATATACAATACTCGAATACTAGGTGACTTGTATGTGTAAGACAAGTTATAATTAACACAAAAAATAACCCATATATATATAAATATAAATATATATATATAGCATTATACCTATAATAACTAACTATTCGCTAGTTATTCATCTTCCAAACTCCTTTTTATAGTGTAAACGTATAATATGTCTAAAAAATATACAATACTCGAATACTAGGTGACTTGTATGTGTAAGACAAGTTATAATTAACACAAAAAAATAACCCATATATATATATATATATATGCCCAAAAAATGGATTAGAATGTGATCTCTGTTTCAACTTGAATATGCGTGCAAATAAAAGGATTGTAATAAATATCTTCACAGTTATTTTTCCTTTTTTTCCACTTTATGAATATCTCATTCGTCCACACCAACTCATAGTAACAGAAATGAAAAAGAAACCATCAAACCTCAAACTCATTTTATGATTTTTTTTCCTTTTCCATATATATATTACTAAATCATTACCGTTTTATTTTCCCGATTTCAAATTAATCGAACGCTAATAATACTGAACATCAAAAACTTCTCGTAAATCGGGATCGACATCCAAAAATGTTATATCCGTCATAAATATTTATACATTTATGATTTGTGCATATTTTCCATTTTCTAAAAAATAATTAATATAACTATGTCAATGGTTTTATCATTTATTCGAATTATTAAAGACTTCCTAACCTATAACAAAGAAAAAAATAGGACGTGTAAAACTGGTTAGAAAGTTAATTTCCGTGCTCATTAAATCCATAAGATTTACTTGTTAAGAATATCAAATTTGCTTTGTATAATGATTTAAACTTTTAAGAAAATTAGTTAGCACATTAAATTTAACATTATTGACCGAAAAATTTTATGTTCTAAGTAGTATACTATGATCTACATTTTTTCATCCATGTAATATATATATATATATATATATATATATATATATATATATATATATGATTATGGGGTAGGATGGAGATGGATGGAAGGGACTGGGGAATTTTAAAAAAAAAGATTGAGTGTAAGGGATCGTTTGTTTGCGGAACCGGACGGGAACAACATCTTTATTTCGTTCGGTTGAAACAAATGTAGTAGAACCGGGGTGACGTGACCTCGGTTCCACCACTTTGATTCCACATGAAGGTTGCCTCTCTTTTTTTTCTTTTGATTGACACGACATTTTAACCTTTTTTAATTTATTTTCTTTTCCTTTTCTCTCACACAATAACCTTCATAAAATAAATTATTTAATAAATATAAAATATTCATAATAATAGATTAATATAATATTATTTCTTACTTTTATTTCATTAAATATAATTAATTTTATTGATTTTTATAATTAAATAATATATTTTTTTAACATTTTTTCCCATAAAAAAATTTTATTTTAATTAATAATAAAATTATACTTCATAATTATAATAATTATTTTTAATTGAAAATTCACAAAAAAATTATCAATCACATCTACTTTTTTCTATCACATCAACTATCTTAATTATTCATCATCATCAGATTTCACTTCAACCAAACACAACTCGAATTAATCTGCAATTATACACCAAAAACTTAGGAGGAATCACGATTTTATTTTCAAACGACCCTTAAGGGGCTGTTTGGAAATGGAATAAATAGTAGAATAAAGCCTTATTCTACTATATTCATCCAAACACTCATATTTTTTCTGAAGATAATCCCATGAGGGGTACATTTGGAATTAAAATAAAAAGATATACTTGAGTAACAGTAAAAGTAAGAGATATACAATTCTACATTTTTGCTTGAATACGTTTATTCCATGCACCAATTTTAAAAAATTTAATAACTCAATGGAATAAAGTAGTTATATTCCAATGAAATAATAATGAAGCCAAACAGCCCTAACTCATGGCAACTTCACAAGTCAATCAACATATAAATAAAATATTATTTATGATTTAATGTCATAACATAATCATTTAAATAGATCAGATTAAAATTTAAAATTAATATATCAGAATATATTATTAAAATTAAAAAAAATAGAGGGGAGAATGGCCTCCTGCTATATGAGGATCCGCTCATGTTTTACACCTCTAAATACAGGAAATCGAGTTAATGTATAATATATATTTTACGTGTCTTGTACTACACAATACACAGAACAGTGCTATACACAATGTGTATTAAGGATTCCTTAAATTCTAAATATCGAAGTTTGAGAATTAAAAAAAAACTCTCAAAATATTTGTCCGATCTAGCTAGCTACATAATAACTTGAAATTAACGACGTATCATAGCGATCAATCATTCCCTCCCCTCCCCTGGTTCATCATCTAAATTTAGCTAAATGCCAAATGCAAGGCACAAACCTTACACAGGCACTCACAGTTTTTTCTATGATAAGAAAGAAAATCTCATGCAAGAGAATTGCTCACATGGCTTCAATTATTTGCATTTAATGCATGATAACTGTGAGCACATATGGAAATTGCCTAAGTTTATTGTCCTCTTATGTGGATCATAACTCTGATGCTCTCTAAAAAAAGGAAAAAAAAAGCAACTCATCGTAACTTAAGCAAAAAATCTCGAAAAAAAGAGTAGCTTCTCCTCATTTAAATAAAAATATCGAGTTCAAATCTTGTGAACTAAAAAAAATCGTTAAAATTCATAATTAACTGCATGTTTGGGACGATATTAGAAGTGGGCCGAGGAACATTCGTAGGTTGGACAATGAGCGTCGCTTCTCCAGTGGGTGGCAACAAAAAAAAAGCAAAAGAAAAAAAAAAAACACCATCAGCATGGCGATGTTGCCCATTAGAGGAAGACATCTTATCCTCCCCGCTTCCCCTTTTTGGTTCGTTCATTCCCCTGGTTCACTGGGTTTGCTGCTCAGACAACTTTTGTGTCGCCATCCCTCTAGAAAAAGGAGAGAAAAAAAATGGACTTAATTAATTGCAAGTGCATGGAGGAGCAATTGACGTCCCCAATTGCCCGTCATCGACTCGCATATACTTGTTGCATGCACGTGGAGTGCCAATGGCCATGAGCCACGTGTGATTGACAGCCGCCGACCGATGCCGATCGAACGCCGGCCGGCAGGCCATGTCAGCATGCCGAGTCAATCTACCTGATGGACCGGGCGAAGACAGGCGTCCATTTTCACACTTGGAGCTAGCTGAGGGGCTCTAGCTGAGGGGCGTCTCCTCAGCAAAAGTGTCACACACTTGAAAGAGCCATCTCTCTCTCTCTCTCTCTCTCTCTCTCTCTCTCTCTCTCTCTCTCTCTCTCTCTCTCTCTCTCTCTCTCTCTCTCTCTCTCTCTCTCTCTCTGTGATAGCAACGTTGTTGTCGCCATGTTTGTGAAGCTAAGCAGGCCAACTCAGATGACTTGTCTGGCCAATGAGGTGATAGGATAAGGTCAAAACTCAAAAGGCATTGCCAATGCAATGCACTGCCCCTGGCCCTGGCCCCCCTGGGTGGTTATTGACCGGCAATGGTAACAATTAATTTTAATTGTTCTCTCTCGCATATATACGTCGCATGCATGCATGGAAAAAAAAAAGGAAAGAAAGAAAGGGAAATTAAAAAGAAATCGAGCCTACATATATGTTATATATGATCCTGATCTTTTTGCCACCGCCAAACACTCGTTATAAAGTATATATTTTTTTATTCCTACACCAAATGGATTTTATATGCATTTAAGAATCTTGTGGATCTAATCACCACTTGTGTACTACCATCGATCTATAAAAATTCATTAATGAATTCTAGAGCTCATATGAATTAATAATAAAAAAAAGGGAGGACGGGAGAGGATATGGCTACATTCTTCTTATGTTCCATGTTCCTGGATACGTACGATGCATCTTATGTTTAATCGTTATATTAAATTTGATCAAATGATTAATTAATTAAGTTAGGTTTGATGACATATGCCATTAGGCACGTATACATCGTAAAGGCAGTGTTTTTCTCTCTCTCTCTCTCTCTCTCTCTCTTTCTCTCTCTCTCTCACTTGTAACGACGAGGGCATGCAACGTAATGTAATGTGTATTTGGCACCACCGCCAATCATGTCACCACATGACCATTAGGCAGTTGGGTGCGGATCCATTTTGATCAACCAGGGCAGCAAGAGGGTGCCTACATATTATAAATATGAATAAACAAAGTAAAAGAGACTTGATACAATAGTAGCTCTAGGAGAGAATAATTAAAGGATATTCATTTTATAAGTATATATGTTTGATGTTTCACACGTTCACTGCATGGATGAGATTATATGAGGGGAAAATGAGGAAATTAATTTGAATAAAATAAAAAAAGAAAACATGTACCCAGCATTAATTTTATATAAGAAAACATAAAAAAATAGCCGGGGGGAATAGTGAAATTGATACGAATATGATTTGGATATTTGGAAAGTTGGGTGCCAATATCCGAATTGTGATGTATTTGATGTAATCTTTTCTCTTGAACAGGGACAGAAGTGGCAGGGAGGGACTTTTGGACTTTCTCGGACCTCATGATCAGTCCCAACCCTAAAGTTGAATTGGTGTTTGATTTTCAAATTTTAAGTTCTTTTTTTTTCTTCTAGTAACTCTTGATTAATCCGATTCATATTTTAATTTGAATCAACCATGCAAGAGTTAGCATCCAATCAGGACGTGACTACATCCACACTCATTATTTTTAAAAATAAAAAAGAATTTCCCACGCGTTTTTTTCTTGGGGAGAAGAATAATCTATATTAATCTTCGTACATAATCGAGGATTATTAAATAATTATAATAAAGAGTCTACTCATATTTAACAAACACACCCAAATATCTGTAATTTCTTCATCATTCAAGGGAAATTAATCCTGGTTTTAATCTGCGCCATAGATTTAAAATAAACGGATGAGATTGAGGTGTTGTACTGAGTTTCACATAAAGGGCTTTTCAGTTTCATTAAATTATATATATAATTATAAAGGAAATCTAACACAAAAAGAAAATAAGGAAAATAAGGAATACGTGATTTGTTTTCAATGAAAATTGACTTCGAGATCACTTATTTTAGGAATCAAAACGTGTGCCATTACAACATGTTCTTATTCATAATGCTATTATAGAAAGATATATCTGCGATCATCATTATATATAATGTGCAAATACTCTTTTCTTTAAGTGTAATAGGGGTGAGCACGGACCGGGTCGACCCGGTCGACCCGGCCCGCACCGGCCCGGAAACCCGGGAAATAAACCCGGCCCGGATTGAACCCGGGACGGGACCGGTTCTCCTCTGCAGGAAACCTGACGGGTTCCGGGTCAGGACCGGGTTCACAGCGTAGAAACCCGATCCGGACCCGGCCCGGGTTATTTATAAATTATAATAAATCTAAATATGAAATCGGATGGATTCTGGACCCGGCCCGCGATACTTGACTCCGACCCGTTGAAACGAATGAAACGTCGACGCTCGTCACGCTCGTCACGCTCGACCCCAAAATCCAAAATCCCTAACCCTCGCTCGACGCTCGACCCTCGTTACCCTCGACCGATCGCCGTTCTACCTTCGTCGTTGCCGTGTTGCCGGCGACTGCCGTCGCCGTTCTACCGTCTCGTCGTCAAAGGTACTCTCTCCCTCACCTTTTCTTTTTCTCAAATCTCATCTCATTACCCCCTGTGTTTTAGGGTTGATTTCATCGTCGCCCGTGACCGTCGTTCTACCGTCGCCACCGCCGTGTGCCGTTGCCGCTGTCGTCGCCGTTCTACCATCTCGTCGTCGTCGTCAAAGGTACTCTCCCTCACCTTTTCTTTTTCTCAAATCTCATCTCGGTTCCCTCTGTTTGCAATATCGCGAGCAGTCGATCTTCTCTCATGAGTCTCCCTCTTCCAGTCTTCCTCTTCCTCACCTCAATCGCCACTGTGTTGCCGACGCCGTTGTTGTGTGTTGTGTTGCTGTCGCCATCGTCGCCCGCCATTGACAGGTTCTCTCTCCCTCTCATTTTCTCTTTCTCTTTCTCGTCTTCTCCTTCTATCTGCGCAAGGTCGCGACTCACGAGTGCTTTACTTCTGATTTCTCATGACTGATCACTGATGACTGCTTAGTTCATTGTAGTTGTCTTCGCCACTCGTCGCTACTGCGCTGACACCCCTCTTTAACACACAACAGTCGACGACATTCAGGTACGCGTTGTCGCTCTCTACCACCACCGGATTGTGTTGACTGTTGAATGAATTTGCTCTGCCTGATTGTCTCTCTCCATGTATGATGAGTTCATGTTTTCATTCATGAATCATTGAATCTTGACATCTTATAGATTGTGCAATTCGTGAATCCATGTATAAAGATTGTGCTAATAGTGCTATTGTGCTAAATCAATATGATATAATCTATATGTGTTAATAATGAAATACTCGATGGATATCAGTTATTTTTAATCAATGTTATTGTTGCCATTGTGAATCATTCAATTAATGTGCTGAAATGTTATTTTTATCTATGCAACATTAGTGCCAGTGGACTGATTATAAAGAAGTGGTACTATTTCTTTATAATCAGTCCACTGGCACTAATTTCTTTATAATGCAATTATGCAACATTAGTGCCAATGGACTTTCATGTCATTGTTAATGTATAGAAAGTAAAAAAATGAAAGTAATGAGTAAAGGAAATGAATCTAAATATCCCATGCCTTAGTGAGTTAATCTTATCATAGACCTAATGAGTTAGTGCCAGTGCCACTAACTCATTAATTTTATGATAAAACAAATAAAACATGACTCGGCTGCTTGGATTAAAAGATCATTAACACATTTATGTATTTTTTTTGTCAAAGACACAAAGTCAGTGTAACAATTTTACAAATGGAGGATAATGCAATGACTGATATGGGGTCTAATCCTATTACGGCTGACATCGTCATCGAGTCTGCACAATCTAATCCAGATCCTACAGAAGGAACTAATGATACTTCCAAACAAATAGAGATAGTTAAGAGGAGGCCTAGTAAAAACAAATCTGAAGCTTGGAATCATTTTGAAAAGTTTACTTCAGATCATGAAGCTAGAGCAAGGTGCAAATATTGTAAAAATGACTTTGCTGCGGACCCTAACAAGCATGGCACCACTGGTTTATTTAAGCATTTAAAAAGATGCAAAAAATTCCCCCATAGAAGTGAAGTGAAGGGACAAAAGATATTGGCACAAAGCTTACAAGGAGCAGCTAAATCACTGGTCCCTCATTCATATAACTATGAAGATTGTAGAAAAGCCTTGGCTGAGTTTGTCATATGTGATGAACAAGCCTTCAAAGTGGTAGAAGGTGCTGGTTTTCGTAAGTATTCAAAATGCTTGGAACCTAGATTCATGATTCCTTCAAGATTTACTATTGCTAGAGATTGCTATCAGTTATATCTTGATGAAATGGATAAACTCAAGACACTTTTTAAGAAGTCTTCTTCACGTATTTGCCTGACCACTGACACTTGGACATCTTGTCAGAAATTGTGTTATATGTGTCTCACAGCACATTTCATCGATGATGATTGGGTTTTACACAAAAGAGTTCTTAATCTTTGTCCAATTGAAGGTCATAAGGGCGAGGACATTGCTAAAGCTGTTGAGAAGTGTTTGTTAGCATGGGAGATTGAAAAGGTATTCACCATCACCGTTGATAATGCTTCGGCAAATGATAAAGCTATTGGTTATTTGAAAAGGAGACTCAATAGTTGGAAAGGTTTGACATGTAATGGTGAATTTCTTCACATCAGATGTTGTGCACATACATTGAATCTTGTAGTCAAAGATGGTTTGCATGATATGAAATCAGCAATTGTATCAATTCGTGAGGCTGTTCGCTATGTGAGATCATCTCCGGCACGATTTGGAAAATTCAAAAAATTTATACAAGAGGAAAAAATCAACAGCCAATATAGTGTCATTATGGATGTGCCAACTCGATGGAATTCAACCTATTTAATGTTGGAACGGGCTGAAAAATTTCAAAAAGTATTTGAGAGGTTGGATGAAGAAGACAGGGGATACCAATTACACTTCAAAGAGAATAATTGCGTGCCACCAACGGTAGAAGATTGGGAAAATGCTCGAAATTTTGTGATGTTTTTAAAAATTTTTTATGATGCAACATGCAACTTATCTGGCTCATTATTTGTGACTTCTTGTGCTTGCTTTCATGAGATTGTGTCTGTTCAATCTCAAATTGCAAAGTGGAGTAATGGCCATGATGCGTACTTGCAAAAGATGGCTTGCGACATGAGATCTAAATACGATAAGTATTGGGGAAAACCTGAAAATATTAATCCATTGATACTTATTGCTGTTGTATTAGATCCTAGATATAAACTTGGCTATGTTGAATGGAACTATATAGATCTTTATGATTCATCCATAGCTACTATGGTTGTTACGAAGATTCAAGATAGCATGAGTCGTTTGTATGACTATTACGCACATGAGATCAGTAATGGTTCAACTTCTCAAATGGAGAATACAAATTCTACAGTTGGTGTTGAAAATGTAAATGTTGATGAGAAGACAGCAAGGATTCATCAATGGAGTAGACTACAAAAGGAAAAAAAGAATACCGATAACAAATCTGAAATTGAAAGATATTTGATGGAACCTTGTGAGGGCGATGAGAATTTTGATATCCTAAATTGGTGGAAGGTCAATTCCACAAAGTATAGAGTGCTCTCTCTAATGGCACGTGATGTTTTGGTCATTCCAGTCTCTACAGTTCTTTCAGAGTCTGTATTTAGCACTGGAGGACGCATCCTTGATTTCTTTAAGAGTTCTTTATCGTCAAAAATGGCAGAAGCTCTAGTGTGCACACAAAGTTGGCTATCATCACCAGATTTTAAAGTTGAAGAAGATTTTGATCAATTCGAGCTCACAAACAATATAATTATAGGTTAAAGTTATATTATTCTCTTTACATATTTTTTAACTCTTTAATTATGACAATTTCATTGACACTTTTTTTATTATGCAGAAGCTACTGGGAACACCCTGGTTGGACCCTCAAGTTCATCGTTAGATGAAATGATAACAGACAATTAACTGAAGAAGACATGCACATCTGTCCAATGTTTGTTTGCAAAATGTATGTTGATTCATTTGATTATGCTTCATGTATTAGTTCATGCATAAAGAACCATATTTCATGATTAGTATCCACTGATTCCATGTATTAGTTCATGCATAAAAAACCTCATTCACTAATTCCATGTTTCACTGATTCCATGTTTCATATTTCCAGCAAATATTTTTTTCAAGTTTTTTCAATGTCCTCAAAATAAACCCCAACATGACATTGTTTTTTTTCTTTCATCCAGGTTTGAGATCTTTTAACTAGTTGACAACAAAATATTGCAGAACTCGAGTGTTCAGCAGCGAGATGTAAGTATTTAACTTAATTCTGTTTAGTCTTGAACAAATATTGCAGACATGAACAGGGGCCAGGGCTGGTATTATTCATATTGATCCACAATTTTGTTTAGTCTTGAACAAATATATTGTCTTCTTGGAAACTATAATTCTGTGAAGAGAAAGAGATGCATTGCAGGTTGATTTAAATTGTAATGCATATGTGTTCATTTAAATTGTAATTCTGACATTCTGTCATGTGATGCATTGCAGGTTGAATAGAGCAGATGTACTCAAACTATGCCAATCTTCTATCTCTCAATTCTTCTATCTCTCAATTCAAATGTGTGCTCTAAACTCTTTATTTCATTATTTGATTCTGTTTAGAAGATGTATTCAAATTGTGCCACTGCCCACTGTGATGCTGTGTTGTGCATGTAAATTTATTTAGAATGATGTGTCTTAAATTTATTTCTTATGAATTATGATGCTGGACTGGCTGGACATGGATGTAATTTATTTCATATGATGATGTGTCATGTGTGTCTTAAATGTGATGATATTGTATGATGTTGAACATGTAATCTTTGATGACTTTGATCAATTTAGAATACTGTCTTTATATTTTAATAACTACCTGTTTATTTCTTCAAAAATTGGATGCCTTATTCTATGAATGCTTATCAACTTTCTTGCTTTATTAAGGGTTTTGGTTTCTTTCTTCAAAATAAGAATTCCCGGATCAAACCCGGTCCCGGTCCCGGTTTTGCCGGGTCCGACCCGGACCCGGTACCGACCGGGTCCGACCCGGACCCGGTACCGACCGGGTCCGGGACCGGTACCGGGTCCAAAAATCCAAAACCCCGGTTAAAACCGGGTCGGGACCGGGTCCGTCGAAACCCGGACCCGGTCCCGACTTTGCTCAGCCCTAAAGTGTAAAGTATGCGTACATTATGTAAATGCAATCACATATATGTTGGATCATCTCATATAACCGTGAATTCTATAAAAAAAAATTAGATGTTTGTTTTGATATCAGATCATCTAGTATAAATCATAATTATAAATTGTCACATAATGTATTTTATATTTTAAAAAAAATATTAAATATTAATTCAGCATGGATGACATATCACAAATCTATAGATTTTTAAAAAATACAATTAATATTTTATTATTTTATTTTATACAACTTTATATATATATGCGTGTGCACTCATTATAATAATAAGTGTTAAGAAAAGTATAATAATAAGTGCTTAGTACATAGACCACTCATTATATAGACATTTTTATGAAATTAAAACAGCAATAATTTCGAAATAAAACTATATATATGCTACGTTAAATAATTCTTCACCAGCAAAAAATATATGAAAATACAATAATATTTTGGTATAGAGTTATATGTCTTCATAGAGGCTTTGACTGCTTGAGATCTGAGGGGAAGACTAAGACTAAGAATAAATTTAGTTAGGTGCCATGAGGGGATGTTGGTGGACAAAAGTAGTCTCTTTCATTCCAACCTACTGATTTGAAACTTTCTAATTCTTTTATTTTTAATTTTTGATTTGGATAAAGATGAAGACTCCATTCTCATATTAAGTGTTTACTATTATACTTCATTAGAAGAAGAAATTACGGCAAAAAATAAAGAACAAGTAATATTGCATGTAAATTGATATTGCTACTTTAATCAAAGTTCGAGTAAGATAATCTTATATAAGTTCTATTAGAAAGAACCCAAGCTTTTTGTGTTGATTGATGATTTAGCCTAGATTTTTATTCTTACATATAAAGTTACGTATCTCTAAAATTAATTACAATTCTAACCTCTACAATAACTTAGTAAAACAATATAATCATTTAAATGCCACTTTTATATTTTTTTAATCCTTTACATTGAAATATAATATTATTTTAGATTTCTATTTGATTAATTTGTGTAAGATCAAAGTAGCATAAAATAAAATATTATATTTTTTAGTATCTGTCCGAGTTTATGGGAGACCTCCCATATCCGAGTCTATTAACGCCTCAATTAATTTAAAGGTCGAGAAGATAGAGCACTAAGATAAAACCTGATGACTCCAAGATTCGACTAATGGCTACTAGCATCCGTTGAAGGTTTGAGATTAAACTCTATTACCGGTTAATTAAGTCAATCAATGTTGGCTTCATGATTTATTATATAAAAATTAGAAAAAAAAATTATGATACGTCAAACACTCGAATGTGGTTTTATGCTTTAACACACTTTCTTTTTCCCTGAAATGACTAATGAAGCAAATACAGCACACGCTATTGCATTCAGCCGTGAAACAAGGAAGCGAATGCAATAAGTCAAATGAACCGATTCCGTCACAAGAAAACAAATAGAGAGAAGGATAATAATTTAATTTGGAATGAGGAGAGTGGTCAATATTGGATTTTAGGCCCCCAAATGTATCCATTTTAAGAAACAATTAGTCTATCCATAAATAGTTTATCTTCATTTAATCAAGTATCAAATCTAAAATCTGACATATGTAAAATATCTTTGTTAAAAATTTTAAAGCAATAAGAGTATATTGGGAATCAGTCACTCCAAAGCCTAACCAAGTTCGTCAAATTCTAGTTTTTAGTTAAACTCATTTTAGGCGTAGGCTTGTATCATAAACTCAAGTATATAATATATAGATATAATATTAATAATAATAATTTAAAAGATACATCAAATATATTGATAAATTATTTTAAAAAATATATATAGAGAGAGGGGTCAATATATAGATGTCAATATGTTGTGGACCTTTGCTGCTTAATTTTTTTCATTAGCACGTCCATACAACTTCCACAAATTTGAAATGTGTACCCTCCCATGCACATTCCTCAGCCACCCTCAGCAAACGGTGGTTATATGTTGTTATCATTGCCCCTTAGACAAGTTTTGTATTTGTGAGACATGCATGTTTTGATGAATCAATCTTTCATTTCACAACCCTAACAAGTCCCAACCCCATTGGTCCTGTGTCGCATGCAAATTTTCTCTAGATGTGCATCAACGTTCCCACTTCGATGCCCCATTTCACCTCTCCATCCTCTTCGTTACCTCCCATGTTCACCTCTAGACCATCTGCTCCCTCATCCTCTCCATCTTCCAACATCCATAATCCACAACCTCGACATCATGTTACTTATTGCTCTTGCCGATCTTCTAACAAAAAACAAGCAACGTCGTGTTCTCACCTTCTCTGTCATAAATGACGAATTTAATGTTCTCATGTCCAACTACACATGGACACTTGTTCTTTTTCACCCTTCGATGAATGTAATAGATTATCAATGGTTGTTCTGAACCAAATACAAGGCTAATGGACAAATTGATATGTACAAACCTGATTGGTGGCTAAAGGCTTCTCTCAAATGCTTGTCCTCTACTTGAATAACACATACAACCTAATGGTCAAGTCAACAATAATTAGACTCATCATCTCCATTACTACTTCACGAACTTGGACTCTAGACTAGCTTGATGTCAGTAATGCCTTCTTACATGGCGAACTAAAAGAGCAAGTCTACATGAAGTAATTAAGCCCTTGATTTCGCCGATAGCTCTTGACCTCATTGTGTTTGTAAGAAACTCAAAGCTCTTTACGATTTCCAACAGGGCCCATGTAACACCTCCAAATCGACCCCTGCCACATGGCAAAGACCAACCTGGAGACGCTACGACATGCTATGACTTTGACCATAATATTGACCATATCTCAGTCAAGAACCGAGACACGTCAGCGAAAAAAATAAAAGAAGATAACATAATTATACGGAAGTCTAAAAGTGGCTATATCATTGGTAAGAAATAAAATAAGGTTCTACATCATGAATTCAAAATGCGGAAGGTAAACGAAAACTAAATAACACTCTAAAGGCCCTATGGTTCATGTGCTCTCCTATCGCCAGAGTTTCATCACCACACGCCTACTCCACCACGTCATTGATCTGGTCCTGTGAAAATCAGACACAGAGGAGGAGGTCCTCCCGTAAGCTTTACAGCCTAGTGGGGAACCACATGATATACAATGCATGACATGAACATAATAATTAACGGTAAATAATCATGCTTAACTTGAACGTGGAAGATAACATATCAGTATCATGTGTCATAATAAGAATAAGATCATCGATATCATGAATCAAAAGGGTAATCATGATGAGTAATAAACATGAACTTATAACATACTTGTAATTCATGACAGTAACTTGACTTGACTTGAACATGCTTCTTGATCTTGGTTATTAATTAACAATCAGGGTGACTTTGAGTGCCTTTAATTCTTAGGGTATGCCCAGCAAACGATACGGCCTTGTGCGGGTCAATGGGTGATCAAACCATGACCAAGGGAGCGACCCTTATCTTGATGCACTTGACTTGGACTGACAACCCATCATTAATCTTTCATCTGAACTTATTAATCGCTTTTAATAACTTGTAGCTCTTTGTTCTTGATTCAACCGATATGATGAGATCAATGTGAAATAAATCAATAACAGAGTAAATCATGTAAATCAGTGAGGGATCTCTGTGGGGTCAGACAATACGATCAATCATATATATATAATATCTGGATAAAAGAAAAATAATTAATAAATATAATAAAAGATTTTCTGGGGAATCGGTCGACCGGTTCAGGGGAACGGTCGATCGATTGTCTGCGGGTCGGTTGATCCGTTCAGTTGAACGGTCGACCTGATGGGGACGGATCGGTCGACCGGTGACAGGAATCGGTCGATCGATCGACATGTGCAGAAAGCGGCTGCATGCAAGTTATCGGTCGACCGGTTGCCGCGATGCATACGGACCGATCGATCGGTAGGCATGTAGAAAATTTGCAGAACCCTCGAATTTCGTGAATTCTTCGGTGCAATCTCAATCTAACCTAATTCCTATCTCCTAGCAGATCAATCACATAATAATAGATCAACAAATAGTGAATTATGCATGCAAATAATCAATCAATCAATGAATTCAAGAAAATCAAGCAAGGCAAAAACAAGGAACTTGAACCATCTTTTTCTCTTCTTCTTTACTTGTACAATTATGTCATGATTTAACGTTATTCAGGGTCATGCAAGGTGATTTCGATTCACCCACCTGATCGCGATGGATCCTACCCTTGATTCGTTAAAAATCCGTTTGAATTCCGCCCCTGTTTCCTCCCTGTTCTTCCTCTCGGCCACCCTCTGCAGAAATTTCAGCAATGGCGTAAAAAAGACAGCACTCGAAAGACGATGAGAGGAGAACAAGTAGATTTCCGCACGCCTTGAAATTGAGATGAAGGAGAGGAGGGATTTGTCGCTGGATTTTCTACAACCTGGCGGCGCTCCAGAAGTCCGGCAGGGTCTCGTGAGTTTTGCCAAGGTAGAATAACAAATTTGGTCTCATCTTATATAGACCCCTCTCTCCTAAACAAATCTGATTAGATCAGATTTAAATCTTTTTCCTTTACCAACTTTGAGTGGCATTGGGTCTTTTTATTTCTTTCTCTCAACCGTGCGTTTAAATTCTGGTTTCTTTTCCTCTTTTTTTTTTTTTTTTTTGTTGGTTGTTACATTCTTACCCCCTTAAAAGAAAATTCGTCTTCGAATTTTGCACTAGGTAGGAAGCTTACCGAACAGATGAGGAAATTCTTGGTTCATTTCCGATTCAAGTTCCCATGTCGCATCATCGCCTTTATGGAAATACCAAGCTACTCTGACCAAGGTTACGTCGTTGTTCTTCTGACGTTGCACCTTGCGCTCCACTATGTGCGTTGGATACTCAGCGAAGGTCAAGTCTACGAATTCTTAACGTAATGCATCATCATTTAATAGGATTTCTGATGCTCTACTTTTTTTTTACATTAACATTCTGGGTACTTGGGACTTATTTTCGTATCTCCATGTTTCATGTCATTACTATTTGTTCATCCTTATACATCCGTGTCCTTCCCGAATGGATCGCAACCCAGGCTTATGGTTACATCCTTATACTTCTTTGTACTTTTCAAATGGATCGTAACCCAGGCTTATAATATTCATCTCATACTTCCTATAAAACTTATTCCTAAATGGACCGCAACCCAGACTTATGTTATTTATCTAGTACTTCTCTCTTTAGGACTTCATCATTTGGGTTTCACATGCTTGGTTCCTTCATCATTACATACGCAGCCTCATGAAGCCTAGCGAGCATCACTTGTGTCTGAGTGTATGTGTAACTGAGTTCATTTTTTACCAAAATGGTACTTCATGGAAAACTCATAATCTTTCAAACTTCATGTTATCTTCATTGTCACATATTAGCATACTACTAAAAGAAAACATACCTAGGACTTTTTTTTCGATGAACACTTCAATTTTTTCTACATAAATATGGGCATAGTTTGAACACAATGTTCGTAAGGACCTAAAAGTTTGAGGGGTATTCTTAGTCCAATGGCATCGCTCAATTTATAGTGATCATTCATTGCCAGGAAAAATTATCTTCATTACTTCCTCTTCAGCAACTCGAACTACTAGTTCTCACTCCCTAGATCGATCTTGAGAGCACTTAGCCTTAAATATGTCATCTTTGCATGGTAGCAAACACTTATGTTTTGATGGTTATTTTATTTAACAACTTGTTAATGAATCTCTAAATTCATAGAGTCATCATTCTTCTTTACAAAAGATGTGAAACATCTAAAAATGAGACCTTTAGTCTCATAAGCCCATTGTCTTGAAGTTATTAAATTTGTCTTTTTCAGTTCGTGTGTCATGGGGCCTTGAAAATCAAGATCATGCGTGAAAGGAGGTCGATATGACACTCAACTTCTAACTATATCTTTTAAATTTTTCAATACTGGCAACTATCTTCTTCTTTTTTTCATAATACCTATACATCTTAAAAGGAAGAATCAAATAGGAATCCCAACGTAATCCTCCTAAGAAGGTTCTAGCCGATGTGAAGAATAGATCTTATCTTCAATCGTCATTAATATCACTAGCATTGACTTTATGGTCACTCGATCTTCATCTTAAATCAGATATCTTAAGGGATTAAACAAAGTATAAAAATGAATAATTGTCAAATGAGACAATTATGTTTGGTATCAATCAAGAGTCCTTTAAATCAACTAAGGACGGATCATTCTTGGCATTCTATGTCATTAGAGTAGGGTTGTTTCTTAATCAATGTCATTTGTTATCCTTTTTTTTTTGTCTCGACCTATTGTGACAATGTTTTATTTGATATGGTTATGATGAGAGTTGCCCTCAATCTTAACTTCTTGGCTTACATTGATTTGTTTATTGCAATGTCAGGTCATATAATTTTATAGGAGGCCAGTGATTATATATGACCACAATAAATCCTTTTCTTGAGTATCTTGAAGCACTCTGAATCAATGTTAAGGTCGAACGATATCTACGCTGAGGGGTCGCTACATAGTATGTTCTAATTCAGAATTAACAGAACAATTTATGTGCACTACATAACATAAGTCCTTAGTCAAACATCATGAATGCAGGTTGACACATGGAATGAATTCAAACAATAAGATAGGAAAACAAAACAATCAGCAAAACAGAAGACAAGCAATCATTCTTCTTCTTCGTGCATCATTTAATGATCCTTTGCATTAACGATATCTTGTAGTACATGTGAGAGGGTCGGGAAAACTTTAAAGTTGGAAAGGAGAACTAATCCATTTATAAGACTTATGATCAAATCATAAGTGGTCCACTTGATCAAGACAAAATCTTAAATATTTTTCATCATACTGACGTAGAGGCATCTTAGAGAACATTCTATATATCATCTTATATCTTGCATCTTAGAGGACATTCTATGTATCACCCGATGACTTGCTTAACCCATTATCTAAACATATATATGATTTATTTTCCCTCTTGAACCATCAACCATGATTATATGATTGAATACCCTATACGTTTTGACATTATTATGAAAACTATAATTATATTAAAACTTGCATAATCATCCCTCTCGGGTGCATAACTTGCTTTTCCAGAAATCTTGTAGTGGACTTATAAAATTTCTCATACTTTACCTTAACCCCTCCATACTTTCTAAAAATTTCCTCACTTGGTGTTTTGATCTTTTAATACTTAATGGCTGGAGGCTCATGTGCCTCCTCAAGCTTATCTCAGTTAAAATATCTTAAATCTTTTCAAAATTTCTCACATTCAATTTAACTCTTTTATGCCTTGTTTATTCTTATATAATTCTGGTATTAACCATATTAGTCTATTTTGAAAATATATATACATTGCGATGTTAGAGAATTCATTCTTTAATAATGGCTATATAAAATATACTTCATAATATTAAAATTTCAAATCCACCCTATACTAAACTAAGTTAATTAAATCTATTTATTTATTCATTTATTTATCTTTATATGTTTATAAGTATATTATGTTATATGTACATATGTGTGTGAGTATGTTAGATTTAAATGTTCGATTAACTCAGACAGTCACTTACTTGTTGAAAATTTTCTCCTAACATTTATTCAAGCCAATGTGACTTCTAAACCCTTTAAGCTTCTATATTTGTCTTATCCCTACATTATACATGATCCTTGGACAGTTCACTAATACTTAAATTCTTGTCTAACCAATATTATATAACTTGAACATGATTAATAATTCTAATTCCTACTTCCAATATAAGGTAATCTAATTAGAAATTTGTATAACTAATTTGAATTTTTTTTAGGACCTTTATCAACATAATAAGGGGATCATATGAAGTCTAATGCGCAACGAACATTATGGGTCGACACTTATCAATATAAACATATAAGATAATTCATTAAACCCCTATCTTGGTGAATCGATAGAATCACATGAGTCATATCAATAAATCATAACTTAAGCATTGTTGATTTCATATCATCTCACACCTACTTGTTGTGTGAGGCAAATCTTTTGTTTACTTCTATAATTCCCTCGTTTCTTTCTTAAATCTATATCTCTTTGCAACTGATATGCTCATTCATTTTCCTCTTCATACTGCTGCAGTCAGCAGAAGAAGTCTGTGAATAGAACAATCATGAAAGAGATGGATAACATGAATTATAAGAAACACAATCATTTCTTATATTTTATTCTTTAAATATATGTAAGACTCATTCTTCACGTAGGTATAGTTATCCACGTATTTGTTACTTATTCTATTCCAATTCTTTCGTAACTTTTATGACCATTTTTGTCTAACCACTAATAACATTTAAGTTGATTTCTACCATACAGAGTAACCTTCCTAGGAATCAACCACTCATGTGAAATACATGTCAATACATCAATAAAGAATAACTTAATGCAAGAAAATCTTACTTGTACTTTACGGTGGAGGGGTGTGGCGACTACTCGGCGATAGCACATGAACCAATACCATACTTATTCTATACACTAGGACGTCAAGAGAGTCCTGACTTTAGGCTCTGATACCATAAATGTAACGCCTCCAAATCGACCCCCGCCACGTGGCAAAGACCAACCTGGAGACGCTACGGCATGCTATGACTTTGACCATAATATTGACCATATCTCAGTCAAGAACCGAGACACGTCAGCGAAAAAAATAAAAGAAGATAACATAATTATACGGAAGTCTAAAAGTGGCTATATCATTGGTAAGAAATAAAATAAGGTTCTACATCATGAATTCAAAATGTGGAAGGTAAACGAAAACTAAATAACACTCTAAAGGCCCTATGGTTCATGTGTTGTCCTATCGCCAGAGTTTCATCACCACACGCCTACTCCACCACGTCATTGACCTAGTCCTGTGGAAATCAGACACAGAGGAGGAAGTCCTCCCGTAAGATTTACAGCCTAGTGGGGAACCACATGATATACAATGCATGACATGAATATAATAATTAACGGTAAATAATCATGTTTAACTTGAACGTGGAAGATAACATATCAGTATCATGTGTCATAATAAGAATAAGATCATCGATATCATGAATCAAGAGGGTAATCATGATGAGTAATAAACATGAACTTATAACATACTTGTAATTCATGACAGTAACTTGACTTGACTTGAACATGCTTCTTGATCTTGGTTATTAATTAACAATCATGGTGACTTTGAGTGACTTTAATTCTTGGGGTATGCCTAGCAAACGATACAGCCTTGTGCGGGTCAATGGGTGATCAAACCATGACCAAGGGAGCGACCCTTATCTTGATGCACTTGGCTTGGACTGACAACCCATCATTAATTTTTCATCTGAACTTATTAATCACTTTTAATAACTTGTAGCTCTTTGTTCTTGATTCAACCGATATGATGGGATCAATGTGAAATAAATCAATAACAGAGTAAATCATGTAAATCAGTGAGGGATCTCTGTGGGGTCAGACAATAGGATCAATCATATATATATATATAATATCTGGATAAAAGGAAAATAATTAATAAATATAATAAAAGATTTTCTGGGGAATCGGTCGACCGGTTCAGGGGAACGGTCGATCGATTGTCTGCGGGTCGGTTGATCCGTTCAGTTGAATGGTCGATCTGATGGGGAAAGATCGGTCGACCGGTGATAGGAATCGGTCGACCGATCGACATGTGCAGAAAGCGGCTGCATGCAAGTTATCGGTTGACTGGTTGCCGCGATGCATACGGACCGGTCGACCGGTAGGCATCCAGAAAACTTGCAGAACCCTCGAATTTCGTGAATTCTTCGGTGCAATATCAATCTAACCTAATTCCTATCTCCTAGCAGATCAATCACATAATAATAGATCAACAAATAGTGAATTATGCATGCAAATAATCAATCAATCAATGAATTCAAGAAAATCAAGCAAGGCAAAAACAAGGAACTTGAACCATCTTTTTCTCTTCTTCTTTACTTGTACGATTAGGTCATGATTTAACGTTATTCAGGGTCATGCAAGGTGATTTCGATTCACCCACCTGATCGCGATGGATCCTACCCTTGATTCGTTAAAAATCCGTTTGAATTCCGCCCCTGTTTCCTCCCTGTTCTTCCTCTCGGCCACCCTCTGCAGAAATTTCAGCAAGGGCGTAAAAAAGACAGCACTCGAAAGACGATGAGAGGAGAACAAGTAGATTTCTGCACGCCTTGAAATTGAGATGAAGGAGAGGAGGGATTTGTCGCTGGATTTTCTGCAACCTGACGGCGCTCCAGAAGTCCGGCAGGGTCTCGTGAGTTTTGCCAAGGGAGAATAACAAATTTGGTCTCATCTTATATAGACCCCTCTCTCCTAAACAAATCTGATTAGATCAGATTTAAATCTTTTTTCCTTTACCAACTTTGAGTGGCATTGGGTCTTTTTATTTCTTTCTCTCAACCGTGCGTTTAAATTCTGGTTTCTTTTCCTCTTTTTTTTTATCTTTTTGTTGGTTGTTACAGCCCATGTGTCTAGTTACAAACTCTCATGACTGCGCTATTTGAGTTTGGCTTTAGAGGATCCACAATGAACATCTCTCTCTCTCTCTCTCTCTCTCTCTCCATTCAGAATACTCTTTTTACCATTGTCAACATGCTAATATATGTTGACGACTTGATTATTACAAGATTTGCAAAGAAGCTAATCATTATGGTCCTTCAACATTTTCAAATGAAATTTCTTGTGTCTGATCTCTGCATTATTTCTTTGGCATTGAGGTATGCAAATGCCTCACCATCATCAAAGTAGTAAAAGCCGCCTTTGGCATCCAATTGTAGACTTGTTTCTGACACTACACCCTTGTGCAATGCTGCCACACAATACCAGTAGACTATTGGGACCTTGTGGTACATACAATTCATGCATTTGGACATTTTTTTTTGTTGTCAATTTCTTATGTTAAATTATGAATATGTCATTTGAAGTTCACTGGTCCCTAGTCAAGCATATCTTGAGCTATCTCAAGGAAACTCAACACGTCGGCCTCCTTATATCCTCATCAGCAACTTTACAACTTCAGGCATTCTTAGATGTTGAATGGATTAGTTCCTTTGTCGATCACAAATCTATTGGTGGATACGTTGTCTACCTCAACCACAACCTCATCTCCTGGACTTCGAAGAAACAAAAGATTGTATCTCTCTCCTCGACCGAATCAGAACACAAGTCCATCACCGATGCTATTGCTAAATTAATTTGGCTCTGCTATCATATCACTCCTCAGCCCAACTACTTACACACTCTATTCACTTACCTAGCTACATGGCTACATATCTCCCACCATGTGTTGTAAGCACATTGTAATGCCCCTAAATCGACTCATGCCACATGGCGAAGACCAACTTAGGAACTCTATGACTTTGATCATCTTATTGACCATATATCAGTCAATAATTGAGACACGTCAGTGGAAGAATAATAAAATAAAGAAAAATAACATAAGTTGCGGAAGTCTAGAAAAGTGACTACATCATCTCTAAATGAATATCATAAGGTTTACATTATAGATTCATAAATGTAGAAAGAAAAATAAGTAACTAAATAGGCCCTATTTTTCATGTGTTTTATAGTCGTCCGAACATCATCGCAACACACCAACACAACACCACCACTGACCTGGTCCTGTAAAAATCAGATACAGGAGAGGGGATCCTCCTATAAACTTTACAACTTAGTGTGGAACCACATAAGTATATAATGTATAACTTGAAAAGAGAAATAAAAAAATGACAACTTATTTTGGCCAGGGATTGAGCATGGAGTCATCAGAATAATAAGAATAAATAAATCTCAATAAACAGTAAGATCATGATGAGACATAATAAACTTGGAATCAATAGTAGGCTTATTAATCCTGACATAAATCATAACAATACTTGACTTGACATTCATGTTTGCTTCACTTATTCATACTTAAAATATGCTTATTTTACTTATCCATACTTCTTAATCTTAAATCATGCTTAGAAATCATCTTTAGGTGCCTTCGGATTCTTAGGGTATGTCGAGAAAATAATACAGTCTTGTGCGAGTCGATGGGTGATCAAACAATGGCCAAGGGAGTGACCCTTATCTTGAGGCACTTGACTTTGACTGAAAATCATTATTCATCTTCCATCTTAACTTATTAATCACTTTAGAATCTTATTAATCTTTATTCTTCATACAATGGAGGCAATAAGATCAGTAGGAAAGTAAATTAGAAAAAGAATTCATGTCCTAATCATGTATGAAGTGAGGACATTACATTAAAATCAGTCATAATCACGCTTAATCATAAGGCAAACAAGCAATGATCAGATTAAAATCAAGGAAGGAGGATGAACATAAAAAAGGTTGTTATGTAGCTTGGCACGACCGTGATGTTATGGTTGCACGTGCCCCTCTACGAGTCGTTCCCCTCCCTTTGTTGATGTTCCCATGACTCAATACCCTTCTTTCTTATGCGTATGGCACCCTGTGTTTAGAGGATTTCGATATGCTTTCAAGTGAAATTCGTCTAGATGCGGAAGAGGAAAGAAAACAATGGGGTGGCCGATTGTCCTAGGTGTCATCTATTCGTTTTCATCATCTTAATTCCTCCTTATCTGTTGCCCCTGATTTCTCCACCTAAAAAGGGATCAATGGATTTTATCTACTCCAACTGGTGTCTTGGGATTTATTTCCTAAGATTGTGGGATTTGAATTAATGGGGTTGTTACACAAGTCTCTATAACCAAAGTTTGTTTCATCTTTTTTTTTTTTGAGTTGTCACACACATAGCACCTAATGAACTCTGTATGAACATTTGTAATATCGTCAATTTGATATGAAGTGATATATCAATTCTATTGTTACGAACTTAACATAAATTAGCAAAATGAAATTACATTGTAATATCCTTATTTTGATACGAACACTATTCATTTACCTACTTACATGTGTTGAAATTAATGCGCTAAATAATATTCCTAAAAGTTTAAGTCGGGAGAAAATATTTTTTTAATAAATTTTAATAATATTTCAACTTTTTACCTTTGACTACGATACCTAACCAATCTTGCTAAAAATTTAAACCATTAAGAAAAATAATATCACTATATATATTAACAGCATGACTTTGTAATTGTACATATCTCCTCTTGTACACTATATAGACATTTGCAATATCCTATAATATATATATTTTTATGGTTTAGAGTTGACATAAATTAACGGAATGATAATATATTCAAATTTTTATCGAATCGCTCCAAATATTATGATAGACAATTCATAAAATTGAATGGGACATGAATTGAATAGGACAAAGTCTTTTCCTTTATTTTTTATACAAAAAAATAAATTATAGAACCCATACAACTGAGAAATATTATTAAAAATTCTATGATTTGTGTGACATTATAATAATACTGTGGTCATTGGATATAGGATCGAGTTAGTAAATAAGAAAATTATAACAAATCACCTAATACAAGGAGACGGGGACGTTGGGAATTAAAAAAAAAGAAACAATTATGATCTCATCGAATATTAGTATTAAATTGAAATGACTTTTCAAACTCTGCAGGAGTCATACATTTTAAAAATGACATTTTATTTGTTTTCCATGTTTTTTTTATGACCAGTATCGCTGTCCGCCGTTTTGCAAGACTTTTGATTGGATCAGATATCTTTAAATTTATATGTTTGAGTGGAATATGAAATAAAATCTTTGCTCAAAGGGATACATCATCAAATACCAACTGTTATTGGTGCAGTGGCATCAGGTTTACGACTGAGATGGGAATAATTTTCGCTGAGTTCACTAATTAAAAGAGAGATATTTTGAAACCTTTTTTCTACTCACCTAACTTTTATTCTAATATATATTTTGAATTAATTTTTATTTAACAAAAATTTCTAATCCAAATCATATTTTATAGATGAGACAGTATTAAATGATAAAAAATGGCAAACTAAAAAGCTAATAACATTTTTTAAATATATATACACTCAATAATTCATATCACCATAATAATAATAATAATAATAATAATAATATAAAAAATAATATAATTATTTTAAAAAATGATGCAATAAAATTTTCATGTTAAAAACTTTTAATAATGGCATAATTTTCTTATGAAAAATATGCTGCCATCAAGAGACTTATGCTGCCATCAAGAGACTCGTTATGAGCATTTGATTCAAGTTGAACAAACGTATAATATATTGGTGCACGTGGCTCCGCCTTTGAGTTGTGCTCTAAGTGATCGACAATGTTAATAATTCGAGATTGAATTTTGGAGTCAGTCACTTTGGTCGGAGTTAAATTCTTTTTCGCTTTCGTCTCAAACATCAAATTAATTAGGTGTTCATTAGCTCTGAATATATGTAGTAGAGTCACCGGAAAAAAATAACTAATTAAAGACCAAAATTGTTTGCAATCATCATTAATTAATTAAAGAGCATAGCATCGTTGGTTCATGACGACGCCAATGCAACTAATTGGGTAATACCCGGCCCACATTTATAATAATAATAATAATAATAGAAAATAAAAACTAAATTGCAAAGATTAATCTTCTAGTCCAATTAATTAAGTCCATTAGCCTAAGAGTCCTACAACTACCCTATATAAAAACTAATTGCCCTAAAACCTCCTTTAGCCACCCTCATTTCTCTTCCTCATCTCTCTTTAAGCACATCATCCAGCAAGAAAGGAAGGATTTCAACAAGGTTTCATCTAAGTTTTTCTTCAATTCTGCGGTCCTTTTAGTGTTAGCATCATCCTCTCACTCCTTTTCTCAATTAGATGATTTCCTAGGTGGAGAACCATAAGAGAAGGTGTTCTTGGTGATTGAAAAGGCTCAAGCTAGGAGCAATCACGAAATTAAGGAGGGTGATATCGAAATCCTCTGTATAACATGATTAGAATTGAGCTTTTATCGTAGGATGTGTTCTTGATGATGGAAATGATATAAAAGCAGGATTGATTGATTGTATTATCATGTTTGCTTCATGTTTGTGATTCCTTTTGATCTAAATATGTTCTGTATTAATTTCCTAGGCTTGGATGATTGATAGTATGCCTTGATTTTGTTTTTGGATTGAAATTCGGCCTTTTATGGATTTTGTCCGTTTATATTTTTCTTATGTACCGGTCGACCGATCCTGTATATCGGTCGACCGGTGATGAGGTTATCGATCGACCGATCCTTGGAGATCGGTCGATCGATCAATCTTTCGAGCCTCGTAACGTTTGGCCGATCGACCGATCGAAGCTCCTTTTTAGCCTAAGTGCTATCGGTCGACCGATCCAGAGATATCGGTCAACCGGTATGTAGAACTTGTTCACTGTGTTTTTGTAAGGATCAACCGGTCGACCGATCCAGAAATATCGATCGACCGGTGTCCAAGAAATGATCGACCGATCAGTAAGGACCGGTCGATCGATATTTGTCCAGATTGCATGTTGATTGTTGATTTACTATTGATTTGATCTATATTCCTTCTATACTTGTGTTTTGCTACTCCATACTGACTGGAATGTTATGTGATTGTATCATTGATCTGGTTTGATCTGTCATACTATCCAATCCTATCATGATATGCAAGTATGACAAAGTGATAAAGTGAATAAGTAAGAAAGACATGAACATGTTTATGAAAGTGGTGGTCAAAGCTTATGCATGTGTAGGGCCACTCCCTTAGCCATGGCTTGATCCCCCGTCGGCTTCGCTCTGGCGTAAAATCTCCCAGGTAAAGGCAAGCAAAGACACGTAATGATAAGTGAAAGTAAGAGCACAAAGAGCATGAATATGATGAATAGGACATGATTATTGATCCAGCATGATCTCTAAAATCTTTTATGATTATAAGATTGACTCATGATCTCTAACTCTTTTATCCATCGTTATCTCAAGTGAATGATCTTATGCTCAAATCTAACCTTATTACAAGTGATTACTAATTTTGTTAATTGCTATTTATTGTTATGCATTGTGCACTTATGGATCCTCACTAGGCTATATAACCTACGGAAGAATCTCCTCTCCTGTGTTGATTTCCACAGTAATGGTGTCGAGATCGTGTGCCGCGACCAACGATGCTAATGCACATGAACTAAGAGAGCGTCTAGTTATCTTTATCTTGATTTCCGCTTTATGAGTTGATGTAATTCAAACCTTATGGATATTATCGACTTTGTAATATTTTGAGACTTTCACTTTTATGATATTTCTATCTTTCCTTCATTGTTCTTATTATTGGCATGCCTCTTATTTTTATTTTGAGATTTAGTCAAGTTTAAGTCAATATCATAGTGTTTTCGTAGCGCCTTCGAATAGACCATCGCCACGTGACATTGGTTGATTTGGGACGTTACAAATTGTGACACTAATTGAAATTTATATGAGAGTTTAAGGATCCATGCATAATTTTCTTTTACTTTTATAACTTTCTTCCGCAGTAATTTAAAGGGGCACTAATGATGATAAATAATAATTTTACTAATTAAAAAATATATCTATTATGAAGGTTAAATGTTAAAAAATAATAAATATATTTATTGTTAGTTATTTATATCTTTTTTTTAACATTCTAACCTATAATTAAGGAAATATATTAAAAAGGTCGATTGACATGCGTATGATGATCAGGGACGGACCCGGATCCCAATTTCAAGAGAGATGTAAAAATATTGCGGCCCTCCGATGTAATTCCATCACCTACCAATGTGGATAATATGCACATAAACAAACTTTAAATAATTTACGAGGGGCCAAATTTAATTTTTAACCCTTAAAATTAATATGTTAATCATTTATAGACATCACCATCAAATGGTCTTAAAATAATAATAATAATAATAATAATAATAATAATAAATTAGAAATTGACTGTACATGAATCATAACCACATATATATAACGTATTTATTATATTTCATAATGCTAATAACTAATTGGTTCATGTAAATATCTAAATCATAAATGACATATGGATTTAAAATTGCTAAATCAAATTAGAGACAATGATTATGATGTGTTGATGTATCTTGAATTATGTATTTTGTACTCAAAATTATGTAAGAAAAAATGACAAAAGAAAAAATTATGTATGCAGTTAGGGTTAGGATTCATCACTATGTACTTTTTTCTCGTAATGAATTTCTTTTAGCGGTGACCTTCTTTGTCGGTAGATATTTATTTTTTGTTCACATTGATCAAGAGGATTTTTATCATGTTAAATCATTGTGTTCATCTTTTCTTCTATTTCTTTACTTTGTTGTCTTTGTCAAGATTTTTGCACGAGAGAAATTATGCATCGCAAGAAAACTTGAGAAATTTAAGACGATACATAATTTTATTAGATGGAAGAAACAGAAGAGAATTACAAAAGCAAATTGCTTTATGTTTAGACTCTTAGACGATAGAAATTACAGACCAATTGAGACTCTGAATTAATCCTCCCAAAATAAAACACCTATCTCGTAATAAGAAAATAAATCAATTCCAAATCACATACAAAATATCTCATAAAATTTTCATCCCCTAGGCTCGCGACCAGGCAGCAAGGCTCCATAGTGCGATGACACCTTTTACTTTAAAGTGTCTTAATGTCGAGACGGGTAGAATTCAAAATATTCATCGGTGCATTATTTCCAACATGATGAATAAGGATTTGATAAATCTTCAATCTAAAGGACGCATTTAGAATGGGCATCTTATCACTTGGTGCGTTTTTTTTTCTTCTTTTTTACTTCAATATGAATCTCATATGCCTCCAACTAATTAGGGCTATATGGTAATCTCGTTTTACATTCTATTGACTGTAATTTCTTTCTTTTTTTAAAAAAAATTTCATCCAATCCTGAAATATAAATTTACGAGGTTACTTCATTTAACTTCTACCGATTTATCACTCGACTATAATAATACATTTTAAGACAATCAATATATTTTTCACTTAGAAAAAAGTAACGGGTCCTATGTTGTTGAAAATATTCTACATTAACGAGGATTTGAATTTAAGATCTTATGAGTCAAATCTGAGACAACTTCGATATTAATTTGTAATTTGAATTCGGACATGGAAAAGATTAACTCCTGTCATTAACAAGGATTGTTACTAACATGCTATAATTTACTTGAACCATGAGGTAAAGAACTATCATCTTTTCTTAATTAATAATTCAATATTCAAACTGAAGTGAAAAATAAATCTCATTAAATTATCGACTTTAGAGATCAAATCCATGGTTACGAGGTCTTGTCTAGTCTTAAACTTCCAACCTCATTAATTAATTGCGCAAACTAAACTATTATTGTGTTGTTAAGTGTCGAGGAGTATCCAAATTCGGGAGATTGGGAATTAAAAATAATTTAAGTAGTGTATTAATTCCGAAAAAAAATTCAGTAATAATATATTCAACAGTACACAAGAATCCTCACTTTTCATCAGTAGTAATCAGGGAAGCCAGCCAAGTTGTTAAGTTGGTTCACAAATAATAAATTTTAAAAATATTTATCAATGTAAAACATAAAAATTCATTAATTTATCTTTTAATTTTAACATTTGTCACAAAATATTTATTTAAAAACATTCATTTTTTAGAATTAACAAGAAGACTAAAATTATTATAATTTTAATTTTATAAACACATATATAATTAGAAATATTCTTAAGCATTTTAAATATAAATTAGTATTAAAAATTATTTACTCAACTGTCGGTAATCCGGACCGTCGGTAATCAGCCCGAAAATATTCGATAACGTAATTACCGACGGTTTTTCGGTCAGAATCGATCCGTCGGAAAAACACTCATCGTAAATCGATTTGTGACGGTCGAAAAAAATTCGTCGGAAATATAAAAAAATTCGTCGGAAATATCGACGGTCAAAACCGTCAGAAAAAGTACTGGCGGTTCGAACCGTCGAAAGTTTCCGACGGTTGCAACCGTCGAAAAATGTCGGCGGTTCGAACCGTCAAAGTTTTCGACGGTTGCAACCGTCGGAAAAGGCCGGCGGTTCGAATCGTCGAAAGTTTTTGACGGTCACAATTATCGAAACTTTCGACGGTCGTCGCAACCGTCGATCTTTCGGCGGTCGCAACCGTCGATCTTTCGGCGGTCGCAACCGTCGAAAAGAATTTTTTAAATATAAAAAAAATTAACGGCCGGATCGGGCCGTGGCCAGCTCCGGCCGCGGCCAAATCCGGCCATATCCGGCCTCCAGGCGGCCGATCCGGCCGCTGGGGCCGGATTCGGCCTCCAGTCGGCGACGAGATCCGATCGACAGCGACCTCCGGCCGGAGAGAGAAAGAGAGAGAGACGCCGACGCGGGAGAGGGTCGCCGGTGCGGGAGAGGGTCGCCGGCGTGGGCCGGGAGAGGGAGAGGGAGAGGGAGAGAGAGAGAGAGGAGAGGAGGGAGAGAGAGAGAGGAGGGAGAGAGAAAGGTGAGGAGGAGGAATGATATATAAGGGTAAAAGATGAGAGAAAGCGGGAAAGGAAAAAAGAAAAGCGGAATAACAAAATTTTAATTACCGACGGCTCCGACCGTCGAAAATATAAATTTTAACTATTTTTAAAATTACCGACAGTTGTGACCGTCGAAAATATATTTAGTTATATATAATATTTATTTTTTATTATACCGACAGTCGAAACTGTCGGTAATTGCGACGGTTTGGACCGTCGCTAGTTATATTTATAAAATAGTTCTCATACGATATTATTATACATTTACCGACGGTTACGACCGTCGGAAATTGTGACAGATTTTGCGATGGATGGATATCCGTCGAAAATATCGACGTTCCTAATCGTCAAAAAATTAAATAATAATATAAAAAATACATAATTTAATTTTTTTATTTTCGGCAGTCGTAACCGTCAGAAAATCCGTCGAAAAAATTAAATAATAATATAATAAGTTACATAATTTATTTTTTCATTTTTGACGGTCGTAACCATCGGAAAATCCGTCGGAAATTGCGACGGATGGATATCCGTCGGAGATATCGACGTTCCTAATCGTCGAAAAATTAAATAATAATATAAATCACTTCTAACGGTCATAACTGTCAAAAAATTTGTTAAAAATGAAATCGTCGAAAAATTCGTCGTAAATTGCGACGGATTTCGAACCGTCGAAAATTGAAAATCACGATTTTCTTGTAGTGAACCTTTAGGGGAGAATAGATGTTGCAAACCAGTCGACCAAGTGAACACATTTGCTATATCACTACTCGTGCACCCGCTGGTGCCCACGTAGCTCCGCCACTGGTAGTAATATATTGAACGTGAATCATAGTGTACATAAAAACAGATTCAAACCTGAACGCATGGCAGCCAAAAGTTAACATCAAAACAGTGATACAGATTAGGACTCTTGAGAGGAGAGAGATCAGGTCTTCAAATCTTAAGATGGTGATATAATTAGAGTCTCATGGTCAAAATGCAGAAGATGCATGCATCTGAACGAATCCACTTTGGTTAGGTTTGCTCAGGAGAGCATGCAATTTATCAGAAGCACATGTAACATGAGAAATCTGATCTGTCATGACACCTTCATTTATGGCTTCCCGTTCAACCAGGGCAGGAGACCAATTCCACAGCCTTCTCCTTCGTTTGTGGATCTTGTTTATAACAGCTACTCAACTTGTACTCATTTGGTTCACATCAGTTGATACCTCAAACTTATATTCCTAAGCGAAGGACATGAGTTGGAATTCTGAAAGCAACCTTTTAACAGAGCAGAGCAGACCAGGAGGAGTACAGAGAACCTCTTTAGTTCCTGTCCCTGGTACCTGAACCTGCAGGAGGGCACTGAAGTCATGCTTTTGGATGGAGAACTTGATTTAACTCATAAAAAAGAAAAAGCAAAACAGATAAGGATTTCAGAATATGCTGCAAGTTGTTCCAAAGCAAATCTTTATCCCTGTGCCAGAATGTATTCTGTGTTCATTCAGTGCAGTGATTCTGAAGACTTTCTAAAAAGGTTAGGCAAACATCATCATGCTTCAGGTTAATTTTAACATATAAGTTTCCACAATAACACATCCCTGAAACTATGCGCCGTGTGCAATCCCCCCTATTATTCAGGAATTTTCCTGTGATCTTCTTGATTAAACTCAATCAATGAGTTGATTCAGGAAAAAAAAATTGAGATATGGAAAGGGAAAAGTGGCTTACTCTCTAATTTAACAACAATGCATACGTATAATATATATGTATACACATACATATATAAAGAGATGGAGCATACGCATTGTTTGTTTATTATGTGCATTATATAATAGTTTGACTTAATAAGAAGTATACATCGGCAGCATCCAAATCGCACGTAGCGTGTATACATACATATATTCTCACATGATGGCGACGTATTACTCTTGTGAATTAATCTAATTTGTCGTGTGAAAGCAGATATACATAATATATATATATATATATATATATATATATATATATATATTCTCACATGATGGCGACGTATTACTCTTGTGAATTAATCTAATTTGTCGTGTGAAAGCAGATATACATATAATATATATATAATTTAATTTGTTATGACACGGCCATGGGTGCTATCTAAAATTACGTGTGATGTTTGTGTTATCCTTTTAAGGGATAGCTGGTTATACATATATCATTTATTATAAATTATGAATTAATTAATCAGATAATTTTTTTATTCACTATTTATTATGAATTTACCGGTGATTAATAAACGTACAAAACAATGCTACTCTTTAAAAGAGACATCATAATTATTTTTTTCAATTACAGTACTTTCACCATCTTTGAATGTAAATTATTAGGATAAATATATTAATAAAATATTATTGATATTATTAAATCTTTGTCCAAATATAATATTCGAGTTCTTACGCTATTAAATAGAAGTGTTACTTGGAGTAATGCGAATTTAATTAGAGGGAAGGTTCATTGTAACACCCCATATTTTTTTTAGGGTTATTGCGTCTTTTGGCCAAAATTCATAGACTCCCTATATAAAAATCTAAGAATTTTTTGTTTACCTCTTTTCTCCATATGAAATTTTCTTCGTGATAAGGGTTAACACGGTCGTGACCAACACTTAAAAGCGAAATATGGTAATCTCACAGCACGGTCACGGACGTGACTACTCCGTCATGGTCGTGACTAGCCAAAAGAAGAGTACATGATATAAGTAAAGTTATTTTCAAAGTATTTATATTATGTATTAATGTTTGATTATTGTATATGAACTTAGATACACGAAATGCATGGACAGATGTAACTATGTTAAAATATGAAGACTGAGCGATGTAAATTGTTTGACGATCGTGATAATAATGAAGCCAATTGAAGAATACTATTACTTGTCGTCCCTCAAACTGATGACAAAAAATACTATATATTATTTCATTGTGTTAGAATTTTCCTCGAAAAATTATTGTGCACTGCACTTTGAAGTTAGCATTTTCTGAAAGAATAACTGTATCTTACCGACAACGATATGTATATTTTCATTCACCTTCGAGTGAGGGAATCTACAAGACCTAGCTAGCCTACTAGAGGACAACTACTTGACTGACTAAATAGAAAGACACCGCGAAAGTGAGATCCAATGGGTTATGAAGCAACCCTGAGGATATTACTGAGACAAGATAATGATAAGTGATAGTCACTTGATATGCCTACTGCCTGATTATGATAATTTTTACATGTGATATGAATCAATGACATGTGCATTTATGAATATGACATGGCATGCATGTTCATATTATTATGAAACAATTATACATGTGCATGTAGTACCATGTTTAGGATGCATTACATAACTCTAATTAGACAATTCTGCACCTTGAATTCGTGCAGATAATTAAATTGTTTGGATGTATACTGATTTAAAACTCATGAATTAACGAAGTTGCACATGGCATAAGAATAAATAAAATCACGAGTCATTAGAGTATGTTCTATATGTGAATTTGAATAATAATTTATTTATGTTCTATGATATTAGTCTTATTGATCTTTGAATTTAAAGTTTTTCGCTAAATAGATTATGATCTTATCTTATTTTAAATGAATATTAGTTTCCACTCTATTAGTATTAAATTATATTACTGTGATTAAGTGATGACGAACGAGCTAGCATTACCGGAATGATCTAATTGTCTTTGACATTTGATAATGAAATTTTGGAATATTACATTCATATTGCCTCCTTTCTTTTTCCTTCTCAAAATTAGAAATATGTAGTGAGATAAAGATTCAAATATCGGTCGACTAATTTGTTTCATTTCCAATATAATTTTTTTCGGTAAAGATTATTTTTTTAAAAAAAAAATCTACGAAGAAACTCTTAACTATTCCATCCGTTTTGTGTAAACTTTAACGGGACAGCCGGACGAAGACATGGGCTGGTTGTGGGCCATTGGACCAATCACGGCGGGACCACGATTTTTGCATCAATAGCAATTAATTTAGATTAATTAATCTGGAGACATCGTGATCCAGATCTGAATTACCACTATATATGTATAATATATACGTATATGTGTAATATGTATGTATCTGGGGTTCAGATAGTCAACAATGTCAACGGCGCTGGTGTTAATTACAGTTTATATATATATATATATTAATGTATCTAAAAAGCACCTTTCGTTTTATAAGGATGCTGAGCGTATTTCAATCGTTGATTCACTTATCAATAGATCTGATAAAAAATGATTAAACCCTATAATTTAAAAATATCAATCATCTCAACCGTTGAATAATGGATCAACGGTGAGATGCGCTCAGCATCCCTACAAAGCGGAAGATGCTACGTAGGTACATTAATCTCATATATATATATATATATATATATATATATATATAAATTGATTGTAATCGATTGTAATATTTGATTAAATGGCACATTTATACGAGAACGAAATGAATAAATACTAATATTTGAATTTTGAACAAATTGCCAATAGGATTTGTTTTCTCTTTAATTTCATTCGGAAAAATAAAAGATATATTTTTTCTTTCGGTTAATATTTTAAGTGTTCATTTTTTACTTTATTTTTCAGACGATCACAAAAATGTCAAATTACAATTGGATGATTTTTTTTAAAAAAAAAAGAAGAAAGAAAAGTTAAAATGCAGTTGAAGACAGAATAAAATGGAATGTTATTTCTCTAATAGTTTGGAAGAGGTAATTGATAGTAAGAGGGAATAAGTGAGTAAAAGTCAGTTTAAAAGATAAAATTATTTATTGAAATTATGAAACTGAAATAGCTCAGTTAAAAAAAATTCTGGAAGGATTTAAGGCATGTTTGACTTATCTAATATAAAATAGCTGATAAGTTGAGATGTTGATAAATAGTATAGTTTTAAAAGATTAAGCTGAAATTTTAAAAATTATAATCTCAATTAGATCTAATGGTTACTTTTATTTATATGATCAGTTACGAAAACATTATTTTCTATTATTGATACAAAATAATATTGTATAATTTAATATTCTGTTATCACATTATGAAACTCTTCGTTAATATACTTAAATTTTTGGTGTTAAAGTTTATATTTTATTTGTAAGATTAATTTAATTTTCTAAAATTTAAAAATATTATCATTATCAAGTACGAGCCCAAAAAGTCACTTGAAAGCTTGATCCGCAAAATGATGTTTTTTTTTCCTTTTTCAAAATAGTCTTAGAACAATTTTATCAATTTCCAATTTATCTAAAAAATATTGAATATTTTTTTAAATAAAAAATCGATCCAAATACCCTTAAACTATTAGATTGACTACAAATTATTTAACAGCCTGCACATGCCAATTGAATTTATTAGTTACAAATTGTATTTAATCACACTGCATGTTTAACCTTACAAAAGGTTATTAAATAATGTGAAAGTGACATAATATATTATATAAAAAAATTGTGAATTATTTATACTTATTCGGCGTTAATTTTGATATTTGAAATGCTATCAAAATTTTGCCAATCTAATATATGCGAAAACTATACAAGCTATTCGGAATACATAAATTTTTTTGTGAGTGTTTTTATTGTCATTTCTAGAATTTAAATGGCACTCCTTTATATCTATATATAAGGTAACTTTATGACATATTTATTAAAAAATGTAGACACTCTAATTAATTATTTTATTAGTATTTTTTCCTTTTTTTATCTTTCTTTCTGGTATTACTATTGTAGGATACAAACAATTATATTTTTTTAAAAAGATATTTCATTACTTTTTATCACTACAAGAAATCTCACTACAATAAAATTAGCGATTAGCGACGCGCAGTAACGTCGCAAATTATGGTGACGCCAAATCGATGCCACTAGCGCCGTCATGGCGTCCACATTGCGTCCCAACTAAGAGACGTTATTTGCCTCTCAATAGCGTTTCATTAGCGTATTTTTAACTATTCAGAAAATAGACACTAACGAAGGCGCCTTGGAGACGCTATTATTGCGCGCAACGCTATTATTGCGCGCTATGGAGCGAAAATGCACGGGAGAACCTAGCGCCATTCTCGCGTCGAAACCGCTCGACGCTAACCTCGCGTCTCACACATTGCGACTCTAGGGAGACGCTATCTGGCGTCACAAATGAAATGACGCTATGTAGACGCCAATGTGATTACTTGGAAATAGATAACAATATATAGGCTATCTATATTTATATCGCTATTTATTTTATATTTAAACCCTAAATCCTATACATTATCTATACTATATGTTAATCAATAAATAAATTAAATATTATATATGTATCTTCAACATATATACGTATTCCTACATGATTACCTATATTATATATATTACTACATGATTACATATATATGTATTTCTACATAGTAGGAGTGTTCCTAAATATATAATTTGTTACCTATATTATATATGTTATTTATACATACAATATATATCATATCTTAATTATGCATATATCATTTTTATATTCTTAATCATGAAATTATAATGGTTGAATTAAGAGAGTGATTTGCTACAAAATATTCCATTTTAACGTCACCGTGGAGACTCAATAACGTCTACTTAGCATCCAACTAAAGCCACCGACATTGTCGAAGCCATGGTGACACTATTGGAATCTCTATAGCGTCGTCATCTTGAGACGCGAATAAGCTTTAGATGCTAGTTCGATGCTACGGGATTGCTAATCACCCTAGCTACTCAATAGCATCTTTATTGCGCCATCGTAGCCGACTTTTTATCACACGCTTAATCGGACACATATAGACATATAAATATGCGTATATACTTATACTTATATATAATAAGTACATATATACATATTATTATCACTTAATCTCACACATATAAACATATTCATACATATATACACTTGGAATACGTATACATATACACGTTATCTATATATGACTTGCACATGTATAGACATATATATATATACGTATATACTTATAATACATATAGATAAACACATTGTTGTAACTTAATCTTTCAATATATCCGTAGACATATACATACGCATATATCACGCGCGCGCGCGCGCGCACACACACACATATATATATATACACACACAATTTTGTTATAGACACGTATACATATAGACTTATAATTTTATATACATACATAAAATGTTGTCGAAAGGAAATAAAACAACTGGAATGGGACACAATGCGATGAGACGCTATATTGATAAATAAAATTACATACATAATAGAAAATTAATACACAAATAGAAAAATAATTAGCCTCTCTCTGGCGTCACAATTTTGAGATGCTAAATCTTAACAGACGCCAATGCGATGCTATGATATCGCTACAGTTACTTAGCGACACATAAGCCTCTCTATAGCGCCTCATTAGTCGAATTTTTATTACTCTTTTTTAATGGGGCGCCTATATAGCGTCTACGTAGCGTCGCGGTAGAATGAGACGTTAAAGAATTTACTTAAATTCTTAACTCCTCTTCTTCGTTTTCACTGTTTACTGTTTACTATTACCCCTCTGACGCCCGACGCCCGACGCCGACAATCGACTCCTCCACTGCCTCTGCCTCCGTTGCCTCCGCCTCCTCTGCCGCCCTACGCCGACCTCCTCCTTCGCCTCCTCCATCGCGCTCCTCCGCCTACTCTACCGCCTCCTCCACCACACTGCTCCGCCTCCTCCACCACGCCCCTCTGTCGTCTCTGCCCCCTTCACCTCCTCCACCGCCGCCTCCGCCTCCTCCACCGTGCCCTTCCTCCACCGCGCCGACGTCCGCCTCCTCTTCCTTCATCGGCCTTCCACCGCCTCCTCCGCCTCCTCTTCCTCCTCCGCTGCCCTTCGCCTCCTCCACCTCCTCCGTTGCCCTTCGCCTCCTCCACCGCGCCCCTCCTCCACCGCACCGACCTCCGCTCTAAAAAAGGCAACGATAAATCGACAACAATTGTAACGTCCTGAGAATCACGTGACTTTCACATACTCAGAGTCGTCCCAGAGGCGCTACACAAATTTTCTATAAAATATTTTACGGAATAAAATCTATAAATGCAGAATATAAACCATAAAATGTGAAAGACTTTTCAAAAATAATAACTAATAATCCATAATAATCAAAATGCTAAAACATTAATAAGTTTACAATTCTAATGAATGCGGAAATAATAAAACTAAATAACTCGATCTAATGTCATGTGCAACATCTGTCTATCACTGAGCGTAGTCACCTACAGAACCATCATCTATAGCTCTCTCACCTGCACGGATCTAGGTACAAGAAAATATCCATGAGTATAAAAATACTCAGTACGTAGAGTCTAAAAGATAATCAATATGCTCAATCGAAAATAAGGTAAAATTAATGATGAGTCAATTGAGCAGTCAATGCAATAGCCAATTAACAATTTATCAATATGAACAATATATCAGGCTATGGTCAAAAGACCAGTATAAAATCAATAACAATTTTCAATTAACAATTATCAATTGGCCGATCAATAAATCAATTAATAATTCCAATTCAATAATCAATGGTCATTGGACAATAATAATTCGATTCAATAGGACAATAATAATTGTTAACTCAATGCCAATATATCCAAATGACCATGATCCAATTCTATTCAATTCAATTTCAATTTGATTCCATTCAATTTATAATGTTCGGAGTTATTCAATTCAATGAGCGCTTAGTTAATTAAGGGACACCATGTCACTTTCATGCCGGCCAGTGGGGGACCAGTGTCACGGCAAGTCCGATACAATTTAATGAGTTCGTGTATGGTGGGGGACGAGTGGTCATACACGGGACAGTCGTAGCTTTTACACTATTTGCCTCATTCAATTCAATTCAATACAATTGGTCCTGGCTTAGTGGCAATCAGTGAACATGGGCCCAGAAGCTTTCGACTTTTATTTCGTTTACCTAAAATGTCTATCTTTGATAAATTATCAATTAGGTTAGACAAGACCTGGACCGAAAACTAAATAGGCCAACAATACAATCATCAATAAGATCAAATATTATAATAATATAATCAGAAAAATCAATAATTAATATAATTCATAAATCGCAACAAGATAAATAATTATAAAATTGATAATTAAAATTGCCAATCCCAATAAGTAACTCTCGGTTCCCATTTCACTCCATATATATTTTTATTCTTTTCTTAGACCCGAGTGATTAATAATTAATTTTTCCTTGTCGGAAAAACTTAATTGAAAAAGTAAATATTTTACTTCTTTGGCGGCCGTGAAACAAAAATCCCCTTTTTTAACCTCTTCTATTCCTCCTTTTGCGGGCGTAAGACCTCTTTTCCCTTATTTCATTTTTTTTAATCTCTCTCCAAATCTTCTCTCTATCCCCCTTGCGGCCGTAAACTCCAAAGTCTTTTTTTTAACTCTCTCCAAATCTTCTCTCTATCACCTTGCGGACGTAAATCAAAATTTTCCCTTTTACCTCTCTTCGATTTTCATCCTATTCTCTCTCTAGTATTTTGCGACCGTAAAACTTTCCCTATGTTTTTTTTCTTTCGGTGCGTATGCCACATGGCGAAAGAATTTTGCGGCCGTGGTAAATCTATGCAACTAAATTACACCGTAAACAACGTCGCAATAGCAAACAGAAATTGCGGCCGTAATAATCCTAATTCCAAACTAGATTGCGCCGTAAAATATCACGACACAATAGGAAACAGAATTCCCCCTACGTACCTGTCGCCCCTTTCTTGTTGTCCCGCCTGCGTCGACGTGGAATCACGTCCGCCATCACCGCAAGGGACACCACACGCACACAGAAATAATATCTTGGGATGGCCGGCTCCAATATGGAGTTTATAGATTCTTAATTATACTCTAACTATATTATCTAATTCCACCCAAATTTTATCTTCTTTTTATCTCTTTAACTAAGTTATAAAATTCTAAAATTAATTAGATAAATCTCATCACTAATCCAACTCCTCTTCAATTTTATTTTATTTTCAGAATTATTAAATATAGTAATATTAATAACAATATTTCCTAAAATAAAATAATAAAATATCTATTTTAAAATCCTGAAAAATTAGGGTCGTTACATCATAACATCTTTAAAAATAAATTCGTCCTCGAATTTGAATAAAAGAATTTACATTATTTTATCTAAATAATTCCGAAAAATCATTTTCATCACTTCTTCCAGTTCCCAAGTGGTATCTTCATCTCTATGATGTGTCCAAGCCACCCTCACCATGGGTACTATTTTATTCTTTATATGCTTAGTTTGGTACTCCAAGACTTCTATAGGCTGCTCCGCATGTGTCAGATCTACATTTAAATTTGGTTCCTCCATATTCACCATATTAGCATAATCATGTTGGTACTTGCGCAACATTGACACGTGGAAGACATTATGCACGTGTCCATATGATGGAGGCAACGCCAACCTGCAAGCTGCATCTCCGATCAATGAAAGTACTTCCAAGGGTCCAACATATCTTGGACTCAACTTACCCTTCTTGCTGAATCTCATTACCCCTTTCATTGGAGAAACCTTTAACATAACTCGATCTCCCACTTTAAAAATTTTTTCTCTTCTCTTCTTGTCAACATATGTTTTTTGTCTTGTGAATGCTCCTTTCAACCTCTCTCTAATAAGGCGAACTTTTTCAGCATCTTCCATCGTTTGCTTCATCAACTCCTCTGATAAGAATTGTCATCCTCCCACCTCACTCCAACAGATGGGGGAGCGACAAGGCCTTCCATACATGGCTGCAAATGGTGCCATGCTTATGCTGGAGTGGTAGCTATTATTGTATGCGAACTCGATCAGTGGAAGGTGCATGTCCCAACTGTCACTCATGTCCAATGCACATGCACGGAGCATATCCTCTAGTGTCTGAATCGTCCATTCAGACTGTCCGTCTGTCTGTGGATGGAATGCAGTACTAAAATTTAATTTTGTTCCAAAAGCACTCTGGATGCTCCGCCAAAACTTGGCCATAAATTATGGATCTCTATCCGACACAATGGAGACTGACACTCAATGTAGTCGGATAACCTTCTTAATATAAATGTCCATCAGACTTTCGACGGACTATTTTCATTTGATGGGGATGAAGTGGGATGCCTTGCTAAATCGGTCCATCACCACCCATATTGCATCATGGCCTTGTTGAGTTCTTGGAAGGCTAGTGATGAAATCCAGTAACCTTTTCCCATTTTCATTGTGGGATTCCAAATTCTTATAGCATATCGTAAGGTCTCTGATGTTCCACTTTTACTTGTTGGCATACCAGGCATCTTACAACGTACTCAGCCACATCCTTCTTCATATTATTCCACCAGAAGGTCCGTTGCAAGTCCTTGAACATCTTTGTGCTTCCAGGATGAATGGCGAATTTTGACTTGTGACATTCATCCAACACTTGTCTTCTCAATGCTTCATACTCAGGGACCCACAATCGTCCCCTATATTTGATCACTCCATCTGTGATAAAAAAATATGTAGGAATCTTTTTGCACAACTTGAGTAGGTGGTTGTACTCATTATCGTTTGGTTGTGCTTTGCCTATCTTCAATAGTAGCTCGGGTTGCATGCCGAGGTATGCCATAATTCGTATACCGTTGCTGCTAGTCATTGGACTGACCTGGATGATGCAGTCAATCATGTTCCAACGACTCACTCTTAGGCATGCGAGTGATCCTCCCCATTTTCTACTAAGTGCGTCAGCAACTGAGTTTGCCTTCCCTGAATGATAGCTGATAGTAAACTCGTAAGCCTTCAGAAACTCAATCCACCTCCTCTGACGCATATTCAAGTCTTTCTGAGAGAATATGTATTTCAAGCTCTTGTGGTTTATGAAGATTTCGAACTCCTCACCATATAAATAGTGTCACCAAATTTTGAGGGCGAAGACCACAACTGCTAACTCGAGATCATGCGTCAGATAATTCTTCTTATGCTGCTTTAATTGTCTTGATGCATACGCAATGACCTTCCCATGTTGCATTAAGACGCATCCCAAACCAGTGCCGCATGCGTCACTATATATGACATAACCTCCTTGGCACGAAGGTATGGTCAGAATGGGCGCTGTTGTCAGTCTCTTCTTTAACTCTTGCAAACTATCTTCACACCTCTGTGACCATTTATACTTGATGCCTTTCTTAGTGAGGTTTGTTACTAGCGATGCAATTTTGAAAAAGTCCTGAATAAATCTCCTGTAATATCCTGCAAGTCCGAGAAAGCTTTTAATCTCTGACGTATTTTTCGGTTGTGCCCAGTTGACAACTGCTTCCACCTTTGCAAAATCTACCGATATTCCATTTTCACTGATAATATGCTCGAGGAACATAATCTCTTTCAACAAAAATCACATTTTGAGAATTTGGCATATAATTTGTGCTCTCGTAAGGTCTGTAGCACAACTCTTAGATGTTCCTCGTGTTCTTCTATGCTCGACGAATAAAGGATGTCGTCGACGAAGACGATCATGAACTTGTCCAAGTATGGCCTAAGCACTCTGTTCATCAAGTCCATGAAAGCTGTGGGGGCATTGGTCAGCCCAAATGGCATCACTAAGAACTCGTAATGCTCGTATCTTATTCTGAAAGCGGTCTTCGACACATCATCATCACTGATTCGTAGTTGATGATAGCCACTTCTCAGATCAATCTTCGAGAATACCTTTGCCGAAGATAATTGGTCAAACATGTCATCGATTCTTGGTAGTAGATACTTGTTCTTGATTGTGATCTTATTCAACATCCGATAGTCTATGCACAGCCTCATAGACCTATTCTTCTTCTTTACAAACAATACCGGAGCACCCCATGGAGAAACGCTCGGTCGAATGAATCCCTTATCTAGCAACTCCTAAATTTGGGTCTTCAATTCCAGCATTTCTGCTGGAGCCATTCGATAAGGAGCCTTTGATATAGCTGTCGTGCCTGACACCAAGTCAATGTGGAAGTCAATCTCCCGTCGTGGTGGCAATCCTGAAACGTCATTTGGAAAGATATTCAGAAAACTCCTTCACCACAGCAATGCTATCTCGATCTACTTCAACTCTGTCTGTCTTGATCACACTTGCCAGGAAACCTCGACATCCTTTCTTCAGCATCTTTTGTGCATCTAAAACTGACACTAGGATCTTACCGATCTCTAGTGGTGTGCCTCTGACAACAGTCTGAGGTCCTCCTGACGTTTCGATCAGTATCTTCTTTGCTCGGCAATATAGATAGGCGTCATGGTAGGACAACCAGTCCATACCCAACACCACATCGTAGTCCCTGATCGGAATGATGATCAGGTCTGCAGAGAAGTCATTGCCTTCCACTTCGACCGGCACCATGGGGATGTACTTCTGGGTAACGATGGACCCCAGAGGTGTGCCAATGTCAAGTGGAAAACTAGTCGCTTGAGGCTTCATGCTCAATAACGGAGCGAATTGCTTCAAAATAAACGAATGTGTAGCACCTGAATCAAAGAGAATATTAGCATGAACACCATCAATTTTTAACATACCTTGGATGGTGTCATTCGCCCTTTGCTCATCTGCAGGCTTCATGTTGTATACTCGGCCTTGCACCATTCTAGGTGGTCCGTCGTTATGTTGCGGAGGAGGTCCAGCACGTCTCGGCTCTTTGCATTCTCTAGCAAAGTGGCCCACCTTGCCACAGTTCAGGCACGCTCCAGTCCTCCGGTAGCACTCACTGGGATGCATTCTGTGGTAGTAGCTGCACGGTGCTCTAGGCGGTTGAGGCTCATTCCTCGCTAGATTGGTTGGTGCTTGATTTTGTTGCTTGTCACATGTCTTATCGCCATCTTCTAGATAAATGGCGAACTCTTCAGCAAATTGGAGGGTCTAACAGTTACCCCCCTTCACTCATTCTCTAAGGTTGGGTTTCAAGCCATCAACCCAACGCTTCACTCGATCAAGTTCCAACTATTGTAAGGTGGAGTACTTCTCTAGGTTTAGGAACTTAGTGAGGTACTGCTTAATAGTCATAGTACCTTGTTGGAGTGTCAAGTACTCCTTCTGCTTTCTTCCTCTCTCATAGGCAGGTATGTAACGGTTCTCGAATGCCTTCTTGAATTCTCCCCAAGTGATGTGGTCCTAGCCGGAGAACGTAGTGAGCTTGGCGGCCTTCCATCAATCTCTGGCATCTGCCATCAGCTTCCTTATGGCGTAGATCATCTTGCGTTCCTCGCCGCAATCCATCTCAAGGAATATCTATTCTATCTCCTCCACCCATTCCTCTGTATCCTCAAAGTCACCCTTCCCGTTGAACTGAGGGGGGTTGCAACTTGAGGAACCTCTCAATGGTGTCTTTACGATCATGATATGGTGGCACATTGAGACTCGAGTGCTTAGTGTGCACAGAGTGAAACTCAGACGATAGTAATCCCTGTCTCAATTGTTCCTCTCGGTACCCATTAGCCTGGGCCTGATTCACTTGGAAGCCATGCACTTGTTGTCTACTCATTTGTTGGCTCAGAACACATTGATTATTAGGTTGAGAACCTTGGGCCTCCTGACCGGCCCACTGTGATCCACTCCTGGGAGCTCGTGGTATCTGATTCAGAAATATCATCTTAGGAGGAATTTGTTCTCATACAACAATAACAATAAAATCCATAAGTGTGAGCTCAATAATCAATAGCACAATTCAATACTTACTTGACCCTACTACATGGCTGCAGTGGTTGCTCGTGACCATTGCACATGGACTCTATTCTATCAATTAGAGACAGCTAAGAAGTGCCTCTCCTTAAACTATGATACCTTCTGTAACGCCCCGAGACTCACGTGACTTTCACGTGCTCAGAGTCGTCCTAAGGCGCTACATAAATTTTCTATAAAATATTTTTACGAAATAAAATCTATAAATGCGGAATATCAACCCTAAAATGTGGAAGACTTTTCAAAAATAATAACTAATAATCCATAATAATCAAAATACTAAAACATCTATAAGTTTACAATTCTAATGAGTGCGGAAATAATAAAACTAAATAACTCGATCTAATGTCATGTGCAACATCTGTCTGTCACTAAGCGTAGCCACCTGCAGAACCATCATCTATAGCTCTATCACCTGCACGGATCTAGGTACAGAAAAATATCCACGAGTATAAAAATACACAGTACGTAAGGTCTAAAAGACAATCAATATGTTCAATAAAAAATAAGATAAAATCAATGATCAGTCAATTGAGCAGTCAATGCAATAGCCAATTAACAATTTCTCAATATGAACAATATATCAGGCTATTGTCAAAAGATCAATATAAAATCAATAACAATTTTCAATTAACAATTATCAATTGGCTGATCAATAAATCAATTAATGATTCCAATTCAATAATCAATGGTCATTGGCCAATAATAATTCGATTCAATAGGACAATAATAATTGTCAACTCAATGACAATATATTCAAATAACCATGATCCAATTTTATTCAATTCAATTTCAATTTCAATTCGATTCCATTCAATTTATAATGTTCGGAGTTATCCAATTCAATAAGAAGCGCTCAGTCAATTAAGGAACATCATGCCACTTTCATGCAAGCCAGTGGGGGATCAGTGCCACGACAAGCCCGATACAATTCAATGGGTTCGTGTATGGTGAAGGACGAGTGACCATACATGGGATAACCATAGCTTTTACATTATCTGCCCCATTCAATTCAATTCAATACAATTGGTCCCGGCTTAGTGGCAATCAGTGAACATGGGCTCAGAAGCTTTCGACTTTTATCTTGTTTACCTAAAATGTCTATCTTTGATAAATTATCAATTAGGTTAGACAAGACCTGGACCGAAAACTAAATAGGCCAACAATACAATCATCAATAAGATCAAATATTATAATAATATAATCAGAAAATCAATAATTAATACAATTCATAAATCGCAACAAGATAAATAATTATAAAATTGATAATTAAAATTGCCAATCCCAATAAGTAACTCTCGATTCCCATTTCTCTCCATATATATTTTTATTTCTTTTCTTATTGACCCGAGTGATTAATAATTAATTTTTCCTTGTCGGAAAAACTTAATTGAAAAAGTAAATATTTTACTTCTTTGGCGACCGTGAAACAAAAATTCCTTTTTCTTTAACCTCTTCTATTCCTCCTTTTGCGGGCGTAAGACCTCTTTTCCCTTATTTCATTTTTTTTAATCTCTCTCCAAATCTTCTCTCTATCCTCCTTGCGGCCGTAAACTCCAAAGTCTTTTTTTAACTCTCTCCAAATCTTCTCTCTATCACCTTGCGGCCGTAAATCAAAATTTTCCCTTTTACGTCTCTCCTATTTTCATCCTATTCTCTCTCTAGTTATTTTGCGGCCGTAAAACTTTCCCTATGTTTTTTCTTTCGGTGCGTATGTCACTTGGCGAAAGAATTTTGCGACCGTGGTAAATCTATGCAACTAAATTACACCGTAAACAACATCGCAATAGCAAACAGAAATTGCGACCGTAATAATCCTAATTCCAAACTAGATTGCGCCGTAAAATATCACGACACAATAGGAAATAGAATTCTCCCTACGTACCTGTCGCCCCTTTCTTGCTGTCCCGCCTGCGTCGCCGTGGAATCACGTCTGCCGTTGCCGCAAGGGACACCACACGCACGCAGAAATAATATCTTGGGATGGCCGGCTCCAATTCTTTATTTATGGAGTTTATAGATTGTTAATTATACTGTAACTATATTATCTAATTCCACCCAAATTTTATCTTCTTTTTATCTCTTTAACTAAGTTATAAAATTCTAAAATTAATTAGATAAATCTCATCACTAATCCAACTCCTCTTATATTTTATTTTTATTTTTGGAATTATTAAATATAGTAATATTAATAACAATATTTCCCAAAATAAAATAATAAAATATCTATTTATTAAATCCTGAAAAATCAGGGTCGTTACAACAATAGTAATGAAATAGCGACACCGTGACACCATATCATCGACACACAAGAGACGCCAATTGCCTCTCATTTGCTTCGAATTAGCATCGCTTTCGCGTTACAATATATGGACACCAAGTAGGCACCTTCTAGATGCTACCGTGACACTATTAGTGCATGCAAAAATGAAAATGCACATTAAACAATAGCGTTACATTGGCGTCAACAACATGCGACATTGAATTGACTTAGTTCTGCCGCATTTTCATCGCCAATGCGACACAAAATTCTGTGCCACAAGATCTTGGGTCGCTAATGGGAAACTAACGTGGCGCTAACATCATTGCGTCACTAATGTGACCCTAATGTGGCGCCATTATCCCGAAGTATGCATATATACTACCTATACTAAACTTTAGTTAATTAATTATGAATTATATTTATATTTATAGAAGTATAAGATGTTGGATCTAAGTTTTAATGACATAAAATTATATTTTGATGATACAAGCATCGAAAGATTAAAGTTAAAATACTAAAAAAAGTTTAAAGAAAAAGGGATAACTTTATGCACTACACTTTGATTAAATAATTAACTATGATCCTATTAGATTTTGCATTAATCATAAATATCAAAATTGTAGAGAATTCTGTTAGATTTTCATATAATAAAAAATCATTTCATTTGGATAATTGTGCAAAATCTTAATTATGCTTAAAATAGTGCGGGACGGTCGACTTGCCGACTGGAAAATTGATTGACTGGTCCGGAACACAGGTCGATAGTGCAAAAAATGCCAAATTTCAACAAATAGAATGTCAAAGTACCGATCGATCGATTGATAGACAAGACAATGTAGAATTTGCCAATGGCCATATTTTTTATAAAAGAAAGTGTACTGGTCGACCGGTCCATATGTGCGGTCAACCGGCCTTCGAGTCAAATGAACAGTAACGATCAATTTTGAAGGCGAAAAAATTGTGTATTTTTTGGATGACTTTCTCACTTGTTGAAGCCTATAAAAGGAGTGCCAAAATCAGAAGTAAATGCATCAATCCAAGCCTTGAAGAAAAACTTTAAGTTATCAAAAGAAAACATTCTGCTTGAAGTTTTCATTTTTTAGTTTTATCTTCTTTCTCTCTTATTTTCTTGTGAGCTTAGTTTTGTAAAAGAGAGAAACATTTTATTTAGAAAAAAACTGAGAGAACTCCTGTGTAAAAGAGGTTCAAAATCTTACCTCTTGAGTGAGAGAAAAGATTAAGCTTCATTAGAGGAGAGACGTGCCTTACCCCTCGAAGCGAAGAAAAGGCGGTAGTGTAAAGAACTTTTTTTCCTTGTCCCATTTGGAACAAAGAAAGATATTCTAGTGGAATCTCCGACAGTCTCGAGGTCGAAAATTCGAAGCGGAGTGTGGCCGAACCTCGTCAACAACCACCCCATACTTTGTGATTGCTTTCTCTCTCCTTCTCATATTGGTTTTGATGTGATCTGAAATACATTGATTTGAAAGATTTTAATAATTGATTTTAAACTTCCATAACGATTATTGTGAAATCGATATTTTTTTTAACACCAATTCACCCCCTCTCTTGCTGCCCTTTGGGATCCTACATAAGAATAAAAATATACATGTATGTACATACAAATGCACACATATATGTATATGGAATCCATTGATAAGTGGATTAATGGTTGAGATGCGCTCAGCATAACTCCAGAGCGAAATGTGCTTTGGAGATACATTAATCCCTACGTATGTACGTATGTATATATATATATATATATATATATATATATATATATATATATATATATATATATTAGTAGGTAATTAATATGAATTACATATATATACATATATTTGTCAATATAAGTGGTACATTATGCATATTGGTTGTACTACTTTTGATTGCATATTACTTAAACCCTATATATATATATATATATATATATATATATATATATTAGATAAGCATGTATCATATCATCCTACACATGTATGATTTCTTTTGTTAAATCACGTGATTATGAATAGACATTAAGTGATAGATTTTTCTTAGTAGTTAGATTAGAAAGATTGAACAAATATATACATATATAGAAAGAAAGAATGCTAATTTAACTATGCTTTTATATATTTGTATACATACAAAACATAGATATATATACATACATTGATATAATTAGGCAATTTAAATTTAAATACACATTTATTAATGTTATGTAGTATATTTAATTTCTATACCTACATGTGTATACATATATATGTCAATATATTATGTACAATATAAATGTATATATATGTTATACATATGCATATACATATACATTTACATACATACATACATATTATATATATATATATATATACATATACGTATACATATACATATACATATGCATATACATGAGCATAGTATACATATTCATGTATATATTATGTACATACAGATACCTCTACACAATATATATATAATTAGCTAATGCAAATTTATGTACATTTGTTAAAATTTATGCTAACTATCCGTAGAGTTTTGGTAAGTCTCATCACATATTATTTTGTTGATCCATTAGTGTAAATAATTTCTCAAATTTGCAATGTTTAATTTTTTTAGGATACGTATAATGAAAAAATGGCCGAGAAATATGGAGATGATCCTAATACTCGGCCACAAGTAACATATCTAAAAAATAATTCATATTTTTATATGGTTTTATATAATTTATCTATTTTGCAAAGGACATTGCTATTTTGGAAAGATGTGACCGACACGACATAAGAAGAATACTTGAGGGGCCTAGCATAGCTGCTCAGGTTTCTAGGAGGAGCGGAGGATATCTAGGCAGTCCATCTACTTTGAGGTCATCTACCGCACCTGAGCTAACGTTAGACAATGTCATGAGAGTTACCTTGAATAACTAATCTTGCAAACTATTCAGGCCGTCGTCCAACTGCTGACCTAGATCCCACAAGATGAGGAACCTCATACATCGTCATCGAATGTTAGGAATGACACCGATTTTAGTGGGTTCACTACTAATACATTAATGTTCGAGTGATAAAATAATTAACAAATTTATATATTCTAATTAAAATGTATTAAATGTGTAAAAAAATTGATTATAAATTATAGCCATAATTTATAATAAAATAAAATATTTCAAAAGAAAAATACTTTTACAATTAATGTAGAGTAAAATGCTAAAATTATTTAATTAATATTTTTGTATCCCCATATATAAAAGGGTAATAACATAATTGATTAATACAAATGATGCACAATAAGTTAATAACATAAATAGGTAATTATTCAAAAAAATAAATAAAATTATTGTATAAAGATATTTTTTATAAATGGCGCAATCACATAAAATAAAAAAAAATTTAAATACCTTGCACAAAGGACACAAATGAATTATGATATTAGAAGATAAAACATTACAAACTAATTATTATTCTATGAGTCTATGATGAACTTAAAATATAATTAAAAATAAAAAAATTAGTCAAAAAATATAAAAAAAATTATATTATCCTGAGAGAATTGAAAGGGGAAGGCAGAATCTAATCACTATTCAATGAGAGAAGATTATAGGGCTGTAATAGGTGTATTGTAACTCAAAAAAAGGTCTAATTGATGCACTGCAACTAAAAAAAGTCAAAAAATAAATGCATTGCAACTATTCAGACGTTACCCTATATTGTGATGAATGTGTAAAATGCATTATATAGATGCATTGTATATGAGGAGAAAAGAAAAGAAAAGAGCAAAACATATCATAAATAATGTCTCATTAGCGTCACAACAATATAGCGTCGTCTTAGCGTCACCATGACGACGCTATACGACATGAAATCAATGCTACCATAGCGTCGCAAGTTAGCACCACATGGGTTCCTAAATAGCATTGTGTTTTAGTGATACATTAGCGTCAACTTAGCATCACAAACCACAATGAGGAAACTGTGGTAAAGATAAAGTTTGCATCACATTGGCGTCAAAATAGCGTGATAGTGTAGCATCACGTTGACGTCAAAAAGGCATTTGTTCATTTAGCATCGTGTTAATGTCGATGTAGCGATGCCAAATGCCTTTCACAATGCAACTTATATTGCCATTGTAGAGTCACAATAGTGCACGATGTTGCTAACGTCATAATCGATGCTGGCACCATCGCGACAATAACATCTACGCCGGCGTCTCATTTGTGTGGCACTGTGACAACGCTAAAGTGTGACTACTTTGTCTAACCATGATTTAGGGTCACTTTAATGTCACATATTTGAGTCGCTATTCAACAGATTGTTTGTAGTGTATCTACATTTATTTATGTTCTTAACGCTTCCTTGCTACTAATTCATTTTGCATCAATAAGAAAATTTTCATTATATTCCACCCGAGAATATGAAAATAATACATTATGAATATTATACAAAAATATTACAACATAATTTTTTATTGAATCATAAGTTATAACATTAAGAATCATATGCATCAAATCTCAAAATTTAGAAACATTCGGTAAGTTTCGAAATGATAGTAATCATATATAAACTTCAAAAAACCATGAGTCCTAGCATTTAGGTCACTTCTCATTCCTAGGAAGTGCCTTGACTATAGAATTTTTGTCTTCTTGACGTGTGACTCCGAATTAACGTCTAACTGATTTAAATACCAAATTTCAGAACCAATTGACCACATTCCATATGTTTCAATAGACCGGTGTAAACCAGGTTTCTTTTTCTCTAAATTAAACCCCTACTTTTTAATTTTAGCTTCCGAAGCCTGTGGGCAGTCCACAGTATCGAATGCTCGAATCATCGAGCACACACGAATCTCCATGAGTTCCATGTGTTTTTTTTTTCATTACTAGAGAAAATAAAAATAAATTTTTGACCCGCACAACAAAGTTGCAACATAGGTAAACCTTTACCACAAATTTTATTATCTAAATTATTTATTAATAAGTAACTATTTATATATATAAATCTTAATTAGGAATTGAAAATAGTTAGGGACCATTTGGTGCATTCTCCATAATTTAAATCACTACTTAAATAAATTATTATTATTTAATCATCAAAATACTCCTAAAATTATTTTACATTTTCATCATATTGTAAATAAACAAAGTCAAAATTAGAAAAATGAAGATAAATAAAATAAGATGAGACAAAATTAAGAGTTAATTATAAAAGATTTCAAATAATTAAAAAAGATACAGTTAAATGATATTTATTTACTAATAAAATATTTAAAATTTAAAATTTAAAAAATTGATGAAATGAATATTTTTGTCAAAATGTATATCAAGCAACTGATAATATGAAAAGTCACTTCCTCTCCATGTTATCTGAATTTATGAGTGAGGGGATAATTAAGATTATTAGAGTAATTAAAATTATCGATAATCAGGTATAGTCAAAAGAGATAATATGATGAATCATAAAAATTTTAAATAAAATAACTAAATTTTAAATAAAATAACTAATAATTTGTCTACATTATCTCTCGTACCAAACAACTCCATAATTATTAACTTTCTACCTTTCCTAGACCTAAACTTTTATGTCCATCCATATCACCATATGATACGAGCTAATTAATTCAGTTATATATTTTTACTAAAAATTGAAGTGCTCAATATTTATTTATTGACAAATATAATACTCACTATTCAACTATTGTGATTGATACGTTATTAATACGAGGAATTGTGAAATCATTCGATGATGACATTTTAAGTTGTCTTGTGAAATTATATGATGGGTTTGAAAATATAAAATTGTTTAATTTAATTAATCAAACAAAATGATATAGTTGTTATATGTATTTACACCATTTTTTCTTTAAGTGTGTTGTTTACTATATACTCTGGAGCCATAAATTCATTCTCGAGTGGGCCCATCAATCTCACCACATAAAAAGGTTCCATTTGAAACTATGAATATATATAGGAACTAATGTACCATTGAAACTATGAATATATATAGGAACTAATGTACCTTTATAACACCTTTTGCTGTGAAGGGATGTTGAGCATATTTCAATAGTTAATCAACGGGTCAATGGTTCATATAAATGATATTTTTAAATGATGAGATTTAATCACTTTTGATTAGATTAAAATGCGCAACATTCCTTCAAAGTGAAAGGTGCTATAAAGATATATATGTATCTTTTATTGAATTCAAAGTTAGTTAATTGCATTTAGTCTCAATCATATACTTATCATCCAACTATTCAAATCTATTATATGTATATTAACTATGAAAAAATCTGGTCTCATATTATTGAAACTATATATATATATATATAATCTATATATATTAATATAGTTTCAATAATATTATTGAGACTAAATGCAATTAACTAACTTTGAATTCAATAAAAGATACATATAATTTGTTTGTATAACTACTTAATTCATAATTATTAACAATGTCATCAAAACCAGATTGGACCGACTGGTTCAATCGCGAATTGGTCGTAGGTCTGGTCCCATTGTATATTAAAACCATTTTTTACTTGAACCGAGTAAAAACCAGTCCAATCAAAAAAATCGGACAGTCAGGTGAACCAGTTCAACTCGTTCAATTCAAATTTTGAAAAAAAACTAAAGAAAATAACAAAAATAGGAAAGGTAAAAAAGGAAAAAAAAAAAGAAAGGTTAGAGAAGGGAAAACGATATGTAAAAAAATTAAAAGAAATAGAAAAGATAAGTATTTAAAATTGAATAACATTACAAAGGAAAATTATGGAAGGGAAAAAAGAGAAAATAGAAAGGAAAGTGTTAAAAAATGTGAAGAAGAATAATTTAAGATGAAATCTATTAATATAGCATCTATCACCATTAAATAATAATTAATAATAATCTATATATGTTCACAATTCTTATTTATCACTATTAAACTTTTAATAAATAAAAAATATATTATATTAATTTTTATTATTATTAATAGGTCATTAGAATAATATTCATATATTATATCACATAATTTATATTATATCTTTATAATTATTATGTATAATCAGTCCAACCATGACCCGATAACGAGTTCGGTCCGATCGTTGGTTCAGTTTTGAAAATATTGATTATTTCCTTTACTCATATTTGATTCTCTCTCTCTCTCTATATATATATATACACACACATACACACAATAGTTTGGTCTATTTAACTTGAATGATATAACGTTTTAAAGTGGTACCTTGGCTATTTTTATTAGAATTAGCTATTTCTTAAATACAAACATTGATGATTGTTATGATGAATTATGAAATAAAAATATAATTTACTTTAGCATACATAATTATAACATACAAAAAATTCACTCTTCTGTCACATGACATTTGAGCACCTTTTGAGCTGACATTACTTACAATTAATCCTTCTAGATCTTTCACATATTCATATAAAAATAACCAATATTAATAAATTATTTTCATAAAAGTGTGAAAGGTAACCTATTCTTTGTTCCTAATAAATTACATCAGAGTTAACAACTAACAATAAAAAGAAATCTAATGATGCATTCTCACATGCAATTGCATCACTATGTAACATCACTGCTACACATGCCTCTAATCTTCTTTATTTAGTTATTTATGGAATTCAAATATAAGGATATGGAATATCCGTGAGTAATAAAATTTAGTTCATAATATAACACAAATAGTACTATTCTTGACGGGTTCAACTTTACTTATCTACGACAAGCAACTGATGGCAACCACTTCTAAGGTATATATATCTTTGAGAACACTTTTTGCCTAAAGAGTTAATCAACTAAGTCATCAATTCGTCACCTTATTCAACATCATGTAATCAATGCATATTGTGAGAGATCAGTTCTTTTTCTTTACGAATAATATAGGAGTGCCCCAATTCTAACACTTGGATTTTTCAAGTAGCTCATGAATTTGTTTATTCAATTCTAACAGTTTTGTTGGTGTCATCCAATATGGTGCATCCGAAACCAGAGTTGTTTGTTCAATGTGAAAATTCACTTTCCTTCTTGATGGCAAACCTGATATATCTTCTAGAAATATGTTTAGGAATTGTTTAAAAACTTCCATATGTTGTAGATCTTTTAGAGGAGAATCCGTAAAGATTACATGGCAAAAACTCCTATGCATCCTTTTTTATAACATTTTGTAGGTCTTGATTGTCTTGTCTTTTTTCGATGTGGTTTCTCTAACAATTGTTGTAGACTTTCTTATTGCACCTAGCATTACCTTCTTTTTCTTTGCACATGATGAATGTGTTAAGATAGGACAATCAATTCATTCTCAAGATCACATTGTAGTCATATATCCAATGTTAATTAGATCAATTGAGCAATTTCATCCTTCGATATCAAATAGTACTTCATGCACGTATTTCATGTTGTGAGGCATGCCTATTGGGATGTGATCTACATCTCGTATTTGAGATCCTTTGCTGGGACATCTAATGATTTGGCACATTGCTTTGACATAAAAGAACGTGTGGCTCTTGAAACAAATAACACTATAGTTAGTAGGCCTCTGATGACATCAATATCATCTTATGGAGCCTTTGCCATCATGTTGTAGACTCTTGTCTAAACTAACAGATTGGTGCCTCCCACATCTGCTTGATTTTGTGCCTTTCGGATTAGGAAGTCTCTGGCATAGTGGTCTGCTTACCATATTAGAAGCATGTTTCATTCTTGATACTGCACTTACACAAGTAGGTGCGCCCACGATATCATATGAGACCCTTCCTTGAGGGGCTTGTTGGGCTTGTGTTGGTTGTTGTGACTAGGATACCTTAGATTGTTGAGATTGGTGACCCTCTACTGCTATTACTATTAGGGCCTTTATTATTGTTGTTGTTGTGGACTGTATGACTTCAAACTTTTATTTCATCGGTAATCATGTCTCTATGATTGGCCTATTGAAACAAATTTTTTAGACCCTATATAATTATATTTTGGTCATACATACCTCGAAAGATTTAGAGTTATATTTAAAATGTTGAAAAAGTCTAAATAAGAATGAGTAGCTTCATGCACTAAACTTTCAATTAAGAGGTGAATATAAAATTTATATATAATTATCTTATATTTCTATATCATAAAAAATTACCTCATTTGGACAACAACATAAAAAGTTATGTTTAAACAAGTGAAGATCGAAAAGTTAAAATTTTTATGTGCTAAACTTGCATTTCATACTTGAGTAATCTATCATAATATTTGGATGAAGAAATTAATATAAAAATTATAGATAATATTGTTAGCTTTTCATAGAATTAAATATCTTCTCATTTTGATGCTGGTATGAAAAGTTATATATAAAAGAGTAAAGGTCTAAAATGTTTTATTTGAAATGGACAGCTTTAGGTATTAAACTTTAATTAATATTTGACTATTATCTTATTGGATTTTCGATAAAGGATAATCAAAGTTGAAGAGAAGTCTGTTAGCTTTTCATATAATAAAAAATCATCTTATTTGGATAACTATACAAAAAGTTATATTCAAAATAATGTAGGGCGGTCGATCTAATGGTCCAAGCATCGATCGATCGATCGGGCATACCGGTCGATCGATCAACATAGAAAATGCAAAAACCAGCTAATTGAAGTCAATAGAATGTCAAGATGATGCCGGTCAAAGCACCGATCGACCGGTCGGGCATCGACTAGTGCAGAATTCACCAACAATCATATTTTTCCAATGGCTATATGGACCGATCGACTGGTGGGGCAAAACGGTCGATTGATTAACGTGTAGAATGCACTATAATAATCATATTTTGGTCTAAAAAGTGGAAAACAAGCTCCAACGACTAAATGAAGTTAAGAATGCCATAAAAGAAGAACACAATGTATAGGAATGTCTAAGACTTCTAAGAAAAATGAGAAGAACATTTATGAAGTCCATTTGAGCTCCAAGTTGTAAATCTTTTATTTCTTTCACTCTTACTCTTGTATGACGTTTCAAATTATAAAACAGATATTGTAAAGTGTTTTTATGATATTGTAATAGTTGTTTAACGTCTGAGTGAAAAGAAGTCGTGTCTTACTTCTTGAGCAAAGAAAATACGGGTGAAAGCTTATGAATTAAAGATGTGTGTCTTACCTCTTGAAACAGAAAAAAAGGCAAGAGTTGTAAAGTGTTTCTTCCGTGCTCCATTTGGAATGAAGAAAGAATTTTAGTGGAATCTCCAACGATCTCGAGGTCGAGAAGTCAGAGCGGAGACGTAGGCTAAGGTGTGGCCGAACCTCGTCAACAAATCACCATATATCAATTCCAAGCTTCCATGATGATTTTCGTAAAATCAGTATTTTTGGTTTAACACCAATTCACACCCCCCCCCCCCCCCCCTCTTGGTTCCTTGTAGTCCTACATGATCACCTTCTCTTCTTGGCTGACTTTGCCAAGATTCATGTACATCTCTCTATTAAAGTGGCCAACCTAGCAGCATCATTTATTGTGCAACAATTTTTAGTTAGAGTCTTCAACCTTAGGTTAGCGTTGAGACCCTCGATGAACTAGTTGGTCCATGATTGTTCGTCTTAATTGATTGTAATGTACATTTCAAGCTGAATAAACTTGATTAAAGAATAATGTTATGTTCTCCTGCTTCAATTGTGAGAAATTTGTTACTTTAAATCCCTCTTGTTAGCAATTGAAGTGGTATTTAAAGATTCTCTTGAACTCTGCCCAAGGAATTTCCTTCATGATAGAAGATTCTAGATTCTTGGTAGTATTTCATAATAATTTGCATCTTCTATCAGACGATCTGCGTCAAAAGAGTAAATTATTTTCTTCTTGTTCATAAGCTTGAAATTTTTCTCAATGGATTCAATCCATCGTTTAGTTGTGTCAAATTCATTACTCATATTGAACTAGGGTGATTTTATGTTAAAAAACTCTTGAATGATGCTCCTCACTTGATTGACCTATTGAAACCCATTCTTGAAGTCCACAAGCATGACTAATCATGCTTGTGCTATACTAAGGTGTTTTTTGTTGCCAATAACATAGTTGACTTATCTGTTCACCTTGCGTATGAATTATCTATAAGACATATAACGAATTTTAGTAAACTAATATGAGTCAAATTAAAACCTTACTTTACATATTTTTGGCTGGTGTGACAACTATTCATAATGGTTGCACATGAGTCATTACCTTGGGCATTGATACTAATTGCAACACCCTCAAAATTTATCTTCTTGTCACGTGACATTTGGGCTCCTCTTGAGCTAGCATTCGTAAAATTAACTCTTCTTGGACATTCACATATTCATATAAATAACCAATAATAATAAAGTAATTTTATAAAAGTGCAGAAGCTAACATATTCATTATTTCTAATAGTCCTTTAATTATATTACATCTGTAGGATTCCAAAGGGCATCAGGGGGGTAATTGGTGTTTAATTCGAAAATATCGATTTCATAAAAATCGTCACGAAAGCTTAAAATTGATTATTAAAACCTTTTAAATCAATGCAATTCAGATCACATCAAACATAATATGGGAGGGAGAGAGAGATCAAACACAAATGAACACGGTGGTTGTTGACGAAGTTCGGCCACACCTTGTCCTACATCCCCGTTTCCACTTTTCGACCTCGAGACCGTCGAAGATTCCACTAAAACTCTTCCTTAGTTTCAAATGGGGCAAGAAAGAACGCCTACATCAACCACCTTTTCTCCACTTCGAGAGACAAGACAACCTCTCATCCTAGGAAGCTAATCTTTTCTCTCGCTCAAGAGGTAAGATTTGAAACATTTTTTACACAAGAGCTCTCACAATCATTCTGTAAAATGGTTTCTCTCTTTTACAATAAAACACTCATAAGAAGAGAAGAGAGAAAGAAAGAAAGCTCAAAATGATAATTTCAAGGAAAAATATCTTCTTTTGATTTCTTAAAGTTTTGCTTCAATGCTTGAATGGATGCTTTTGCTTCTGACTTTGACACTCCCTTTATAGGCTTTAGTATGTGAAAAATTCGTTCAGAAATTATTTCACAAATTTATCCTCAAATTTGATTGCTATTGTTCATTTGATTCGGAGGCCGGTCGATCACACATATGGATCGGTCGATTGGTACACTTTCTTTTATAAAAAATATGATTGTTGGCAAATTTTGTACTGTCTGATCGATCGGTACAATCTCAACATTCTGTTTGTTGAAATTGAATGTTTTCTACACTGACCGATCAACCGGGACACCGGTGTTCTAGTCAGGTCGACCGCCTTGCACTATTCTAAGCATAACATTTTGCACAGTTATCCAAATAAAATAATTTCTAATTCTATGGAAAGCTAATAGAATTTTCTACAACTTTGATTCATCCAAAATCTAATAGGATCATAGTTAATTATTTAATTAAAGTGTAGTGCATAAAGTTATTCCTTTTTCCTTAAACTTCTTCAGCATTTTAACTTTAATCTTTCGAGGTTTGTATCATCAAAATATAATTTTATATATTATTAAAACTTAGATCCAACAATCTCTCCTTTTTTATAAAAATAAATCGAGAAATATGAAAAATGTACAAGTTGCGAAAAAGTTATAAAATAAGTTGTAAAATCAATTTTACTCCCCTTAACACTTAACTTTCCTTACAATGATAGATATTCACATAAGTATAAATTGTAAGGAACTTTTCATTTAAAGTGATATTCATATCATATTTCTCTGTCTTTTGTTTCATAAAAAAGAATAATTTATATATGAAGAAATAATTCCCCCTAAATTTATGACTATTTTAGAATGGCGAAATGAAAACAATTTGATGAAGGCAAAAAAAAATTAATAATCAAAATATGGCATAAAACTTTGATACAACAATGATATTCATGATATGTCAAAATAAAGTTTAGTATGCTCACCTATCACTATTATCAATTTTTTATGTTATCTCTTTTCAAAGAAATAGTAAATTTGAATATTTAAGTGAAATCAAAGATAGATGATACTTTTATCATAACTTTTGTGTCTTCACATTTCCAATTCCTCCTTTCTTTTATATGTGAGACACACCTGAAAAACAATCATTTAAACTTTGATATCCAAACTTCTTTGAGTCCAATTTTGTTAGTCAAAGTTCCTTTTGGAATCTATATCAACCCATGTTGTGAAGATTTTCTTACTTTGCATTGATAAACATAATTGCCATAAAATCCGCATGCAAACATGTAATATGTGATTTTCTATTATATGAATGATTAGACTTTCAATAAGAGTTTTCTTGTCCAAAGTATTTCTTAGAATTATCTTTCTTTACATAAGAATTAGTTTTATCACTATTTTATGAATTTTTCAAAAGATCGTTTTTCTTTTTTACTTTTTCTAAAGAACATGCTAGTTTTATAAATTCACATGCATGTGTAATTTCCAGAGTTTCAATTTCATTTTTTAGGTTTCCATTCTTCATAAAACATATATTCTTTTCTTCTTTTAAATTTTTAATCTCATGTCGTAATTTCTCATTTTCCTCTTTAAGTGAGTAATATCCTTTTATAAGTGCGGAAATTTCTTTATTTATGTCTAAAGAAAGATTTTCTTCGGAAGAGCTCGGTGAGTCATTATTTGAAGGATTAAAAGTTACCTCATCGTCGTGTGCCATTAAGCATAAGTATGTTTCATCACTGGAAGAGCTTGACGAATTTTCACTTGACTCTTCATACTTTTTTCTTTTTACCTTTTTAAGATGTTTCTTTTTTGTGATTTTTGTATGATCTTCGGATAGGCTTCTCATTCTTTTATTTCTTCTTCACCAACTTGAGATACTTATCTAGTTTTCTTATACAGCAGACGAGTCTCTTTTCATCCACTTCTTCTTCACTCGAGTCATCTTCATTTGCATTTGCCTTTAACGCCAATGTTTTCTTCTTGGGGGCTTTTTCTTCTTGATTTTCTTGGATTGAGGTCTCATAGGTTAGAAGTGAATCAATAAGATCATCAAAATCTAATTTGTTCAGATCTTTTTCTTCGATCACGATCCTCTTCATATGCCATTGGGAAGAGAGAGACTTGAGAATCTTTTTCACCTTTTGGGGTTAGTTCTTGGCTCGTTCAAGGAGGCTAAGCTATTCATAATATCATTAAATCGAGCAACCATATCATTTATGGATTCATTATCATACATTTTGAAAGAATCATATTGACGATTTAAAATATTCAATTTAGATTCTTTAAACTTATCGGTTCCTTCGTAAGTAGTGATGATTTTATTCCAAATCTCAGTTGCAGTTTCACAATTTGAAATTCGATTAAATTTTGTTAAATCCAAAGCACAATAAAAAATATTTTTAGCTTTCCAATCTAGTTTTGAAAAAAAATCTGTCATTCATCATGTTCTGAAGGTAATTTTTCATGTAAATAATAACCCTTTTCAACAATGTCCCACATATTTATTTATATCAATAGAACATATGTAAGCTTGAATTTTAATTTTCCAATATGCAAAATGTGATGCGTTAAAAGGGAAGGACGACTAATTGATTGTCCTTCGGCAAAACCAAATCCGCTTGATGCCATGGCTCTAAAGATTGTTAAATCTTAAAATAAGACGATCAGATCTTAAAATAATTTAATCTTAAAACAAAAGCAACTCGCTCTGATACCAATTGTAGAATCCCAAAGGGCACTAGGGGGGAGGGGGGAGGAGGGTAAATTACACGATTAGTCCCCAAATTTTGAGTCATTTTTAAGATGGTCCCCCAACTTTAATTTATAACCAGAACGTCTCTCATCTTTTATTTTCTTACACGATTAGTCCTCTTGTCCGGTGATAGTGGATTTTTCGGTTGCCTTGCATACGTGAGTTGTTTCTCTTTTATTTACGTCATTCAAGTCATTCACGTGATTTAACGCTAGCAAATCGGGTAAATTACACGAATCATCCCCCAACTTTAAATCGATTTCTAAACGGTCCTTCTACTTTGATATTATTGCACGATTCATCCGCTTGACTGGTAAGAGACGGTCTCCCGATTACCTTGCTGACGTGGTATAATAAAATATAATAAAAATTTTAACTTATTGACATGGCATAATATAATATTAATAAAATATTATAAAAATTAATAAAAAAATAAAAAATGACAAGGACATCGACGAGCTCGCGAGGGAGCGTTGGCGCTCTTTGTGCGAAACTCGCCGGTGGGCGAGCTTGGAGAGGAGGGGCGGCACCCCCCTCTGCCGGCTCGTCCGCATCTTTAAATGTTTATAATATTTTTTATTATGTGATGTCAGTTAGTTAAATATTATAAAAATTTAAAAGCATAGGCGAGCTGACAAAGGGGGGTGCCGACCCCCCTCTCCAAGTCTGTCCACTAGCGGAACTTCGCACAAGGGGCGCCGATGCCTCCTCGAGTCGTTAGTGTCCTTATCATTAATTTTTATAATATTTTATTAATATTATATTATTTTTTATTGTGTCATGTCAATAAATTAATTTTTTATTAAATTTTATTTATACCACATCAACGAGGTAATCGGGAGATTATTTTTTTACCAGTCAAGTGGAGGAATTGTGCAATAATATCAAAGTTGGGGGACCATTTAGAAATCGACTCAAAGTTGGGGGACGATCCGTGTAATTTACCCAATTTGCTAACGTTAAATGACGTGGATGACTTGAATGATGTTGATGAAAAAGAAACGACTCATGTGGCGTCCACGTATGCAAAGCAACCGAGAAACTGACTACCACCGGTCAAGAGGACTAATCGTGCAAGAAAATAAAAGATGAGGGACGTTCTGATTACAAAATAAAGTTGGGGGACCAATTTGAAAATGACTTAAAATTGGGGGACTAATCGTGTAAGGGGGGTGAATTGATGTTCAATCTGAAAATATCGATTTCACAAAAAACCATCGCGGAAGCTTAAAATCGATTATTAAAACCTTTTAAATCAATGCAATTCAGATCACATCAAACACAATATGAGAGGGAGAAAAAGAGATCAAACACAAATGAACAAGGTGATTGTTGACGAGGTTCAGCCACACCTTAGCCTACGTCCCCGCTCCGACTTTTCGACCTCGAGATCGTCGGAGATTCCACTAGAACTCTTCCTTAATTCCAAATGGATCAAGGAAAATGCCATTTACATCAACCACATTTTCTTCGTTTCGAGAGGCAAAGCAACCTCTCCTCTTAGGAAGCTAATATTTTTTTTCGCTCCAGAGGTAAGATGTTGAACTTCTTTTACACAGGAGCTCTTACAACCTTTCTGAAAAATAGTTTCTCTCTTTTACAATAGAACACTCACAAGAAGAGAAGATAAAAAGAAAAAAAAGCTCAAAATGATAACTTCAAAGAAAAATATCTTATTTTGATTTCTTGCAATTTTGTTTCAATGCTTGGATGGATACTCTCTCGCTCCAGAGGTAAGATGTTGAACTTCTTTTACACAGGAGCTCTTACAACCTTTCTGAAAAATAGTTTCTCTCTTTTACAATAGAACACTCACAATAAGAGAAGAGAAAAAGAAAAAAAACCTCAAAATGATAACTTCAAAGAAAAATATCTTATTTTGATTTCTTGCAATTTTGTTTCAATGCTTGGATAGATATTTTTGCTTCTAGCTTTACACTCCTTTATAGACTCTAGTACGTGAAAAATTCGTTCAAAAATTATTCCACAAATTTTTCTTTCAAATTTGACCATTACCGTTCATTTGACTCGGAGGCCGGTCGACCGCACATATGGACCGGTCGACCGGTACACTTTTTTATAAAAAATATGGCCGTTGGCAAATTTTGCACTATCTGATCGACCAACCGATCGACCGGTACAATCTCGATATTCTATTTATTAAAATTGGGCATTTTCTACATTGACCGATCGACCAGTGTGCTTGACCGGTCCTGCACTATTTTAAGCATAATATTTTGCACAATTATTCAAATGAAATGATTTTTTATTCTATGGAAAGCTAACAGAATTCTTTACAACTTTGATATTTATCATTCATCCAATATTTAATAGAATCATAGTTAATTATTTAATCAAAGTCTAGTGCATAAAGTTATCCCTTTTTAAAAAAAAATTTAATTTTAATCTTTTGAGGTTTGTATCATCAAAATATAATTTTATATGCCATTAAAAGTTAGATCCAACAACATCATAGTAGTAACTAACAATAAAATAAAATCTAATGACTCGTCCTCATGCGCAACTACATCATCATTGCCCACTCCTTCAACCTTCTCTATTTAATTATCTGTGGTGTTCAAACACATGAACATTGAATATCTATCAGTAATAAAACTCAATTAATAAGATAATACAAATATATAATAAAAACTTAAGAAAAATAGATAAGCTTCCAACAAGATAAAGTAATAATAACAAATTTTGTTCCTTCTCTACCATTTTCATACTATTCATTCTATTCTTTGCATTCTTTTTAACAATATCCAGTACTTCTATATGCACCAACTTATGTGAGCTCGATGATAGTGAAATTTGGATGTTTGAGTGATAACTTGCTGAATTTATGTAAATGTTCAATTTTTGGTCTCCCAACTCACTAACTGCAAGTGCACAGGTAAGTTGTAGTAGACTTAAGTTGTCGTATCCACAAAGATTTGAAGCTTAAGACACCCTAAAATAATCTAGATTAGTTCTACTTAAGTGACTAAAAATAAATTTTTAATGAAAAGTGAAAACAGATTTTTAATGGAATGCAGAATGATAATTTTGGGTTTTGGAAATTTGTCAAAACTGAGTTATAAATGCTAGATTGAAGTCTAAAAAGGTTTAACTATCAATGAGGAAGGTTCTTCTTGGAGTTGGGGTTCATCTAAATTAATTATGGATGGATTGGATTAAGTTATCATTAAATGTCCAATTTTGATTCAACCTGAAATATAACTTTTCTCACAGCTCAATTGGCCTTTAACTAAGCAACATATTATCATATAATTGTTAGTTAGGTTGAATCAGAAGAGGATCCTCACTGAAAATTAAATTATCATTGGGCTCAAATGAAAGTTCATTGCTGATTTTTACAATTCAAGGAAATCTGAAGTGATAACTTGTAATTGCAATCATAAAATAATGAAATCACTTCAATTAGTTAAACTAGGATGAAATCTATCCAATAATAGTGCTTGTGTTCCTTGGTTCATCTCTGAATTCTAGGGGGATTTGAAATCAACCTCTCGGTTGCAAAGGAAAATGAAATCCACACAAACTCCAATTAATTGTGGTTAAAAGACATCCTATCTAAAATGGAGAATTCAGTGATTATCCAATGCTCCTTGATTCATCTCTGACTCACAAGGAAGACCTGAAGACTACCTCTCAGTAATGGATTAAAATGAGGCTTGACAATGGAAATCAGAATTCAAACAGAAATTAGAAAATAGAAATCGGCAATTCAGGAAATCAGAATTATTAATCAATGGAATTTAGGCTTGCCAAATGCTTCTTGATCCATCTCTGGACTGCAAGAAATCCCTAAGGTTCACCTCTCAGTGATTGAATGAAATCAGGGGATTCAATTGGTAAGACAGATTCCAACAAAAGAAATTAGAAAACAGATTTCAGATTTAAAGTTCATAAATCAGAAGAGCAAACTGATTTGAATCAAAAGTATACCAAACATCTTGATTCATTTCTGAACAAGAGGGGGGGGCAATAGCAATCTCTCAGTTGCTCAATTACTCAGATTGAGAACCACAAACAGATTCAATCAACAATGGAAATCAAATTCAGAAAATTAGGATATCAAGAAACTAAAAATTAGAAATCAGATTTTCAAATAGAATGGAATCCAAGAACCTGACATTGACTCTTAATTCATTTCTGAAGGAAGATTAGATCAAATGTTACTTCTCAATCATAGATTACAAATGGATCTAATGATTACATGAATCAATTCAAAATGGTGCTGAAATCTAAAAACCAGAAATGATTGCAGTGCAGGAATTATTTCAGTCCACATCCATCCAAAATTAACCTAGACTACTATCTTATCCTAGAAGAAATGGAGTTTAGCTCCTCATATTTACAAAGCTTGACATCAAATGGAATGAAGAACAGTTACAATTCATCCTTGCTTGAAGCTTCTCGGCAGCAACTCCAATAGCAGCAGCCAGCAGCAGCTTGGTCCAGAAACCTTTGCTCCAAACCCTCAATGTCCAGCCCCCCTTTTCCTCCAAGGTTTTTCCAACTTTTATATGGTCTTCCTACACCCTTGGATGCATATTAGAATATTTCATTCTCCCTGATTGTGCCATGTGTCTAAACCAGAAAAATATCAGCAGGGTAGCAGCTTTTGGACAGCTTTAGGAGTGGTCCCCCCCCCACTTTTTCTAGCTTTTAGCAGCCTGTTTTCCCTGCTAGAAGACACAAAATAGCAAGTATCAAGGTCCACAAATAAGATTTAGACAAATAAGGATTAAGAGGGCTGATGGAATCAAATTTCTTGTTAAATATAAATTGGTGTTATGCACAAGTAAAATTGATATGCAAAAATGATAACCATATGCCCGGATTGATAACTTGCATCATTTTTGTCATAATTGTCCAAATGTGAGAGATTCAAAACAGCAAGTATCTAAATGTTCAAATAGGAATTAAATCAAGTCTGAAATTGGACAGCAGTTGGATGAGCTCAACTATCAAGTATGAATGTCATTTCATAAGACTAATGACTTGAACCTCCAAAATGATAACTTTGCATAATTGATGGAAAATGTCCAAATACAACAAGGCATTAGAGGCATCAAATGGATTAGGGTGGCAAGTGAGTGAAGTAAGAAATCAAATATAAATATGATTTCATAGAAATGATAACTTAGGTGCCAAAATGATAACTTGTTTGCCTTAAAAATGATAACTTGTCATAACTTTTATTGTGGTTATCCAAATATGATCAAATTTGAACAGCAATGAGTTAGGACAATAATACAATGATTGCTTAATGCCTTGGTGCAGAATTGACAGCTTTGCATGTCAAAATGATAGAATTGCCCTTTAACGATAATTTGGTTTTGAAAAAATGATAACTTGTTCAAATGGACTTAAAACTTTGCACAAGTTGAGATGTGACCATCCAAATATGATTCATTCATGATAATAATGGATTTAGGGCAAGAAAGTCATTAAAAATTAGTTTACTCAAAATAATGATAACTTTACATATAGGAGTGATAACTTATCCTAAAAATAATAACTTGGCATAGAATTGAAATATTTATGGATTTTGACATTTCAGAACCTCTATGCACATGGAATTAAGTATAAAATGAGGAATATCAACTAGTTATCACAATCCATGCATTCTAAATAAAATTGGCCAAAAGTTGGGCAATTTAGAGATTCGATAGGGGTGAAATGCATCTAAAATGGGATAAAAACCTATAGTGATCAGCTAGTGATCACTCGACTTCTTTTATTTATGAGCATAACATGACAATTTTATGCATGGAATCAAGATGGATCAAACTAGGATCAAGAGTGGATGTAACGCCTCCAAATCGACCCCCGCCACGTGACAAAGATCAACCTAAAGACGCTACGGACGTTATGACTTTGACAATCTTATTGACCATATCTCAGTCAAGAATTGAGACATGTCAGCGGAAAAAAGAATAATGGAGAAATAAAGAAAAAAGAATAACTTTAATTGCGGAAGTCTAATAAGTGGCTACATCATCTCTAAGGAATATAATAAAGTTCTACATCATGAATCTAAAAATGCAGAAGGAAAAGAAAACTAATAAGCTTTGTGGTTCATGTGCTTTACTGTTACCAGAGTCTCGTCGTAGCACACCTATTCCACCTCTTCACTGACATAGTCATGTGAAAATCAGACACAGGGGAGGAGGTCCTCCCGTAAGCTTTACAACCTAGTGGGAAACCACATGAGTATACAATGCACATTTGAATAGAGAAATTAGAAAGATGACATAACATATCTTGGCCAGGAATTCAGCATGGAATCATTAGAAAAATAAGAACCAATAAATCTTGATAAGCAGTAAGATCATAATGATACATAATAAACTTGGAATCAAGAGTATGCTTATTAATCCTGCCATAAATCATAAAGATACTTGACTTGACATTCATGCTTACTTTACTTGTATATACTTGAAATATGCTTGCTTTTATTTATCCATGCTTCTTAATCTTAAATTATGCTTAGAACAATCAAGGTGACTTTAGGTGCCTTTATCTTCCTAAAGTATGCGGAGCAAATGATACAGTCTTGTATGGGTCAATGGGTGATCAAACCATGACTAAGGGAGCGACCCTTATCGTGAAACACTTTGACTTGGACTGCCAACCCATTATTCATCTTTCATCTGAACTTATTAATCACTTTGAGATCTCTTGATTTATTATTCATCATGATAGGGAATGAAAAGAATCAATAGTAGAGTAAATCATCTTAAGAGTTATATCATGAATCAAGGGTGGACTATGGACAAATCAGATGGCATTAATTCAGTCCTCATTATAATAGGAATAAGCAACATACAGATCAAAATAAAGAATTGTTTAATAAATATGTAAGAAAAGAATCATTAGAAATCGGTCGATCGGTTCGGAGATCGATCGACTGGTGAGTTCAACAAATCGAGCAGTAGAATCAAGGGATCGATCGATTCGTTCTATTGAACGATCGATCGGTCGGCTGGTGAAGCTTAGGGATCGGTCCGGTCAAGTCATACAATTGAGCAAATCGGTCGACCGATCGATGTATAAGGAAATCAGTTCTGAAATCGATAAATCGGTTGACCGATTGATTCGTACAGCAAGAAGCCCGGTCGACCGGTCGGCTTCCTGATGGATTTCATACATGATAATTCTCTTAAATCCTAACATAATTACATACTAAACTAGTTCTACCTTCCTAGCAATCAATCAGACAGTAACAGAAACAACATGAGTCGAATCATATATGCAATTAATTCAAACAATCAAAAATCAAGAAATCAAACAATCAAGCAAGAACTTCTTCTTCTTATCTTCTTCTTTACATAATCAATTAGGGAAGAATCAAATCTATTCAAGGGTCATGCAATATGATTTCAATTCATCCACCTCTATTTGCGAGTGATCCTTGCTTCGATCTGTTTGGTTTGAATCAGTGGTTGTTTCCTTCTTGTTGTTCGTGTACTACCTCTTCTCTTCCTGACTGTTCACCACCTACAGGTCGCGGCTTGTGATAAAAACGAAACCAAACAACTAGACGTATGTACCCAAAACAACAATGCAACGATCGATCCTCACTCAGGCTATGGAAATCAGTGGGGACTCCCTTCGGTCTATGGCAGGGCGTGAGGAGAAGGGGAAAAACAGAGGAAAGGATTTTGGTTTTCTATTCAAAGTAATTTATATGGTTGTCATAAATCTCCCTGATTTGGTTTTTATATCTGATAGGATAAATCTCCATGTTTTATATAATAATCATCCTCTCTTGATTAAATCAAATAAATAGATGATATAATCTCTATCCCCTGATGTATCTAGTTGTAAATATAAAATTCAAGTTTATCTCGTGATGGCCGTTTGTTTATTTTTTTATTCGATTCTCTTCTTTTTTTAATCTTGTGTTGGTTGTTACAGTGGATACGTCAGACCCAAATAAGAGATTGAGATTAATTTGCAAATATCAAATGTGAGGCTATTATGAACTATTAACTATTTTGGTGGGACTATTAATATTTAATATCCCTCCTTTAATCATTATGTTAATTACGTTACAATAAGTGCACATGTTAACCTCATTTTATAACTTTTATTTTTTGACATAATTACCATACGTTTTCAATTTAATATAATCAATATAAGGGTAAAAAATATTATTTTACAATAAAATAATTTAAATAACAATAAAACTAAAAACTAGCATAAAAATGCGATGAATTCTGACATGTACTTGGCATTATCGAGGTTAATATCAATGGACCTACAATAACTTTTAATAGAGAGAGGGGTCTATGAACTTGATATAAGTAAAAATTGAAAATAAAGATACAAATGAATTTTGTTGTTAGAATTCAAATCGTGACCACTAAATATTAAAGTTGAAGGATGAGCCACTGTACCCTTCTTAATGCACAACAATTTGATATCTAGTCGAACAAGTTGATATTCTCCGTCCAATTAGATTTAGAATGTATTTTAAATAAATCAAATTAATGTTGCATTTCAAAGTAGTGGAAGTTTGAGGGATTCTATTAACTCATATATCTTTTATCTATTAATTTATTTTTTTGTATAATTTAGTGTTGTTCTATTACCTTTACCTTATGAACATCTTATCTAATATACTTATAATTTAGCATCATGAACATCTTATCTAATATACTTATAATTTAGCGTCATGAACATCTTATCTAATATATTTATAATTCAGCGTTGAAATATATTAATATGAAAATTCATTGATACTTAAATTCTCAAATATTATCCCAGTATAATAGGAGTCCACAAATATCATTTGAAAAAAGTTGACCTGATGTTTTACTTTCTAAATAGTTTTAAGCATATTCTTTTACTCGAAAAAAATGTTAGATGTTCTTTTTTTTTCTAATAGAAGATTGCAATGATGGAATCAACTTCTTCCTAGTGGAAAGTAAGGTGATTTTATAGAACCCGAATTTTTTGAGTAAAGTATGATATAAAATCTTTGATTTTTTTGGGCATAAAAGATATTTTTCCCATTTATTTATAAATTATAATTATATTATTTACGTTTCATATAAATATTATGAAACATGAAAACTTAAATTGTTAAAATGATTCATAAAGATAATATAATTGAATACACCATTGTAATGCTATAGATACATTTAATTCTATTTAATTAATAAATATATTGAGTGGATAGCCAAAATGCATCACTTAATAAACTTTAATTTCATATAGTCTATTAAATTATAGCTTGTTCCGGAAGTGTAAAGCTGCTAATTAACTCGAGAAAAAATATATACATATCATATATATGTATTAAGATGAACAAAATAATTTTAAATAATATGTGATTTAATAGTGTTTTCCATAGCCTTGAGAAGATAAATCCCTTATTCAACCTTAAATTATTTATCCTCACCTTAATTAAATTTTCTAATGCTTGTCAAATTTATTTTATATATCACAGGTAGGAGGTTGACTTCCCGGCATGATGAGCACTCTGTTATGAGTGCACACCCAAAAGCACCAAAGTCATCCCCTTCGAAGACTTGTGCATTTTTGGGAAGTGTCTCCTCAAGCATCTTACAATCGCACATCTTGCCAAGTGCTTGTTAAAGAGCTCACACGATGTCGCAAAAAATTCCAACCGCTCAAGATGGTCAAGGAGCTTGTATCCCCACACCATTTAGATCTCGCACATGGAAATATTTTTCTTCGTTGATATAAATTAATGGTTAATGTAAAAACATTCAATTAACTTCAATAAGAGATGGTTATTCTCATCCCAAGTCTTTTGGAATTGGTTACGACTAAGAATTGAATCAATAGATATCATTGCATTGATTGATAATGAAATTTTGTTTGGGATAATTAGAGCTTCTTTTTGTTGACACACGGTCCATACCTAGTGTCAAAAGTAAAATTTTGCATCCAATTAATTTGGTTGGTTCTGGAATACAAGATTAGAAGAGCCAAGTTCTCTATTCATGTTTGGTGAAATAAGGAAGAAGCTTAGTAAACTTCTAAATAACAACAATTGAACCACCATTTCAATTACGATATTTTGTATTACACTTGAATCTCTATTCGTCAATTGCTATTGACTAACTATTTATTTATCAAACCATTGTTTACTATTGAACCACGAAAATTGTCAAATATAATCTCATTACACCCAAATGTTTGGTAAGACTAGGCGGAGGTGATTAATTTCATTCTTGTACTTGCAGTAAAACATTGTTATTATGATTATTAAAAATCAATAAATCATATTAAATTGTGTTAATTAATTGCAAATCATTTTAGATGTCTTTCTTGGTATTAAATATATAATGGCAGTAAAACAACAACAAAAGGAAGAGAAGATTATCATCATCATCATCATCATCATCATCATCATAATAATTAATAATTTATTATTAATATTATTTATATTGTATTATTATAGTTCACATGAATATAATAATATTATTAGTTACAATGATTATTATGAATATTAAATATATTAATAATATATTGTCATTATTCTCATTCAATTATATTATTGTTTATAAATATAATTATTTAATATATTAGTTTTATGAAATTTAGTTGTATAAACTTTTTAATAGTTAAAGTGATAAAATATGTATATTATCTAGTAATCTTTTGTTATAAGTAAGCATAGTTAATTTAAATTACTAGATAAATTATTTATTATAATAAATAAAAGTAATATATTATTGATACTTTAATGAGTGATAATATTTTTGTTAGCTAATATAAATTATTGTTTTATGTCAATAGGTAATGTGGCAAACGCTCTAATAGTTCCAATAAGAGAGATGCTTATTCTCATTCTAATTCTCACTTCTAACATTATTACACTCATAATTCTTGCACCAACGTATTTGGTAAGATGAGCCAGAGTTGTAGTTTTGTTTTTCAATATTTTGAAAATCGGGTGGACCGATACGATCGATTCAGTTACAAATCGACCGTGTTCGATTTTTCAAAATCGAAAATGTTAAAAAATTAAATTGAACTAAGTTGAACCGGTTCAATCCAGTTTTTTATTTTTATATTGAGAAAATGCAACATTAGAAATTTAAACAATACAATCAAATAAAAAATGAAAGAAAATAAATAATTATGAAAGGGAAAAACTAATTTCATCTGGTTATTTTATTTTCGTATTAAAAAATGTAAAATTGTATATTTGAATTATAGAATCAAATAAAAAAAAGAAAATGAATAACTATGAAAGTAAAAAAGGAAGGTGGTGGTATATAAATGAAGTGAGAAATTTAAGGAGAAGAATGGAATGAGAAATTTAAAGAGGAAAAGAGTAATTTAAATATTTAATTGAATAACTTTGCTCATTTTTCTAATAATATTTGCATTGTAATAATAAATTTAAATAAAATTAAATAATTCATCTTCGTACTCTTTTATATGTAATGGATATGGAGCTCAAGAATTGTCATATTTTTTATTATATAAGTATTTTCATATTATCTTAATATAATGAGTCTAAATTTTCTTTTTCTATTTGCATTCAATTATATTGCACCGATATAAATTTAGAGTAGATTTTCAATGAATTTATTGATTAAAAATCATTTAAATGAATGTTCAATATTAAGAAAAATATGTTATACATATTTTCTATATCCTTTCTACAATATTAGTTAATAATCTATCTTTGAAATAATAAAAAATGATATTTTAATAAAATTTAATTGAACTCGATTAACTTGACTGAAGCATGTTATCACTTGACACCTCGATTCGATTTTTAAAATATTTTATTCTTGTACTCGCAACTAAAAGCTATCATATTAATTCGCAATAACTCGTATTAAATTGTGTTAATTAATTACGAATCCTTTTAGATGTCTTTCTTGTTGTAAATTAAATTCCAATTGTATCATTAAATTAAGAAATTAAAAAATAACATATACACCGAAATATTCTTAAAAAAACTGAGAGTAGGGAGTTAAAAAATCGTCCATAAACTCCAATCGAAACAAAAGAAAACTTTGATATCGATCAACTTGTAATAGTAATAGTAGTAATCTCCCCCTTTCTTTCAATCTTTCCTTGTGTTAGTTGCATTCGGATTTCATTTCAGTTAAAAGCGCGACCAAATTCTCTCTCTCTCTCTCTCTTCCTCTCTCTCTCTCTCTCTCTATATATATATATATAATATTCCTTATTAATTAATTAATCAATGATATCTTTACCCAGGAAAGAAGCAAAAATAATAAATTGCTTATAATGGAATCTTTTAGATGTCTTTAAGCTAAAAGGAAAAAAACTATATATCCATCTCCTTGTAACCTGCGTTTTCTTATTTTTCTGCTGTTTTATTTGTTCTTTTAAATGGCCTGCTTTTGTGCATGCATATGATCCTTTGCAGGCAAACATCCCTGAAATCGTCTCTGAAACCCATGCACAGCACACGGTACAATTATGATTCTATTGCTTGAATTCTTAATGAGCACTCGGTAATTCTGTAATGTCTGCCATCGAACTCTGCTGCAGTTTGTTCACTTTCTGATGCTTGATTTGAAAATTCTGCCTCTATTGTGGCTGCTGAATAGGAATAATTAGGTTGGTTTCCTGATCTGCTTCTGGTGATCATATTTATTCCTGTAGGAGAGGTTGTTGTGTTGTTATTACTTTGATTCTTGATTGGAACTTGTGGGTCTTCTGTTTCGGTTCCGGTGACAGCATTGCTGTGTTATTGCGTGGATCGGGTGAAACGACTTTTTGGGTCGTTTTTTTTTTCCTGCTAAGTAATGAGATGTGGTTGGGAAATTCTAGATTTCTGGTCTTTTGGGTTAGGGTTTCCTGTTGATATCTTCGTTGCATGCGGTCAAAGGTTGATTTTTTTTTTCCTTTTGCAAGGATTTAGGGTTTGGGGATTTTAGGATTGCTGGAACCAGGTATTGATTGACCATCAATTTTTAAGTGTCCTCACTTGTCTGATCTAGTTAGGGCTTTTTTTCATTGATCGGAATTGAGTTTCGTGTAAGGTTTTGACTAGAACAGGACAGGTGTATTTAGGATTTCCTCTGCCCAAATCTTTAATGACTTCAAGAGCAGCTGCATTATCCAGTATACATTTACATGGTGCTTCAGTCTTAGGGTGAATCAGATGCTTTCATCTAATTATAACTATCACAATTTTTTTTAAAGTTGATTTACCTTTCTTAAGGGGCGTGTAATTGAAAGATTTAATTGTTCGGGGTATGGGTTTGAGTTCTCTCAAAACTGTCACTAGTGAGATTTTTCATACTCTTCAAATTGTAAATTGTATACCTTCTATGTGCTCTCTTCATTCTGACCTGAGATATTGGGTACTCAAATCATTATTGGCAATCTATGTCACACCCTTACAGTTCTGCAAAGATATGTATGATCATAAAGCTTTGGAGATGTAACTTCTCTTCCTGATTGCACTTAGAACTAGGGATATCACTTCACTTTTCACACAGTTTGTTCTTTTTGTTCATTGCTAAAACTAATTCCCCCTTTCTATTGCTTTAAAATGTTGCTTCAGTTTCATAATCTATACAATTTGTTAGATATATAGTAATAGATTTACTTATTGGATAAGACAGTTTCATCATTCTTTTGCTTTCCAGATAACTTTTAATGGCTGCTGAGTGTATTTCAAAGTGCTTGGAGCTTGGGGGTCAAGATACAAAATCAAACAATATTGACATTGAGTTTCGCAAGGATGCTGATGTGTTTCTGGCAAATTCTGATCATGCCAATGAGGTTAATGCAACTTCTCCCGTAAAGATAAATGAGGTCATTGGTGATGTTTCTGAAGAAGTGAAGCTTAAACGATCTCTGAGGCCCCAAAGTGGTACATATTATGGTGTGTTTGATATTAGCTCTGAGGAGGAAACAGACTGTGAGCAACCTGTGAAGGTTTGTATAGTAATACTCTGTACATTTCTTTAACCTAATCGATTTCATTGTCAACTTATGAAGTGCACATGTGATACCCTATCACGCCTGATAAGTTTTTTTCATAGAATTTGCTGTAGCTTTTATCTTTTGAAGAGAGATAGTGTTAACATTGACATGGATTAGACATACGATTTATCTCCTTGGTGTGAACATTAATGCTTTTTCCTTGACTCCTTGTTAGTTTTTTCCATTGTTTCCTGATTGTCAAAATGACATGGGTTTTAGTTTTCCCATGTATAAATATTTTTTTTCTGAATTTTGGTTTCCTGTATACAGGATCGATCTTCAAAGCGTCTACGGTGTAAGCTTAGCGCATCAAGGAGTCAAAATAAATCCAAGTGTGAAGAGGTACAACAATTAACAGTAGGTTTACATAGCCTTCTTTTTGGTTTATTCTGACTGTGAACTCTGATGGCAGGATGAACCTAGATGGAATCCAGCAGAAGGACGCAGGCCTGTCATTGATGAAGCTCCTGTCTTTTATCCGACTGAGGAGGTACTTGATCACTTTGGAGTTTCTGCTTTAGCATTTATCTTATTTAGAAAATGTCGCGTTAAATGTTTGGACTTGTTTGCTCTTTTAGGAATTCAAAGATACGCTTGCATACATCGCCAAAATAAGAGAGGAAGCAGAAGACAAAGGTATTTGCCGTATTATTCCTCCGAGCTCTTGGTCCCCCCCTTGCCCACTAAAAGAAAGGGCTTTCTATGAGCATGCAACTTTTGCCACTCGAATACAACAAGTTGACAAGCTTCAGAACAGAGAACCCACGAGAAAAAGGTCCAGAAATCGTGTTCAAAAGAGAAGAAAGAGAAAGAAGCGCCTAAGGTTTGGGATGACTCGTAGGAGGAATTCGACTGGTGTTACAGAAAGCAGTGACTGTGTCGGCTCAGACACAGATGAGAAGTTTGGATTTCAATCTGGTTCAGACTTCACACTCCACACGTTCGAGAAATATGCTGATGAGTTTAAAAAACAATACTTTGGTATGAAAAATGCCGATGGAAATTTTGCTCCGAATGATGTGGAACACGATCGGAGATGTCGGCCTTCGGTAGACGATGTAGAAGGGGAATACTGGCGGATTGTTGAAGACCCATCAGATGAGATAGAGGTATCATGTTTATTTATTTCAACCATTTTTATATATCATAATCACATTTTGTGTTTGCATTGACATGCAGGTTCATTATGGTGCTGATCTGGATACTTGTATGTTTTCTAGTGGGTTTCCCAAGGCATCAACCAAGAATATTACTGAGATGGATCCATATGCTCAATCGGGCTGGAACTTAAATAATTTACCTCGGCTTCCAGGTTCAGTTCTTTCATTCGAGAAAGAGGATATCTCTGGTGTATTAGTGCCGTGGTTATATATTGGAATGTGCTTTTCGTCATTCTGTTGGGTAAGTTTAGATGTGAGGATTTTCGTCCTTTTTAAAAAATTTTATGATTTTGTTGTTTATACTTTTTACAATAATGGATTTTCTTTTTTACTTTGGCCAATCTGAAGTGATTAATTCTACTTGATCTAAGATGATTCCCCAGATTTGCTTGTTAACCTGTTGCTTCTGTCTATGCCTTTCCATCTATTTTTTTATGTTAGATTGATCCACTTTAGCTTTCTTATGTGTAGCATGTGGAAGATCATCATCTTTATTCTCTGAACTACATGCACTTTGGCGAGGCAAAAGTATGGTATGGTGTTCCTGGCAATGCTGCAGTAAAGCTAGAGGAGGCTATGAGAAAACATCTACCTGATTTGTTTGAAGAACAACCAGACCTTCTGCATGAATTGGCAAGTTTGGCTCTCATTCTTTTCTTTATTTTTGTGCCACATAGCAATGCTTACAATTGGAATGAGACTGCAAACAATTGTTTTGTGGTCTGGCTTAAATTCTTATGCATCCATTAATAGTTCAAGGAATAGTGGTTTGAGTTACAGCACATCTAATAGATTTCTTCATTTTCCTTGATATGCTTCTGAGATTTTCTTTTCTAATATTTTGTGAATGACCACTTTTCCTTTTTCTTGCTTTGATAAATGGTGTTGTTATGACAAACCCATCAAATTACCTAATAAGGATGAATGATTACAGTAACATATTTAAGCTTCACATTTCTACATTGTACCTCTGGCATCCAGGAACTGAATATAGCACTAGTTTCATTATACTTCTTGTATTGTTCTACAACTCAGGGCTTTGTTTCCACTTTGAACGTTACAAGTAAAAGTTATGATTATCACCAAAATGTTTTGAGATTCCCTCTAAGACTGACCTTTTGTTTGTCTCCATGTTATTGGAACAGGTTACACAGTTGTCTCCATCAATCCTCAAGTCTGAAGGGGTTCCCGTTTACCGAGCCATTCAGAACCCAGGAGAATTTGTTATGACATTTCCACGGGCTTACCACTCAGGATTCAATTGTGGTTTCAATTGTGCTGAGGCAGTAAATGTTGCTCCAGTAGATTGGTTTCCTCATGGTCAATGTGCTATTGAACTATACAGTGAGCAACATCGTAAAACATCTATATCCCATGATAAATTTCTCTTTGGCACTGCAAAGGAGGCTGTAAAAGAATTGTGCAATAACTCTCACCTGTCTGAGGGCAGTCCAAAATTTGTGAGGTGGCAAAAATTCTGTGGCAAGAATGGAACCTTAACTGAGGCCATCAAGGTGAGCCATCTTTGGAAGTACTTCTGTATTAACTGTGTAGTATTTATTCTTACAGCTTCTTTGTTGATCCTTCAGGCAAGAGTCATCATGGAGCACAAGAGAAGGGAAAGTATTTCTAGTATTTTGGAGGTGAGAAATATGACGAAGGATTTTGATTTATCAACTGAGAGAGAATGTTTTGCATGTTATTATGATCTACACCTATCTGCCGTTGGTTGTGAATGCTCTCCAAACCATTATGCTTGTCTGTCTCATGCAAATACACTATGCACATGCGAGTCTACAAGAAAATTTGTAATTGCTCGTTATGACTTGGATAAATTAGACACTCTTGTTGCAGCTCTAGAAGGAACCCTGAATGCAATGAAGTTTTGTGGGTTGGAAGAGGATGGGTTTGAATTACCTGAAAGTTCGTCAGTCTCAGAGCAGACAAAAGACTGCTTGATTGGGCCCAACAGACCGCTTATTGATATCAATGCTACCAGTGTTGATTGTAATGCCTACATTCACGACAATACTAAAGAGGTATGCAAGGATCGTCCTCAACTCGACCAGAACGAAAGATGCATTCTTTTCAAAGGACATGAACAAATATATGACATTAATGAGCCATATGCACCCAGATGTTTCGGTGATGAATATATTCCAACAAACCAGCAATTAGAATGTTCAAAGTCCAGTGATATAGGAAATTGTGCAAATAGTAGGGATCCTGCTGCAAGAGATGTAGAATCAGAAGTTGATATGCAGCAAAATAAATTTAAGTATGAGGGCCCATCACCAGGAAAAGTTGATTTTTTGTTCAACAGTGTGCACACATTTCTGGAGCCTAAAGTTGAAACTGAGAAATATGGTGATCAAGGTAACAGTGCTAAAGCAGTTGTGACTTCTGTTGACAGACAAGAGATTTGGATTCATGATGTTTCTAAGCAGGAGTGCCAATTGAATTCTGTTATGGATGCTGATTGTCGTGTCAGCGGGAGAACCCAAATTGAGCTTGAGGCGATGATGAAATCTGATGAGTTAACTAACACAAATGTCGACTGTGGATCTTCAGACTCGAAATATCTCTGTACTGACTTGGTATTTTCTGAAGGCTGTCCTCAGAGAAATGTCAATGATGGCTCATTCTCAAATGATTCTGATCGCCCCTGGAAAACTAGTCCAAAGCTTTTTGGTGTTGAGCTTCAACAACATCCTTGTAGTTCATCTACGGCTTCAGAGATTCAAAGCAGTTTACCTACTTTGGATAATTCAATTCATTCCATCAAATTTGATCAACGTGTTTCCAGGATACCAAGATATTCTGTCGAACCTCTTAATTTTGGGAAAGTGATGCAAGGGAGGCTGTGGTGTGATAAGCAGGCCATTTTTCCAAATGGTAACTATAACATTCACCAATTCTGCAACCATTTCTATACACTATTAATTCATTTCCAAGCATGTGGTATTGCAGGATTCAGAAGCCGTGTTAATTTTCGAAGTGTGCTCGATCCAACGAAGACATGTTGTTATATCTCAGAGGTTCTTGATGCAGGACTCATGGGACCTTTGTTTAAGGTAAAGCACTTTACATAGATTAAACGTTGGCAGTTTTAGCAGCAACAATCTTATATCTTGACAAGATATCTTGCACAGACATTCTTTGCTTCTAGGCTTAGTACTAAGTGTAAATCTTTATCCTAACATCAAGAATGTAGAAACACCAGAAGATAGTTTTAGCCTTTGGTAGCTGTTTCCATGCAAGTAGTGCTTATTGGAAAACATTATAAGAATATATATATATATATATATATATATATATATATATATATACACATATATACTGCTCAATTTATTCATCCTGCATTTTTTCCTGCTTGATATTATAGGTGAGTGTAGAAGACAATCCTGATGTATTCTTCATGAATAGTTCAGCTTTACAGTGTTGGGAAATGGTCCGACAAAAGTTAAACCAAGAAATTGTTAGACTAAATCATTTTGGTAACCAAGAGCTACTACCATTATTAACTCCAGAATTGATGGATGGACATGAAATGTTTGGATTCCGGTCACCATCAATCGTTCATGTAAGTTTGCTTCTTGTACTCTTTATAATGAAATTTCTTTTGGGTAGGACTTAAACTGAAGCTTTACTTTCTTTCTTAGTGCAAACATTTGACATCTCATTTTCTTAACTTCAGTCATTATACATATATCATATTATTATATAACATCAAAAGGATAGTGGTTTGCCTTAAAAGAAAAGGAGAGTAGTTTGCAATGAGAAGTCAAGTAGCACTTTCAAATGTCAAAAAATATATAAAGTAAAATTGAGCATTAAATTAATTTGAAATATGATTATAAATAACATCTAAACAAAATTGTCGATAAATCAGATGATGAAAAATCAAATCTTGAATTTATAAACAAAATGGTCGATAAATCAGATGATGAAAAATCAAATCATATTGAATTTATAGATAAATTGAAATCAATATTAAGTTCTAATGAAAAATAAATTTGTTTGTATTTTCTATTTTCCTGGAGCTTCTTGCATTAATGAATGTAGTTTAATGAAATATTTAAACGTTTTTATCCTGAGAAAAGTATGGGATGGCTTTTTCTGAAGTCAGTAGACACCCAACTTTATTCAGATAATCATAGAAATGGAAATTATACATGAAAAAATTTAGAATTAGATTTTTTGAAAGAAATTATAGCCTTCTTTCTTTTCTTTGTGCGAAAGAATGTGGTCTTCCCTCTTATACTTTTTGCCCTCAGCAGGCGAATGACAAGGTCATATTGTAGACTTGTGAGTATTCCTTCTGCCTACAAGAATAGTTATGAATGCTCCAATATTTTGGTGGCTCAATAACCATACTAAAAATGAGCAATGTAACTGTAGCCTCTGACGGTGTAACCTTTTTATAGTTCATCTTTTTATTTACACACCAGAACGCTTGACAGGTTATTGAATCTATGGATCCTTATCATTTGTGCTCGGAGTACTGGTCGTCTAAATTGAATCAATCTTCAACTACAGTGCACGTAAAAGGGGAGATTCCAACACATGATGGAACTCCAGGCGGTGTTATCGGCGCAAGCAGTTGTCAGAAGACGAGAAAGTTGTTTGGAGAGGATTTAGTTAAGAACGAGGAGGCTTCTAATGAGACAGAAGGGGTTGGAAATGTAATAAGAGGATTGTTCCAAAAGGCAAGCCTTGAAGAGCTAAGAATGATGCAGAAGATACTGTGCAGCGAGTCTAGAAGCAGCTACTGGCAAACAGCATATGATACTCTGCTATATGAGATTCAGAAAAATGTATATAGAATGGGATAAAGAAGCAAAAAGAGAGAACTTCTGGATTCCGAGCGGATGACCTGCAAGAAGGGGGCCCCCTGGAATCTAAATGACATAATTCACCTTGAAGCCAAAATTGGTGACATCAAGGTTTTCCTCTAATTGATCGGATACCATTTAGTTAATTCCTTCGTAGTTCTCATTGATAGGATGAAACATGCATTTATTTGCTGCATCATTTATCTTTGTTAGAAATCATTAGCTCAGTTTCACCTGTGAAGTGCCTTCTTAGATAAAAGGTAAGCTTCGGATGAGAAGGCACGATACAGATAAATGTACTCTACAAACGTTTTCCTTTACAGTTATATATATTCATGAAGAAAAGGTTTTGATCGGATACATGAACAGTTAGCTTGTTCTAATTATGGATGCATGCTTGCTTGGAAAATTTAATTATCAGGAAGTTCTTACTTTCAAAATCAGGATAGATCTCTGTAATATTTTTGCTCTTGATTTACGGTACAGCTGACAAAGGCAACTCTGGAGGAACGCCTTTCGAGTCTTGGATCCACCAGAACAAAGAATCTTCCATTGGGGTGGGGGGTATGAGTGAAGTGTATTATTCTGCCAGTTCTTTTCTCTTAATTGCAATGCGTTTCTAATATAACCAAGACGGAATTGCCACAAATACCTTCATCTTGTGCTGTGGTCTTATCATGTGATCATGATACTAGGAAAAAAAATAGGGGTACCATTTTGTTAATGTATGCATTCATGTCCACAAAACCAAACCATGAAAAGAAAAGGAATATTTCTGGTCTTTCAAATGGCTCCAATTATCTGAAAACAGCAGGAACTTTGCACTAGTGATGACCAGCAAATCATCCTCCCCTTCCCAAAATTATTAGAAAGAAGAATCAAACAAAAATGGGGGGAAAAAAGAGGATTCTTATCGTAAGAAAGAAAGAAAAGAAAAGGGAACGTAACCATCACATGGCTGCACTGACAAAAAGGAGCAGAATGATTGCAGCAGCGACAAATAACAAACTAAGCACACCATCAGAAAACTAAATTAAAACAAAACTACTACTCCATCTGTGCAAAATGCATCTTATGATTCATATCCTCATCATGTCTCTTCTGAGAAGGGCAAGTACTGTAGAGCTCCTCCCCCATCGGCTGCCCATATTAACTAAAAGCAACTGAGAAAGGGAATACAAGTGACAAAGGGATCATCATTATCATCCCATGTTCCTCCCATGGTTGTTTATGAAAGAAAATAGGGCTTGATGGCTTGTCACGCCAAACCCATCCCTTCTGTTCACTGCCAGTTCCAGTGGGGGTCTAAGGGATGGTGGCCAAGTCCAAGATGCCTCTTTTAATCACCATGCCTCATTCATGGGTGTGGTGTGATGGTGCCACGGCGTGGCGAGGCAGCAGTGCAGCAGGCAGTGGGCGAGGCAAAGTCACAAGCATATTAACATGTTCATTTTACGGTTGATTCAAATGATGAATAATTTAAATCTCGTTAAAAGTAATATGTTGGATCCCTTCGCTCGTAGTAAAGTTTCAAATTTTATCTGTAAGAGTTACATGTCGCTTCATCTTTTAATTTGTTCTTGTATTAAGTTTCTTATAATTGAAAAAAAAAATTGAGGCCATAAGAAAGTAAAATATGTAGAATGTAACATATGCCATGAATATGTAGAACGTGGAACTACATCTCGATCTGTTTCGTTTGAGAGAGAGAGAGAGAGAGAGGTGAATTGGCAGCTGCGTATGGACCAAAGGGAATCAGATGGACCGAGACCGATTTCGTGGTGGCGCATCAAATTTGATGGTCCCACTGAACCAGGAGAAAGGAATAGTAACAAGGCATCTATGCTGACACACACACCAAAAGCCATTTTGGACCCTCCTCTCTCTCTCTCTCTCTCTCTCTCTCTCTCTCTCTCTCTCTCTCGTGTGTGTTTTGCTGTGGAGGCCGGGTAACTCCATTTCGAAGATATAAAAATACTTGTAGAACTAACTACAAATCAGAGGTTCAAAACTTGCAAATTTATTTTAGGTCAATCAAAGTTCGCTGGACATTTAGATACTATAACAAATATCGAATAAAATAAAAAAATAGAGAGAGAATATGTTATTTACATTCATTAGCACATTTGAATTGTTGAGAAGAAGTAATTAAAATACTTCGATTGATAATTAAGTAAAAATTTTCCTTTCTATATACACTGATGACAAACTTAGGACAAGGTAACAAAAGGGGGAAGAAAAACTGAAACAACACTCAGCGGTTAAAAGACCAAGTCAATCTGGCTGCTGCTGTCTCCAATGATTTCTCAGAGTGCAGCCAGCTCTTAGATGCCCAGCCTGCAGGTCTACTGCTCTCCCACCCCCACCCCCCACCCCCACCCCCCACCTCGAGTCCAACATTTTTTTTCTGCTACCATTCAAGCTTCAATTTTTATTTTTTTCAAAAAATAAAAAACTTCAATTTTTACATTTTACATTTTCACAAAGGGTTAACTCCATAAATCCTAAACTATAGCATTTTTAGTGTCTAATCCTGAATATGAACTTACTGTATAACGTGCTTAAATTTTATCACAATTTTCACATAGATCCTTTCTTCTTGTTATTTTTTATTTATGAAAATACTAAAATATCCTCCAATAATTTTAAATTTTCATCGATCTGAATAAAAGTACAAAAAGAAAAATATTTATTTCAAATCATGAAAGGACATTTTAATTTTTTTTATAAATTAAAAAATAAAAATAATAAAATTTGATAGAAGGATCTAAGTTTAGGGACGCTTTACGATAAATTTTATAATTTTAGTTTAAAGGATATCCTTTCAAATAAAAAGGGAATCTCTCCTTCTCCATCTTCTTTCTTCCTTCCCCAATAATTTGCTAGGGAAAGGAAAGTGCTGTGAATGATATGCATGCCAACGATCACGATCCACATGTGATCTTTTCTTCTGTACTTCCTTTTGCTGTGTTAGTATCGCATTTTGCTCTCCCTTTCTGCATTGAGCCATTCAATTGCTAGAATGCATTTAATTATAATATATATATATATATATATATATATAAAAGAGAAAGGGAGAGAGAGAGATGAGCAAGGTAAAATATATTGTGACAATGTCTCCCTTTTGCACAAGTTGGTATTTGGATGTTGGTGCGTAGTGCACAGTGGCATAGGCACAAGCGCAGTAATCATAGCCATAGGGGCTCTGCTTGGGATGCCAAAATGAGAAGATAACTCCAAATCGTCACCTCCCCCCACTCGAACCGTTAACAAATTTACAAATCTCTTCCTGTACCAAGTTGCAGTGCATCTTCTCTCTCTCTCTCTCTCTCTCTCTCTCTCTCTCTCTCTCTCTCTCTATTCATTCCCAATCCCTTGTTTTTTTTTTCTTCTCTTTCTTTTCATCTCAAATAGTTACATCTGAAATTTAATCTTTTACGTATATAAATTTTTTTTATCATAATATAAAGAAGTTTTCATTAGAAATCTTACCCGTCGTAACTAAATGCAGAACACCAAAAAATGGCTAATACTGGTGGGGTTTGAAATTGATTATCACATTTACTTTACTTAATGTATTATAGTAATTAATTATGGAAACAATAAGAAAAAAAATAAATATTTAACGTTTCATATGCTAATCATGATACTAAGTCGTGCTTACCAATGACACATACAATAATATTTTGAATTCTTTTTTTATCATATTATGGTAATAGTAATTAAATAAAACGTGCACAGTAGTTTACTAATAAGAAAAACCACAAAGGAAGGGGTTTGGAAGTATGCGTCCGGGTGGTGGGAGACAAAGGAACAAACAAATGGATGGTGAGGTCGAGTCCATTCAAAGATTATGATGCGGTGAGCTTGAGACGACGCCCCCCGTGAACTGGTTTCGTTATGGTCCCTTTTGACCCAACCGTTCAACAATTTTTAAAATTATAACATATGTACATATATAACAAAAAGAAATTTGCAAGTGTAATGTTAAATTATTAAAAGGCTATGTTTGCCATGATTTGTAGTATGAATTGTGAAATCAATTCCCTAAAAAACTAAATCGCATTATGTCAGATCCTAATTTTTTTTATGTTTTCCTAAAATTTATAGTATCCTTCCATAGATTTAACACATAAAAAAATGTTTAATCACTAGGGGGAATACTAGTAATCGATTTCTCCTCCTCTTAAGTAAAATTTTAAATTCGAGTCTTTGTAAAAAAAAAATTAGTAGCATCATATCATTGTCAGGCACGTAATTCGAAATGACCTTATCAAATTATGGATCGACTTTTTATGAATCATGTGTATAATTCTTAGCATTTTCCTGGGTTTAAGTGTTGATATTATTTCCAAAAAATTGGGAACTCACTATAACAAAAAGTTTAATAAAATCTGATTATTTTCTCAAACCTCACTTGTATTTTCAGCATTTGACCTTGACTTTTAAACTCACTGAAGCCGCCCCCCTCCAACCCGAACTATATTGCATTTTAAAATATAAAATAAATATATTATAAAAAATAAAACACATGCTCTGGTGCATGATAAAATAGTATATTATAAAAGTAAAAAAAATAAAAAAATTGTGCATTGATGTCAAGCAAACTCATCGCCAACGAGCAAGAAAGGGGGTTGCCCCCGCCCCCGGATCTCATCGTCGGTGAGATCATGGATGGGGTGACACCCCCTTGATCGCGCCAGTGATGTGCACCGGTCAGAACACATTTTTTTACTTTTTATAATATAATACTTTATATTTTTAAATATTAGATGATACGAGAGAATATAAATCGAAATAATGAAAACGTTAACAGAACTTGACGAATGGACCAAAGTCAAAATGCGGCATAGTTTGAGGGCGCTACGTTGAGTTGAGTTGAAAAGTTTTTTTTATGAAAGAAAATTGTCTATTAAAGCAAGTACCACAAGCATCTAAGTACAAAATCTGGAGAAGGCTTGAAGGAGGGTCCTGCTCCCAAAATGTGTCGCTGACAATTGAGCGACCAAAATTTGCTAACCAATCAACAACCTAATTTCCTTGTCTATAGCAATGTTTTGCATTCCATTCTTCAAAAACAGAAAGGAAGTAAATGATATCTTTGATGTAGTGTTGAACTCTCCATGGCCAATTGAATTTCTTAAGGATGAGATTCGCCAACACTTTGAGTCGGTTTCAACAAGCACATGGGTGAATCCTAACTCTATGCATTTCTTGATTCCAGCAAGGAGGCTGAGTGCTTCAAGCTCCAAAATGGATCCCACGTCGCGTCACAAAGCTCTTATAAGAGCATCACCAAAGTATATTGATAACACATCCATGTTCCAAGAGAGCATAAATGAGATCAGATATATAAAGAGCAGGTAATGGTTTAGACACATTAATAAATGTCGGCATCCAAGCACCCGGATAATCTTCCAAGCACCATGGGTAGTTCAGTACAACATGTAGAACTCCCATTACCAATAATCTCCCTCATCCCAAGTTTGATTACCTGCATAATGTTGAGAATTAATTTCCAACTCCAAGCCAATTTGTGCATACTACACTATTGGGTCGAACATGGGTTAAGGGCACTATATTTTTGTGTGACTAGTGTTAGGGTTGTCATTCTGGTTTAGGACTTGCATAACACGCTTTGCTAATAAAAGAAGGTCTTACCAAGTATAGATTCTTTAACCCCACTCCTTCCTGATATTTGGAGAGTTGAACAGTGTATCCCAGTTTATCCAATGTGTGCTTTTATTACCACCACCGGTACTCCAAAAGAAGGTGTGAGAGATTATTTCAATGGATTCAATTATTCCACTAGACAAGTAAACTGAGCTCATGGAGTAATTAGGGATAGAGTTAAGAACAAAATTAATAAGGATGGCTTTGTCAGCTTGAGATAAAATTGATTGCTTCCAACCTTGGATTCTCTTAGAGACTTTAGTAGTCAGATCCTCTTGGAATTTAAGAGGAATATATTTGAAGGATATAAGGTTCCCAGGTATGGAAAAGGAAAGAAGCCAATATTAATACCCAAGGTGGTTTTGATAATATTTTTATGAAGATTATTAAACTTTGGAGGGAAATACAAGGCAGACATGTCAATGTTTAGCTTTTGATTAGTTAAAATCGAGAAGTTTTCTTTAGAGATTGATAGTTTGCTTTGGTGGCTTTTATAAAGATGAGGAGGTCATCAACATATAAGAGATGGCTAAAAGATTGAGATCCTAAAGGGAAAGGAATAGGTTTTTTCAATGCTACTTGCTGGTTTATTAAGGATGAAAATACTTGAGACAACCAAGAACAAATAGGGGGAAAGAGGGTCACCTTGCCTAATTCCTCTAAAACTATTGAAGGGAAGGGAATGAATTCCATTGATGAGGCATGTATATTTAGGTGATTTTACACAGGCAATAATCCGAGAGATAAATTTGTGAGGATAATTCATGGACCTCGTGGTTTTTTCAATAGCTTTCCAAGAGACCCTGTCAAAAGTTTTTTTCATATCCACTTTTAAGATTAAGAATTTATTTCTTCCAAATGTGATTGAGTGTGCTATTTCCTAGGTGATACATATGTTATCTTGAATGGATCTCTCAAGGATGAAAGCACACTCAGCATGATCAATTAAAGAAGATAAAGTAGGTTTTAACCTCTAAGCCAAGATTTTTGCAGTCAACTTATATATTACATTGCATAAAGAAATGGGGCGATAATAAAAAATTAATTTAGGCTGCTTTACCTTAGGAATAAAGGTTATGGATGTATTTTACCATTCCGAGGGCTTGCTTAAGTGGTTAAAGAAGGAGATGATTTCATTTGAGATTTCACTACCAATGATATCCCAATAATTTTTATAAAATTCTACCGTAAACCCATTTGGGTCAGGGGCCTTTCCAGGTCCCATAGACCATAGACATTCTTTAATTTCTTTGTGAGTGACTGGGACATTTAACTAGTCCATGAACTGTTGGTCTAATTGAGGCAAGACAGGCCATACATGAGGATTATTATTTGGTTGATTAATGGGTCCCCGGAGATTAGTATAGTGCTGTACAAAAAGATCCCTGATTTGAGCGTCCTCAATTATGGTATTATTGTTTTCATCAAGAATGAGGGGAATTTGATTTCTCTTATGTCTAAGTCTTGTAGACATATGAAAGAAATTGATGTTTTTGTCCCCTCGCTTAAGCCAGGATACTCGAGATTTGCTCCACCGTTTGATTTCAATTTGCCTAAGTAAGGCTGAGTGTTTATGATAGGCTGCCCTAAGATTAGCAAGGCCAGATAGGAGAGGCATTGGCATCATCAATCAATTCTAGATGGTTGATAGTTAGTTGGGTTTCTTTCACTAGAGATTTCAGCCTGCCTAAAGAGTTTATATTCCATAGTAAGGTTTTGGTTTTTATGGCCTTGAGAGCTTGAAGGATACTACGGTGAGGATTGTTTGTGATCCCCATTTCTTTCTGTTCAAGATAATCTAACAAAAAATGCTCGGTTCACAGGATGCAAAGAATAAGAGAGGGGAATGATAAGGTTGAGAGGTCTAAGTTGGAGAGAGATGAGAATCAATGATGTGAGACTAACATTAGGGCACATGCAAAAAATCGCATTTGAGGAAATTACTTCAAACTGCACTTTGTCAAATTTTGTCACATGTTTTCCAAAATGCCCTTCGAAATACACTACAAGAAAATTACTATTTTTCGACGGATAATTTTTGACGGATAAAAATCCGTCGCAATTTGTGACGAATTTTGCGACGGAAATGTTTTCGACGGATTTTCTGACGGCTACGACCGTCGGAAATAAAAATAATAAATTATTTTATTTATTATATTATTATTTTATTTTTTGACGATTAGGAATGTCGATATTTCCAATGGATATCCATCCGTCGCAATTTCCGACGAATTTTCCAACAGTTACGACCGTCGAAAATGAAAATAATAAATTATTTTATTTTTTATATTATTATTTTATTTTTCGACGATTAGGAATGTTGATATTTTCGACGGATATCCATCCGTCACAATTTCTAACGGATTTTTCGACGGCTACGATCGTCGGAAATGAAAATAATAAATTATTTTATTATTTTTATTTTTTGACGCTTAGGAACGTCGATATTTCCGACGGATATCCATCCGTCACAATTTTCGACGGATTCTCCGACGATTACGACCGTCGAAAATGAAAATGATAAATTATTTTATTTATTATATTATTATTTTATTTTTCGACGATTAGGAACGTCAATACTTTCGACGAATATCCATCCGTCGCAAATTTTGACATAATTTAAATGAAAATAATAAATTATGTAAAGACTTATATTATTATTTTATTTTTTTGACGATTAGGAACGTCGATATTTCCGACGGTTGTAACCGTCGGTAACTGTATAATAATATAATATGAGGAGTATTTTATTAATATAATTAGCGACAGTCCAAACCGTCGCAATTCGACGGTTCCGACCGTCGATAATAATTAGCGACAATTCAAACCATCGGTAAAATAAAAAATAAAAACTATATAAATATTTTATTTTTATAAATAAATATTAACGATGGTTCAGACCGTTAGTAAACTAAAAAATAAACATTATATAATAAATACAATATATTACCGATGATTTGACCGTTGATAACTTTAAAAATAATTAAATATTACATTAATATATATCTTTACTAATTTTTTTATGGTCATGGCCGTCAGTAATTAAAAATTCTCTCCCCTTGCTCTTTTTTTCGTTTTCCCGCTTCCCAACTTTCTACTATATATATGCATTTTTACTTTCTCACTCTCCATTCTCCACTTCTTTCCCTCTCTCCTCTCTCTCTCCATCTCCTATTTTGCCGGCCCGACCCGCCGGTGACCTCTCTCGGCCGGCGACCTTCTCCCCCTCCGCGGCCGGATCGGCCTCCTATGGCTCGGATCGGCCTCCCCGCGGCCGGGATCTGGCCGCGGGTGGCCGGATCAGCCTCCCCGCAGCCAAGATCTGGCCGCGGGCAGCCGGATTGGCTGCCTCCGGCCGCTAATTTTTTATTTTTAAAAATTTCTTTGCAATGGTTGCGACCGGAGAAAGATCGACAGTTGCAACGACCGTCGAAAGTTTCGACGGATTGTGATCGTCGAAAGTTTTGGCGAGTTGCGACGACCGTCGAAAGTTTCGACAGTTGCGGCCGTCGAAAACTTTCGACGTTTGGAACCGCTAGGACTTTTCGGACAGTTGGAACAGTCGGCCGGGACTTTTCAGACGGTTGGAACAGTTGATATTTCTGACGAATTTTTTACGACCGTCGCAAATCGGTCATTTTTTCGACGGATCAATTTCGTCTGAAAAACCATCAAAAATTGTATTACCGACGATTTTTGGATTAATTACCGATAGTTTTGGCCGTTGGTAATTAGTATTTTTCTTATAGTGATACATGTGACCGCCCCCGCACCAGATGAACGTTGTGTAACCACTGTGGATGATGAGGGGGACCCAAACCCTGTGGACTCTTCTCACCTGTCGGATCGAAACGGGTCCATGCATTCACGCCCTCCGAGTCTACGCGGTCGAGTCGCATTGTACGGAACGTGAACAGTGAGGATATTTATGTAAATTCAAGTCCCACCCGCCTGCCCGCCCCCTTTGGCCATGGGTCTAGAGTGATGCCCTCGTGTCCATGTGGGCTCATGTGGAGGCATGTCTGTGGAGGGGTTTTTAACAACCTCACAACGAAAAGGGGCAAAGGTGGCAGTCTCTCGACTGTTGGATGAGGAAATATGTTGCAGATGTACGGGTGAGATTTCGCATCAAAGTGGTCACGCTACGTACTAACGGTTGCTAATATTATATTATTTGAGTAATATGTGTTAAGATTTAAGTTTGAATTGCAATTTTTAGTTGTTGGAGATAAAAGATGGAGATGGCAAAATTTTGCTTAAGACACTAAAAATAGTAAAAGAAAAAATATAGTTGCAATATATATATATATATATGTCAAATACTATTTTAATAAATTTAGGTGAAGTCTTGATTTGATAAAATAATGATTTAAAAATAGGAATTTTAGGTGATATATTAGTTTGAATTTTAAATTTTGACAATTTAATTTTATAAATCTTTTATTTGAATCCAAATGAAAATTAGTCTATAGTTTATCATTATGCAAATATTACATCCGAAATTTCAGTCTTTAATTTTATTTTTGAAATTATAAAAAATTATATAAACATGAGAACTTATAATATGCATTAATTTACAATATAATAAACAACTTTTAACTTATGGAAATTTAACTATGATATTCAGATAATAATTAATAGGTTGTTGAGAGAACAACTCAAAATATTATAAATTTAAGAAAATCACATAAAAGGCAATAAAAATGGTGAAAATAAAAAAGAAAATTGTGTCCAAAATATAGTAAATACAAGATTTTTAATTGACATTTTTTCTTTCATGTTCAATATATAAGTGAAACTTGCAATGAATTCCATCATGTTTGCCAAGTATCAAGAATGACATTTTCATATTTTACTAATCTTGAAAGAAAAAGGAAATATAGATTATGTACTCAAGCTATCCAACATATCATTTTTGTTGTGCATATCGTCGTTCATTAGAAATAATTTCATGGTGATCTAAAAAGTAAGAAGATTGGAAACATCAACATCATCATTAAATTTGATTCTACAATGCTCACTTAGAATCATCAGAAGCTCACAAACTGCCCTAGCATACAGAAATGCCATGCTATATATTTGAAAAATACTTCAATATTTTGCTAGTGATGATTTAGGCATGTGTTTATGGAATTCCAATTGTATTGCATACCATATCTCTGATCAATTTTGACGAGGAGCGCAGCCTCATGGACTCTTGAATGTTTTAAAATTTTATTAAAGTACGTGAATGTTAAATATTGTGGTGATAAAAAATTAAATATAATTTTGTGTTCAAAGCATTAACAACAACTCTATATACGGCTTAAAAATAATTGAATTATGACTTTAAACATACATAAAATATGTTTTAAAATCATCTTATGCTTTCTTTTGTTCAATTTGTTGTTATAATATTAGAAGATGAAAAGTTTCTATCTCAATAACTATGAAAAAAAATATGATACTTTTCTCATCATATTTTAATTAAATGTTTACTTTTCATTCCTCGATAATTTTATTTAATCCATGGTATGAATATTTTATTTTGTATTAATGATAAATAAATATTTTATTTGAATTTTTATAATTAAAATTTTCATGTTTACTTGTTAGCACTAAATTTTATATTAAATTTAGCGGAGCCATAAATTCTTGTCATAAACATTATATAAAAAAAATAGGTGGTTTAAGATTATCTGGTTATTGAAAAATCTTCATGATAGAAAAATAATTATAACCTACAAAATTAATTATATTAATTAATATTAAAAATATGACAACTCATGACATATTTATCTTGATTAAAGAAAGTAAATATGTTTATTAGTCAAGTGAAATATTTGGGTAAATTACATGAATGATCCTCCAACTTTGAGCCGATTTCCAACTGGTCCCCCAACTTTAATTTGTAACCAGAACATCCCTCATCTTTTAATTCCTTGCATGATTAGTCATCTTGACCGGTGATAGTGAGTTTCTCGATTGCCTTGCATACATGGCCGACACGTGAGCCATTTCTCTCTCATTCACATCATTTAAGTCACCCACATCATTTAACGCTCCAATCTAGATAAATTACACGGATCGTCCTTCAACTTTGAGTCGATTTCTAAATAGTCCCCCAACTTTGATATTATTGCATGATTCATCCACTTGACCGATAAGAAACAGTCTTTCGATTATCTTGTGACGTAGCATAATAAAATATAATAAAAAAATTAACTAGTTGACATCACATAATAAAAAATATTATAAAAACTTAAGAACGCGGACGAGCTGACAGAGGAGGTGTGTCGGCCCCCTTCTCCAAGCTCGCCCTTTGGCGAGTTAGCATAGGGGGTGCCGACCCCTCACCAAGCTCACCTACTGACGAGCTTCGCACAATGGGCGCTAATGCCCCCTCGCGAGTTCGTCGACGCCCTATCATTTTTATTTTTTAGTCTCTCAACTTTGAGTCATTTAAGATCGCCGACGAACTCACGAAGGGACATTGGTGCCCCTTGTGCGAAACTCGCCAGTGGGCGAGCTTGGAGAGGGGGGTCGGCGCCCCCTATGCCAAATTGCCAAAGGGCGAGCTTGGAGAGGGGGCCCGACACCCCCCCTCTGCCAGTTCGTCCGTGTTATTAAATTTTTATAATATTTTTTATTGTGTGATGTTAGCTAGTTAAAATTCTTTATTATATTTTATTATGCCACGTCGTAAGATAATCGGGAGACTGTTTCTTACCGGTCAAGTGGATGAATCGTGCAATAATATTAAAGTTGGAAGATTATTTAGAAATTGACTTAAAGTTGGAGGACGATCCATGTAATTTATCTGATTTGGAGTGTTAGATGACGTGGATGAGAGAGAAATGACTAACGTGTCGGCCACGTATGCAAGGCAACCGGAAAACCCACTACCACCGATCAAGAGGACTAATCGTGCAAAAAAATAAAAGATAAGGGACGTTCTGATTACAAATTGAAGTTGGAGGACTAATTGGAAATTGACTCAACGTTGGGGGACCATTCGTGTAATTTACCCGAAATATTTGTACGAAAGTAATCAAGAAAAGATAAAACATGATATTAATCAAATGACATGTGTTGATTTTTTTGTAGTTATTTAGAATGAGGCATTTCATCTTCCCATATTTTATATTATAAAAAGTGAAGGCATAATAGGAAAAGAGGAGTAACATTAAGATTCCAGGTGCGTCATTAAGGACACCCAAGATGAAAAATATCATTTCAAAATCTCAAATGATAAAAAAGAAAGAAGAACGAAAGAAAATTCAAAGTGTTATAACATAAGGATTATTTTCATAAACCTCCCCTAAACTATCATGATTTTCTACATTTAACCCTAAATTATGAACTTATTTTTTTAGATCTCTAAACTATCGTGACTTTTCCACCTTAGTACTCCCGTCTACTTCTGTTATGTTTTTTTCGTTACTTTTACTTTTTTCATTTATGAAAAGACTAACTTACCCCTTCCTTTAGAAAAATATGAAATAGCAAATATAAAAAATAAAAAATCATTGGAAGAATTAAAGTGGTAAAAAAAGTCATTTATGAAAAATACTAAATTATCCTCCCTTCGATTTTTTTCATTTTGCATTTTTATATTTTTTTATTTGATGTGTTATGGAGGGAGGGATAATTTAGTCTTTTCATAAATAGAAAAAATAAAAAATAACGGAAAACATAACAGAAGTAGACAAAAAGGCTAAAGTGGAAAAGTTTAGCGATAGTTTAGGGATTCAAAAAAATAAGTTCATAATTTGATATTAGATGTGGAAAATCGTAATAGTTTAGGAGAGATTTATGAAAATAACCTTAAAAGTAACCATAAGAAAATATAAAGTAATGCATGAAAAGAAAGAATGTAAAGTTGTTAAGTAGCAAGTAAGAATCATGAAGTTATTATGCAACTCATTGGATAGATAAATAAATGAAGAATAAACATAATGACATGAGTTATTTAACTTTATGCTTATATGATATTACGATGAGTATAAGATTATGTAATGTAAGAATAGTTATTTCTTAATCTCCCATAAATATTATGATTTTTCGCATCTAACTTCAAGGTATGAACTTACCATATTCCTAAACTTTACCCCGTTTTCCACTTTAGTTCTTTTGTCTAATTCTATTAATTTTTTTATTTTTTATTTTTTTCATTTATGAAAAGATTAAAATGTCATTCCAAAAAGTCTTCTATATTTTAATGTTAAATAATAATAAAAAGTAAAAAATATAAAACTTTTTCCAAATTATTCTTATGTATAAAGATCCTCTTTCGGACGAAAGTTTCAATATTTTTTAGTTTTTTATATTATTTTTAACATTAAAAGAGAGAAAAAGTTTATGGAAGGGTATTTTAGCCTTTTTATAAATGGAAAAAAGTAAAATTAATAAAAAAATTAACAGAATCAGACGGGCGGACTAACGTGGAAAATGAGATAAGTTCCATATTTTGAAATTAGAGGGGAAATCACGATATCTTATGAGAAGTTTAAGGAAATAACTCATGTAAGAATGTCATACCCGAGTCAAGATAATGATATTTTTATTTTATTATGTAACGTAAGGAATTCAAGATAGTTTATGACATATATATTTTTTTCGATCGAGACCCACCGATGTTTAGAACTATTAACACCCGACTAATCTGATATTCGAACGGGAGCGATATGAATTTATGATGGTGATAAATGCAATGTACATAAATACAAACCTTTACATATTCTAACGAAAAAACTTTACACTATATATCAGATAATTTAGAATAAGAATGATGTGATAGAAATGTTGCACATGTCCTAATTAAAAAAATTCTATGATTTTAATTGAAATAGTGAAACTAGTTATGTAATGACGTTTTAAGGTGTTTAGAATTGTTAGTTGAAGATTTATTATATGATTACTATAAAGTTTTTATTGATTATATATATTTTTAAAGTAGTATGAACTTTTGTTGTTAAATAATTAAAGTAATATATGTCTACATTTTGTTATCAGTCGAATCTCTGAACATTTTTTCTCATTCAAAAGAAAATTGGTGGACTTTGTAAAAAACAAATAAATTTTATTGATCGAAATTAAATTCCAAATACCATATTTGGGAACTCATACTATTTTTGAATAATCTAAATTATTCTATATGCATTAAAACCCTTGAATTTAAAAAAAAATCATATGATTACAAAAGAAAATAAAATCAATTAGTTGGGAGCTTTATATAAAGCGCAATGGGGGCGACCGGCCCCCCACTATCGCCGAAACGAGTACTTGGTTCCGCATCTCCTCCTCCGCTTTCTCTTTCTTTCTTTTGCCCCCTCCTCCGTAAGAAAGCGGAATTGAAGAGGAAAAGTGATTCTTGGATCTTGTCCTTAGTCCTTACCGATTCATGGTCCATGATGGCCTCCGCCGTCGTCAACAACCTCGCCGCCCTCTCGCCGGACAGCTTCCTCGACTGCCCTCCCTCCGCCTCCGCAGCCTCCTTCCCCTCCTTTGGCTGGCTCAGCCCCACCCGCATCTCCTCCGTCTGCGAGAATGACGTCTCCGCCGGCGAGGACCCCGGCGCCGCCGGAAATGACATCGTCTTCGACTTCGAGTTCCGCCTCCACGACCCCGTCGCAATGCTCCCCGCCGACGAGCTCTTCTCCGACGGGAAGCTTGTCCCGCTGCAGCTTGCCATCGCGAAGCCGGCCCCGGACAGCCTCGCCGCCACTGGAGCTACCGAGATCCGGTCGCTGGAGTCTCCGAAGACGCGGAGGAAGGCGGAGATCCCCGGTCCGGATCTTTACGCGTTCTCCCCTCGCGCGCCAAGGTGCACTACTCGTTGGCGGGAACTACTCGGCTTCAAGAGATCGCAGAGCCCCCTGCCTGCGGATCCCCAGAGGACTACGTCGATTGCTGCCGTAGCCGCTGCGCCTGCTGCCGTTGGTGGTTCCGCGGCGAAGAGTCCTAGCCATAGGTCTCTGAGGAACCTCCTCCACCGGAACGTGAAACCGGCTTCTCTGGACTCATCGCTGAGCCTTCCACTCCTTCGCGACTCAGACTCCGAATCGCTCTCCATCTCCTCTCGGCTTTCGCTCTCATCCTCCTCCTCCTCCTGCCCGGACCACGACGACCTCCCGAGGTTCTCGCTCGATTCGGACCTAAAGGCTCCGGGCTTTCTTTGCCGTAACGCCCAGCCGCCCCCGATCCGCCTGGTCCGCCCCAGGACGTCGAAGAGCGAGAGCGGCGGTCACCATCCGCCGGTTTCGAACGCCGGACGGAGCCCGATCCGGCGCGTGACGGAGATGGCGCCGCCTCCGCCGAGGACCGTCTCCATCGAAAGCCCGCGCATGAACTCGTCGGGAAAGATAGTTTTCCAAGGCCTGGAGCGGAGCTCGAGCAGCCCCGGCAGCTTCACCGGCGGTCCGAGGCCGCGGCCCCGGGGGATGGAACGGTCCTACTCCGCCCACGTCCGCGTCGCCCCGGTCCTCAACGTCGTGCCTGTCTGCTCCCTGCGCGGCTCGGCGAAGTCCGTCTCCGTCTTCGGGCTGAGTCAAATGTTCTCGCCGCAGAAGAAGGACAAGGACGCGCCGCCTCAGAAAGCGCTGACTCGGCCCGGGTCGACTCAGCAGGGTTCGAATCGTCTCGGATCGGGCAAGACCAGGTCCGATCGAACTCCCAGAGGAGAGTTCACCCGCACCAGCAGGTAAAGGCCGCCGCCTCCAGAAATGATAGCAGTTAGAGCGGAACCAAATTTTTAGAAATAATTCCTCTTTTTTTCTCATTTAAATTGTTCCCTTTTTCCCTCCAAAATTTTAATTTGGGGGGTTTCGTTTTTACCACTTCTTTTAATGTAAATAACTTGATGTCTTATTTTTTACCACGCGTTAATTTGGAATCTGAGCTATTTAATTTGGTGTCCATTGCAGGCAACAGATGTTAACCTTATTTATTCTTTTTTAATCTTGCGCTAATGCGCGCGGTTCCGTTATATGCTCCGTTACGTTTTGTTTCTGTTTTTCCTGGGCTTCTTCCCTAGTTGTTATGTTCGGTTTGGACCGGTCCGTTGGGTGGGGCGTCATGTGCGTTACGCCTCACAGTTTCGTCGTATTGTGTGATTATTATAATATTAAAAAAAATTAAAAAAAAGGATCGTGTTATCCGCGCATTATAGAGTTATTGTACGTTTTCGTTCTAAAGTACGCCGGTCTGGTGCCTTCCCTCCGTCCATCTCGACCTCCACCGTACAGTTGTACCATGCGGTGTGCCCTTCTGACAATAACATTAAAATATTTTGAGCTCTTTGTTTTCTTTTTTGCTTTGAGTTATTATATAATAATAATATTAGTAAAAAATTTCTGGGGAAGTGATTCCCGAGATATGAATTCAGAGGCTGTTCCTCCTGCAGCTGCAGTCGCAGAGGGCCTCGCCTCGCAGCAGCGTGATGAATAATTTGCACGTCCCCGGATTTATTGCATTTACTTAATGTATCTCGAGTATTATTGTATTATTTTAAGATCCGCAATGGATCATTATAATGTCTTTATCTTTCTGTATCCTTTCGAACTATTCAGTTAATCAAAGATCACTATCAGCGTTCTAAATATCAAAACCGGAAGAAATCAAGATCAACGAAGAAATTGTGGATCACTTGTGGGTTGTTGCCTTATTTTTATTTGCGGTGGATAAATTTGTGCAACACCGTTAGATGAGTGAGCTGTGAAGACGCATCGATGTTCGTAGCAGCAGCACAGTAGCACACTGAGCTAGAGAAAAAGAAAAAGGAGGGGGCCTCTCAGGGGTCGTAGCGTAGGGTGGAGTTGGTGATATTTTGATATGATGGTCTGCAGGCAGCGGCTGCACCTGCTGCCTATCTCTGCAGTCAAGTCAGTGTGTGGGGGTTTGGAAACTTTGCTGGTGCCTCAGGAAGCAGGATGCTGTTCCTCCCCACGAATCTAATCGTCCCTCTCTTTCCCCCCATCCCATCCAATTCCCCCTCCCATATGATATATTATTTTTGCGTCCTGACATTTGTTTAAGCTTCTTATCATTATGTAGCCTAAAAAGAAAAGGGCCTGTGGGTTCTTCAATGGCTTTGGCTCCTTGTGAGTGAAGTAGAGAGATTCCTTAGCTGTTGTTGTGTTGTTACATTACATATTTATTAATATTCTAAGTTGGATTAGTCGATTAAAGATTGCGGGAGTCAGAGGAACCATGTGAGCCCTGGTTGTACTTGTTTTTTTATGATCCTCTGTTGATTGGATTGACTGGCTTTTCTTCTAGGACTTGCTGCAACCTCCTCCACCTCCTCAGTCCTCCCCCATCCTAATGGGGACCCTCATGGCGCGAACACACCCACACGGACAACTTTGCTCAATGCCCTGCCATCTTCATGTGAGAAGAAAAGCTTGGCTCTTGTCTTTTTTAGTTGTGGAAATGACCTGGTCGCAGAAAATGTGTACCCATTCATCGCTCTCTCGTGCCTTGAATCAGTGATGAAAAAGTTTGCAATGTACTTAGGAGCAGGCCAGAAATAATTGATGTTTTGCTAAATGGAGCATGGCGATGGGGGATAGAGTTCACCTTTCTCCGCCTGTGTTGGAGGAGTTTTTGTTTTTACAACTGTAAAAGGTGGAAAAAGAGAAAGAAGAAAAGAAGTGAACGGATGAAGAATGCAAAGTTAGCAAGTGATTTATGGAATCTTATTTTCAAGAATAAAACAGTTGCATGCATATGCTTCCATCAAGGTGCTGGTACCTACCTTATCTGCACACCTTGATGAGAGTTGTAGGCTGGCATTATGAACTCGGCCTTGCAGGACCAAATGGGGCCTGGTCAGAAGTGTATTGCTCCTCTTAGTCTTTCAGGCATTGCTCAACGGGTGTTCATGGATCTTTTAATGCAACTCTTCCTTTTTCTATGTCTGCATTTATGTGCAGAGATCATCCCACGGATGGAAAGCTCAACTTTGTGATTTTGGATCGGGTAAAGTGTCTAATGTCACATAGTATTAATGTTTTTTCCAGTAAAATTGAAAGCTGTGGAGTAAGATTCTAAATCGTATCAATTAGGAGAGATGAAATATAAGGTTGGTCATGGCTAAAACTTGAGAACAAAAAACCATGTTCTGCATGTTACGAGTTGTTTGCTCACATGTACAATTTTTACCTTGTTCATCTGTTAGGTGTTGTTTACGCACATGCATAATTTTTGTCCAAACGCACGAGATATGAATAATCTTGATATGCACAAATCTGAGACATATGAATGATCGATACAAGCAAAGAAGACAAAGTCAATTTTAGACTGTTTTCTCGCAAACTTTTTTCTTTGATAGCAGAAAAAAACACACATTTCGGAGATCCTAAATCTTAGAAGATTCGTATACAATAGAAAAGATAAAATGTTTCCTCCCCTTAATAGTATGAGCTATTGCTTTATGGGTTACCACATAGAGTCAAAATTGAATTACTCAAAGGCATTATTACTAAAGTTTATACCGAAAAATGCGAAGGTGCTAAATTTAATTCCCTTCAATAAATGTATTATATGATGTGAAAATCCTTTTATAGAGTTCATGGATCATTACAGTGCTGCCGCAAGAAAGGAAAAAGAAAGACAAAACCAAGCAGAGCGACCATTGTGGCCTTGTTGGCTTTTAAGCTTGGGCCTGGTAAGAGATGTTCTCCACGGCTGCGTCCATTTGCTGTGCTCAAGATCTGGGGACAGCAGCTGCAGCAGACATTCATTTTCTTGTCCTCTCTCTGATCAGTCCATAGAATTGAATCAGTCAATGCTGCATGCATTTGGATCGCCACCGAGGAACAACATGGAGGAGGTTTACGTGTGTTCAGTCTGGCTTAGTCCTCCTCTATGTATACTATGAACACTGGGACAGATTTGCGTGTGTTCTCTCTGGCTTAGTCCTCCTCTATGTATACTCCATTCGTAACTTCCTTCTCATTTGGAACCAAGCCTCAGAGAGCTCGAGTAACTGTTAGTTGATGAAGGAATTGGTAATAAATAAATAAGGGTATTATCGAAATATCTCGTAGCGAAAGACAGATCATCGAAAATTTTTCTACGTTGCTTTGGACTCGTCGTCGAGAACTTGATCACGAGAAAGGAGAATACATGTTCACAATCCATGTCACGAACATCGTCGGAACCTAGGCAAGAACAGTGAATGTCCAATGAAATTCATCGGACAACACACATGCACACCCCAAAAGAATGGCCGAGCACCACTTTTTATAGTGCATCTTGGACCGTAATTAAGTAGTTAATTAAACTGCATGGAGTGCAGTTACGTCCGAAGTCCATTAACGAGTGTAATGTCCAACAATCTCTCACTCACACTTAATGGGCTTTTATCCATATACGATTTCAGTAAATGTTCGTTATGGTAAATGGATCGTGCGACCTACGAGAAAATCCACAACTAAGAGGGAACTATGACCTGTTAGGGATACATAGTCACTCAACCACTTGAGAGCCTATACTATGACCTATTAGGGATGCATAGTTGCTCGATCAATTTGAGAGACAAAGTTATGACCACATAACTGCGCAATCAATGTGTGAGCGCATGCTATAACGTGTTATTGTTACATAACTACTCAACTATTATGTGAGTTAATACTATGATTTATCAATAATACATAATCGCTCAAACATTCATATCTCGCTTTGCCTTAGAAATACCTTGCTTGCATACTTCAAACGACACACGTCTTATCATGCATGATTTCGATTGATCTGTATTTGTATGCTTACGTATTTGACCAATTGCATCACAAATACCATGCAGCACCGGTGAATCTTTCTCTTACCCTCATATTTCTCAGTTCTAAGTCAACTGCTTTCTTAGTCGTGGCTCGACGATCCGTATACAATTTTAGCTTTTGAGTACCTCGCTAAAGTAGCAACACTAATATATTACCTTAAAATATAGTCAAGAGTCTAAGGTCAATCTTCGAACTTGTTCAACTCTTTAAAGACTCAATGAAAAATTATAAGTATTCGTCAATTCTTAAGGTCGACTTAGCATACTAGGTTCATAACCAAGTACTACGGTAAGAGCATATGTCATAAACTCATAACACTGCACAGACTGGAGTCCAGACGTTTACCCATGAGGCCTGACTTGAGTCCTCCCACTAGTCGCCCAAGAATTGGCACCACAAAGTCTCACATCTGCTTTATCTTATCAGGCTACACAAAATTATATATAAACTTGTGTCATCCTCTCGAACATATCAGGGCGATATTAGATCATATAACTGGATCTAAATCATTTCATCTCTGCTCGCTATACATTAAGCGTCGAGGCAATTATTCGTGTGATTGATAATCTCGTGCTTGATTTGACATACTCTACATGCATTATAAAAAACATTAACTAACTCTAGAATAAAATTTAAAATAATTTTATTCATCATAAGAAGATATAGAATACATCATCCAATAAACTTTGTGCATGTTAATGCGTCAGTCGAACATGCTTAGTACGTATCACATACTTACACATGTATTCATCAACCATATCTTCTTTACATTATCAAGACATACTAGACATTAATGTATTTTCCCTTATAATGGTTCATCCTTTTTATCAAGCAATAGTGTCTCATTATTCTCTTAATCGTCATCCAATATAAGGGCCCTGTATAAATACGTAAACTTTTCATCATTAACACAAATATCAGACTGCTCAACTTATTGTGCACGTCTGATCAATGATCGTGTTTACAAAAGGACATTTCCTTTTGTTATTCATAGAGTTTTAGAAAATATTTATGAGATTTAAATTTATCTCTTGTAATAAGACTATCATTGGGTTTAGGGTTTAGGGTAGAATATTCAATTCGTCTTTATGATAGACGACTCTTGCTACAAAGCAATAAATTTACTTGAATAATTCTTATTTAAATTTCACGCTCGATGTGAATATCTGTAACACCTATGTCATTTCTCTAGAAAGACATTAAATTCTTCATTAATAGAAGAAATCTCTTATTACTTTTAGCTATACTCAAAATTATTTCATATATAATGTCGACATCTTTATCCATAAAAAATGAATATGCATATAATGATACTTATATCACTATTTAGATGAATACTAAATCCATAAATGGACCGTCGCAAATTACATATTGTGCTCAATATTTTACATTTAAGCATTCAAATAACTTTATGTAATTTTCATCTAATACATATGTGAAATAATAACTAAACTTTTGATGAACAAGATAAAAAAATATAGTTTCTCTATAGTCAGCACTCCTTTTGCGACTATTATTTTTCATCACTTTTTAAAATCTCTTATCATCTATATCGACTTATTCAAGGCAAGACAGATGATTTAAAAAGTCATTGACTTGATTTTCTTTTTTAGGTTCTAACTTTTTGCATTAATCTATTTTCTTTATCTAGGTCGAGAGAGCTTCCATCACTTATTTTAAGCTCATGTGTATTTCATATAGTCATTCGATATTGGCAACGTGAAACACAACTCATATATTTTAATAAATGAACATTAATCATGAGTTGATTGTGAATTGCTCCCACTTGGAGTGAGGTGTGTGAAGAGAATATGGACAAACCACAAATCAATCCGCATACATTGTCAACTCTGAATTTTCAATTTTTGAAGATATTACATAATCTCGTTCAACCAAAAATATATTCATGAATGCTACATCTCTACTTGATATTTTAGTAACATTTAGGTAGCATTAATAACAACATTCCAAATACAAAATTAAAATTTATTTGCGCCATACATTCAAGTATATTATGGTTGCATCGTAATCGCAACAGTTATAATTGCGAAATATAGTTAGTCGTATCATCAATAGACTATCTGAATAAGTCTCAACCATTTCAAATTATCAATTTAGTTAGCAAGGCATTAATCTTGCGATCATAATTGAATCTCCATCTAAGTACATAAATTTGTATAAAATAATTCATATTATCAACTTAGATAAATCATATGTATGATTTATAATGCAAAAATGTGATGAAAGAAATCATATAGAACCTTAGACATTCAATACGAATGGATTGTTGTAATTTTCTGTTCATAAATAATTTTCATATTTTTCTTGTCAATTAGACATTGTTATAAAAGTGCAAAAATAATTTTAGCGAAATAATTTATTTCTCAAACTAGTCTATATTTATATTGCCTCAAAATATGTCACAATTTGACTAACCAAAACTTTTGACAAACTTATATATGTCACATATGACATAAATATTCAACTTGAATACTCAAAGTAATTAAGACATAGAAAATTATTTTTTAGAAAATTATCATAAAGGAATTTTATTAATACAAAATTTAATGATAAACGTGAATACACAGCTACGTTTGTCCAAAATATCAAATGTAGATGCTATACATATATCCATTTTAAAATAGTGGTATAGTAGGACAATGTGATAAAAAGATTATCTATTGCAAAAGAAAATTTTGCAAGTCAATCACTTTTAACTCCCACTTTCATGTTGTTTCCAACTATGTCCTTTGGCTTAAATGACTAAGTCATGCAAAGAATTCATTATTTTTTAATTGCACAATAAGTTGTTCCAATAATCTAAGTCCACAAAAGGACGAGTTTCAATAGCGAACAATATTATTATTAAACAAAACTATCATACGATTATATCAGCATTTTTTGACTCAGTACAATCACGAGCAAAAATTATCGTATTTGCCACAAGTGTAGCACATTGTTTTGCATATATTAACTTGCCATCATCCTTCTCACATCAATGTGAATAACATTAGCCCTTTTAGTATCTATACATTATTCCCTGAACTATGATATCTATCGAAAACTTGCAGCCATTTTCTTATTTTGACATGGACAACATATGCCATAATTGAAGATGAGGCACGTTCTTCAAATAAATGTCAAAATCTTTGATATTTTCACCAAACATTAATATGTGCGCAAGCTTACTATACTTATTATAAATAAGTAAGTATCAGGTGGTCATTCTAAGAAATATGATCAAGATTCTCTAACTCAGTCGTCAAGTTTATCATCACATACAAATATATAACATATCTGTTGAAGAAAAACTTATGTAAGAGTTATTATTTTCTCGATGATATTGTTACATCAAGATCGTGCGAATCATGATAGTGATCGTGCTCGACGGAGATCATCTTTTGCCATGTGTCACTTTTTACATATTCCTTTTGACTTTGTCCTATTGCAAAGACTCCTTTTTTGTGTCATTTATGTATGGTCATACGTAAGGGAAATGAGTTAGTTTTTGCATGTCTTCTTATCGCATATATTCATAAATAATGATATAATAATATTTTTAAGGTAATGACATCGAGATGGTTGCTATGCTCCCACTCATCTCCCACTATCCGAAAAAATAATTATCATTTATTAAAAATAATATGTTGCGCCAAGGTATACTATTCTAATCATTTAGGAAAACAAACATTCAAAAAAGTCTAAAAAATATATAATGTGATTAACGTACAATTTTCAAAATGTGGTCAGGACAACCAGAGTTCTGTGATGGGAGCTCTTCCTTACATTTATAAGGTGTTAATTAGAAAACCATCACTCCTTCGCCTTGTCACCACAATAATTGAAAAAATGTCATCACGCCATGTAAACATAATAATTCTTAAAGCGTTAACAGTCCACCAGGTAAGTCCATAGAGTAAGATGGTACTCAATTTCCTACTAACAATAAACTAATGAGGTAATAAATAAGGGTTTGGATATTATATTCGTAAAAATCTAATTCGCCTGTCAACCAGAACAATAAAAGTATTTTTTGTTTGAATAATCTCTCTAAGTTATAAGTTTCAGTTAATTGAAGAACTTCTTTTTGCTCAATGAATTATTCCCCTAACCTTTTTTTGTTTGTCTTCTACTTCTTCTGATTATGAATCTAAACAAATAAAGTTTCGATAGACCCGAAAAAAGGAATAGTAATCTTTTTTAATGAACAAGAGAAAAATCATTATAAGTTCCATACAAGATGATACAAGAAAAAGGATTTTCCACCCTTTTCAGTATTTTCGTAAACATGCACATGTCACGCACCACTCAATAAAAATTATTATCATGATCATCATACAAATTAAATGCCTTAGTCATATTTGAACTACCTATGTTTTATAATATCAAACATATATTCTAAGTTTTATGAAACATGTCACATTCATAATGAACAAATATTTATGCATTCAAAGTAAATACTACATAAATCACATATATGAATATTATATTATGCACACAAATAATCATATAATTCATTTACATATAAATAAATATTATTTGTCACACATATACATAATATAAGCATGATAACAGACATACAAATAATTACACAATTATTTTCATATGTCAAATTTTACATTTATGTCACAATAGTCTCAGTCATGTACATAAATTCATACCATGCATGTCTTATTAATTAAAAAATTATTGCATAAATTTTCATCACATAAAATTATGCAATTCATTTCATATATAATAAAAAAAACATATATGCACATATTTCTATTCATAAAGAAATATTTGTGTCATAATTAATGTACATATTTCAAATGAAAATGTGACAAAAATAATTTGTGCATAACTTAATATAAGTATAATTAATGACGCACATATTCACATAATATATATTATGCCTAATATGTAACCAAATTTCATTATGCACATATTCTTTCATAAAGAAAATAAATTCATATTACACAGTCCAAATCATATATTGAACTAATAATGTGCATAGGCCAATTATCATGTCAAATTACATAATTGTCACACTTAAATACACTTTACATACTACCCATAAAAACATATCATGTAATAACACATATGAAAGAATTTTACTTAAAATTCATAATCATATGTAATGCATGAAAAAATAACATGACTATTTCATGTACGAATAGATATGCATAATGTCACTAATATGCAAAAAGTAAATGTCATACAATATTCAGAAAATTTATTCTAAAAAAATTCTTTATTAACATTACATGATCATTTCTTTTATAAAACAATTTCCATATTCACATAATTATGCAAAAATACAAAAAATTTCATAATCAAACATCATAATCTGATTATTTTGTATTAAAACTAAGTACATATCACTCATACTTAGAGTTAAATGTGACATGATAATTTATAAGAATATCAATTACTATTAATTACACATAGTAACATGGCATAATATGCAAAATTCCATATGCATAAAAAAACATGCATATTAACTGTTATGGAATTTTCAGAAAATTATTCATAATTTTCTGACCAAATAATGTGCATAAATGACAAATATTCCAATTTATCATAATATGATTATCATGACATAAAATAACTAAAAAATGCATAATAACATACAATGCATACAATTATGTCAAACATATATCACAAAATTTTCAGAATTTTTTTAGTTTAAAAAATATATTTTTCATTTTTCTATACTTTCCTGAGTTTTTGTCTAAGTCTAATTAAAAAAATAAAATTAAAATAACTGTTCAATTCAGCCACTGCCGGCCCAAATCTTGCAGCGGGCCACTGGCTCGCGCGCATCTTGACAGACTGTGCAACGGGCCGTTGACCCCGTGCGCCGCGCACCGCACTTCGGGCCACTGGCCCGCACGCATCGCGTTGTGCAAGTGCCGCGCAGGGGGCCATGGCCCGCGCACGAAATCAGGCGGCACTGCGCAGCGGGCCGTAGCCTGCGCGCACGTTCCACTGTGTGGTGCTGCGCAACGGGCCGAAGTTCTGCGCGCGCCGCGGCAAACAGTGCCGTGCGGTGGCCATAGGCCTGCCCGTGCACTGTAGCTCGTAACAGTGCCATCGGCACTAGCACCATTGTTTTTTGTCCTTTTTTGGTTTCTGAATAGTGACATTTTTTCCTTTTTTTTTAAATTTGGAAAAATAATTAAAATGAGTGTACAATAATTCAGAATGAATTTGTATGAAAAAATGACAATGAAAAATATTTCGTTCTTCGGTTATGATCCTATAATTGAAGGCGCAAAAATTGCGCAATCCAAAAAATAAATGAAAAAAGTCATTTGGGCTCTGATATCAATTGAAGAAATTTGTAATAAATAAACAATGATATTATCATAATACCTCCAGCGGAAGACGAATCTCCGAAAACTTTTTTACGTTATTTTATATTCATCGTCGAGAACTCGATCACGAAAAAAGAGAACACTTGTTCACAATCCATATGCCATGAACATCGTCGAAACCTAGGCGAGAATATGCGAAGGACTACGGTGAATGTCCAATGAAATTCATCCGACAGCACACATGCACACCCCAAAAGAATGGCCGAACACCACCTTTTATAGTGCATCTTGGACTGTAATTAAGCAGTTAATTAAACTTCATGGAGTGCAGTTACGTCCAAAGCCCATTAACGGGCGTAATGTCCAGCAGTTGATATAGAGAGTGAGTTGTGTAGGAGTAGGAAGCCAGTAAGAGAAGTTACAGCTTGTTCTTATTCTTCAAATTATGATATTTACAGCAAGACTTGAGATCAGAATGCATGGAGATCCTGTTGAGGCACTGCAGCTACAGGATAATACGAGGGCCTACACAAGTACTGCAAGTTATACGCCAGATAAGTCGAGCTATTAATCCTTTTATCACTTCTATTAAGTTAGCATCATTCAATATACAATGTTCATATTTCTAGATATTTATATACAATGTTGATTAATCCATATATATATATATATATTCAATCTCATTTTTTTCGATAAAAGTGTATTCAACTATTTTCTCATCATTAATTTAATGGTGCCATCGGGGCCTAATGAAAAATTTAAATACTTATTTTATTTTTGATTTAATAATTATGATAATTGATTATTATTTAAATAGTTTCCATGAAATTATAAAATGATAAATACTGTTAACCTTATTTATAATGTGCACAAAAATAGTTACTTAGAAAAACATATATCACTACAAGAAATGTGAAAATTACAGACGGTTTCGACCGTCTGTAATTTTCTCGAAAATCATCGAAAATGTCATTTTCGACGGTTTTTTTGACGAAATCGATTCGTCCGACAAATGGTCGTCGCAAATCAATTTCTGACGGTTGGGAAAAAATGCCAGAAATTTCGACGGAAGTCTGACGGTCACGACCGCCGATATTTGCGGCGATTGACGAAATCGTCAAAAATTTGGCGATCGTGACCGCCGAAGCTTTCGACGGTTTCGTCAACTGCTGTAAATATCGGCGGTTGCTACCATAAAAAATTTCGGCGGCCGTCGCGCGATCGCTGAAGTTTCGACGGTCAAAACCGTCGCAAAAAAATTTTATAATATAAAAAAATCACTGGATCCGGCCGTGGGTGGCGGGTTTCGACTGCCCGCCAGGCGACTGGGTGGCCGGATCCGGCCGTCAGGCGGCCGATTTGGCCGCCTGGTCCGGCCCCCGGGGGGGAGAGAGAGGGAGAGGGACGCCGGTGGGAGAGGGTCACCGGCAGTTGATGCTTCATGTCCGGTCGGGAGGCTCACCGGCAGGGAGAGGGAGAGGGAGAGGAGAGAGAGAAGAGAGAGAGAGAGAGAGAGAGAGAGAGAGAGAGAGGAGTGGGGGAAAGAAATAAATTAAGGGATTATATATATATATATATAGGTGAAAAGATGAGAAAGCGGGGGAAAATAAAAAAAAAAATGGAATAATGAAATTTTAATTACCGACGACTCTGATCGTTGGAAAAGTAAATGTGAATTATTTTTAAAGTTACCGACAGTTATGAGCGTAAAAAATTATTTAATTATAAAAATAAAATACTATATTTAGTTATATATAATATTTATTTTTTATGTTACCGACGGTTTGCACTGTCGCTAATTATTATCGACGGTCTAGATCGTAAAAAATTACGACGGTTTGGACTGTTGCTAATTATATTAGTAAAATATTCCTCATATTATATTATTATACATTTACCGACGGTTACGACCGTAAAAAATATCAACGTTCCTAATCGTCCGTAAAATAAAATAATAATATAATAAATTACATACTTTATTATTTCCATTGCCGACGGTTGTAACTGTCCGAAATTCCATCGGAAATTACGACGGATGGATATCCGTCAAAAATATCGACGTTCCTAATTGTAAAAAAATAAAATAATAAAATAATAATATAACAAATTACATAATTTATTATTTCCATTTCCGACGGTTGTAACTATCGAAAATTCCGTCAAAAATTACGATGGATGGATATCCGTAAAAAATATCAACGTTCCTAATCGTTGAAAAATAAAATAATAATATAACAAATTACATAATTTGTGTAACCATAAAAAATTTCGTCGGAAATGTTTCCGTCGTAAAATTCGTCGCAAATTAGGATGGATTTCTATCCATCGGAAATTGCCAGTCGGAAAATGGTAATTTTGTTGTGGTGTATATATATATACATATATATTTAAAAAGAAGTGAAACTTAGATTAAGTAATTTCTCTAATGGAGTCCCGAAACAAAAATTGGATAAGACCCGAAAGTGGATTGTCCATCCAAAATTCTCGCCATTTGTGCGACCAAAATGAGCAATATTGCTTCATTTTTGTTACGAGGGCAATGAGAAACAATTGTCGGGTTAAGCCGATCCATTGCCTTCCAAATATCCAGGGTGATCCTTTTAAGCCTCCAAGGGTAGTGACACTCCTTCAGTATGATCTTGACCGGCGTTTCAGAGTTTGAGTAGATCTAGATGTGCGAGAGCTCTCTCAAAAGACAGCGAATGAGACCAGCAAGCATAGCACGTGCCTCAACCTCAATAACGGATGCCGCAAAGGTCCCAACCGAACCTGCAAAAGTAAATGAGCCGTCGTGAGTCCGAGTAATGAAGCCAATACCATGCATCCCTGCAGCTCCAAGGGAGCCATTTGAGTGCAAGGCAACCTAGTGCAGGGGTGGGTGCTCCCACTGGATCCGCAAGGGATCTTTTGGCCATGGGCGAGAAAAGTCTCAGGAGCGTGGGCGTTAGTAAAATCGTGGAAGCTGGCCAAAGCCCTTTCCCAAGTCATCTCCATGGTTACTTGCCGTGAATGAAAACGGATGTTGTTCCAAAGATTTCAGAGTTCCCAAAAACAATGAGAAAAAATGGATAAAGAAATGTTGTTTGACTATTGATCCATACCAGTTCCCTCCTGGATCCAGGAACCAAGATGCTAGGTATCCATATGCTGAAAGGAAATGTTAAGGTTTAATTGGAGAAGGGACCAAAGTTGGTGCACCACATGGCATTGGAAAAAAAAGGTGCACATTTGTATCAAGAGTAGTAACACATAGGGAGTAAGAAGGCTTAATAGTGTTGTAAAAAAGTAAAATACTGTCAAGTGTTGACAGTCGATTTTGAAAGAGCTTCCAAAGAAAAATATAGATTTTTGGCGGAATCTGAATCTTCCAAATTCTATTCCATGCGGCCCTCCACAAGAGGCTGGCAACATAGAGCAACGACTAACAAAATTTTATATTGACTTAGCATTTGAGAATCCATGAGTATCCATCACCCAAATTCATGTGTCATCATTGACAAAGAAAGAAATATAAATACTTTTATTAGAAAACACAATTCAGGTTCGAAGATTGATGAGAGGAAGGGATCGTTCCAATTCCCATTTATGATTAGATGGCTGACATTTAAATTGTGGAGTGGAACGTCCATGTTTAAGAATATGGGGTCCAAGTGAGAGGGGTGTCGAACAGCCACAGATCATTTGGTATAGAAGTACTAGTGCCAGAGCGAATTTGTTTTCTTAAACCAAGGCAGAGGGGCTGAATGGTGTCAAGGACAATGGACCAGGCACAACCCAGGACTGAGTGTGCCGAAGATTCAAGTTGCCATACTTGGATTTGATGAGAGAGGTCCACGGTGTATCAACATCATTTAGAAGGTCAAGGATGCATTGAGCGGTGAGTGAATGTCGGACATTCCAGAGGTTCCGGATACCTAAACCTTTAGAGCACCATGGGAGCTGCGCAATCGTCCATTTGGCAAGATGGGAACTGCGGCGCCCGCCGTTCGGATCCCAAAGGAAGAAGCAAGATAGTTTTTCTAAGGATGCAATAGTACCACTAGCAAGGTAGGTGGATCCAAGAGAATAGGTGGGTACATAGGTTAGGACAAACCGAATGAGGGTTGCATGGCCAGCCTAGCTAAGCACACGCCTGCGCCACTCCGCAAGTCGAGAGGAAACTTTATCAATAATGAATCGTTGATCTTTAATTGGAATATATTTTGGGGAGATCGGTGACCCAAGTTATAGGAACGGACTTTTGTCGATACGAAAATTGAGGATGGACCTGAGTATGTGTTTTGGGCAGATGCATGGGAAGTATAGTTTCGATTATTGTGTGTTGACCCTTTGATGGGTAAGGTAATCATACATTTCAAGAATTTACTTTAAAATTTTACAGTTTCTAATGTTGGCCTTGAGACAAATGAGCAGATCATATGCATAAAGTGGGTGAGGGAGAAGGTTCCGATGTGGAAAGAAGAGGTCTGACCAGAGGCAGTATTGGGCCATGAGGGATGAGAAGGTCTGTGTGCTACAATGCTAAAGATGTAGGGCGACAAGGGGTCCCCCTGTCGAATACCACAATGTCTACGTAAAGGAGGGGAGGGGTTCCATTTATCATATAGCTAAAGGTAACAAATTTCTTTGGGAAATTCATGATATGAAGAATAGAGGTTACCGAGTCCCAAGACACTCGGTCAAAAACTTTCTCAAGGCCAACGTTGATCAACATATACTTGTCTCTTCCGGAGTTAAGTGAATGGGCAACCGTGCAATCATGATGTCATCCTAGATTCATATCCCATTGGTAAATGCATATTGTGTGTGATTGATTAGGAAATGGAGGGTTGGTCGGAGGCGATTGGTAGTGACCTTTGATAGAAGGCGATATAGGACATTGCAAAGTGATATAGGTATGAAATCTTAGACTATTTTGGGGTTTGTAGTTTTTGGGATAAATATTAGGGAGGTATTTGACCAATTAATAGGGAGGAGGTTGTGTGTGAAAAAACGATCGATTGTAATCCGTGGGGCCAACAATACCATAAACCCATCAAGGCATGCTCCATATGGCCGAGCGAACCTCTTCCTAGGTCACAAGGCGGTGAGCCTATCATGCCAAGTATGGTCCAGAGAGGAGGTCGGGCCAACAACCAAGCGAGATATTGGTTGGAGGTGAGGGCTTCCACAGGTTTTTATAGTATTCAACAAACAGAGTCCTTATTCGACAAATATAGTCTTGGATCATCAGTGGTATTTTCATAATTTTTTTGTATGATTCTAATGGTGTTTTGCCTATGTCTAATCATTGTTGAAAGATGTAAGTACTAGATTTTCCTATCTCCCTATCTACACCAATTAGTCTTGGCTTCACTCCAATTTAAATTAATTTGTCTAAGATATGCGGCATGTCGGTGGTAGGCAGTGCAAAATAGGCCTAGCTCAAAAGGAGAGATGCCCCCGATGGACGTCCAAGGCCTCTAGGTGAGAAATCTGCTTGAGAGCTTGGTCGGCCCAGGCCTCTAATTTTCCAGAGTGTCCTGGTTCCAACGTAAGGTGTCACACCTAATATAGTCGAGGGCATTAATGATGGTTTTGTCTGGCGAATCAAACATTCAGTGCCACTGCACAATATCACGAGGTTCAAGTTATATGAATAAAAAATGTTCATACTTGAATGAGCATGACCGTGGGGGGCGTTGCTCAGTGTTAAGTAAGATAGAGGCATTGTCGGAGGCACATCGGGGGAGAGCAGAGAGGGTGAGGTTGGGGAAAACATCCAGCCAGTGGTTGTTGAGGAGGGCCCTATCTAGTCTACAATGTATACGTGCTAAGCAAGTCCAATTATTACACCAGGTGAAAGGGAGGCCAGAGAGATTTATATGAATAAGACCCTACGAATCAATAAGATGTTTGAAGATTCTGATAGAGCACATTAGTTAGAAAAGGGTACCACTCGATTTGTCTGTGGGGGAAAGAAGGGTGTTGAAGTCACCTATTAAGGCCCAGGGGATTCTTACGATGTTCAGGTTACAGAGCTCATGCCACAGGGAGGTACAAAGAGAAGGAACAATACAAGTATAAACACATGAAATTAAAAAAAACTAAAACCATTAAAAGATACAACTGCATGCAAAACTTGCGCATAAGTAAGGAGTGAGGTAATCTGGGAGGCCAAGATGATGCCACCGGATATTCAACTGAAGCACAACATGTGCTCCCTCAGTTCGAACCAAGTCGGCGAACAAGTTGTTTAGACTTTACAGGATTCGTGTGCGACTCCAATAAAATTATAAGGTCTGGACTACGTAACCTAAGGAGGCTAAGTAATCTACCTTGACTTTTTTGCCCGGAAAGCTCCGGGTAGTTTCATGCCAAAATGCACATGGGGGGAGGGGGGATGTAGTGGTCGTTCGCCCACGAAAAACATATTAGTTCACTAGTTTTTATTATCTGATGATCGTTTATGTAACATTTTTATTAACTCATCCGTAAGAGTTTACATTATGATATTTTTTTTCAAGAGTGTTGATATATAACTAATATTGAATCGCCAACTTAATCAATCCAAAATTGGAATCTAAATGATCTATTAAATTAATTAACAGTTAACATTTATTTTCATTAAATATTATAATTTAAGAAGAAATAAATACCTAGGAACCAAATTTATGAAATCATATTAGCCATATTTATAAAATAAAATATGTAATGATAGTGCATATATTAATACAAAATAACTATAATAATGCGTAATAATTATACTTACAATAATAACAATTGCTTTCATACATAATTAGTACTGTAATTTATTTTGATTAGAAATTTTGGTAAGCTCAAATATATTGTCTTTTGAATAAAAAAATCTTTGCTATATAAAACATGTGATATGAAGAATTATTCACTTACAAAGAAGGAGAAAAAACTAAATGTCCAGTTTTTTTGAAAAAAATAAAAATTAAATCTAAAAGAAACAAAAAAAACTCCTGCAAAAAGTGGAACAAAATTATTCCAAACTGGTGGAACCAAAAAGAGGAAAAAAAATCTTTCTTTTGGCTGAACTAAGGCGGATTCTTGTTACAAAATACAATTTTTCCACTAAATTACTTCATAATTACGTTCTTTTTTCATAACATTCTTTATTTTCTCTTTGTGTCACTAAACTTTGAATATCGATTATTTTTCTTCACAACAAAGACAGGGTCATGGGGGAAAAGAAATAATGAAACCAGTTATAACACCAACCGTTATAGAAACAATGCAATAGAATACAAAATTGCCAATTTACCACGGATAATTTTCAAATGACAAGAATCTTTCGCATTTCTTGATGACATTTGTGACAGATAAAAAAATCTTTTGAAATATTAATGGTCAAAAAGTCCTTCGCTACTATGACACATTCTCGTGGATAAATTAGCGATGGACCTAGTCCTCAGAATTATTGATGGATGTAAGTATATGTAATATAATATAAGTACATATAAATCTGTTGTTAATTTCAAAGGCTAGAAACGTTAATAATTAAATCTAATATTTTATATATGTAATATAATATAAGTATATATTTAATATTTATTATTAATGTTTCTGACGATCCTGGCTAGCTTTCGAAATTATTGACTTTAAATCGGTAAGGCCCATTGGTAGTTAAATTTAATATTTTATTATTAATTTTTAATATATTATATTATATTATATTATATTATATTATATTATATATTTGTCTTTCTACATTTATTTATATTCTTTTCTTGATGCATCAATAAAAATAATATATTGAATAAGTTATCATTATTTTTCATTTTCTCATAATTGTTTTTAATATTTTACCTTTTTACTCATTTTCCTTTTAATGTGTAATATAGATTATAAAGAAATTAAGAATATAAAATAGATAAAATTTTAATAAAATTATAATATGATTTACTTTTATTACTATGTATTTGAATCTTTCAAGCCTTTTATTTAATAATTGAGTTAAATTACTCATAGACAACACAAAATCTAAAAGAGGACAACCCCAGGATGCATAATATATCATTTTTTGAAGTTCCTTTATTTTTAATAGAGGCTAATTTGTGTAATATTATTATAAACATTGTTCATTGTAGTTATAATTTGCACCCATTACAAAATGACAGTGAACAATAATATAGCTTTAAAGAGTCTTCAACCCTCTGGATGATCAAAATATTAAGAAAATACTGAAGACATATTCTCTTGCTGATTTTCCTCTTCGATATTGTTGATTTCAACAGATATCAGTTGTTGATTTCCCTTGGCTTGCTCGAAGTAATGTGTGGTCTAGGTTTTGGTTTCGTACGTGTTCTTTTTGTTACAACGCTGATTCCTTGGGCATACCTAGAAATGGGTCTCTTATTACCGATATTTCTCTTGTTGTCGTAGTTTATTGTTCACACAAAAAATTCCCTTGTGTTGTAGTAGTTTTATCATATACGTTGATTTTCCTTGCTACAGTTAGTTCCATGTTTATTTAGACTTCTTAATTTCTTGATTCTGAATCATTGATGCAGAATGTACGATGCTTTGACATTTCTTACTTGTTAAGGTTGTACTGCGTGCTCATGATAATAAATAAGGTGCTTGTCGAGTATGATATGATTCTACGTACCCGTACATGATTGATTGGATCCCAAATGTCGAGCCTTATGTAAGTCATAACCAACCATCATTGGTGAGCTTCAACATACCTCTAGCATGCATCGAGTTGAACCTAAGAGCCACAACTTGTTTTCTAGAAAAAAAAAAAAAAGAAAGACCCACCCATTATCAGTTCTCAGAATCCCTGGTCGCCTTGGTTGCTATAAGAGCCACAACTTGGGTCATGGGGGAAGAGTGCCCCAAATCTTAGTTCTCTAGCATATTCACTATGGTACCACTAATATGGTTTTGCATTTTGAGCAATAGTATGCATTTTTCCGTGCATTCCAGAGAACCCACAAACAAAAGGTAAAGATAGACAGAACATTTTTTGTCACGGTGTCCAAGGATCCACCCTCATTGACTCAGCCACTTAGCACACCAAAATTTTGTAAAAAAAATAAAATTTTTATTAATTCTAATGTCAGATAGCGGGCGCTCGAAACCCAAAACGAATCGCGATAAGCCGCCAGCTCGATCGACACACGGATTGGACGACCAAAACTCTTTGAGGTGTCCATAAGCACTACGTGCAGAAGAAGCCGAAGAGGATCGGTTTCGATCTTCTCTTTCCTCCATTACACCTGAAGATTTGTAACCCCTACCATGATCTATTGAATTCAAACAGACACGAAACCCCCAGAAGTAGAGACCATATAAGCTTCGATTTCTCTTCTCCGTTTCCTCATCTTCTTCATCTCTAATTTTGCCAACGTTGTTTTGCTTCCTCTACTCCATAGCTTGACTCGACTAGAGAGCAACAGGGTGACTCCAATAGGTCCATCGGGCATAGAAGACGTAGGGGGATGAAGGGAGCGCGGCTAGAACCTGACCGGTGAAGAACAATAGAAGGAATTGTTACTTGGGATCAGGATGATGTGGTGTTTTTCTAAGATTAATGCATGTTTTAAGGACTTATTTAGATGTAGGATCAATGTTAGTAGGGGTAGATGTTGTACCATATGATTTCTTCACGAGGTTTCGACCTGATTCCATTGATTTATGCGTTAGTCGAATGATACAATTGTTGATATGATAAAGTTTTGATGTTATGAATGATATTGCCGAATCATGTATGTTTCGGTAGTTAAATAATAGATTATTGTTATAGAATTGAAATTATGAAGAATATATGATCTATTCTTAGGTATAGTTAAATAATAGTTAATGGTATAGAATTGAAATTATGAAGAATAGATGATCTATTCTTAGGTATAGTGAAATAATAGTTAATGGTATAGAATTGAAATTATCACTACAAGAAAATTGGCAATTAGCGACTCACGATCGGAGACGCTAGGGAGGCGCTATTATGTCTCTGTTGTCAAGAGCGTCTCCTTCGCGTCTAACTAGCGCCGCAAAATTGAGACGCTGGAACTCGGTGGCTAGTGGCATCGCACTATAGTCAAAGATGTTGAGACGCAACTAGCGCCACATATTGATGCTATATCGACGGTATTAAGACGCGATGTTTAGGGCTGCGCGAAGCAGGACCACGTCGCTAAGTCGACGCGCAGGGGGCGGTAGACGTGAGACGCTCTTCCGGCGCCCATGTGTGGCTAACTTAGGCGCTAGTAAGGCGCTAGATTTACGCAAATGTGATCATGCATTTGTCGCCAATGAGATGCTAAGATGACGCTAAGTGCGATATATCTAAACTAGCGTCGACATGAGTTTAGACGCCAATGAGACGCTATGGTGTCGCTACATGCACATTTATTTTACCCGCCCCAGCCTCATTTTTTGCCTTCCCACGCCATACAATTTATAATGCATCTCAAAATGCATTGATATTCATCACAGGCAATATAAAAGCATCACAGGCAATATAAAATTATCACATGCAATATAAAACTATCACAAGCAATATAAAACCATCACATGAATAATATATAACATAAGAATACGAAAACTACTAAATCGAACTAACAAACTATATGTATGTCTAAGTCTATAAGTAACAAATGCATCGTTTGTTTTCTATCCTAGGTTTGGGAGTTATTGTTATCATTCCGGATGTTCGACCTAGACGTGCTCGGTCCATGGCCTCGCGGGGATGGATTCTGCATCGGAATCAATCCCTGAATCGCCTGCAATAGAGGACCCAACTGCTGCGACAACTGCTGCGACACTTGCTGTGACACCTACTGTGACACCTGCTACGATATCTGCTCCGATAATTGCTGCGATAGCTGCTGTGATAGCTGTGTCAGATCAGGTTCAGCGGATGAGATCGGAGCAAATGCACCTCCTGCATATCCTCCGATCCTCCTAGGTATCTGAGCGGCTGTACTGAGGCCACACAAGTATTCCCCTCGTGTCGTGCCGGCCACCTCTTCCCAAACAGTAGGGTCCTCTACGAAATAGAAAAATTATAAAATCATATAATATATAAATTATATATCAAGAATCACGTAAATTAAAAATATGACTAAACCAACGAAGAAACATTACCTGGTGGCTGAGTACTCGGATCATCTCCATACTTTTCAGCCATTTTTGCATTATACTCATCCTAAAAAATTTAAACGTTGTGTATTTCAAAAATATTGCACTAACGGTAACAACCAAATGACCATATCATGAGACTTACCAGAAGCCTACGAGAAGTGGGCGTGACTAAGTCGTTTGTCTTCTGGCTCTTATGCGTGGCCTCATAGACCACACGAAAGTCTACGAGACCGCCTTCTTTCTCCTCCTACAATAAAGTTTCAAATTTGATAACATAAGTATAAGTCAAAAGTTTGATTAATGAAATTTATATGTAAATTACCATGCGCCATCGATGCTCATTAAATCGCAGTGATCTCCCTGTGTGGATGTGGGCCTCGGGCTTCGAAAGACGGTTAACTCTTGCCTTTTCCGACTTCCTTTGCTATCGTTCATCCGCCCTTTGTGAACATCAAATACTTACACTTTCAAAAAACTATAATTTTCATAAACATAATGTAAAAGTATACATACTTACCACTTCCTACAGAGGGACTCTCAAACCGAGCGCCTAATATGTCTTGGGCATCTTTGTATGCCCTGCTCCAAAGTGAGGCCGACGGACGTGACGACCTTGCGAAACTTGTATAATCGATTTCGAAGGCATTTCACAGCGACCTCCTCAAAAGCTCTCCGGATCGTCCCTAAACTAAGATCCAGATGAAACTGATTTGCCTCCTACAAATAGAACGTTAAAACCTAGTAATTTTAAAATAAATATAAATAGAATTATGTAACCCAAATAGAAGATCATACCATAAAGGCTCGAAAGATGTCATCTCACACTTGAATTGGGACATCTTTCCAGGGTCCTGCCCCTTCCAGCAAGTGGGAAAGAACGAGAGCACTGACATCCCGCACAGTACTAGCGGCTAAGAAAGTGGTCCTGCTAATTACAAAGAAGAATTAATTTTCAATGATAACCAAAATTATAATAAAATTTTTACAACTTATTTAACTTACGGTCGAGCAATATTATTCACAGTGACCACCCCATTATCGTGTAACCCCTCTTCATCACTCGAAGATGAATCATCATCCGGTACAGCTGGGGTAGGCTGTGAATGTCCGACATCAGCTATGGGCCCTAATACATAATAAATAATTAGTGTCATACCAAATTAAAATTGTGATAATTGATAGATGTACATTAATGTTCTCACCTCGATTAATATGTACCACATGATCAGTAGTAGTCCGCTCGTCTGAATGAATTGAGTCAGATGCTTGTGCTATCGGTGGCGTAGCAACTGACATTATTAAAAAATAATTAATATAATTAATTGAGAAATGTCAATAACAATAAATATATCACCTGGCGTAAGATGTCGCTCGCCAACGCTAGATTATGGTGAAGCGTCTGGTATTCTCGGCGGTGGCGATGGGGTAGCAACTGCCATCACAAGAAAATACATAAAATTTGGCTCCTACATAAAGTTAAGTAATATACAGAAAATAACCTGGTGTGACATGACGATCATGGTCGTGCGATCGAGACGTACCGACTATGTTCCCCGTCGACGGTGGAGCAATTGTCACAAAAGAAAAATATTTAAAAAATTCTATCTCCTACTGTCTATTGCCTACAATGTGTCACGTACCTGGAGTGATACGCTCAGCAGACCCACCAATGGATCGCCTACTATGTGACGATCCGGCTACGTGCCCCCTCGGCGGTGGAGGAACTGATATTATTAAAAAAGGAATTTAACTATTATAATTAACTATAAATAAGCAGCTCACAATAAATATATTACCTGGTGGTTGTGATGGCTGACTCATCTAGAGTGAACGCTTGGAAGAGCGAGATGACCCAGATGCTCGACCCCTAGTAACCATGACTGAAAAAAAAGAAAGAAACTTCTCTTATTATCGGTAACCATATATAACTTTTAAAAATAGTAAAATGCTTACGTCATTAGAATAACTACGGGATTCATTCGCTTGTTTCGTATTCTGATTCATTTTCATCATCTTCATCATCGTCGCTATAATCTTGGTTCGAGTCATCATCAATGAAATTATCGAAATCATTGATAAAACTTAGAAGCCGAAGGATTCGGGTCTTCTTCATTCGATGTTTCGCCAACATTTTCTCATAACATTGCATCTCGTATCATGTCCCTGTACGGATTGCTCGAGTCGCCCACAACGGTATCTACATTACTTTTTTCTTTAGCCCATCTTTCTTCGCCATGAAAGAATCAATTGGTGTATGTAAGTAAGAAACCGTTGTAATATAAATCCTTCTGCACATCATATCTTACTTTCCACTGATAATATTTGTACTTCCGGCATGGACATAAGATTTCGCCATATGAAGAAGCAACACCTTCATTTTGATATGCCACATTAATGAATTCATCAACGCCATCCTTATATTCTTCAGTTATGACGCCATGTTTATCCTTCCAACGACGAATCCAACTACGATCTGGCTTTATCATTTCTGTATCAGAGAACATTAATCCAAGTAAGAAATTTCTTGTACTTGAAACGTGTGATTTTGAACTTACGAATTAAGTCCAAAATCACATGTTTCAAGTAATACTTAACTTAAGTACTACTTAACTTAATTCATAACATGAATAAGTAATACTTAACTTAAGTACATGAATTACTTCATAAGTTAACTTAACAATTAACATAAGTTAACTTAACTTAAGTAATACTTAACTTAATTCCTAAGAGATGATACTTAATATTATACTTAATAAGTAATACTAACTTGATCCAAAAGATGATAATTCACTTAAGTACTACTTAATTTAACATGATAATAACATGAATAAGTAATACTTAACTTAACATGAATAATTAACTTAATTTAACTTGATGCATTAATAATTAACTTAATTTACATGGTGGCGGGCTAGTACCTTTGGCGAAGGGCGGAGGGCGGCCGAGATGGTAGTGGAGGCAGTGGGCAGTGGCGGTGGAGGAGGACGTCGGCGGAGGACGCGGCGGAGGGCGGCGGAGGCGAAGAGCGGAGGGCGGACGAGGCGGCGGAGGATGCGACAGACAGCGGTGGAGGCGAATCACGGCGGAGGCACCCTGCGGCAGAGGCGAACCACGACGGAGGCGACCCACGGCGGAGGCGAACCGTCAGGGAGGGCGGAGGAGGAGGAGGAAGCGGCGAATGCAGAGGGCGGCGGAGGCGAAGGGCGGTGGAGGGCGGTCGTCGGGCGTCGGGCGAAGGCCGGAGGCAGCAGTGGAGGGTGTCGGAGGTCGGGCGTCGGGCGACGGGCGCCGGGGAGCGTCGGAGGTCGGGCGTCGGGGCGCATCGGGCATCGGGCGATGGTAAATAGTAAAAGTGAAAACGAAGAAGAGGGGTTAGGGATTTAAGTAATTTTTAGCGTCGCAAAATAACGAGATGCAAACTATCACAATTCGGCTAGCACGGCGCTATAGAGAAGCTAATGTGTCGCTAAAACAACGTAGCGACACCATCGCGTCGTCGGGGCGTCGCAATTATGTAGCATCTCAATATCGCGATGCCATTGAGACGCTCAATAAAAGTTTTTTCAAATTTTTTTAGTATGTATGTAATTTTATTTATCAATGTAACGTCTCATCGCATTATGCTCCGTTCCAATTGTTTTATTTTCTTCCGATAATCTATCATGTATATATACAAAATTATAAATATGTATGTATATGTGTATATAACAATTGTTTGTGTATATATATACATATGTCATATATGCGTACGTATATATATGTCTACGTGTGAGAGATTAAGTTACAACAATGTGTTTCGTCTATATGTATTATAAATATATATGTGTATGTATATGTCTACACATGTGCGAGTCATATATATATAGATAACATGTATATGTATACGTATTCGAAGTGAATATATATATATATGTGTATTTGTTTATATGTGTCAGAGTAGGTTATAATAATATGTATATATGCACTTATTATATATAGGTATCAACATATACGCGTATTTATATGTCTATATGTGCCCGATTGAGCGAGGGGTAAAAAGTCAGCTTAGGAGGCGTAATACAGACGCCATTGAGTCGCTAGATTCATTTAGCGACTCCGTAGCGCCGAACTAGCGTCTAAAACAATATGGCGTCTCGAACATGCGATGTTAGAGAGACGCCCATGGTGTCATCATAGCATCGACAATATCTTCGGCGCTCGTTAAACGCTAGGTGGACGCTATTGTGTGTCTACTGTGACGCTAACATATCACTCACTTAATCAACCATCGTAATCCCATGATTAAGTATATAATAATAATATATGCATAATTAAGATATTATATATATTATATGTATACATAACATAAATAATATAGGTAAAAAATTATATATTTAGGAACACTCTTATCATGTAAAAATACATATACATATATATAATCATGTAATTAATACATATATATGAATTTATTGATTGGCATATAGTATATATAATATAGTGTTTAAATATATACAATAGCGTCTCATTAACTTCTCCTTTGTTTGAGACGCCATATTGCGTCGCTTCACAGTCTTCAGACATGAGACGCTAGTGTCGCGTCTAAAGTGGTCGATGACAAAACGACGCTAGGTGCTACCGCGCATTAAGAATAGTGGCGCGAAATAATAGCATCTACGTAGCGTCTCGATTGCAGCGCTAGAGAGTTAACGTCAACCCGCTGAATAGCTAAGAAGACGTATAATTAAGATATATGCATAATAAAGATATTAAATTTATTATATGTATAGATAACATAGATAATATAGGAAAAAATTTATATATTTAGGAACACTCTTATCATGTAAAAATACATATATATATAATCGTGTAATTAATACATCTATATGTTGATATTATGCTATTGATAATATGTTGATAATCGTGTAATTAATACTAATATAATATTTAATGAATTTATTGATTGACATATAGTATATATAATATAGTGTTTAAATATATACTGTAGCGTCTCATTAGCGTCTCTTTCAATTGAGATGCCATATAGCGTCGCTTTAGAGTCTTCATACATGCGACACTAGTTTCGCGTCTAACGTTGTCGACGCCATAACGGCGCTAGGTACTGCGGCGCATTTGCGGTTCTTGGCGAAAAATAATAACATCTACGTAGCGTCTCGATTGCGCTACTTTTAACATCAACTCTCTGAGTAGCTAGGAAGACGCTAATGAGACGCTATTGAGAGGCAAGTGGCGTCTGATTCTGGTGACGCTAAAGAAGCGCAATGGAGGCGCTAGTGGCATCTTTATAGCGTCACACACTTTTGAGGCGCTACATGGCGTCGCTAATCGCCAATTTTCTTGTAGTGTATGAAGAATAGATGATCTATTCTTAGGTATAGTTGAATAATAGTTAATGGTATAGAATTGAAATTATGGTATATATAGTTAAATAATAGATGATCTATGCTATCAAGATTGAAATTAGAATTGAAATTATGGTATATATAATTAAATAATAGATGATCTATGCTATCAAGATTGAAATTATGTTTATTGTTGATAGATATTCTTTCATGCATAAGTATAGTAAACACATAATTAATGTTGTGTAAGAGTGTGATGAAAATGATATGATCATGATGAAGATTTCAATTAGATTTGCCTTTGATTATGATTCATATTAGGAATAATAGTATAAAAGATCTATGTTAGTCCGAGAATCTCCTCATGCTAAAAATGGACGATCGAACACCTTCTCGATCGATCGATCCACATACAACCTTCGAACGACTAAAAGATTAACTCAAAATGGACGTTCACACCACTTTCGATCAACCAATGAACATAGACAAAATAGGCATTCGATCCTCTTTCGGATGACCATGGAATGAACCTCAACCGGACGATCGCTTAACTTTCAAGCATCTATTCTGGGACAGAATACGACCTTAGCCTCAATCTTTTGATTTGATAAGTTTTTCTCCACCCTATCGATTTACCGATTGATATGAATTTAAAGATAATTTGGAGCCACCTTTGCTCTCGACTACCTTGATTGATTCAATTGATTGAAAGAGAGGCTCATAATTATTAAAACAAAGATAAGGCTCATTGCCTACCTAAATGGGCGCTTCTTCGCGTGGACATTCTCCACCTAAAAATGTTTTTGCCTTGAGCGAGGTCATCTTGCCCGAGAGAGGCACTTATCATGGCACTAATCCCCCACTGGCCCTTCATGGTCTAGGTAGTTACACACTTGTGTGTTTACAATGGTATTTTCTAAAAGTGGAGAGCTCTTCCAACCCATTGATTAGATGAAAGAATATGAATTGTTAAAGATTAATTGAAGGATTTTGTCCTTATGAACATGAATATGAATATGAAAATGAAACGAAATGAAAAGACATGAACCATGATGATGATCTCTTTATTCATTCTTCATGATGATTCACTCTTATACTTGATATATATGCTTGCTTCATGCATCTATTGACGAACTACCTTATGTTCTATGCGAATTTACACAGTTTTATTCTAACCATTGAGCTTGCTCCTTTGTGTAAACTCCATATGTACATAATATGGATGCGAGCCTGATTGATGTGTGTACGATGACCTCAGCTCGGATGGTGCGCGCACATGATTATAGTAGAGTCTAGATCGAGTATTATTCCCTTTTATCGATCGAGTTGTATTTGAGACTATGTATGAAACTTGTATTTGGCATGGACTTATATGCCATGTATGATGTACTTTTTATTCATATTGCTTCCTCATTTTCTTAGTCAAGTGTTGTAATATTTTATTCTTAGTCTTTCGTTTATATGTCATGTTTCTTGACCATCTGGATCCACAAAATATTCAAAGTAATATAAAAAAAGCACACGAAAGAAGATTTTGCCACATGGAGGGGTCAAATTTTGGGGTGTTATAGCCACCATAAGGCAATGAATATTTATTCATGAAGCTATGATTTAGGATAGACTTTGGGAGACCATTGACTAATAAAAGAGCATTGTTTGTTTTTCGAGCTTCTACCACATTAAACACATTAAGGGTCTAGTTGTGGCTGGAAGGCCAGTAGCATATTCTTAGCGAGGAGCTGGTGGTGTGTTAACTTTAGGTGGATTTTGTGGGGGGATTTGAATGCTTCATAAATTCTTCCAAAAGGCCTTCTAATATCAGTGCTAAAAGGAGGTTGGCGACACATGAATGAGAAAACAACACTAGCTTTTGGGATGTTGTGAACATCTGGCTTTCAAATTCATTTATCATCATTTGTGGAGGCATGTATTACAATAGCAATAACAAGATTAACTAAGGAAGGTGTAGAAAGATTTGTCAAGGCATTTAAATTCCATTTGTTATTTTTAATGAGATGATTGACAAGAAAATACTTTGAAAATAATTTCATGTTCACATAAGTAGGCATGAAGTTAATGGCAATGGTAAAAATCTATGGATCCAAGAAAAAAAATGTAGAATTATGATTTCCAATGTGCTTGATCAGGCCCAACTTAATTTTAGATAGAGTTTTCATGATGGTCCCCTAGGACTAGGTTGAAAATTTAGGCTAACCATCTCAAGGGTGAGAGTTATCATATTGTTTTTTTTATTAGTTTAACCCAAAGTGAGTGCTGATTATTTAATATTGCTAGCACCCTCTTGGCTAACAAGGATGTTTTAATTGAGCATGAAATTGTATGCCCAACATCCAAAAGATTTGGGAAGTCGCATTGTGTTTCAATTGATAAGGTGTGCTCCTCTTTTATCATTACCTGAGGATTAGAGGAAGCCCCTTGACATTTTTCCCAACCAAGCAATGGTTTCAGCTAGAATATGTACTGTGTGCATTATTTGGAACAGTAGACAAAAATAATTTAATGTAATATTGATTTATCTTCCTAGTTTAGAAGTTTACATTCTAATCCTGATAGCTTCATGGAGACTCTGTTTATAAGGTTGTGGAGGATTTCCTTGTAAGATATAGAAACATAACCTTAATTTAACTTCTACGCCTCTGACTATATATGATTGCTTTAGTTTTCTTGTTAATCTTTGGAGGAGGATAAATCTCTGACTTAGAAATGTTTACTTTTTTATTTTTAAGGAGACAATTAAGTTTCACTGCATCGAAAAGATTTTCTACTTTTTTGCTTTTGGTAACAACATATATAAATAAGTAAATCAACAAGTAATAAATGGATAACAAAAAAATTATTTATGGAGAAAGAAATTATCACTTTATCTCTTAGTGCTAGATTGAGCATAGAGGAGAGGTCCTGTGTAACCATGATAAAGAGGTAGGAAGAGATGGTCCCCTTGTCTAATCCCTCCACGATTTTTATGAATGGAAGAAATTTCCATTAATTAAGAATGAGAAAGAAGGAGACTTCACATAGACAATTATCCATGGAATAAAAGTAAGGGAAAATTTCATAATTTTAAAAACATTTTGTATAACTTCCCATGATACATTCGAAAACCTTTTCCACATCCACTTTGAGCATTAAACTTTTTGATGTTGTCATTTATTGATCTTCCAGTCATAAAGTTGTTTGGGAATAATCAATTAGTCAGGCAATGTGTCTTTTGTTGGAATACAATTTTTATTCCTTATATAGTTATATTTTTATGATACAAATATCGAAAGATTAAAATTATATTTAGAGTGCCAAAAAAATTTAAATAGAAATGGGTATATTCTCATGAGATTTATATTAAGAGGTGAATATAAAATTAAACTTCTATCTTTTTAGAGAATCAAGAATCACCGACAACCACATAAAAAGTTATACTTAAACAAGTGAAGTATAAAATTTTAAATTTGATGTTGATATTTTTAAGGACTAATTTTGCACCTAATATTTGATTACCTTATCAATAGATCTAGAATAATAGGTAAATATTATCCATGATGATGAATTGTGGAGTGTTCTTACGATATTATAATAATTATTTAGCTCATTAGTGAAAAGAGATTGTGTCCTCTTGAGCGAAGTAAAGATAGGTGAAAGCTTTCGGTATAGAGGTGTGCCTTATCTCTTGAAGCATAGAAAAGACAAGAGTTGTAAAGGGTTTCTTATTTATTCCGTTTGGAAGGAAGGGTGTTAGTGGATCTCCAACAATCTCGATAATTTTTTGTAAAATTAATATTTTTGATTAGACACTAACTCACCACTTCTTTGTGCCTTTTGATCCAACAATTGCTATCAGAGCAAGTTGCCTTTGTTTTCTTTTAATGATTTAATAATATTTTAGAGCATGTCATCTATTTTTCAAGAAAATCAATCAATTTTTCTTCCTACGATATTTTGTGAGTTAATCTTTTAATATTAGAAAATTCGCATGCAAGCCTATTTATATTCTCTTGATTATGACTCGTGAGAAATAGTTAAAATGGTTTTGAAATGCTCAATAAAATTATAAATGGTGTTTTCATTTTTCTTTGTTTTTTCGAGTATAATGATTTTCAAATTCCACTCGTTAAACTTGATTATAAAGCTCGAAGTGCATTTTATTGTGCTTTAGATGTGAAAGATTTAAATCTCCTTTCTAGTTGTTACACATCTCATGGAATTTGACAAGTTTTGTTACATAGATATGAATGAAGCAATTTTGACAAAAAGAGCTCAACAGATGTGGATAAAGATGATGACCATAATGTTACCTCCACAACATCCAATATAAAAAAATGTGCTTAATGATAAAGAATGCAAATGACGAGACAACCTTAACTTTAGGTTATTGTTTTACTATTGATGATGATGTTGATATTGCATTTAAAAGCATCTTTCCCTTAGAAAGAAAATAATTTGTTGATATATGAGTTTCATGAGTTAGAAAATGAAATTGGATATTACAGTTTCTTAGTTCAAAATGAAACTTTGATGAATGATCATATTTTGAAAAGTAATTTTGAAAATTTAAGAAATTAAAATAATGCATATTTAATTGAAAATGAAAATTTGAAAAAGAAAAAGAATGCATTGAAAATAAAATATTGAAAAACAAAATAATTTCCTTATAAACTATTTGGATGATAAACTTGATATGCTTTTGAAAAGCAATATCAATGGTGGTTTTGGAAAACCGACAACTAGTTAAAAAGTAGCTAAATCTATTGAAAATTAATTTGAAAAAGGATTACAAAAAATCACATGGATATTATTTAAAACATTATTATTTTCAGCACCAAAATATGCTAATGACTATCATTTGAAGTATAAACATTTTAATGATTTCTCTTTTAATGTTAAACATTATCAAGATTTTTATTTTGATTATTCAAAATTGGCATATGTTCATGATCATTCCATGATTATTACTTGTCATTATTGTGGCGTTTATGATCACTATTCCTGTGAATGCAGATTCCAAAAGGAACCATATTTAACAATATTAAAACTAATCAAATTTGGATACCAAAATTCAAATGATATTTTTTTTTATATGTGTGCCTCATAAAAGAGAAATGAAAGTTTACATGTGAAGAGAAATGAATGCATAAAGTTTGTGGTAAAAGTACTTTTGCCATAAGAAAATGACAATTTGCTAATTTTGATATCATGCATTCTTATTCTATGATTTTTTTCATTATTATCATAATGCGTGAAAATTTAATAATTGAGAAAAGATTAAGATCTTTGTGCATATCATAACTATTTTACTTATCCTACTTTGAAAATGCATCTCTTATTACTATGCCAAAAGTTGTTTATTTTTCAACAAATGGAGATATTTTTATTTGATTGTATACTCACTACTACAAATCTTGATATTTGTGACCTAAAGGGTGTTTTATGATTCTAATATTGCAATAAATCATAATATTGAAATTTTAGTGTAAAAATAATAAATGAACTTGCGTGTTCAAATTTTATGTATCACAATATTTTAGTTGCTGACATAACGATTGTAAACAAGAATTTTTGGAGAAGTAGAAATTTGATATTCATACCTAATTCCTTTTGACTTTTGATAATTTAGTTGCAAGATACTTATATTGCTCACATGTCAAATAAAGAATTATATTGTTGTCATTATTAGTGTTATGCTTATTTTTATTATACATGCGACTAACTTCAAAATTTTATTTTGTGTTCAATCATTTATGCATTGATAAGTTTGATGCAAAATCATTTGATGAGATTAAAAAGGATTCAAGTTTATACAATGCTTACTTGATTTATTATGCAAAATGATCAGATGGAATTTGCTTGTGCTAGCTAAGTGAGCATATAAGAATATTACTTCATTGTGTAGAATATTATCTTTATATTATGTGCCCATATGATTACCAAGATGAAATGAGTACTATATTTGTGTAAAATTATGAATTGTGTATGAATGGACTTAAAATTGGAATGTTTTTGGCATACTATGCAATGTGTCATTTTTGGGTTTGATGCACATGAATCTTGTGTACTGATTGGCATCTTACGCGCCGTTTGGTTGTAGAATAAATCATGGAATATCTTGTTATTCCGAGAATATTGTCAAACATTGTCGAGAATAAGAATATATCAGTCAAACTATGTTTTTGATGATACCACGTTGGAAAATGCAATACCACTATTTTTATCCACACGACGAGAATATTTATAGCCCTATTCTCATTGTTTTCACTTTTTAATTATTTGTTTTATTTCATTTTTGTAATTTTATCATATATTATTATTTTATTATTTTTGTATTAGCAATGTTAAAAGGATTATTTTCATAAATCTCCCCCAACCTATTGCGATTTTTCGCATCTATCTCCAAATTATAAATTTATTTTTTGAATCCCTAAACTATCACGAATTTTTCACTTTCAATTATGATGTTCTCGAACCAAGTGCTACTAAGAATATGAATATGCTTAGTTTTTCAAGAATATCATATTCTGTAAATTTATTCCGGTTAACAATATTCTCCAACCAAACATCATCTTAGTATTTGAAGTTCATTGTACCTATATTATGTCTATGATTTCAAAATATTAAGAAATTATATATATTTTTAATCTTAGTGGATGATGATAAATAATTTTGCTTGGTTGAAGATTACACACATTCTTACTTTCACGACATAAGTTCTAAAAATCCTTTGAAATGTTAAAAGTAACTTCTTGAAAATTTTGCATCTTATAAATCCTAGTTTTTCTGAGACATCACATGTTTACTATCATTCTTGCCTACTTGACTTCATGTTTGTAGTTATATTTTGGGTTAATTCCTTTCTGAACTAATATATGAACTCACCGTAGCGCCCCCTAAACTATGTCGTGATTTTCATTTTAGTCCATCCATCATATTCTGTTAACATTCCCATTATTTTTTATTTTTAAGTTTATGAAATGACTAAACTGCCCTCCTACAACTTGAAATAAATATCGATTTTTTTCTTCATTGAGGGCAATTTAGCCATTTAATAAATAAAAAATAATATAAAAATTAACAAAATATGACGAATGAACTAAGTGAAATTCATGACATACTTTAGGGGGAATTATGGTAAGTTCATATATTTTTAATAAAGATAAAGGCATGTGAATGAAGTTAGGAAATATCCTATATTTGAATTTTGCTTACTTATGAAGGAGACGTAATGTTTATGAACATGAACTTTTGTGCTATAAGATTTATATGTATGAATTTACTTTGTTATGACTTGTTGTCATAATCCATTTGAATATAATTGCATACATGACTCTTGAAATTTTATTTTGTTAATAAAATGATTGATTATATTAGTGAGTCGTTTAAAAATTATTGCATACATAATTTAGTTGTCAAGCTCTATTTGCACATGTTTGAAATTGAGCATATTAATAAGGAGATCATTTTCAACTTGCTATGTACATCTTCTATAAAAATCGATAAGGATCGAAAGCAACAAGGGGGGGGGGGATGGGGGTGAATTGGTGTATAAAAAGTTATAACCGAAAAGTCGTAAAAGTCAAATTTTAGAAAATATGATCACAAGTAAGTAAAAGACAAGTAAGAAGAATAAAAAATTCAGGAAGGCACAATATGTTGACGAGGTTCAACCCAACTCCTTGGCCTACATCTCAGCTCTGACTTTCCTACCTCGAGACTGTCGGAGATTCATTAGCTTTCTCTTTTCTTGTAGAAAGAGAATAATTTTTTCTACACCACAATGTCTTCTCCTTTGCTCAAGAGGTAAGACACACCTCTTCTTACAAGGAGCTCTCAAACTCACTAAACAAGAGCACAATAGTTTCTTTCAATTCTCTCTCCTTACAAAGAATGCTCACACTTAGGAACTAAAAGAGGGAAGCGATGATTTGCAAGATTGAGCTCTTGAAAATTGCTTTGGACTTTAAAGAAGCTTTATAGTGATTTGCCGTGATTGGATGACCTTCCTTCAGTCTTTTGAATCCCTTTTATAGACTTCTCTTGAAAATATGTCCGTTGTAAAATATTTTGAAAGAGTTGTGCTGCCACTTTTGAAATGGTTGCCCGTTTTAGTTTCGGACGTCCGTTTTGCATAGAAACTAGCCGTTAAGCCTTTTTATCGTATGCTCAACGGTCGCTCGTTATAGTATCGGGCGTCCATTTTGTATAGAATAATAGTCATTGTGTTTCTTTTTTCTGTACAGTTGTCCATTAATGGTAGTCCATAGAAGGATTAGTCATTGCCATTGGCTTTGTTCCCATAATGGTCCATGAAAAGTGATTAGGTCATCTGATTTAGAAATGTTCGAGCTCTCTGTAACTAGCGGTCGTTCCGGTAGAAACTTTGATCATCCATTTTGTACATGTTCATTCTTTTGTCATCCAGAATGGTCGATCGAAAGTGATTTGGTCATCTGATTTAGAAATGTCCGTTCTCTTTGTAATTAGTGGTCGTTCATGCAGCTGCTTTGGTCGTCCATTTTGGTACTTTGTCTTTCATTTGATGCTCATAAAGGTCGATCGAAAGTGATTCGGTTGTCGATTTAAAAATGTCCGTTCTCTTTGTAATTAGCAATCGTTCATGCAACTCTTTCGATCGTTCATTTTGTACTTGATCTTTCACTTGACACTCATAACGGTCGACCGAAAGTTATTTGATCGCCCGATTTAAAAATATCTGTTCTCTATGTATTAGCAGTCATTCTAGCTTTGTTTCGGTCGTCCATTATATGTTACAGTGAGCAACTGATAGGATTTTGGTCGTCCGTTTTAGCTGCAGAAATCTTACGACGATCTTTTCTTTTGAAAAATATTTAACATGTTCACACTAACACTTCAAGCACCATTAGTACATCATCTTCCTTGTTTGCTAGCATCAAAATACTTAGAATATGGTCTTTGGACCAACAATCTCATTTTTATGATGGCAAACGAAGTGACGAGAAAATAAATAAATGACGAAATGTAAATTTCTCCCCCCTTAATCAATGCTTATCGTCTAATGTGATATTAAATAGATGTGATCTACTCCCTCTTAATCAATGTCTATCTTCTCATGCATGATAATCTTATAAAGCATGATAATATCAAAAGAAAAGTATAACAAAAGGTTATCCATAGCAAACCATCAAATCATCCATCCTCATATATAGCATCCATAACAATGACATAAAAAATAGATAACAAAAGATATAATAAAAGATAACAACATTAACAAAAGATAACATTTATCCTCATACATAGCATCATAGTCAAGATAAGATAAAAACATCCATCATAGTCGTCTCGTCACAATGCACATCTCCCCCTTTTGACATCATCAAAGTGGGGAACAACAAAAAAAAACTAGTGAAGAAAAACTAAGCATTCGGCGCATCGAGAGGCGGAGGTGCAGCTTGCTCATAAGATGAAGTATGGAAGCCTTGAAGCAAAAATATGCAAATAAGCAATCCTGAGTGCGACGATAATAATCTCCAAATGCTCCATATGCACAGTCATGTCATCCATATGCCTATCGATGCTGTCCATGCGGGTGATCATCCTATCCCACTCATCACGTGAAGGAACTGTAGAAGAATGCCATGCACTAGTCAGCGCAAATGGGGGACGTAGATATGGCTCCCATGAAGGTCTTGTATCCTCCATAGGAGCACCTGCGAAAACCTCTGTACCACATCATCATCAGAATCCGAGTCTTGTGGCGCCTTTTGACTTTTCTTGGCAAAGTGATGTGGAGATTTATGACTTATATTTTCACCATTATTTCGCATGCATGTAGTATTTATTATATGATTATTTTATTATGTAGACATATGCATGGAACTAATTCAACACATTTCAAATATTCTCCACTTGAACTCGTAATATTACAACTAAGTATCTCTGCCATCCTAAGAATTCACTTGGATAAATGTCCTTTTCTTTTGTAGGAGGCCGATGAGCCCAAGGAGACAAAGTAGAAGCGGCTGAACCATACACTATTTTCTGCACTAAGGAATGATGGATTGATTTCGGGCTAAGGAAGAGGCCAAACAACAAAACAACAAACACTATCCACGATTGGGGATTAGCGAGCTCCTTCACCCCTGGCGCAAGGAAGCTTCCTAGGCGGCAGGACCATAGAAAAGCTGACGAGCTCTAGGCGGCATCAGAAGGAGAGGCAAAGGAAGAGAGGAGAAAAACCAACAGCAAGCAGAGGTCGATAGAAAGAGGAGAAACAAATATAAAAGGAGGCGGAAACTATAAGAAAGGAGGAGGCCTTTCAAGAGAGAAAAATTAGAGACGAAAGGAAAGAGAGAACTGAGAGCCTGAAAACAATGCCTTTGGTAATTTGTGGAGAAGTGTGTATTCTCCACATGACTTGTAACTAACCGGTCCTACTGAGGTCGAGAGGAGTTTATGCAACTTGGATTCATGTTCTTTAGCTGCATTTTTTTTGTTGTTTTTAATGATCCATACCGAGTGTTGAGCTTTCTTGTGTTTTAATGATATCGGTCCAGTCTTTGTTTTATTATTCGATTCTCTATCTTTTGGATCTTTACATGGATTCTAGTTCATGAACTATCTTCACCCTGCACCCCCGACCATAAGGGACATTATAGGCTCCATCGCGATCGAACGTGGAGAAATTTGCTGCCTTGCACTCCCGACCATAGGGACATTATATGCTCCATCGCAATCGAACATGGAGAAATGAAGCCCAAGACAAGCAGTGATTCATAGTGTTAGTTTTCATAAAATCAGCAATGGAACTCTTCATGGTGTGGTTTAGACGTCGTTTGCCCTTTGATCCACGACATGAAAAGATTGTGCGCACTCCAATTTCTAGCAATAAACAGCCGAATTGAGTATTTGGGATTACCTTAAATGGTTTTGAAGGATGTTAGCATATTTCTATTTCACCATTACTATGTTCGATTCTTTTCCAATTTTCTGGGAAGTTCGACCCAAGAGCGGAATACTCTTCAATCCTCACTCAAGTCAGTGACCCGAGTAGGGTACGCAAAGGATGAATAACTTCCGAAAGACTTCAAGTAAATCCTAGTTCGTATTTCCTGAATCAAAATTTTCTTTTCCTTCAAAATTGTCTAAGCCATCTCGGAGACACTGATATCTTGCATTCTGCTTGGGAGGGTGGTCCTTATTCCACTAAGGCAAGCATGAGCCTACCGTAGCCTCCTTGTCTTAGGCATATTTCTTTTGAAGGCCTGATACTCAGTGGACACGAGACTTAAATTCAAATCCTAAGGAAAGCTCAATTCGTACTTTAGTGCTAATATGCATTCTTTTTACGAACTCTTTTCACACACATAAACATAGGTTTACCACCAACATCAACGTGTAGACGCAGAGTCGAGTGTCTTTATTATCAAGATCAACCAAACGCGTGCGTGAAAAGTGAACTCGGTTACTTCACCCATATCATGTCAAACTAAAGAACCTTGAATCCTACAGCGGAAGCACCTCCCATATGTCCTCAGCACGTATTCTTGATTTATTGTCTCGCACCTTCCTTTAATGTTTTATCATTGCTTTTGCAATATTTGCTCTTTTACATTTCGAAAAATATAAAAACATTTAGTCTCTTTTTATGTTACATTGCCATCCTTTTTCTCTTGTTTTTAGCATTTACTTTTCTTACCAAGTGTGCTCCGAAGGATTTTTCTAAGATTTTGCAGATATGCTTCCCTGTGGATCGAACCTCAAGCACTACAATGATGCATCGTACATTTGCGGATCACATTTCGATAATGTAGAGAGATTATAAATTTTAAGACTTCATTCGTCGTATTCCTTTTTATTCAAGAGTAACACGCCAGAGTATTAGGTAGACCTGTGTCATAGAGGTCTTTGCCTCCCTTTTTGTGCGATATTCTCTATATACACTTTATGCGAGTCAAAGTTTTTGGCGTCGTTGCCAGGGAATGCGCTAGTGTTCTGGCTTGATTTATTTTGATAAGTCCTTTGCAAACACTCGAAACATTTGTTCTGAAAACTCTATTTTATATGTTCAAAATGTCCTTCCATCTTTTCGTATTATGTTTTACGTTTCTCTTAGTCTTAATCAGTCATCGTTTTCCTCGTGATTTCTTTTTCTTTTCCTTTTTTTTCCTTTTACCTTACTTTCTTCCATTTCACTAACCTGCTAACCCAATATTTCTCAACCAGACCTAGGCACAAATTTCTTCCCTAAAGACCTCAGAAACCGGAATGGAAGATGTAGAGCTAGGAGGCGTGCTGCTCAATAAGGAGGAAGAAATCTAAATCAGAATATGGACGCTGATGATCTGAACGCACTCCGCCCCTTGCAAGAATTCTGTACACCATTAGCTATAGGGATTGCAACTAGAATTAGAAGGCCAGAGATAGCTGCGAATCATTATCAGATCAATCCGACTATCATTGCAGTGTTAGGACAAAATGTTTTCAGCGGAATGAAGACCCCAATCAACATCTGATTACTTTCTTGGAACTTTGTGACACTTTTAGATGCACCAATGTCACTGATGATGCAGTGAGACTGAGACTGTTTCCATTCTCATTGAGAGACAAAGCTAAGGCATAGATATGATCCGTAGCACCGGACACAATCAGAACATGGGATCACTTGGTGTCAGCCTTTCTTACAAGGTTCTTTCCACCAAGAAAAATTATCAAAAAGAGGAATAAGATTACCTCCTATTAGTATGACAAGGAACCTCTACATGAAGCATGGGAACGCTACACCAGCATAATTAGGTCCTGCCCACATCATGATTTTCAGAAATGGACTATAGTGTAGACATTTTATAGTGGCTTGACTGTGGAATCCGAAGCTTGTCTAGATTCAGCAGCAAGAGGAACATTCATGGCGAAAAATGCAGACGAAGGATATGAGCTTATAGAAAAAGTTGCACAGAATTTCAGGAATTGGCTTCAACAACAGAGACAAAATAGAGAAAAGTGAGAGGAACCAACGATTTCAGGGAATGGTAGTTGGGACACACTTTCACTTCAAGTCGAGGAGATATTGAAGAAAGCTATGCAAAAGGCGAACTCATCAACTGAAATCTTTGCCTTAGAGTCAAGAGTTCCAAACCCTTATCTAGCACCTAGAGCAACATGTACTTTATGCCAATCATCCGACCATATGTGTTATGATTACCTTGGATTGAATGGAGAGGCAGTTTTCAATGCAAGACCAAGCCAATGCAATATCCCCATACTTTCCAAATGCAACCAGAGCTCAGCAGAATCAAAGGCCGCAATATCCCAAATTTAATTCGCATATAATCACATGGGTTAATATTATATCATATTATTGTTAAGCAAAATGATATATGTGTTAAGGCATGAGTTGTAACTTATAGTGTGCGATTGTTGAAATTGGTGAAAATTCATCCAAGGCATGAAAATGTGATTTTCGAAAAAGTGAACATTTGAAAAATTAAAGGGTAATGTTCATCTATTACCAAAAACAAGTCATAATAAAGTTTATAAATCATATTCCGATGTAATTGAGGACAAAGAGGGAAGATTTCGTGAGACTCTGCGTGGTAAACGTGTCGATTATTCTGTAATTGTTTCTATACATCAAAGAATTCTAAAAGTAATTTTTAACAATTTTTATGAGGTCTTTTAGTTAGGTAACACATGGACACAAAATCAAAAAATCTGTAAAATTACGATTGTTATTCTTCGGACAAAAATTTAGATTTCAATTCCTTAGTTATTTATTTTTATAAATATTTTATTTGAATCCAAATGGGGGATAATTTCTTATTTATATGTAATGTCTTAAGTAAATGAATAAATAAATAAATAAAAAGAAAAAAGCAAAACCATTTACTATTTAATGTACCATCCTCTCTTTAAGATTATAATCAATTTATGTGAATTATGACACTTTCGCTATCATCTGGACTAGGCATAAGTCACGATTTTTTAACCCTCTGATTTAGTTCATTTTATGCTTATAACTATGGTACTTATCTTTATTTGAGCTTTATCCAGACAAAAAAATAATAAAAATATGAATAGAATGAGTGATATGCCTAAGTTTTATAGGCATGAATAAAACAATGAGATGTTTATAATGAAAACAAAACTGAAGATAAATTGTAATGTCAAAAAATATATCAAATGTAGTATATGATGCGGATTAGATAATTTATTTTCTAACAAAAATCAGTTCTGATGATCTGGGGGATGCATAAAAAGGTTGTCAATTCTTACTTGACTGATTTTTTTTCCAACTCCACACTTTCTATCTAATCTTTTGCATGATGAGCAATGACAGAATAACACCAAATTGGGTCGCCACAATGAAGCTATGTGACAAAACATTATATGAAGGGAAACATAATCACATTCTTAACCAAATAGAATAAGCCCTTTGATCCATAGTGATTCTGTAGGTTCTATGGCGAGCAACCTAGGGCCTTAAATAAAGCATGGGTGATAATTATTCATATTACTTTGAACAAGGAAATACATAAAATTTCAAGGACAAAATTTATTTTAAGGGGGTAGAATGTAATATCCCAAATTTAATTCACGTATAATCACATGGGTTAATATTATATCATATTATTGTTAAGCAAAATGATATATGTGTTAAGGCATGAGTTGTAACTCATAGTGTGTGATTATTGAAATTAGTGAAAATTCGTCCAAGGCATGAAAATGTGATTTTCTAAAAAGTGAAAATTTGAAAAATTAAATTCCCGGTAATTGTTCCTATATATCAAAGAATTTTAAAAGTGAGTTTTAATAATTTTTAGGAGGTCTTTTAATTAGGTAAAACTTGGACACAAAATCAAAAAATCTGTAAAATTGTGATTTTTGTTATTCGGACAAAAATTTAAATTTCACTTCCTTGGTTATTTTTTTATAAATATTATTTGAATCCAAATGGAGACTAGTTTCTTATCTACATGTAATGTCCCATTTACTTAAATGACAATTACATGTAAATATTGTCAACTACAAGGGCAATTTCATAACTCCAAGTTGGCCAACTTAAAAGGTCGATTTCTCCTGCCTTATCATCCACTCCTTGTATGCTTTAACACATATTTCTATCCTTTTATCACCCCTTCCAAAAATCCAAGTGGAAGAAAAGGATCATGTGCTTCTAGTGTAGGAAATTAGAGAAAGAAGAAGGGATTAAATGTTTAAATTGTGGTATGTTCATACTTTTGATTCTTCTATTGATTTTAATTGAATAATTCTCTAATTAGGGTTCCTATAAATCTCTCTATCTTGCCCCTTCCCTGATTTTCTTAATTAAGGGGTTAAAACTCAAGTTTTCATAAGGAAGAAGAAGAAACCCTAGGTATAGCTAAATTGTTCCTGAAACTTCACGTGATGGTTTACACACCTTAGGCTATCCAAAAACTCTGATTGAAATTTATTCTGAAATTTACTTTGTTTGAGCTTTGGAATAAAGTTAATATGATGTCTGTGGAGAAAATTATGTTCTTATCTTTCAGGTACTATCACTCTGTACGCCAAAACTGTTATCCAATTTTTTAAATTATGTATTAAATCCAATATGTCATGTAATTATTTGATAATTTATGGTGTTATAGATAATGATGTTAAGTTTCATTGAAAAGTGGAATCACTCAAAAATGATATTTGTAGGAAAGTTATAAATGTTTTACTAAGTCTCACTCAGTTTGTAAGGATGAAACATAGGGCATATTATGCTAGTATTTGTTAAATTTATTGTTCTTGGTACAGATAGATATAAATTCAAGAAATTTTATGAGTTGCATCCTATGAAGTCTATATTTATATAAAATTTAAGTTACCCAAAATATGGCTTGTTTATTATTTTATGTAAATAGTATAATTAAGGTCACTCAATTGGTCATAACAAAAAAATATTCTAGAAGTTAGGCTGAATCTTGATTTTCCTATGAACAAACCACAATGAAATAAGATCAAAAACTTTTATAGATTAAGATATTAGTAACCAAGAAGTAAGCAAAATTGGAATGAACAAATTTGATTATCAATTCAAGCATATACAAATTTCTTTTATTATGTATACAATCTGTCATAATAGTAGGCCAACTCTGTGATAAATAATTATTTAAATTATAAGAGTAAATACTTAAGGGTCATGTAACTCTTCAATTAATTATATTTCATGTGTGATAGACTTGTGTTCAGATCATAGAAGTGATGTGTTTCTTATTATTATTGTATAGGAGTAGAAGGGTAAAGTAGTGAAAAAGGAAAGGAAAAACCTTTTGGTGGCTCTTAGGTAAGTTGGTTTCTCCTACTCTATGTATTCACCTCTTTTAAATTCAGTGTGACCTCGACTATTATATGTATTGAATATGTTTTGGATATGTTATGAATTGATTTCGAGAAATGTAATTATGAAAAGTATATCTGAATGATTGTATGATTGCACATTTGAAAGCATATGTGATATGATGTGAATGGATTACGAGAAGTGCAATCTTGTTCGGTCTGAAATGTATGATTCATCTTTTGATATTGAGATACAATTTTTATATGATGAATCATTGATGTGAATATTGGGGAGTGTAATTTAGTTGACTGATTTATAGTACAAAATGCAAAAGACTAAGGTCTAGGCATAGACTATGTACAAATGAAAACTAAACAAGGTCTAGACGTAGACTATGCACAATATAAAACTGAACAAAGTCTAGGTGTAGACTATGCACTCCTCACTTCACTAAACTATAAGTGCACAGACCGGAGTAGTTAACTCGAATGTCGTATCCGCAGTGATTTGAAACGTAAGATTCACTAACTAATCTAAATTAATCATAGACTAAGTTAACTCTTTTTGGTGTTTTAAGGTGATTGATATTAAATGATACTAACATATGTGAAATGTTCTCTTAAGAAAGGGGTTCATCTAATATTCTGTTATGGAATAGATTAGAACAACTTAGCAATACAAATCAAACCATATTCAACTTATAAAGACCGCTCTCACAGTGCATTAAAATTAGAACTAAGTATCATACTTTCATATGAATGTTAGTTAGGCTGATTCAATAAGGGTTTCAACCGATATGAAACCTCTAGCTCAATACATAAATACAATAAGATCCACAACTAATGTTGATGCTCTTGGTTTATTTCTAAATATCAAAGGAATCTAGAATCAATCTCTCGATTGCCATTCCAATATGAGGTTCACATCAGCAAAAGCTATATGGATGCATTCCATTCTCAGCATGGAAAGATTAGAACCAGGAAACCAAGTCAACAAAAATCCCAATTGAAATCAAATCCAGAAACTAATTGTTAATGTTCTTGATTCATTTCTAAATAATAAGAAAATCTAGAATCAACTGCCATTACAAGATGAGATTCACATTAACAAGTAGAATGATGCATTTAGATCTTGACAAGGATTAAACTAGAAAACATGCTAATGTTCTTTACTCATTTATGAGCAAGAAAAGAATCAAACATCAACTTATCAGTTGCCATTGTAAAATAGATTAACATCAACATAAAATTGTTTCAAAAGCATTGAGAAACTACACTTAAATCAAAAAGTGATGTTCAATCATCCATCCAAAAATAGAAATTAAACTACTATCCTATCCTAAGAGAGTTAAGATTTAGCTCCTCATAAGTGATGAAATCAATAGAAAATAGATGAGAATCAGAATTAAAAACATCCTAAAACATAAAGAAGAACTAACAACTCTAAAATTCTAGCAAGCAAAACTCCAGCCTCGCTAGAAGAGAAGATCTCCCTTTTTTGCTCCTGAACCCCTTTTATATATGAGATTATCATCACCATTTGATCATCATCAAACCTTCTATTCCATCTGATTTTGCCACCTGTGTCTTGTCCACTTTTTCTGTCAAAAGATCCTTTCTGCAACCTTTTTGACAACTTGCAAGTGGTTCCCTTCTCCTTTTCCAATAGGATTCTTTATCTTTTCTACTTGATTTTGATCCTACAACATCATGAACAGCAAGTATCAAACTCTCCAGATGAAAACTAGACAAATAAGAACTAAATCAGTATATTATCCAGCTCAAATGTGCAAATGTAAGATAAGATAATGCTGAGAAGATCAATGCATGTATATTAAGCATAATTATCAGAATATGAACATTTCAAAGCTTATATGCAAGTGAATTAAGATGGAAATGAGTAAAAATTTAGTATGATTAGCTAGTGATCAATCATGCATCGGCATTGCATTGTATGATGGTTGGAGCTAAGTACTATATCACTGATCATGATGGGAGCCACCTCTAGAGTCCAATCAATCATTATGTTCCCCGATAATGGGATTAAAATAGGTTGTATCGAGAATATGTTTATTACTTAGGTAAAAATAGGTTGTATCGAGAATAAAGTCATTTTGTCAAATGTACGACTTAAAGAGACTCATAAATTGTGTAGTTTATTTTATGGTATCTTCATTCCTATGTATGTTATAAAAAAAATTTACTTCACGTTGCCGTGATCTTTTTCGATTTTATTGATCGTCCGTGATGAGTCGCGAACTCCTATTTAAATCACAGTTTAAATTGGGGTCGTGACAAAGGCAGCCTTGGATGAGGACTCAAAATCATCCGAGCTTCTCATATGAAGGGAACAATTATGTTTGACCACCTTGATCACTAGCTGATCACTATATGTTTCTAGCCCATTTTAGATGCAATTCATATATATCGAGTCCCACTTTTGCCTATTTTTGGGCCAATTATACATGGAATGCATACATTGTGATAACTAGTTGATATTCCTCATTTCATACTTAATTCCATGTGCATAGTGGTTCTGAAATGTCAAAATCCATTAATATTTAAATTCTATGCAAAGTTATCATTTTGAGGACAAGTTATCATTATTTTGAATGAACTAATTTTCAATGGGTTTCTTGCCCTAAATCCTATCAGGTATAAATCATATTTGGATAGTAACATCTCAACTTGTGCAAAGTTTTAAGTTCATTTGAACAAGTTATCATTTTTCTTTTGCCAAGTTATCGTTAAAGGGCAATTCTGTCATTTCGACATGCAAAACCATTAATTCTGCACAGGGACCTTAAGCAATCATCTTATTATTATTCTAACCCATTGCTGGTCAAATTTCATCACATTTGGATAACCACAACTCAAGTTATCACAAGTTATCGTTTTTAAGTCATATAAGTTATCGTTTTTGGGAACCCAAGTTATCACTTCTTAGAAATCTCATTCATATTTGATTTCTGACTGCACTCACTTGTTACCCTAGTCCATTTGATGCTTCTAATGCTTTGAATCACTTGCATTTGGATAATTTTCATGATTTGTCACAAGTTATTATTTCCGGGTGCAAAACCATCAAGTTTTCATATAGATTTCCAATCCTGCGCAACACCTAATCCTACTTGATACTTGAGCTGGCTAATATCACCATTTTTATCCTATTTGTTAAAATTCCATTCAAGGCTTTGATGCTGGCTGTTTTGTGTTTTGTAGCAAGGGAAAGAGGTGGCCAAAAAGAGGAAAAAGTAGGGAGGACCATCTACTTTTTCCTACACAAAAAGGTGCTGCAGAGGCAGATTCTTCCAGGACCTGGACAGGTGGCTCACATCAGGACTGAGGAATATTTAGATGCTGATCCAAAGGTGCAGAAGACTCATATATAAGCTAGAATTTTTGGGAGGAGAAAGGGGGGCTGGACATTGAAGGTTTGGGGCAAGAGGGAGCTGCTGCTGGCTGCTGCTGGAGCTGCTGGCCGAGTGCTTCAAAGAACAATGATTTATATCTGTTTCTCATTCCATTTGATGTCAAGCTTTGTAATTAAGAGGAGCTAAACTCCATTTCTTCTAGGATAGGGTAGTAGTTTAGATTAGTTTTGGATGGATATGGAATGGTTTATAATCCTGCACTGAAATTAATCCTGATTTCAGATTTCAGAAATGTTCTACATTGATTTATGCTATGTTGTCATTAGATACATGTGTAATTGATGACTGAAAAGTCTTATTTGATCTAAACATCTTTCAGGAATGAATTAAGAGATAATATCAGATTTTTGGGGTTAATTTTATTGCAAACTTGATTTCTGAATTCTGATTCCCTGGTTTCCTGAATTTCTGAATCTGATTCTGATTTTTATGGCTGTTTGAACATGTTCTTCACTCACAATCTGATTAATTGAGTCCTTGGGAAGTTGCTATTGTTCCTATCTTGTTCAGGAATGAATCAAGATGTTTGGACAATCATTTGACTCAAATAAGATTGTTCCACTGATTTTTGAAATGAAAACATGAATTCTGATTTTTCTGATTTCTTATTGGAATCTATTTTACCAATTGAGTCCCCTGAATTCTTCCAATCACTGATAAGTGAACTTTAGGGATGTTTTGTAGTCCTGAGATGGGTCAAGAATCAGTTGGTAAGTCAGATTTCCATTGATTTAAAATTCTGATTTCTGAAATACTGATTTCCTGGTTTTTGGTTTTCTGAATTTCCTGAACCTGGTTTTTTTTGAACTGTTGAATCTGTTTGTCATTAAGGATTGGATTAATTGAATAGCTGAGAGGCTAGTATTTACCCTAATCTTATTCAGAAATGTATTAAGATGTTTGACAACTTAAGGTTCAATTCTGTTTTTCCAGAATCTGATTTCTGAATTTATTCAGAAATCCGTTCTTCTGATTTTTCTTCTGATTAGAATCTGATTTGTCAAGTCAGCATCCTTATTTCATCAAATCATCGAGAGGTGTACTATGAGAATCTCTTGCAGTCTAGAGATGGATCAAGAGGCATTTGGCAAGCCTAAATTCTAAGGGTCTTGTTGCTGATTTTTCTGAATTGCAGAATCCTATTTTATGATTTCTATTTAAATTCTGATTTCCATTGTTAAGCCTTAACTTAATCCACTACTGAGAAGTAGTCATTAGGTCATCCTTTAGATCTAGAGATAGGCCAAGGAGCAATGGCAATTATGAATTCCTGTGGTCATATGCTTTGCATTTCCAATTGAATTGTGTTTGTGTGGATTTCATTTCATTTTGCAACCGAGAGGTTGAATTTAAATCCCCCTGGAATTCAAAGATGAATCAAAGAGCACAAGCACCATATTTGAGTAAATTTCATCCTGGTTTGATTGATTGGAATGATTCCATCTTTTTATGAATGCAATCACAAGTTATCATTGTAGAATTTCTTTGAATTGAAAAAAATCAGCAATGAACTCCCCATTGAGCTGAATGATAACTTGATTTTCAGTGAGGACCCTCTATTGATTCAATCTAGTTAACAACTATATGACAATATGTTGCTTAGTTAGATGCCAATTGAGCTGTGGGAACAACCATTTTCATGATTGAATCAAAGTTGGACATTTAATGATAACTTGATCCATTCCATCCTTAACTAATTTAGATGAACCCCAAATCCTAGAAGAACCTTCCTCATTGATAGTTAAACCTTTCTAGCCATTAATTTAGCATTTATAATTCAATTTTGCAAACATTTTCAAAATTCCAAAACTTGTTATAATTCTGCACTTGTTAAAAAAATATTTTCACTTCCAATTAAAAATCTATTTTTGCCACCTTACTTAGGATTAATCTAAACTATTTTTAGATAGTTTAGGACTTCAAATATTTATGGATACGACAACCTGAGTATACTACAACTTACCTGTGCACTTGCAGCTAGTGAGTTGGGAGACCAAAAATTAAAAAAATTTGACCTTTTCTTTAATTTCAGCAAGTTATCACTAGAAAACCCAAATATCACTATCAAGTTTTTGGCACCGTTGCCGGGGATTTGAGGTCAATTAGACTAACTTAGATAGTTTAGATTAGTTTTAGATTAGTTTTTAGTCCATTTGTTAGGCCAATTTCAATTTTTTCAAGTTATCATTCCCAATTTTCAATTTTTGTACAGATTTCTTTCTTTTCTTGAATTTGATACTTCTGAATTGAATTTATACAAATTTGGAACTTCAAGGAGACCTCTACCTATCTGATCCTCAACTGAAAGAAGATTCAATAGGAGAAGGAGATTGCAAAGAGAAGAGGCTAGGAAAAGTACTTTTGAGAATGAGGTTACTAATCAAAACAAGACTGCTCCTAGGACATTTGGGTATCATTATTCACCCAGCAATTGTAGAAAATTATGAATTTGACTTCTGAGAGAGGAAAAAGAAAAGATGGATATGAGTTGGCAAACTTGGTCCTATGACTATTATCAATCAAGTGAAACACCCTTGAGCCAGGAGGAATTGGACTCTATAGTTGAAGATGTCGTGTCCAAAACTCTTCAAAAATATGTTTTTGATGTTGGAGAACCATCACAAGTTCATTGCAATAAAGGATCACCACAATTTCAACAGCCCTCTAATGCTTACATGTATGCCTCATATGGTCATGAAAGTTCAAATTACTGGAATCAAGAGGAAGGCTTCTCAACTAGTAGTCATGATGTTTCAAATTATTGAAATCCTGAGCAAGACTTCTCAAGCAACAATCCTTATGTTTATGACTCACAAAATCATTTGTATTACCATCACAATCAAGGTCGTGTCAGAATTTCAAGTTGCAACCATGGATACTTCAAAAAATTAGCAATCACTTAATGAAATGAAGATTATGTTGGAGGACTTCATGAGGCGGCAGGATGAGCAACTTGCAAACTTGAAAAAAATATGTATGAAAGTAGATGTTCTTGGAGCCGGATTGGAGGCCAAGCTTTGTTTGCAGTCTAGTCAAGAAGCCCCACAAATCCAATCTGCCCTTCTGAAAGAAGAAATTCAGGAAATGAAGATGGGAATTGAGAAAGAGATGAATGAAGAAAAAGTAGTAGTCATGGAGGCTGAAATTGAAAAGGAGTCTATCACACTTATAGAACAAGGCAACAAACAAGATGAAGTTGCTGAAGTTATTGAAAAAGCTACTCCAATGATACCAGCAATGAATCACATTGAAGATTCACTCATAAGGTTCCCATCTAATGAAGAATTAATTATAGAAGACTCTGATTTTGATTCTTTGGAGAAACTATCAGATACACTCCATTGTGATGAGGGCTACAACTCAATTCATTTATTGTCTATCCCTAAAGATGAGTTACTTCCTACACCCAATTGTCCAAAAGTTTCATTTGAAGCAATTTGCTCCACAAACCATCATGGATCAGTTGAAGAATGTCAACATCTTAGGGTCAAAGATGAAGAAACATCAAAAGAGAAGAAGTGGCATGAACTTGAAGCAAGCACTAATTCATTTGAAGTCATTCAAACTTCCAAAGTCTCACCCATCTCATTTTCCATTGGGCAACAGGTTATTACTGTAAAGCCACATGATGAGACTGAAATGGACAAGGAGGATACAAAAACAGAAGAAATTTCTTTCCAAATAGAGGAGGCTGTGGCAAAATTCAAATTTGTAGAAGGAATGAAACATTCAATGAAGGGAGATCAATGTTTGCCTACTGAAAGATGAAACCAAGAGCTCAAGGATCTTCCAACAATGCTGCATTCTAATAGGCCATTGAAGAAATGGCTGCTTAAACAAGATGGTGATCCAGGAGATTCATGTCATAGATGAGAAGTTTTGGAATGAGAAGTTAATATATTTCTAGTACAATGAAGGAGGGATACATCCAACTGAAGAACAAAGGTCAATCATTGTCAAATTTAGAGATCCATACTTGATTAGTGAAGCTGTCCACAGATTGAGATCTCTACTTGATCACATTATACTATTTAAACCTCCTTGACATGAAGAAGTTGTAATAATGTCTAGCCAAAGACATTAAAGAAAGGCACTTCTTGGGAGGTAACCCAAGCCATTATCTACCTAATCTTTTTGTTTTTGCAGGAATAAGTGATGAGGAACAAGTTCAAACCACAATTCCAAAATTCAGGGAGTACCCATACCCTTTACTTTTGATTTTTCCATCGAAAACTCAATGATAATTGATAATATCTTTTTCATTATGCTACATTGATCATATCATCATCTAAATCAATATTCATTTCAGTTATCCAAATCTACTATAGCCTAATTTCAGTGAATTTCAGAAATTCCCAATGCAATGTTGAATTCTGCATTAAAAAATCTGATTAGTTGTAAATCTGTCATTCCACTGATATCCTTTGTTTATATGCAGGATTAATTGCTACTAATGAAGATTGAATCACCAAAAGATTCTGGATGAAAGGCCAAGAGGATTCAAATGTGCAATTCCATGCATTTCACTCCAACCCACCCCTCTACCTTGCCTTTGATTTTCAACACTAGGGACAGTGTTGAGAATAAGCTTGGGGGAGGAAACCTGGTGCTTTTCTAACTTTTACACCATGTTTTCAATTGATTTTAATGTTCATATCATAATTCATACCAGGTTATCAATAGGTTTTGCAGGTTATCATAAGTTATCACTAGTTATCACTCGGTTATCATTTTTTGGGCCCAACTCAATTTTGAATTCATTTTAACTCTGAAATGGGTAGAATACTTCATTATAACAGTAGGTGCACTCCAATACCAAGTGACCAACTTGGCCATTAGCCTCCTTGCTTTAATTGGCATTATGAATTCAGATGCATTTGAATGAATTTTCAGCTAAAATTTTTCTTTTTTTGTGGATTAACACTAGCTACATTCATGGATTAATTGGAAAGTAGAAGATGTCTAGAAAGGAGTCAAGGATCTTGCTGCCATGTTAAATAGGAATTCTTGACTATTTGCATTCAAGGATCTAACCTATACTTGAGTTTGAACCATTTCTCATTTCATGAATAGAATGAAAAAGAAAGAAAAAGGAAAATGAAAAGTTGCATCTTGCATTGCATGCATACATGAATAAAGAGAGTGAAAATTCCAAAAAGGGAACCTCTCCTGAATAAAGCCAGAATTTTTATCCTGTGACCAGCATGAATAAAAATCAGGTGCCAAACATGTTTATGCAAAGGAAGAAAAGTCTGTTCATGAAGAGATTGATGTTTCAAACTTTTTAGTAAAGTTGACAATCCTTATAATCAAAATCAGTTAATGTTAGTACTTCTATCATGGCTTAAATTTGCTCTAACCTTTGTGACTCTTCAGCTAGAATTTGGGATTGGAAAGAATGGGAAGGAATGTTAGCCAAGTGGGAAACTCATCTAGATCTTATTCAGCTGATTTCTCTATTCATTTGTGGGTGGTAAATTCAAATTCATCCTTAATTTCTGAATGTTTTGCTTGAGGACAAGCAAAAGGCTAAGCTTGGGGGAGTTTGAGCACTAGCTGATCACTATATGTTTCTAGCCCGTTTAGATGCAATTCATACATATCGAGTCCCACTTTTGCCTATTTTTGGGTCAATTATACTTGAAATGCATACATTGTGATAACTAGTTGATATTCCTTATTTCATACTTAATTCCATGTGCATAGAGGTTCTGAAATGCCAAAATCCATTAATATTTAAATTCTATGCCAAGTTTCATTTTGAGGACAAGTTATCATTCCTATATGTCAAGTTATCATTATTTTGAATGAACTAATTTTCAATGGGTTTCTTGCCCTAAATCCATCATTATTATGTATAAATCATATTTGGATAGTAACATCTCAACTTGTGCAAAGTTTTAAGTTCATTTGAACAAGTTATCGTTTTTCCTTTGCCAAGTTATCGTTAAAGGGCAATTCTGTCATTTCGACATGCAAAACCATTAATTCTGCACAGGAACCTTAAGCAATCATCTTATTATTGTTCTAACTCATTGCTGGTCAAATTTCATCACATTTGGATAACCACAACTCAAGTTATCACAAGTTATCGTTTTTAAGTCATATAAGTTATCGTTTTTGGGAACCCTATCACTTCTTAGAAATCTCATTCATATTTGATTTCTGACTGCACTCACTTGTTACCCTAGTCCATTTGATGCTTCTAATGCTTTGAATAACTTGCATTTGAATAATTTCCATGATTTGTCACAAGTTATCATTTCCGGGTGCAAAACCATCAAGTTTTCATATAGATTTCCAATCCTGCGCAATACCTAATCCTACTTGATACTTGAGCTGGCCAATATCACCATTTTTATCCTATTTGTTAAAATTCCATTCAAGGCTTTGATGCTGGCTGTTTTGTGTTTTGTAGCAAGGGAAAGAGGTGGCCAAAAAGAGGAAAAAGTAGGGGGGACCATCTACTTTTTCCTACACAAAAAGGTGCTGCAGAGGCAGATTCTTCCAGGACTTGGACAGGTGGCTCACATCAGGACTGAGGAATATTTAGATGCTGATCCAAAGGTGCAGAAGACTCATATATAAGCTAGAATTTTTGGGAGGAGAAAGGGGGGCTGGACATTGAAGGTTTGGGGCAAGAGGGAGCTGCTGCTGGCTGCTGGCTGCTGCTGAAGCTGCTGGCCGAGAGCTTCAAAGAACAATGACTTGTATCTGTTTCTCATTCCATTTGATGTCAAGCTTTGTAATTATGAGGAGCTAAACTCCATTTCTTCTAGGATAGGGTAGTAGTTTAGATTAGTTTTGAATGGATATGGAATGGTTTATAATCCTGTACTGAAATTAATCCTGATTTCATATTTCAGAAATGTTCTACATTGATTTATGCTATGTTGTCATTAGATCCATGTGTAATTGATGACTGAGAAGTCTTATTTGATCTAAACATCTTTCAGGAATGAATTAAGAGATAATATCAAATTTCTGGGGTTAATTTTATTGCAAACTTGATTTCTGAATTCTGATTCCCTGGTTTCCTGAATTTTTTAATCTGATTATGATTTTTATGGCTGTTTGAACCTGTTCTTCACTCACAATCTGATTAATTGAATCCTTGGGAAGTTTCTATTGTTCCTATCTTGTTCAGAAATGAATCAAGATGTTTAGACAATCATTTAACTCAAATTAGATTATCCCACTGATTTCTGAAATGAAAACCTGAATTCTGATTTTTCTGATTTCTTATTGGAATCTGTTTTACCAATTGAGTCCCCTGAATTTTTCCAATCACTAATAAGTGAACTTTAGGGATGTCTTGTAGTCCTGAGATGGGTCAAGAATCAGTTGGTAAGTCAGATTTCCATTGATTTAAAATTCTGATTTCTGAAATACTGATTTCCTAGTTTCTGGTTTTCTGAATTTCTTGAACCTGATTTTTTTTGAACTGTTGAATCTGTTTGTCATTAAGGAATGGATTAATTGAATAGCTGAGAGGCTAGTATTTACCCTAATATTATTCAAAAATGTATTAAGATGTTTGACAACTTAAGGTTCAATTCTGTTTTTCCAGAATCTGATTTCTGAATTTATTCAGAAATATGTTCTTCTGATTTTTCTTCTGGTTAGAATCTGATTTGTCAAGTGAGCATCCTTATTTCATCAAATCATCGAGAGGTGTACTATGGGAATCTCTTGCAGTCTAGAGATGGATAAAGAGGCATTTGGCAAGCCTGAATTCTAAGGGTCTTGTTGCTGATTTTTCTGAATTGCAGAATCCTATTTTCTGATTTCCATTGTTAAGTCTCAACTTAATCCACTGCTGAGAAGTAGTCATTAGGTCATCCTTGAGATCTAGAGATAGGCCAAGGAGCAATGGCAATTATGAATTCCTGTGATCATATGCTTTTCATTTCCAATTGAATTGTATTTGTGTGGATTTCATTTCATTTTGCAACCGAGAGGTTGAATTTAAATCCCCCTGGAATTCAGAGATGAATCAAGGAGCACAAGCACCATATTTGAGTAGATTTCATCCTGGTTTGATTGATTGGAATGATTTCATCTTTTTATGAATGCAATCACAAGTTATCATTGCAGAATTTCTTTGAATTGAAAAAAATCAGCAATGAACTCCCCATTGAGCTGAATGATAACTTGATTTTCAGTGAGGACCCTCTATTGATTCAATCTAGTTAACAACTATATGACAATATGTTGCTTAGTTAGATGCCAATTGAGCTGTGGGAACAACCATTTTCATGATTGAATCAAAGTTGGACATTTAATGATAACTTGATCCATTTCATCCTTAACTAATTTAGATGAACCCCAAATCCTAGAAGAACCTTCCTCATTGATAGTTAAACCTTTCTAGCCATTAATTTAGCATTTATAATTCAGTTTTGCAAACATTTTCAAAATCCCAAAACTTGTTATAATTCTGCACTTGTTAAAAAAATATTTTCACTTCCAATTAAAAATCTATTTTTGCCACCTTACTTAGGATTAATCTAAACTATTTTTAGATAGTTTAGGACTTCAAATATTTATGGATACGACAACTTGAGTATACTACAACTTACCTGTGCACTTGCAACTAGTGAGTTGGGAGACCAAAAATTAAAAAAATTTGACCTTTTCTTTAATTTCAGCAAGTTATCACTAGAAAACCCAAATATCACTATCACACCTCAAAACCAAGTGCACAAGGAATGCAACCGCATCAACCGTATCAAATCCTGAACAAACAGTTCAACCCAATAATGCAATTGCCCTCTCCTCCTCAACAATTAGCACTACCCGCTCCACCAGAATCGTCAGGGATTTCCGCTCTAGAGAAAATGATGCAGAGTATGCTCAAGTAGTAAGAACCAAAATGACAATGTCAATCAACTCTTTGAAAAAGTCGAAGGCCTGGTCGCTCACAACAAGATCCTCGAAACCCAAATCACCCAACAAGCTGCATCCACTTCTCGACCATAAGGGATATTCCTAGGATAACCTGAACCTAATCCTCGAGAACACTGCCAAGCTGTAGTACTGAGAAGCGAAACTCAATTATCTAAAAGGAAAACACCCGAGTTACCCATGCAAGTCGAACAATCGATAGAAGCATCCAAAGCAAAAAGAAAAAGAGAAAGTTGTCAACTCAAGTGACTCCACCTTGAAAGCGGCTGACATAAATGAAATTCAAATTATTAAATAGAAGAATAGAGAAGACAAGTTAGTCGACCCCAAATACCTACCTTTACTGCAAATGTTAGTTAGTAGTCAAACTGATCAGCAGTTTCTGAAATTCTTGTAAGCTTGAAAAAGCTTCAAATCAACATTCCTTTGATGGAGGCAATTCAGCAGATGCCAATGTATGCCCGATTTCTGAAAGAGATCTTATCCAGGAACAAAAAAAAAATGATTCTCAAGAGACAGTTGCCCTCAAAGCAAAAGTCAGTGTAGCCATCTTAAACAAATAACCACCAAAATTGGAGGAGGGACTCTGATAGTTTCTCAATCCCATGCGAGATAAGAAACTTGAAAGTCAGCCGAGCCTTGTGTGACTTAGGAGCCAGTGTAATCTTGATACCTTTATTAATGTTTCAACAACTGGGAGATGAAGCCAACCAATATGCTCCTCCAGCTTGCTGACCGCTTAATCAAACATCCATTTATAATTAGGGTGGGCAAATTCTTTATACCTGCTGACTTTGTAGTTTTAGATATGGAAGAGGACACAAACACCCCACTCATGTTGGGAAGGCCATTCTTAGCTGCAGTAGGAGCTATCATTGATGTTAGAAATGGAAAGCTATGCTTCCATCTCGGAGAGAAAACTATAGAATTTAATCTGACTCGAGCACTAAAACACCCAAGTCTGGTAGACATTAATGAAGTTGAAGATATAGTAGATTAAAGTGTTAAAAAAGTTCTTAACCTCATGTTGATCGACGATCCACTAAGGAACTGTTTGACTAAAGAAAAATAGCTAGCCATCACCACTTCGAAGGAATGCATAGACTTGCTGAAGATACTCGAAGAAAGCTAGGGTGTTAGAGAAAGCAACAACCCAAAATTCTAGAATGACGAAATGTGCCCGACTCTCTCAACCAGCAAATGTGAGGTCAATACCTCAGGAGATGTACCCGGTCTACATATGTCGAAGATACCACAGGTAGAGATGAAACCACTTTCCTCTACCCTCAGGTATGAATTCCTCCGGCCAAATTCTTCTTACCTTGTTATTGTTAATTCTGCCCTTACTAAAGACCAGACTGAATCTCTTTTGAATACATTGTGAAAGCATAGAAGGGCCGTAGGCTACACCATGAAAGATATTAAGGGACTTATCCCTGCATTATGCATGCATAGGATCCTCCTAGAAGAAAATTCTGAACCTACCAGGGGATTCCAAAGAAGGCTGAATCCCATCCTTCAAGACGTAGTGAAAAAAGAAGTCATGAAATTATAGATGCAAGGCTGATTTATGCCATCTCCGATAGTAAATGGCTGAGTCCCATTCAAGTTGTTCCAAAAAAGGAAGGAATGACTGTGGTTAAAAATGATAAAGGAGAGAACATAGCTCAACGCACCACCATAGGGTGGCGCATGTGTGTAGACTTTAGAAAACTAATTAAAGTCACTAGGAAAGATCACTTTCCCCACCCCTTAATAGATCAAATGTTAGAACGTCTAGAAAAACATTCCTACTTCTGCTACTTAGATTGTTTTTCTGGTTTTCTTCAAATCCCAATACACCCTAATGACCAAGAAATGACCACATTCACTTGTTCATATGGAACGTTCGCATATAGACGTATGCCATTCGGTCTTTGCAATGTACCTGTCACTTTTCAACGATGCCTGATATCTATATTCTCTTATCTTGTAAGAAGTATCATGGAGGTATTCATGACTGATTTCTCTGTCCATGGATCCTTTTTTGATTGTTGTCCAACAAATCTTTCTAATGTGTTGTAGAGGTGCGAAGAGGTCAACCTGACTCTGAATTGGAAAAAAATGCTATTTTCATGGTGCAACAAGGGGTCATGCTAGGTCATGTAATTTCAAAACGAGGCATTGAAGTAGACCCCACTAAGATAGAAGTGATCTAAAAGTTTCCACCACCTATTAGTGTTAGAGGAGTTCGAAGCTTTCTAGGGCATGCAGGATTTTACAAAAGGTTCATTAGCAACTTCTTCCAAATAGTCAAACCTCTCACCAGCTTGCTACACAAGGATACAAAATTTGTCATGAACTCAAATTGCATTCAGGCTTTTAAAAGGATCAAACGAGCTCTCATCTCGGCACCAATGTTGCAATCCCCTGACTGGTCTCTACCCTTCGAAGTAATGTGTGATGCAAGCGACTACGCAGTAGGAGCAACCTTGAGTCAAAAGAAAGATAAAGTTATACATGTCATCTACTATGCTAGCAAAATTTTAGATCCAGCTCAGCAGAATTATACGACAACTGAAAAAAGAGCTGCTCGCAATGGTGTTTGCAATGGAAAAGTTCGGGTCGTACTTGGTGGGATCAAAAGTCATTATCCATACAGACCATTCAGCCCTTAAATACCTCTTCTCCAAGAAGGACTCCAAGCCAAGGCTAATCAGGTGGATACTATCGCTACAAGAATTCCATTCAAAAATCAAAGACAAAAGCAGATCAGAGAATCAGGTGGTTGATCACTTGTCCAGAATTGAGTACAAAAAGAATGAAATAGAAGTAGTTTCACTAATCAGAGCGGAATTACCAGATGATTTGTTGTTCTCTGTTTTAGTCAGCACATGTCCATGGTTTGCCGACATAGCAAATTTTAAAGCTAGAGGAATTCTGCCTACAATCTGGACTACCACAAAAGGAAGAGATTATATCTTTGGAATGATCCTTATTTGTTCAAGGAATGTTCAAATGGCTAGTTAAGGAGGTGTGTAGCGAAAGATTCTATATAGGAAAACATTTCTGCGTACCACATGCCCATCTATGGGGGACACGAAGGTATACAGCGAACCATAACAAAGATTCTTCAAGAAGGTTTCACTTGGCCGACACTATTCAAAGATGTATATCAATATTTTAACTCCTGCGATAGATGTTAAAGAATCGAGAATATTTCACGGAGGGACGAAATGTCGCAGATCAGTATTCAAGCAGTGGAGCTATTCGATGTTTGGGGAATTGTCTGCATGGGGCCTTTTCCAGAGTCGGGGAAATACATGTACATCATGGTACCAGTAGATTATTTCTCCAAATGGGTGGAAGCTATACCCACCACCCATTGTGACTTCCACCACGTCACCAAGTTGTTCTCCAAGGTTATTTTTCCCATATTCGGTATGCCGCGACTTATCATAAGTGATGGAGGGAAACACTTCCAGGAAAGATAATTAAACACTCTGCTATCAAAGTATGACATTACTTATAGGGTTGCTACCCCTTATCATCCACAGACATCTATACAAGTGGAAACATCCAACAGGCAGATTAAAGCAATCATGGAAAAGACAATAGCAAATTCTAGAAGAGACTAAAGTTCAAAGCTTGATGACGTGCTATAGGCCTATAGAACTTCATTCAAGTCCTCTTTAGGGATGACTCCTTACAGGTTTACGGGAAGGCGTATCACCTGCCAATTGAATTGCAGCATAGAGCCTTCTAGGAAATAAAGTTCTTCAACTTTGATTTAAAGGGCGCTGGAGAGAATAGAATGCTTCAATTGGCGAAGCTAGAACAACTAAGAAATATCACATTCAAGAATTCGTCCATCTTCGAAGATAAAACCAAAAGATGGCATGATAAGAACATCCAACAAAGACAACTCAGAGAAGTGGGTTTGGTTCTACTCTTTAATTCCATATTTTGACTATTCCCTGGTAAATTAAAGTCGTGATGGACCGGACCATTCAAGCTTGTGAAAGTGTATCCATCAAGGGTTGTGGAACTCGAGTAGAACAGAGGAGGCACATTCAAGGTAAATGGTCATAGAGTGAAGCTATATTGAGAACCAAACTTAGTTATTACTGAAACTCTTCTACTTCAACCTCCTCCAGTCAGCTAATCGTCACCCCCAACAACGTCGAGCAGAGACACTAAACAAAGGAGCTTCTTGGGAGGGAACCCAAGCCTTATTAACTTTTTTTAGTTTTCGTCTTTTCAGAAATAACCAGGCATTCAGTAAGACGCACATGTTGGAGGAAAGCTAAATGTAAGAGGTGGAAGATGCATTATCGAGTCCGAGGCGCAATGGCGGGAACCAAGTTCTTAAAAATGCGGGCTATTTTGTTAAAAGAATGATTGGAAAATGCTGTGGGTTACCAAGAATTTGACACTCTGTCGAGTAGTGCAGCCATGTTACAAAAAAATTCGATCTCCAAATCATCTCCAGGACCCACCATCATGACCAACCAACATAAAGGTGATTCTGCACCCACGTGGCCTCACCCCATAACCTCTCTTCCCACTTTTTATCCTTTCCAAAATTGCCTCAAAAAATTACTGCACCATGTACAAGGCGCAGTAACCCATTTGAACAAGCCATCATTTCCCCCGTTCAAAACCCCTCTCTTCATGGTCGAAACCCTTCATCCTCCAGCAAAAATCCTCTTCGCTAGAAACCATTCTCCCCCTTCACCGGCCAACATGTTGCTCACCAGGAATAGGTCAAGAGGTGTGCATTGGATACCCAAGAACTCAAGCCCCCGGCGTATCGTTCTTAGTGATGATGAAGAAGTAGTTCCTCAAATAGCGCCTACTCAGATGGAGATCCCATTGCGAGCACCCGTGCCACACCTACGCTCCATGCTTCACGACAGTTCTAGTAGATCCTCACCAAAAGACGCCGCTGAAAGCAGAGAGACTCCTCAGCGCCCAGTACCAAAAGACCCCTGGAGACAAAGATGCACGTGAGGCCTTCAGAAAACAAACGGCCGGCCAACGCACAAATTTGAGCCGAAGACAAGACGCCGCCCCAACTACTGAGCAAACAGTTCAAATTAGTATCGCAAAAGCCGCCCCTGACATGGCCAATGATCGTGATACAAGAAGATACCTCTGGCAGTACAAAAACTCCAAGCAAAGATGTTGAGGGAAAGTCATAACCAGATCATATTCCTCAAGTGCAAGCCCATGATGTACCGCCACCGCCAGTGCCACAACATAGAAGACACTCCGCTTCACCCCTACGACTTGTCCAAGAAAAATGGAGCAAAATAAGAGCAGACTCAAGACGTCAGGAGTCGGCAGTGTAACCACCCATTGAGGAAGAAGCAGAGTCAGTTCCCCTACCACCTACCTCCACTCATCCTTTATCTTCTCACTCCCCCTTTGCCAAAACATACACCCATCGACCGGCACCGGACCTCAACATAACCCCTTTTCCTCCCCCATCCAAACCACCTTCTCCACCTAAGTCACCCTCTCCTGCCTCAGATCAACACTCTTCATCTGAATATTCCTCTCACCCAGCCGAAGTCTTTCCTAGCCTTGCTTCCCCAAGTTCCTCTTTTGAATGGAGGCACAAAGAACGTTCACCTACCCCCTCTAAAGCTGCTAGTCAACTGTCTACCCTTTCATTTGGAAAACTACCACAAGAAATGCACTCGACACCTCATTCGACTCCTACATCATCCCCCATGCATCTGTCCACGTTGAGGACAAAGATCCTAATCTCCTTTATCCTCTTGAAGAAATTGTTTTCTCTTCTTTCCACTAGTGACGCCAGTATTGTTTTCTCTTGGCACGCCCTATCCTCTCAATAAAATTTTGTGGATAATGATGTCTTGTTCACCCTTGGCTTCCTCAAAGACATAAAACACGCCACCGAAGTAATGGGCACTTAAGACTTCTTTATGTTTGTCTATCCTAACTACCCTCGTTGATGCGTGCAAATTAAGAGTAAATATACTAGCAAGTATAATAGATCGTATCAAGTAATAAAGAGTGAATATAGTGTCAAACCCATGAGGACTAATCTAGATTCTTATCTTTCTAACTTAAGTTTATTAATTGAGAGAATAACAAGAATTGATTTGAGATTAAAGTAATGCAAATTGATGACAATCAGAGATAATAATGCCCTTAATAATGTGAGAGAAAGTTAGAATTCAGACTATGTATTCCTATCAGATTCTATTAATTAACATTTAATCAAATATAGACTTATTGTATAAAATAAGCAGATAAAAGGTATAGGACTAAAAAACTTGAGAACCTAACTACCATAGTAAAGAATATAATCAAAGCACATTGAAAACTCAATCCACTTTAATATATTCTAAACTAAAATGCATTAATATGAAAGGTTGCCTAAAGTAAAGGACTCAAAAACTCGAGAACCTAACTATATATCTTAAATAGAAATAAAATTAAAGATGTCGAAAACTTGATCAACTCCAATCTACCTTATCTAAGATGTTTTAATTTGCAAACCTCCATTTAATGATATAATTGTTAGCAATTAAAACTAATCTGCTAACAAAAATATCAAAATAATAGAACTCGAAGAAACTTGGCTCGGGCTGACACAAAAGTAAAACACAGTGAAAATAAGAAAGGAACTTGGCTCGAGTTGGATCAGACTCGGCTCGGGTTCTTCACAGAGAAGAATTCGATCAATTTTCCCTTGCAGAATTATGTGAAATTATATGAAATTAATGCAAGAAACTAATAACTTCATATTAAGCATGAAATCCACATCATAGCCATGTTCTCAGAAGTCTAATAATGAAATATATTAAGAATAAATCGAGGTTCAACATAGTCTTCCTCCAACAACTAGACTAATCCATGATCAGAAGAATTAACATCAAATTCGAGGGAGAAAATATAAAATAAAGATTAGAAATTATGAATCAAACACCAAAACCACGAAATCTCTACTTCTTCAATTGATTTGCAATGGTGCGTAGTAGAACTTCGTCTCTCGTTTATGGTGCGGCTAGGGCTTCAAACTCCTAAATTGCATCTCTATGGGTTCGTGGTACATCCATATTTATAGGGGTGGAGGCCTTTTATGGTTCTGAGTTGAGTTTCGCAATTTAAATCCAAGTTAAAGTCGGCTGAAAATTACGCAATCTGCCAGTTTGGCTGATTTGTCCTAACCTGGGCTGGGTTTGTTCCAACTCGGGTTGGGTTCTGTTCAGATTTTATTTTTGAGCAAAAATTGAGTCGGAATCAGATTTTAACGCCAAACCGGCCCGAGTTTCTCTTAAACTCAATTATACATGCTCTTTGTGCTCCGTCTTTCGTGATTTTTTGATCCGATCGCCTTGCACCTCCAAAATGATGATCCTAAAAATAAAATAAACCAAAAGTGGGTAGTTTTGGACTCAAAAGAAATTAAGAAAATAAATAAGAAAATAGATGCATGCAATGGTAAAAACTACATAAAATAAACTAAATGATGCATGTAAAACATGTATAAAAATGCATGCATCACTCGTCTCATCCTAGAATTTCTTAGCTCTTACAAGGATGACAAGAAATGAGAGAACATCTCTTTTCGCCTATTTAACAAAAACTTCCAATGGTCATACCAAAATCTCAGTCAAGTCCTTGCCCTGCCTTATTCCCTTGGATGCCTAACTCCCTAACATTTCAACACCCAAGGCGTCCTGGCCAAAATCATCGACGATCAGACCAAGAGGGCAAGAGCACGAGCTTCCGTGATCTCCAACCCAATCATCAAATATTTTCATTGCTTAATCTCGTCCACCATCTTGGGGACGGCAAATGCAGAGTCCCATATCATAGATTCTGATATGTTCATCATCGACGCATTTCTTTATGGAAAGAAAGTAAACCTCTTGGGACATCTATTGTCAAATTGGAACAAATGCATTAAAATGAAGTTAGGCGCAATCGCATTTGGGGGAGTCAACACCACAATTGGCATCCGTTGTGATTTGGAGCTTGGATCTTTGGAGATAGCTCGAGGATCAATGACAATAGATAAGAAAACCCTTCGTAAATGGAACCTGATTGAGGTACAAGGACACCGCAGGCTTTTTCTCATGAAAGGAACTCACCACAAGTGGCGCCTCCCCAACCCCGACAAAGTAACCATAAGATTAGAAGCTAGCTGGAAGATCACCCCGGAACATCTCAAGCAAAGCATCAAGTCAACACCAGAGCAAGATCACTCCTCCGATCCTGCATCACCCTCCTCCAAAAAATGGAAGTCTCCCGAGCTAGAACCAGCAACTGGAGATGCCATAGGAGCAACCCTCTCCGACCTCCAACAGATTATTTCTGACCTCTCCCTACAGGTATACAACCTGCGATGAAGTAACATTCGCATCAAATGCCTACTCCAATGCCAGAATGCTGCTCTCCAATGCATTGAAGCAAGTCTGGGGAACCCGTTGGTTCCACCATACACTTGTCTTCATCATAAGCTTCACTCCAGCCCCAGCTTGAACACATTGAGGACAGTGTTGTGTTTATGTCTTGGGGGGGGGGGGGGTACAATGGCATGTATTACACCCACATCTCCAAAAAGTTTAGTGTACCATTGTACATAGTCTCTTTAGCCCTGCTCCTTCAAATTGTTTGTGTTAAAAAACTTTACTGATCAAATATTTTGAAAAGTTTTTACGATATACTGACATATATCATGCGACCCCCTACTGAAAGATTTGAACTGCCCTCCACCCTTCAGCTAAGAAATATCATGGAATACATCATCTACCCCTCATTCTGTGTACCCGATATGCCTGAATGTCAATATTTCAAAGATCTTGCAAACCTTAATTTTTATACCTTGGCATGATATCAAAGCCCATCACTAGATATTGGATAGTACTCTACATGGTATTTCCTAGGCTCATTCATGCATTCAATGATTTGTCACTTGCTCGAAAGCTACTGACATTTTGAAATACTAAAATACACTTAATGATGTGTAATAGCTCTCCCTTTGCATGATGGGAACTTTTCTTTTGTTCTTTTGTTTTCAATAAAAGACCAGTGCCCCATCCTATTATTCTAGGAAGAACCCACGGGGAATGTTGTAGGACCCCTATTTAAAAAAATATTTCGAATAAATAAAGCATCAATAACTACTCCGTTGTCTACCCACTCTAGGGAAGACAAGAGTATGCCCCCAGCACCACTAGCACCCTATGCCCATTATTCTCGGAATAAAAGCTAGGGACGGTTAAGTGGAACCACATGTGCTGAAATTTTATTTTATCCCATCATACAACTGAAGAGCTATTGCATATGAATTCAAAGAATTTTTTAAAATGAGTAAGTCGGCTAGTCCGTTTTTAGCATGAGGACAAACATTGTTGTATGAATATTTCTAGGGAATTTGCATGTAGGTGACCATCCAATAAGGAGCCTGTGTATCCCATTAGTATAGGAGCTTTTGTGGTGACATTATTAGGGCAATGTTAAAAACAGATTAAAAAAAGGGTTAATGGCAAATGGGCGATGTCAAGGAAAGGAATGAGAAATTATGATGCATGCTCATGATGTGCTCCAGACCTAAATTTGATTGCATGAGGACAAGCAAAACTTTAAGTTTGAGGAGAGTTGATGTGGTGATTTATGGCTTATATTTCCACCATATTTCGTATGCATGTAATATCTATTATATGATTATTTTCTCATGTAGACATATGCATGACACTAATTCAACACATTTCAAATAATCTCATGAACCCACAATATTGCAAATAAGTATCTCTGCCAGCCTGAGAATTCACTTGGATAAATGCCCTTTTCTTTTGCAGGAGGCCGATGAGCCCAAGGAGATGAAGTAGAAGCAGTTGAACCATACACTAAGGAATGATGGATTGCTTTCGAGCTAAGGAAGAGTCCGAGCAACAAAATAGCACACACTATCCACAATTGAGGACCGACGAGCTCCTTCACCTCCCTAGCGCAAGGAAGCTCCCCAGGCGACAGGACCATAGAAAAGTTGACGAGCTCCGGGCGGCGTCAAAAGGAGAAGCAAAGGAAGAGAGGAGAAGAACCGACAGCAAGCAGAGGTCAACAAAAGGAGGAGAAACATATATAAAAGGAGGAGGAAATCGTAAGAAAGGAGGAGACCTTTTAGGAGAGAACAATTAGAGACGAAAGGAAAGAGAGAACTGAGAGCCTAAAAATAATGCCTTTGGCAATTTGTGGAGAAGTGTGTATTCTCCACATGACTTGTAACTAATCGGCCCTGCTGAGGCCGAGAGGTGTTTATGTGACTTGGATTCATGTTCTTTATCTACGTTTTATTTTGTTGTTTTTCATGATCAATAGCGAGTGTTGAGCTTTCCTGTGTTTTGATGATATTGGTCGAGTCCCTATTTTATTGTTCGATTTCTATCTTTTGGATCTTAAATGGATTTGAATTCATGAACTATCTTCACCCTGCACCCCTGACCATAGGGACATTATAGGCTCCATCGCGACCAAACGTAGAGAAATCAAGCCTAGGTGAAGATAGTTTCATGCGTGATTTTCATGTTTTCCACGTAGTTGTAAGCTAGGAGAAGTTTTCTGAACCATTTGCTATCTTGCACCACCAACGTAGGGACATTATAGGTTTCATTTGTGACCGAACATGGAGAAATCAAGCCGAAGACAAGCAGTGATTCATAGTATTAGTTTTCGTAGAATCGTCAATGAAGCTCTTCATGGTGTGGTTTAGACGTCGTTCGCCCTTTGATCCGCGACCTGAAAAGGTTGTGCACACTCCGAATTTCTGGCAATAAATGAACGAATTGAGTCAGATATTTGAGATTACCTTAAATGGTTTTAAAGGATGTTCACATATTTCTATTTCACCATTGTTGTGTTCAATTCTTTTCCAATTTTCAAGGAAGTTCGACCCAATGGCGAATAACTCTTCAATCCTCACTCAAGTCAGTGACCCGAGTAGGGTAGGCAAGAGACCAGTTACTTCTGAAGGACTTCCAGTAAATCCTAGTTCATATTTCCTGAATCGAATTTTTCTTCTCCTTCAAAAATATCTGAGCCATCTCGAAGACACCGATATTTCGCATCCTGCCCGGGAGGAAAGCATGAGCCGACCGTAGCCTCCTTGGCTTAGGTGTATTTCTTTTGAATGCCCAATACTCAGTGGACATGAGACTTAAACTCAAATCCTAAGAAAAGCTCAATTCGTACTTTGGCCGTCTTTTCACGCACGTAAACATACGCTTACCACCAACACGAACGTGTAGGCGCAGAGTCGTGTCTTTATTATCGAGATAAACCAAACGCACGCGTGAAAAGGAACTCGGTTATTTCACCCATATCATGTCAAACTAAAGAACCTTGAATCCTACAGTGGAAGCACCTCCCATAAGTCCTCAGCACGTGTTCTTGATTTATTGTCTCACATCCTCCTTTAATATTAATCATCGCTTTTGCAATATTTACTCTTTTACATTCTGAAAAATACAAAACATTTAGTTTCTTTTTTATGTTACATCATCTTCCTTTTTCTCTTATTTTCAGCATTTATTTTCTTACCGAGTGTGCTCTGAAGGATTTTTCAAAGATTTCACAGACATCACTTCCTTGTGGATCGAATCTCAAGCACTACAATGATCCACTGTATGATTGCGGATCGCATTTCGATAGTGTAGAGGGATTATAAATTTTAAGACTTCATTCGTCATTCCTCTCTGTTCAAGAGTAACACGTCAGGGTATTGAGTGGACCTGTGTCTTAGAGGCCTTTTCCTCCCCTTTCGTGTGATATTCTCTATACACACTTTATGCAAGTCACAAAGATCCATTTGTTGCCCTCAACGACAAGTCCCTTACGTTTCAAGGTGACCTTCCCAATGATATCGGTGGGTTTTTCAGTATAGTGTGACTCTGTTTCAGGAATAATGATATCTTTCTTACAAAAGATTCGAGTAAGAAAAGAACCGAAGTGAAGAATAAGATTGTGAGAGCACTTTGAATCTATTTCTTTTTCTTTTGTGGCTATGAAATGGTGAATCATGTAGGCTCCAAAGTTGACCGGAGGAAGATCATTTCGAAGAAGACAATAGAGAAGACGTAGGTCATAAAAGGTCATATCGGTGTAATGACCATATCGAGGGAATAGAATGTGACTGACAATATGGTGAGCAACAAGAACTCAAGGAGTCAACTTATTTAGAATCCCTTTCATCGGAAAGTTTTCTACTTCACCACAAAAGTTAACTTCAGGAGCCTCAGTGATAAAGATGTCGGAGGGCCACTTATGAGTCACAATGTTTGTAAGTTCTCCTTTGGGAATACCAAAGGTGTCACAAATCAAGGATGGTGACTTTAATGTTATGACCAAGGATTTTAGAAATCACATAAGATCAAGATTTGGGAAATGTGAGGTTGGCATAGAAAAGTTGAACCAACGTCGGATACAGGGGCTTTTGGACATCAAGGAGGGGAGCCATCCAATACCATAAAAAAGATCATGAACAAACTTCATATTGAGAGAATTCTAATTAACTCGAATGTCACATGCAACATCCATAGAGACATAGAGTTGTTCGAAATTTAAAGCAATAGGAAAATCGATAAATATAAGAGAATTAAACTCTTCTGGAGGTGGTGTTGGTGAGGCTAAAGGTGGGTGAGAGGAGGACCCTGATTCCTTTCTTTTTCAAGGACCAGTAACAGTTTTTTCATTGATATCATTTCTCAAGATTCTTTCAGAGAATTAATGGTTGGGAATAAGGAATTGAACAGAGAATCATAGGATCGAAAGAAGAAAATAGTCGACTGTTGCAGCAAATAGTCGACCGCCGATGTACAGGAGAGGAACGATAGATGCGATCCACTGATCGACCGAAATTGCAAAAAAAAAAAAAAATAGCCGCTGGCAGGTAGATCGCAGAGAAGCGATGTCACCAAGGTGGTAGAAGCAGGAGGATACTACTATTGTATCTAGGTTTTAATGACATATAAAATTATATTTTGATGATACAAACCTCGAAATATTAGAGTTCAAATGCTAGAAAAATTTAAAGAAAAAGGGATAACTTTATTCACTACACTTTGATTAAATAATTGATTATGATCCTATTGGATTTTGGATTAATCATAAATATCAAAGTTGTAGAGAATTCTGTTAGCTTTCTGTATAATAAATAATTATCTCATTTGGATAACTGTGCAAACATAGTGTAGGACAGTCGAGTTGCTGGCTAGAAAATAGGTCGACCGGTCAGGAACACAAGTCGACCGGTCTGGAACACATGTCGACCGGTTTAGAAGACAAGTCGATCGATCATGCAGAAAATACCCATTTTTAACATACAAAATGTCAAGACTGTACCGGTCGAGGTACCGGTCGATCGGTCCAAAACACAGGTAACTGTACGGTCATATTTTTTTCATAAAAGAAAGTTACCGGTCGACCGGAGCGAGAACGTTGGCAGTGTGTCCGAACCTCGTCAACAACCATCATGTCTTTGCGTTTGATTTTTTCTCTCTCTCCCCCGTTCATATTATGCTTATGATCTGAATTGCTTTATTTTAAAAGGTTTTAAAGAATCAGTTTTATGCTTCCACGACAATCTTTGTGAAATTAACATTTTTTATTTAACACCAACTCACCCCCTGGTGCCCTTTGGGATCCTACAATTGATATCAGAGCGGGTTTGCTCTTTTTTAATTTTTGAATAATCTTGTTTTAAGATCTAATCATTTTTAGATCTAATCTTTCTAACATTCAATTATTTTATTTCAAAATTTAACCATCTTAAGAACTATGGCATCAAGTGGATTTGTTTTCGTCGAAGGACAATCAATTAGTCATCCTCCCCTTTTAAATGCATCAAATTTTCAATATTGAAAAATTAAGATTCAAGCATACATTTGTTCTATTGATATTAACATGTGGGATATCGTTGAAAAATGTTATTATCTTCTTGAAAAAGTACCTACTGAACATGATGAAAGACAAAAAAAAAATTCGAAATTGGATTAAAAAGCAAAGAATATTTTTATTGTTCTTTAGATTTAACGAATTTCAATCAGATTTCTAATTGTGAAAGTGCAACCGAAATTTGGAAGAAACTCATTACTAATTATGAAGGAATGGATAAAGTCAAAAAATCTAGATTAAATATTTTAAATAATCAATATGATTTCTTCAAGATGCATGAAAATGAATCCATAAATGATATGGTTGCTCAGTTTAATGATATTGTGAATGGCTTAACCTCTTTGGGCGAGCTTAGAACTAACAACCAAAAATTGAAAAAGATTCTCAGATCTCTCTCCTCCCAATGGTATACCAAAAAGATGGTGATCGAAGAAAAAGATCTGAATAAATTGGATTTTGATGATCTTATTATTCACTTCTAACCTATGAGATCGGAATCCAACAAGAAGAAGAATCTAATGCTCCCAAAATGAAGACATTGGCTTTGAAAGCAATAAAAAATGAAGATAACTCAAGTGAAGAAGAAGTGGACGAAAAGAAATTCGCTTGCTATACAAGAAAACTTGACAAATATCTCAAGTTGGTGAAATCTAAATAAAAGAGTGAGAAGCCGAAAAGAGGATTATGTAAACATCACTCAAAAAACAAAAAATAGACATCTCATAAGGAGAAGAAGAAGACATATAAAGAGCCAAGTGAAGATGAATCAAATGACTCATCATGCTCTTCTAGTGATGATGCATACTTGTGTCTAATGGTACACAACGATGAGATAACTTCAAACTCTTCAATTTTAAATAATGACTCATCGAGATTTTTTGAAGAAAATGTTTCTTTAGATGTAAACGATCCTCTCTCATAAAATGATATTTTTCAACTAAAGAGGAAAATGAAAAATTACTATGGGAGATTGAAAAACTCAAAAATGAAATTGGAACTTTGGAAATTACACATGCATGTGAAATTGTAAAACTAGCATGTTCTTTAGAAAAGGTAAAAAAAGGAAAATGACCTTTTGAAAAACTCACAAAATAAGAGTATTTCTCATGTAACGACAAATAATCGTAGGAATAATTTTGGACATGAAAATTCATATTGGAAATCCAATCATCTATATGGTAGAAAATCACATCTCAAATGTTTTACATATGGATTTTATGATCATTATGCATATCAATGCAAAATAAGAAAATCTTCACAACATGGGATGACACGGGTTCCGAAAGGAATATTGTCTAACAAAATAGGACCCAAAGAAGTTTGGGTACTAAAATTGCTTAATCCTCACATGCAAAGGACGAATGAAAATGAAAATGTGAAGGCACAAAGATTGTGGTAAAAGTATCATTGGTTATATTCTTACATGGTTCTTAAGTGTTAAGCCTATTTTTTATTTTACTCAAAATTGCTATTTTTTTTAAAGAAAAGAAAGAAACATATAAATGAAAATTGGTAATAGTGATAGGGAGAGCATGATTAAATTTTATTTTGACATATCATGGACATCATTGTTGAATCAAAGTTTTATGTCATATTTTGATTCTTAATATATTTTTGTTTTGGATTTCATAAATTATTTTCATTATAAAATAGTCATAAATTTATGGAAAGTTATCTATCAAAACTTGCAATACTCTACATGTTTATTATATGACAAAAGGGGGAAGAATAAATTTTTGAAAAATTGATTAAGGAGGAGTTAAATATGGTTTCTTATACACTTCATATATAAATTATTCTTTTTTATGAAACAAAAAGGGGAGAAGTATAGGAGAAATATGATATGAATATCACTTTATATGAAGAATACCATACAATTATTATTTATGTGAATATCTACAATTGCAAGGAAAACTATATATTAGGGGGAGTAAAATTATTTTTACAAGAATTTTACAACTTTTTCATAATTTATATATTTTTCGGTTTGTCTTCATAAAAAAGGAGGAGATTGTTGGATTTAAGTTTTAATGACATATAAAATTATATTTTGATTATACAAACCTCGAAAGATTAGAGTTAAAATGCTAAAAAAGTTTAAAGAAAAAAGGATAACTTTATGCACTACACTTTGATTAAATAATTTACTATGATCCTATTAGATTTTGGATTAATCATAAATATCAAAGTTGTAGGGAATTCTATTAACTTTCCATATAATAAAAAATTATCTCATTTGGATAACTGTGCAAAAATAGTGCAGGATGGTCGAGCTGCTAGCTAGAAAATAGGTCGACTAGTCAGGAACATAGGTCGATCGGTCTGGAACAAAGGTTGACCGGTCCAGAATCCAAGTCGATCGGTCATGCAGAAAATACCCATTTTCAACATACAGAATGTGAAGACTGTACCGGTCGAGTTACCTGTCGATCGGTCTAAAACACAGGTCTACCAAACAGTGCAGAATTCATCAACGGTCATATTTTTTTATAAAAGAAAGTTATCGATCGACCGGTCCATATGTGCGGTCGACGGGCCTTTGAGTCCAATGAACAATAATTATCAAATTTGAAGGAGAAAATTGTGGAATGATTTTTGGATGACTTTCTCACTTGCTGAAGCCTATAAAAGGAGTGCCAAAGTCGAAAGAAAAGGCATTCATTCAAGCATTGAAGCAAAACTTTAAGAAATCAAAAGAAGATCATTTCTCTTGAAGTTATCATTCAGAGTTTTCTTTCTTTCTCTCTTCCACTCTTGTGAGCTTAGCTTTGTAAAAGAGAGAAACATTTTGTTCAGAATAAATAGAGAAAGCTCTTGTGTAAAAGAGGTTCTAAATCTTACCTCTTGAGCGAGAGAAAATGATTAGCTACCTAGGAGGAAATGTTGTCTTGCCTCTTAAAGCAGAGAAAATGTGGTTGATGTAAAGGGCTTTCTTCATTGTCCCATTTGGAACAAAGGAAGAGATTAGTGGAATCTCCAGCAGTCTCGAGGTTGAGAAGTCAAAGTGGGGACGTAGGCCAAGGTGTGGCCGAACCTTGTCAACAACCACCGTATCTTTGCGTTTGATTTTTCTCTCTCTCTCCCCCGTTCATATTTGCTTACGATCTGAATTGCTTTATTTTAAAAGATTTTAAAGAATTAGTTTTTTACTTCCGCGACGATCTTTGTGAAATTGACATTTTTTATTCAACACCAATTCACCCCCTCTTGGTGCTCTTTGGGATCCTACAACTACCAATTACACGATTACACGATGGTGAGAATGACACAATGTTAGAACAACTATGATGAGAACAAGTGCTGGAACGATAAGAGCAGAAGAAAAGTCCGGCCAGAAGATGGACGCGATGGCGTCGGGGCGGTGAGAAAAGGAAAAGACTGTGCTGCACCGGGTCGGTGGGAACAAGAGAGGAAAGATAGATGGCGCGGACGATAGTGAACAAAAAATCAGTGACCTAGTAGGTCCATACAGTGCAGATCAAAATGTGAAAGAAGAAGAGAGACAGAGGGAGGCCAACAGAGAGAGATGCCGGAGAATCATCTGAGAGAACCTACAATGTTGACGGCGCCAAAAGAGATGAGTATTTGAGAAAGAAAAAATGAAAATGAATCGTGATAAATCGATCGTTCAAACCAAGGTGTCGCTGACCACTAGGAGATTGAATTGAGTTCACCAGTCACCGGATGGAATTAGGCTATTTGGATCATGCCGCGCCGAGCTTTGCTTCGTCTCGCTGCTGTGTCGGAGGTGACCGGAGAGATTGCCAACTGCTCGCTGCGGAGGATATGAGGAAGATCGCCAGACACAAAGAAGAACGCCGGACATAAAGAAGATGTCGGACACAAAGAAGATCACCGGTGACATTAGAGGGTGGAGTGCGACGGTGGCGAGTGCAGATGCCAGACCGATCAAGGGTGGTTTGTTAGAAAAAAATGGAAAAAATTTCGGGTCTTTTATATTAAGTTGAAACGATCGACCGATAGCACTTCAAGCCACCATTATCACCACATTACGATCGACCTTTCATTTTCATAATAGGAATCGTACAACTCTGATAGTCGTCCAAAACACTTTCGGGTAACCGTTCTGGAAGTGCTTATCTTGCTAAGCAAAAGAGATCGTTTGGTAATTCAACGAATGTCCGGTCAGATCTAAAATGGTGAACCAATATAAGAATGGTCGACACACATTATTTTATATTTAATTCAACTCATAAATGATACTTGCATAACCAAGTCACTCGTGAGTTGAATTGAGAGACAATCAAGTTTCCAAATCCCAAGTTCACATCTAAGCATACAAAATCTTTCCTCACTTAAAGGTTTTGTAAAATTATTCGCAAGTTGAACTTCGGTACCACATGTTCAATAGTAATATCATTTAGTGTCACGTTCTCTAATGAAATGATAACACAAATCAATATGCTTTGCCCTAGAATGTTGAATTAGATTTTTGGTCATTTCTATTAAACTTGTGTTATCGCACTTCATGGGTACACTTGAACAACTTATATCATAATCAAGTAATTATTGTTTTATCCATAATATTTGAACACAACAAATACCCGCTGCTATAAATTCGGCTTCGGTGGTAGAGAGTGCGATGGAGCTTTGCTTTTTGTTAGCCCATGAGATAAGAGAACTACCAACAAAGCAACACATCCTACTAGTGCTTTTTCTATTAACTTTACATCCGACAAAATCTGTATCCATCTAGACATGCAAGTCAAAAGATGAGTTCCTATTATACCAAATACCTAAATCACAAGTATGCTTTAAATAACACAATATTCTCTTAACGGCAACTAAGTGTGATTCTTTATGCACGGATTGAAATCTTGCACATAAGTATACACTAAACACGATATCCGGCCTAAATGTCATCAAGTAAAGCAAACTATCAATCATACCTTTGTACCTCTTTTGATTAATGAATTTGTCTTTCTCATTTTTATCCAATTTCGTTGTAGTACTCGTGGGAGTTGAACTTGGCTTACATTCATCCATTTCAAATATTTTGTGCAACTCCTTTGTTGATTGAAAAAGATTCCATCTTTATTTTGCTTGACTTGTAATCTTAAGAAGAATGTGAGCTCACCTACAAGACTCATCTTAAACTCTTTTTGCATAATAGACTCAAACTTTTTGCACAAGCATTCATTAGTAAAACCATAAACAATATCATCAACATAAATATAAACTATTAAAATATCATTTTCAAATGTTTCAAAAATAAAGTGGTATCAACTTTTCCTCATTGAAAATAATTTTCAATCAAAAAGTACTTAGTCTTTCATACCAAGCTTTAGGAGCTTGTTTAAGTTCATAAAGAGCTTTAGAAAAGTTTGAATACATGATTAAGAAAATCTGAATTTTTAAAATTTTGAGTTTGCTCAACATAAACTTCCTCGTTGATAAAACCATTTAGAAAAGATGATTTTACATCAATTTGAAAAAGTATGAATCCTCTAAAATATGCAAAAGCTAAAAGCATTCCACTAGCCTCAAGTCTAGCAATAGGAGCAAAAGTTTCTTCAAAATAAATTCCTTCTATTTGTGAATAACCTTTTGCTACAAGTCTTGCCTTATTTCTTATTATGATGCCATTTTCCTCTAGTTTATTTCTAAAACCTATTTAGTACTAATAATGGAATAATCTTTTGGCCTTTCTGTAAGTTTCCAAATTTGATTTCTTTCAAAATTATTTAATTCTTCATCATAGCATTTATCCAATTTAAATCATTCAAAACTTCATCAATATTACTAGGTTCAAATTGTGCAAGAAACGCCGAGATAGCACACAAATTTTTCAAGAAATTTCTAGTGTTTATACCTTCATTTATGTTACCTATAACGTGGTCAAGTGGATGTGATGACGCATGTTTCCAATTCCTTGAAATAATTTGATTATCTTTCACTTGTGGTTCTTCTATTTGTTCCACATTTGAAGTATCCATTCTCACTTATTCCAAACCTTCAATTTGGATTTGCATGTCTCCAAGATGCCTTTCCACCTTAACTATTTCTTCCCTATCATCATCCACTTGCTTGCTCATAAAAAAATCATTAGCTTCATTGAATTTAACATTGATACATTCTTCAACTATAACGCGACGAAATTTCACCCTCTTGTCACGTGGCAATTGGGCTTATTTGGGTCCGTGTTACCTACTATTCATCTCTACACCTTGGGCTTTCACAAAATCCATAAAAAAATAACAAAAATAAATTAACAATTAACCATCTTTACCTAATCATATAAGAGTGCGGAAGCTAACATAACTAACATCATATGAATGCGGAAGCTAACATATCATTGGTTCCAAGTGGTCCTCCTATTAATTTTATTATATCAGAGTAGCAATTAAACTAAAATAAAATAACATAAACTAAACATCTATCTCATGTGCAACTTCATCACCACGAATATCTCTAATTACACATGCCTCCATCCTTGTTGGTTCAATTATCTGTGGGATTCAAACACAGGAAAATAGAATTTCCATGAGTATAAAATACTCAGTAAATAAGACAATACAAATGGATAAGAAGACTTAATAAAAATAGGCAAGCTTTTAGTATGAGAAAAAATGTTATCAATTCGGTTCGGTTCTTTCTATTTCTTTCGGTACTTTTCTCTTTTCGGTTTGATTCTTTCTTCTTTTTGATTTTGTTCTTTCAATTTCTCTTCTTCTCTGTTCTTTCATATTCTTTCAATTCATATTCTTTCAATTCTCTTCTTTGTTGTTCTTTTTACTGCATCTTTTACTTTAAATAATTCTTAGGACATCTATATGTGTTGTCCTAATGCGAGCTCGACTTCTTTTATTATGGGCATTCTTGTCACTTCATGCATGGTCAAGGTGGATCAAACCAGGACCAAAAGTAGGGCAATGATAGGCCCAATAAAGAGGTGTGGGGCTTTTATTTACCCACAATAATGATTGGGGTATTAATACCCATCTTTACTTTTTCTATACGATACGATTCGGTGGCGATCCATGCCAAGAAGCCCCAATTTATATCTTTTATCTATTGACCTAATTAACATCTTTATTGTTATCTGTTAAGCATTATTATCATAAGGGTAAAATAGTCATTGCACATCATCATAATAAAGAAAATAAAATAACTTCTTCACTATACTATGAATCCAGGCCGGGTGTCATATAACCCGAGCCGGGTCGTGACTGGACTCGGCCCGCGCTCACCAAGACTCGGGTCGAGTTCTCGGTGTTGTGTCCTTCTCTTCTTCCTAGCAAAACTCGGGCCGGGTCCGAGGTAGCTCGGGCCGGGTTCGCTGACCGTATTATCCTGCCAAGTGACGTTTACCTACCCGGACTGGGTGTAATTCCAACTCGGGTTGGGTCGTTCAGTCATCATCGGCTGAAAGACGAAAATATGTCGCGGCAAACCTGAGTCGGGAGCCGTATGCCCGGGCCAGATTTCTCCAAATCCGGGTTAGTTTCGAAAAAGGACTCTGTCAGGTTTACGATTCCACAATAGAACTCGGGCCGGGTTCACGTTGCACAGGCCGGGTTCCGACTATCGGAACTCCGGTAGTATTTTTCTGAACTTTGGCCTAGCATAACTTTAGGTACAGTAATTCGTTTAACATAAAACTATATAAAACTATTCTTGGAACATAGGAGAACACATACCAATCCTAACTCATCCATCATCTTAACTATTCCATTAAGAAATCGTATCCAAAAGTGAATCTGAATCTTACATACCTTCCTAGTTTCAGACTACCTAAAACCCGAGACTTGGGACACGATTTTCGGCGAGATTCGACGATGAATAACCATGAGGACGACGTCTTTGGACAGAGGGTAGTTCCAAGATTCAATGGCCGATCGAAACTCCCGCTCGCGCACACCGAGCAAGAAGAAAACATGACACAAAGGTGGAGAAGAAACTCAAATAGAGAGGAGAGATGTGTTGGAGGAGACCCTTTAGGGTCCTATTTATAGGGTAGAGTCTCCAAGTGCTAATCTAATTTAGAATTCCTATCCATACTTCTTATCTATAATTCATCTTTTATTTTCCACTAATTTTTGGAATTAAATAATTAATTATAATATTTCTTGATTTTTTGGAATTAAATATTATTTTAATTCCTGAATAGTTTTATCCTTAAAACTCCTAATTTCAACCTCTTTAAGAATCCTAATTCAATCCTTCAACAAACTTTATCTCTAATCCTATTCTAATTATCTTTTTTATTTTATCTCTCTTAAATATAATTATTCCTAAATTTCGGAATTAAATAAATAATTATTATTCTTTTATTTTAATTTTTGGAATCAATAATAAAATAATATTATTTTATCTTCTAAATATTTTTTGACATAAAACTCTTATCTTAACTCTCATTAGAACTCCTTTTATATCCAAAACTTCTAGTTAGATTCAAATTAAATTTTGATTCCCTAATCTCATTATAACTTCAACTCCTAATCTAATTAGGAATAATCTTTTCCTACCTCTTATCTAATAAGACTTCTATTCATATTCAATCTTTTCTTATCTTATTCTATCTTCTTCTTTTATCCATCCTCTAAATATATTTTCAAACTTTATCTTTCTTTAATCAATCCTAAAATTTGGATTTATTTTAATTATGAAAATTAATTTTTTAATTTGAAAAAAGTCAGAGTGTTACATAAAAAACTAATGTTCTTTTGCTATACATTCAATATGCTTTACTTGTAATAGGGTATCCAAGAAACATATCATCATCACATTTTGCATCAAATTTATCTAATTTTTCTTTAATATTCAAGATATAACATTTACAACCAAACACTTTGAAATATGAAATATTTGGTCTTTTTCCGTATAAAGTTTCAAAACGTGTTTTCTTTTCAAGAGATCTAAGTAAGATTTTATTGAAAACATAACATTATGTATTTACAGTTTCCGTCAAAAAATATTTAAGCAAATTATTCTCATTTACATTGTCCTTGTCATTTCTTGAATAGTTTTATTTTTTCCTTCTACCACTCCACTTTGTTGAGGTGTCCTAGGAGTAGAAAAATTATGTGTAATTCCATTTTCTTCATAAAATAATTCAAATTCGTAATTTTCAAATTCACCTCCATGGTCACTTCTAATTTTTATAATTTCTAGTTCAAGTTCTTTTTGTAAATTTAGAAAATATGTGATGCGTAAAATGATGTAGCAAAATAAAATCGCTATCAAGTGCACTGGTCGCTCAAGTAATATAAAAAAGAGGAGTAAGAGTGTCGAACCCACGAGAAATATTATTAATAAAATATCTAAATTTATAAATTAATAAGAGAGGAAAAGCATGAATTTTGAAAATGAGTTTTTTAACTATAAAATAAAATAAAGAAAATAAGATAAAGATAAGATAATGGTGTTGAAATTAGGCCTTAGGATGAATATAGATCAGGATAAATATTTGAACAATAAAAGATAAATTTAATCTTTAAAGATGTATTAGAGTCTCCATAAAATAATCTAACATGATTAACTTGCGGTCTCCACGACTCGCATCCCTCAACTTAAGCATGCAGAACTATCTTAATTTAATAAGAATTGAAGTCTCCACAACTGACATCCCATCAAATCATATTAATATTAAGACGCAGTAAATTGGATTCCCTAAACTATTAAGCACTTCACAAACTGGTATAGCCTAATTCAAAAATCCAATTAACTAACATAAAAGCATTAAGAATAATTAATAATTGATCAGAAAAGATTAAAATAAATAAAATAGGGTCCAAACAATTTCTCTTCAATTAATAATCTCCTAAAATAAAAGATATAAAAACATGAAGTTCATCCTAGAAATATTTGAGAGATAATAAAATACAAATGATAAAAATTGGAATAATTACACCCAAATAGATAAAAGTCAAAGCTTCGGATATTGGGCAGTCTGTTAGACTTGATCAGAGTCGCGATCAACCTCCAGTCGCCGCACCTTCTCTCCTCTCGGTCGTAGCCTTTATGCTCTCGACTCGTCGTAGAAGAAAACCAAACTTCAAAGCACGAGTTGGGATGATGGCTTCCTCCTCTATTTATAGGTGCATACGAGTCTTCATGTTGATTACCGGTGTAAATCATACGACTGAAATTAAATTCACCGGATAAAAGTTGATCAAGGTCTCTTCGGATTTTGGCCAAAATATAACTTATTTTAATCATTACTCCCAAAATGATAGACTCTTCTTATCTTTACTCATTTCTTCTAATCTCGGCCAAAACGATAAGTTTTTCTTGTCATTACGCCCAAAATGATATCTTCTTCTTATCTTTACTCCCTTTCATACGTCATTACTCGGATTATTGACCAGTCATGCATGGTAATCTTCATGTTATGCCCACAAATTCAAGTTCCATTCTTTTACCCCAAGGAAGTCGAAAGTAAAAGTCATCTCGGCCAACATGTGATGAGATCTTGGGGTAAAGATAATTCCTTCATAGCTATTTTGCCCAAAATCTCTTTGTGATGTGGGTTTACGACAAAAACTTCCATGATATCCAAATCAGATTTTACCCCTTATCTCAATTACGCTGTGACCATCTGATAATTCGGCCTGCAAAATAATTAAGTAAATCCATCTTTAATTAAAATATTCAAATTATTGATAAAATCAATAAATCCAGAATTATGATAAAAAATGATCTAAAATAATGCATGCCATGATCAAATTATAGAAAAGTTAATTAAAATAATAAAATAAAATATGTTATATTTTGCATGCATCAACATGCTTATTGTTTCATCTTTACTTATGAGAAAAATAGTCCAAGTAAAACGAGAGGTCATCAACAATTAGAAATACATATTTCTTACCTCCTAAACTCACTAGTCCAAATAAGTCAAGATATAAAAGTTCAAGAGACCTATGTGTACTAATAACACCTTTTAATTTGAAAGAGCTTTTGGTTTGTTTACCTCTAAGACATGAGTCACAAACATTATTTTTCTAAAATTTAATTTTGGGTAAACTTCTAACTAATTCATGACTTGAAAGTTTGTTTAACAACTTAAAATTTACATGTCCTAATCTTTTATGTCAAAGATTTATATCATCATGCATAACACTAAGACATTTTTAGCTTTTCAAGTTTTCAAAATTAATTTTATATACATTATTGTATTTAAAACTCATATGTAAAACTTCCTTATTTTTATCTAGAATCGAGCATTTGTCCTTTTCAAATTTTACTAAATAGTTTTTATCACATAATTGACTTATGATAATAAAGTTATGTTTTAAGCTTTAACTAGCCAAACATTCTTCAAATATACTTTATCATTCTTACCAACATTACATATAACAATTATTCTTCCTTTGCTATTATCTTCAAAGGTAACTTTTCCTTCATTTTTCTTTTCTAAGCTAAAAAAGTTTGATGGATCACCGATCATATGTATTGAGCATTCACTATCCAAATACCATTTATCTTCATTGTCCTTTGGAGCTCCCTAAATAAAAGACATTAAAACTCTTATCCTTTTGGTATTCAAATTTGCTTGGGTCCAATTTGATTACAAATGGTCCTTATGGGGACCCAAATCTTCTTCATACCACTATTTATCTCATTTTTAATTTTGCATTCATAAGAATAAAATCTTTCATGGCCACAATGAAAACAAGTGATGTGTTTTTGCATGAAGATTTTGTGATGCTTTAACAAATAGAATCCTTTTATCTTTCTTAGTATCAAATGATCTAAAACCAAGTCCATTTTTATTAAAAAGGTTTTCTTCGTGTTGATAGCAGTGCATCTAGCATTTTTCCACAATTTGTAAACTTTTCAAGTTCATCTTTTAAAACATGATTCTCATTTTTCAAAGATTCAACACTTCAAGTTTGTTTTTCACAAGATAATTTCAAAGTATTATTTTCCATTTTCAAGGATTCAATCATGAATTCTAAACTAGAGTTCTCATCATTTAGTAAGTTACAATTTTCACATACTTTGAAATCATGTTCATTTTTCAAATTCTATTTTCAAATCACATGTTTTTTTAAGGTATCTATATTTATCTATAAGAATTTTAAACTCGTCATGCATATCAAAAGACTCACTATCAGTAGATTTGGATGAGTTAGATGATACATCATGACTATTTTTCATTAGACATATGTAGGCTTCTTCATCATCATTTGACGAAGTTTTGAAGTCATTTTCTTCATCTTCACTTCCATCCCAAGTGACTTGAAGAGCTTTCTTTTTCTTTTTTGAGTTTTCTCCCTCCTTTTCTTTCTTAGCTAGATTTAGACATTCATTTTTATAGTGTCCAACATTTTTTGCATTCAGAGCAAATTATTTAATTTTTGCTTGTTGATGGTCTTCTTTTAGAGAAGCATATCTTCTTTTGCTTGACAAATATGTCAAGCTTCTCGGCATGCAAGACTAATTTTTTTCATCTAGATCTTCATCTTCACTTGTTTCGCCTTTATCCATCTTTGTTTTCAAAGTCAAAGTCTTCTTTTTGGAGATTCTTATTTCTTCTTCTTCCTTGATTCCAATCTCACAGGTCAAGAGAGATCCTATGAGATCATCAAAATCTAACTTATTCAAGTCTTTCTCTTCAATCATGGTTATCTTCGTGCGCCACTTGAAAGAAAGGGATCTGAGAAATTTCCTCACTTTTTTAGAGTTAATCCGTAGCTCGTTCGAGGAAGCTAAGACATTCATAATATCATTAAAATGTACAACCATTTCATTTATAAATTCATTCTCATGCATCTTAAAAGAGTCATATTAATGATTTAAAATGTTTAGTCTAAATTTCTTAACATTATCGGTACCTTCATGTGTAATGATAAGCTTTCTCCATATTTCATAAGCACTTTGATAACGAGAAACACGAATAAATTCCATTGCATCTAACCTCATAAGTAATCTCTCACCTTCGATATATTTCAAAGGTGATTTTCCATGTAAATCAAATCCATTTTCAATTATATCCCAAATATCAATATGAATAGAGCATGCATAAGTTTTCATTCTAATTTTTCAATAGGCAAAATTTCAAGCATTAAAAAGTGGTGGACAATTTATGGATTGATTTTCACAAAAAGAAAAACCGTTTGGTGTCATAACTCAAAAGATTTTTAAATATTTAAAATAAGACTAATTTAGCTCTTATACCAATTGAAGGATCAAAGGCACCAAGAGGAGGGGGCTGAATTGGTATATAAAAAATTATAACCGAAAAGTCATAAAAGTCAATTTTTAGAAAATATGATCACAAGCAAGTAAAAAATAAGTAAGAAGAATCAAAGCTCAGGAAGGCACCATATGTTTACGAGGTTCCACTCAACTCCTTGGCATCCGTCCGTGCTTCGACTTTCCGACCTCGAGATTGTCGAAGATTCACTAGCTTTTTCTTTTCTTGTAGAGAGAGAATATTCTACACCACAATTCTTCTTCTTTGCTCAAGAGGTAAGGCATACCTCTTCTTAATTACAAGGAGCTCTCAAACTCACTAAACAAGAACACAATAGTTCCTTCCAATTCTCTCTCCTTACAAAGAATGCTCACACTTAGAAACTAGAAGAGGGAAGGGATGATTTACAAGATTGAGTTCTTGAAAAAATGCTTTTGACTTGAAAGAAGCTTTAGAGTGATTTATCTTACTTGGATGACTTTCCTTCAATCATTTGAATCCCTTTTATAGGACTCCCTTGAAAATATGACCATTGTAAAATATTTTGAAAGAGTTGCGTTGTCACTTCTGAAAACGGTTACACAGGAACTAGCAGTTAAGCCTTTTTGTCGTATACTCAACGGTCGCTCGTTATAGTATCGGGCATCCATTTTGTATAGAATAATAGCCATTGTGTCTGTTTTTCTGCACAATTGTCGGCTGATGGTAGTCCATAGAAGGATTAGCCGTTGTCATTGCCTTTGCTCCCATTATGGTCGACGAAAAGTGATTTGGTCATCCAATTTAGAAATGTCCAGACCCTCTGTAACTAGCAGTAATTTTGGCAGCAATTTCGATCGTCCGTTATGAACATGTTCATTCTTTTGTCACCTAGAACAGGCGATCAAAAGTGATTTGATTGTCCGATTTAGAAATGTTTGTTCTCTTTGTAATTAACAGTCATTCATACAGTTGCTTCGATCGTTTGTTTTGTACTTTGTCTTTCATTTGATGCTCATAACGATCGACCGAAAGTGATTTGGTCGTTTGATTTATAAATGTTCATTCTCTATGTAATTAGCGATCGTTCATACAATTGCTTCGGTCATCCATTTTTTTACTTGATCTTTCATTTGACTCTCCAGAAAAAATTAAAACAAATAATATAAGGTCCAAATAGTTTCCCTTCAATAATAATCTCCTAAAATGAAATAAATAAAAATATGGAGTTCATCCTAGAATTCTGGAGAGATAAAATACAAATAATAATAATTGGAAGAATTACACCCAAATAGATAAAAGTCGAAGCTTCTAATCATGGGCAGACAGTCGGTAGCCTCTCGGACTTGATCAGGGTCGCGATCAACTTCCAGCCGTCGCACCTCTCTCCTTTTGGTCGAAGCCTGCAGAGCTCACGACTCGCCGTAGAAGAAACCTGAACTTCAGAGCACGAGTTGAGATGATGGTATCTTCCTCTATTTATAGGTGTGGACGGCTTGATCACGATCGATAAAATCATACGGTCGAATTTAATTTCATGGGATAAAACTTGAGTTGATTACGGCCGATAAACTTTCCTCTTTGAATTTTGGCCAAAACTATAAGTTAGTTTATCCGTTACGCCCAAAAGGATAAACATTCTTATCTTTACACCCTTCAAATATCGGCCAAAACGAAGATTCTTTTATCTTTATGCCCAAAAAATAACCTCTTTTATCTTTACCCCCTTCAAATCTCAGCCAACATGATGACTTCGCCCAAGGATTGAGTTATCGGCCGATAAAATGATATCACTTTCTACATCTCGGCCACAAAGCCCGTTTGCACCCTAGATTTCTCGGCCGATACAATGAGTAGCTTCTTATCTCGCCCAAAATGATAACAATCTCGGCCACAAAATTCGTTTGCCCCTAACGATTACAGCTGATAGTAATAAAACATTGGATGTTTTGCGGCCGATAAGGATTTCTCGGTCGATAAACTTGATAGATGATAGGAGTCTCAACCGATACGGATAGATCTTTGATGATTTATCGGCCGATATGTCCATTCTTGATCAAATATAATCTTTGGATAATTACGTATTCAATTTTTTCTGCAAAATTATAATTACAGTTTAATTAATCCATCCACAATTAAAATATTCAAAAAATTAACAATTAAATTTGATAAATCCAGAATTACGACTAAAAGTGATCTAAAATAATGCATGCCATGATCAAATTACAGAAAAATTAACTAAAATAATAATCTAAAATATGTTATATTTTGCATGCATCAAACTTCCCCAAGCTTAAAGTCTTGCTTATCCTCAAGCTAAAATTCAAAGCAAGGTTTAAGAAAGTTCCATCATAGCCTCCACATTGTCAACTGACTAATTTTCTTATACAATTCTTTTGCACACCTACTACTGAGTATCTCACCACTTTCCATGCACGTAGCTTCATAAAGGTTCTGAATGCTACACAAGTTTAAATAATCTCAAATTCAACCTTATAGAAAAATAAATTATCTATCAAATAATAGCATTAATATTGAACACATAAGTACTAATTGATCTTAAAACTTTTTCTTTTTCTTCATTTTTTTCACTTTTATTTTTAATCATTTTAAAAGTTCTAACCTTCAATCAGGATTGCACAAGGAAGTCCATGTAGCGAGCTTTCGACTGATGACTCCCAGACCAAATGGCCTCAGGGCAACAGGTGATAAGGCACCTCTCGAGTTTACTTGCCCGAACAACCAAGGTTCTGAATAAAGAGTTCGAACTTAGCCATGATTTAGTACTCCGGTGCTTCTCCATATTCCACAAGATGGTCCATGTAGCAGGCGTTCGATCGATAGATCCCAGAGCAGTTGCCCTTAGGTCGTCAGGCATGAACCCCTACGGATCTAATTGCCCGAACGCATCTTGGTTCCGGATAACACTTTTGTACCTACACATAACTTTATTCTTTTTTATTATTATTATTGTTGGGGTTTAACTAACCCTTCTTTTATTATTTTTTTTATAAGCTCAAAAAGTACTTGGTATGGTCAATAAGAAGGCTACTACTATCAAGACTTAAAAGAAATAAATAAAAAGGCATGAATATGATTTTGTCGTCCAGTCATTCATAATTCTACTTAGCATAGGCACACAGTCCATAAGTTTTATACTAAAATAGCAAGTGATAAGAAAGAAAAGAATTCAAATTTCACCAGTTAACGATATGCCTTTGAACTTTTACTAAAAGATGATTAAAACAGTACGACAAGAGTTTGTAAGATGGTAGCAAAAATAATGCATGCAATGATATTTTCGAGAATTTTTTTAATTTTTCACTTTTTTTGTTGTTATAAGATATACATGCAAACATAAGCAAGTAAAAATAAGGAAAAATGTGATGCATGGAATGCAAACTCCCCCAAGCTTGAACTAGACACTGTCCTCAGTGTTAGGCCAACAAGGGAAGATATACAGATATAATAAAAAGAGAAAATAAAGAAAAGGGAAAAGACACAACCGGATTTACTGTCTGTGGGGTGACGAAGTGCTTGGCCTCGGCCTCAATATATATATCGGTGGAGAGATGCTCGGCCGATACGAAGACATGTTGATGAAGGTGTCGGCCGCAAAAGCTGAAGAGACTCGATCGAGATTCTTGCAGTGGCAGTGTTATGAACTTCTCGACCGCAATTGGTGTCAGTGGAGAGGAAATCTCGGCCGATAATTGATGGATCTTGATGGAGAGTTAAATCCGCTGCGTGACGCTGCTTCCCACATGGCTTTTCTTCATGTCAGGTGCAGTATAGAGAGAGCTTTGAATACGTGCATGGCTCCAGAATTTTGATGTGACAACTTCATGCATGCAGGTGGGTCATCTTAGTATCAGCAGGACGCAGTCAGCAAAATTTTCTTCGGATGTCCAGTAATATAAATACACATTAGCTTATGGACGTCATGTCCATGTGTCCAAAATTATCTCTCCTTACACAAAAAATCAATCAGTTAGATAACTCTATAACTTAAATTAACTAAAAAGACAAGTCAAAAGAAAAAAATTAATAAAACATCTAATCTTCATTAAAAAACTATAGCATTAATCAGATAACTAACTAAATTAAATTTAAAAGACTAACTAATAGAAAAATAACAGAATAATAAAATTGGTTGTGATTAAATATTCAATTCATTACTACAACAACCAAGTGCCAGAAAAAAGTGCAAGTCAGTAAAATCTTTGGTTGTGATTAAATATTCAATTTATTACTGCAACAACCAAGTGCTAGAAAAAAGTTGAAGTCAGTAAAATTCTGGAGATAATTATAATCCATAAAAGATATAATTTTAGGCATGATTAGAATGTCGAAACAATAATAAATCATGGATTTAATTGTTCTTAGAAAAAATGTTCACAAAAAATTTCTTAAATAAATCGACAACCTAAAATCATTGGATTTAATCAATAATTAATACTCAGAGGTGATTGCAGTAGGAATCATTCAAAGAAAATCAAGCTTCATGCAAAAGATAAATTTTACGTAATCTCCACTAAAAAAATGCTTCACATAATCATGGCTGGAATCAACAATTAATGTCACAAAATCACCATTTCTTCCAACAACAAATGCGGTTAGATTTGGGGCTTAATCAGAGGGGCGAAATGTGATATCAGGCCTTGATATTAGGAAATAAACTTGGTGACATATCATGTCAAGAGAAAAAGAGCGGATTACATAATAGTTAAGTTTTGCGTCATATTATGGAAATCCGCAACATATGAGATGGAGAAGAAAATTCTGCCGAAACTAATAACATGATAAAAAAATTAGGGGCGTAATATCGGAAGAGATCAAACGTGCGTCAATTGCGGGCGCAAAAAAAAAATCAATTGCGGGCGCAAAAGATCAATTGCGGGCGCAAAAGATCAATTGGTGGCGCAAAAGATCAATTGCCGGCGCAATCAAATCGTGAATTATGGGCGCAAAACAAAATCAACCAGACATTGGGCAATATCAAAAAGACATAATCCAGAAAAATAAGAATTTACAGCCGCAATATTTGGAAAGCAAACTTGGAAAAAATCAAGGTGACATAAAAAATCTGCAAAGAAAAATTGAGGCTCCAAACATGGAATAACCAATCCCGAAATGTTAGCATCACGGAGAGAGAAAATCAAATCAGCATATTGGTAGAAACATCAGCCGGAATTACGAGCACAATAAAGAGATAAAATCGGATATTGGATTTGGAGAGCAATGTCAGAAGAGAATCCGGCAAATTAGGCTTTCAGGGCGTAATATCCGGAAGGAAAGCAATAACACCCAAATCTCGGCCGAGACAAATTAGGCAAAAAAATCACATCCCGGCCAAAACAAATTAAGCAACAAATCAAATAATCCGGCAATATGAGCGCAATACCACGGAGAGAGAAAAAAATTCGAATAATAAGAACTTGATTGCATCATAAAAATCGGTGGAAATTGCAGGCCTGAAAGTGGTAAGTGAAATCAGGAAAATCAAGGTGAATAAGGAAAGATGCTAACGCCATGGATAAACAAATTCATCACGAAGAGAGACAAATGTTTGCATGGGTGCCATTTCAGGAAGGGAGAAAAATAAATGAATCAAATCTGTTGAGATTTACGCCATCTTGCATGGACGTTAAAAATAGAAAGAGTCGTAATATAGAGCTTTATTCACGTACTAGTCATATGATGATTTGCGGGCAATATAGTTGGGCACAAAACAAATTGAATTTCCATATAGCGCAAAACAGAATATAATTAAAATTACAGCCGAGACAAACTTTAATCAGCAACTTTAATCAAGGCGCAAAAACTGAAATGGCCGAGACAAAAGTCAAATCAAATTGTGCAAGTTCAGAGGATTAAATGTTACGGCCGCAAAACAGAAATGTATAACATCTCGGCCAAAAATTAAATCAATAGATTTGAAGTTAAATAATTGCAGAGAATGCTTGTAATCTTGGCCGAAAAAAAAAAACGAAGAAAATTTGGATGACCAATTTTGAAGGAATTAAGTCGAAACGTGATCCAAATAGGGCGTAAAACATAACCACATATAAACCGGCCGAAACAAGGTCAAATCAGTATGGTGGTATAAAAACAACGGTTCAGAAAATATTGGCCGCAAAACAGATTAAGAGATCATTTCTCGGCCGCAAAAACCATGAGCTAATGTTAAATTATCAGCCTCAAGCTTAATCAATCATAGCGCCAGAGAAAGAATCAATTTGATCATATGGATAAAGTGAAATTTCGGCCGTAAAACTCAGATAAAGTTTGTCGGATAAATAGTCTTTTGCAGGCATAAAAGATTTTTCGGAACCGAAATGAGGTCAAATCAAACAAGATTAGAATTTTTCGGCCACAAAAAGTTTAGAATTCAGAAACTATACTTTGCGAGGTCGTAAAACTAGTAAAGCAGAAAAAAATTAAATCTTGGTCCTAAAATCCCTAAGTCGTAATCAGAAAAAATCCAATTAATCAGAAAAATCCACTCAGTGTCAAAATGTTAAAATAGAGGAGAATATCGGCCAAAAGTCAGCAAATTCAATCCAAAATCGACTTATAATCCTGTGACTTTTATCTGCAAAAAGAAAGATGTTAGTTTATTCACAAAAAATAAAAATAATTAAAACAAATAGTACATATTTACAAAGATTTATTTACAATTTATTTACATCTCCTAATAATTCATAAAAATAAAAAATTAATTAATAAAATATTCCCCGGTAATGGCGTCAAAAACTTGATGCGTAAAAATGATGTAGCAAAATAGAATCGCTAGCAAGTGCACTAGTCGTTCAAGTAATACAGAGAATAGGAGCAAGGGTGTCGAATCCACGAGGAATATTATTAATTCAATATCTGAATTTATAAATTTATAAGAGAGGAAAATCATGGAATTTTGGAAAAAGGTTTTGTAAAATAAAATAAAGAAAATAAGATAAAGATAAGATAGTGGTGTTAAAGTTAGGCTTAGGATGAAAATAGATTATGATAAATAATTGAACCATAAAAGATAAATTTAATCTTTAATGATGGATTAAAGTCCCTTAAATTATTAACTTGACATGATTAAATTGCGGTCTTCACAAACTGGCATCCCCTCAATCTAAGTATGCAAATTAAACTATCTTAATTTAATAAAACTTGAAGTCTCCACAAACTGGCATCCCATCAAATCATATTAAAATTAAGACGCATTAAATTGGGTTCCCTAGACTATCAATCACTCCATAAACTGGTATAGATTAGCACACCACACAAATTTGATTGTCCACACACTAGTTATAAAATTTATGTCAATTTTTAATTTCACATAAAATCAATTAATTTAATTAATGAATTCTGAAATTAAATAGTCCACAAACTGGTAATTACTCAACTCAGAAATCCAAATAATTAAATCAAAAGCACTAAGCACAATTAACTAATTGTGAAGCCAGTAGTCTTTCTGAATGTGATAGCTGAGAACTTTTCTTATTCGCTCGGATTAAAACAAATAATATAAGGTCTAAATGGTTTCCCTTCAATAATAATCTCCTAAAATGAAATAAATAAAAATATGAAGTTCATCCTAGAAATTCTGAAGAGATAAAATACAAATAATAATAATTGGAAGAATTATACCCAAATAGATAAAAGTCGAAGCTTCGGATCATGGGCAGACAGTCGGCAGCCTCTCGGACTTGATTAGGATCGCGATCAACTTCCAGTCGTCGCACCTCTCTCCTTTTGGTCGAAGCCTGCAGAGCTCACGACTCGCCGTAGAAGAAACCTGAACTTTAGAGCACGAGTTGGGATGATGGTATCTTCCTCTATTTATAGGTGCGGACGGCTTGATCACGATCGATAAAATCATACGGTCGAATTTAATTTCATGGGATAAAACTTGAGTTGATTACGGCCGATAAACTTTCCTCTTTGAATTTTGGCCAAAACTATAAGTTAGTTTATCCGTTACGCCCAAAAGGATAAACATTCTTATCTTTACACCCTTCAAATATCGGCCAAAACGAAGATTCTTTTATCTTTACGCCCAAAAAAATAAACTCTTTTATCTTTACCCCCTTCAAATCTCGGCCAACACGATGACTTTGCCCAAGGATTGAGTTATCGGCCGATAAAATGATATCACTTTCTACATCTCGGCCACAAAGCCCGTTTGCACCCTAGATTTTTCGGCCGATACGATGAATAACTTCTTATCTCGGCCACAAAATTCGTTTGCCCCCTAACGATTATGGCCGATAGTAATAAAATATTGGATGTTTTGCGGCCGATAAGGATTTCTCGGCCGATAATCTTGATAGGTGATAGGAGTCTCGGCGATACAGATAGATCTTTGATGATTTATCAGTCGATATGTCCATTCTTAATCAAATATAATCTTTGGATAATTACGTATTTGATTTTTCCTGCAAAATTATAATCACAATTTAATTAATCTATCCATAATTAAAATATTCAGAAAATTAACAATTAAATTTGATAAATATGGAATTACGACTAAAAGTGATCTAAAATGATGCATGTCATGATCAAATTACAGAAAAATTAACTAAAATAATAATCTAAAATATGTTATATTTTGCATGCATCAAAACACATGCACAAGAGTGAAAGAGGTCACCATGGATGTAGCGAAGGACCTGGTCACGGTGAAGGGGACGATGGATGCCAAGTCCCTCACTAATATGATTTATTCAAGACTATAATTTTTTTAGCCTTAGATGATACTTTTTTATTATCAAATTATCTCAATAAATATATATTACTTCATCTAAGATGTATACGATTAATCTACTCATGAATTACAATTATTAAACTAATTAAATAATAAAAAATAAGTGCTTTACATCAAGATATAGAATGGGGTGCTCAACATACTCATTACGCTCTTGTGCTAGTACCAAACCAATTTGATAGAAATAATCTCTAAAAAACCTTATCTATAAAATATCAATTGACAATATTCCTTGGGTCATAATAGACGACTTCAATTGCATCCCATCGCAAGAGGACAAGCATGAGTGTGCACCTTTCACTCTCACATGATCCAATAGGAACTTAAACAATATGATAACAAAATTTGGATAGTTAGGCATTCCTACTTCAGGTAATCATTTTACCGGGTGTAACAATAGGACTAGCCTTGCATGCATGCACTCCAAGCTAGATCAACTAATCCTCGATCACCATTTCTGAACAAAATTTTCAAACTTGGCACTAAGGACCATGGTTAGAGCTTTATCTAATCATTCACCTCTACTATTGAAGACCAAACTTCATATGCAGAGGCAAAATCTTTCAAGTATGAGCACTTTTGGCTAGAACACCTAGAAAAAAAGTATTGTCCAACAAATTTGGGTGAATATAGACACATAAAGTTGTATAAATTGTTCTATGAACTAGAATTCGAGAGAACTCTGCTATGGAATAAAAATGTATGAGGAAATTTAGATTTAAAAGCGCAAGATGCTAAGCAATAGATTAGTACACTGGAATTAAAAGATGAGTCAGTAGGATTGTTAGATGGGGAGTTGGGTAAGCTTAGATTCTTTTACCACAAGCTTGTTGTCTATCTTACATAGAGAAGTCTAAAATGGTGGAATAATTCATGTGTTAATTGGAGAAAAACAAGAATGTCAAGTTCTTTCATCTATCCACAATGATGATACATAATAAAAATTTTATTACAACCATAGATAGAAAAAATAGAGCCAAGACAACTAGTATTAGTACAACTTTACTAAACCATTATAGGGATTTATGGAAGCCTAGTGAGTCAAAATTCATTCCCATTTCTATTGGCCTACATTACCATCCTTAAATCCAATGTGGCACACACCTTGCAACTCCAATTACTAGGGATGAGATTTTTTGGTCTCTAGCCCTAGCAAAGCCCCAGAGTCTCATGGTCCACATTAGTATTCTACAAAAGAAATTGGGAAATTATAAGACACAATCATTCAACTGTCATTCTAGAGTTCTTCCACACTTGCTCCTTACTCTTATCTTTATACCAAAACATGATAATCCCAAATGGGTAATTGATTATTGTCCTATATCCCTATGCAACATTATATATAGGGCCACTACTAAACTCCTAGAAAATAGACTAAAACCTATTGGATCATAAGGCACCAATAGGGGGAGTGAATTGGTGTTTAACTAAAAAATATCGACTTTATGAAAATTGTCATGAAAACTTCAAATTGTTTTAGTAAACTTTAATTGCAAACACACTAACACACAAATCACAAGAACATTAAAGTGAGAAGCAAAGGGAGATATAAATATAAATAAAAGATGCACCATAGTTTGTTGATGAAGTTCAGTCACATCTCAACCTACGTCCTCGCTTCAACTTTGGGACTGTCAAAGATTTCACTAATACTCTTTTTTCATTCTAAATGGGGAAAAAGAGAAATCCTTTACAACTCATGTTTGTTTTCCCCTTTGAGAGGTAAGGCACACCTCTCGTACTTGAAAGCTTTCACCTACTTTTCCTTCACTCAAGAAGTAAGGCACAACCTCTTTTCACTCATGAGTTTAACAACTATTACAATATCATAAGAACATTCACCAATCTTTCTTTTACAATTTCAAATCTTACACAAGAGTAAAAGTGAAATAAATAAAAGATTTACAACTTAGAGCTCAAGTGGACTTTACAAATATTCTCTTTAGTTTCCTCAAGGGGCCATTTCGATATTGAAATCGTGGTTCTTTCGAGTTTCAAGTGAATAATTGAATTGACAGATTAGTTCGAAGTGTGTTTACATGGAGTGGAACTTAATGATGAGGAATGAAGTAGTTGACGTGATAGGAAAAAGTATATGTGATGGATTAATTTTATTGGGTGTTTGAACGAAAAATAGGCATTATAAATATAATATAAATTTGTTAAAAAATTAAAAATATATAATTTTTTTAATTTTAATGAAATATTAAAATTTTAGGTTATTTCCTTAAATCTTTCTTGAACTATAGTGATTTTTCGTGTCTATCCTTAATATATGAACTTACAGTAGCATCCCCTTAAATTATGTCGCGATTTCTACTTTACTCCATCTATCTACTTCTATTAATATTTTCTTATTTTTTATTTATCAAATGACTAAGTACCCTTCTATCATATTTTATAATATTTAAAAGTTTAAAATAATACATAATAAATAAATAAATAATGTGCTGGTCGACGCGCACGAGGCGGGTGTCGCCCCCCTTGCGTTCTCGCTGTGGGGGGATGCCCCCCTTTTTTGCTCCACGTCGTTGATGCCCTCCCATGAGATCTTGTCATTGACAAGATCGTAGAGGGGAGTGTCGTCTGCCCTGTGATCTCATGGCCGCCAACTTCTCTCCATTGCCCTTCTTGTCCCCCACTTTGGTACCTTCCTAATCTAATAAATAAAATGAGTGCTCCACACCCGTTCTACATCAAATGCTCTATATATACATTTTTCTCCTAGCGAAAAAACATGTTAACATAACTGAGAAGTTATCGACAGTGGTCACCGGCGCATGTATGTACTCACTATCTATATGTGCAGGTGTTACATGAGTTCAGGCCTTGCGCCACATGAGAATGATTCCCTCATGAGCGCCCATTCCCGGCTAGGAGCTGCCACACTGCACCTAGGTTATGAATGATTGAGGAGAAATTTTCCACCATCGTATGTGATCACCGATATCTAGAGGCCCCCAACCGGCGGTGTACCAAAAGATCATAGAGATGGTCCCTGACCTTACTCTTATATAGCCCTCGACAATTCCACAAGATGACTTTCAAGGGTGAATCTGTAGGGAGTGAATGGGTGCTTTTGTGAGTAGGCTTGTTCTTATCTTTTTTTTTTTTGTTCTTTCCTCCTTTCTAGCTCTGTTTTATTGTAGAGAGGTTGTGTGCTCATTGGGGAAGTTTCTCTTTTCTTTTCCGATGGTGGAGTTATTTTGAACTTTATCATGATTCACAAACTCTCAAGTTTGATGCGTAAATTCTTAGAAGTTCATGAGTTCAACCATAAAATCAAATGAACTCAGAGTAGAATCGAACTTAGTGCTAAATTCTAGTAGACTATGATGGACTTGGGAAGACTCGGATGAACTTGGGTAAACTGTGATAAACTCGATCGAGTCTATAGGTAGAAACATATATGCAAAATTTAGGAATTTAATCAAGATTTAATTGAAATGAAAATAGTATTGAATATTCATGATTTAGCAATAAGAATACTTAATATTTTAATTAGCGTGACTTGTGGACTATTTTGATAATTTGATGTATAAACGTTGAATATTTTACATTTTAACGTGTGCTGCATCGACTTGTAGAGTGTTCTTTTAGAATGTGATGAACTGTTAAAAATGATTAATAGTTATGCAATTCATATATGAGTGAGTTAAAATATAACCAATGAACTCGTTATATTTGAAAATAACATATAAAAACTATTTTTCATAAATATTTTATAAAATACAATATAAATATATTTAGTCATGTATATGAACTCAACGAATTTACGTTTCGAGTTTACGTCTCGAAATTTTTGAACTTTATTGTACATGATACTTTATAAATAAAGTTATTTTATAATATGTATTATTCTATGAATTTGGAATTTCTTTTTATTGTATTACATATATCATAATTTATAATTCACTTTAATATAAAATATAAAATTATCTTATTGATTTTAATATTTTTCATTCAAAAATTCTTAGAACCAAACGATATTAGACTTTTGCAGCTTAATCAAACAGAAAATAAAATTAATTTTTTCAATTGATTAATTTTAAGGAACTAAAATTTTATGTTGTCACATACATAATTTGTCAAACAATGCAACTGTCAAAACTCTTCTCATAAAAGTCATATGAAATTTTTTCCATGATGGGAATGAAAGCTGTTTTCCATTGAAGATTAAGAAGTTGGATCCACATAATTCCTCAGTCCTCTTTCAAAGTTAGTCTCCAAAGTTGGGAAATCACATGTTTTTCAAGGGGCAAGAAATATAAGCCTAGCAAACAATTTTAAGTCTCGGGTAATAAATGGAAAATTTCTGGAGGATGCACAAAAGATACTTATAAACTCTGCAATAAGCAAACAATTATACAACACTTCCTCCGCAAACAACTGAATGAACAAAATAATTAAAGACTAAGCTTTCGTCATATTAATGAGAGCGAAATGATTGCGGATTTTTTTGAGATATGAAGTTGGATACCACTTTGCATGATTAGTAATTGAAGCTTAACTCCTCCACTGCCATCACATCAAACTCTTAGCAATCAGTCACTCTCATCCTACTGCCATATCCTGTGCGAAGTGCGAACGTCTTCGTTACCTATTATTCCTCCGCGTATCAAATCGTCAACCGCGGTCACTTTTGTACCCAAAACTCTTTTGGATACCTTCCTTCCTATTATTCAAAACCATTTGTTGCAGGAGTCACTGCATCGCGTTGTGAACTGTGACGTGCCCCAGCGAATCCTTCGTCTGTGGGTTTGTCCCCACCTACGACAAGGTTGCATGCGTTGTGTGCCTATCAAGAAGAGAAGTTACGAGCTCACACATGCCCTGCACCATGTCGCAAACTTGGAATATTGCCGTGTGAGTTCATACCCGAGTGGGTTTACTGTTTTTGCTGCTGGGCACTTCTGTTCCTCCACTTAACTTTAGTTTGATCAAAATCACATTTCTTTTTACATGGTCTTTGGTTTTGGAGTGTGTAATAAAATATATATTATAACATATAGTCCTATGATCCACGTAGTCGACTCACCTAGCGGAATAAAGTTTTATTGTTGTTTATATATATATATATATTTTATTATGATTTATAACATGTAGTCGACCTCACTTAATGGGATAAGATTTTATTATTGTTTATAACATGTAATATATATATATGTATATATTGTGCAGCAAAAGACTGAATTTTTTTATTGTGGTTTATAACATGTACTTGCAAGTTGCATCCAATGTTGACGGCCGCATTGGCAGTTGGTACGGAGATAAATCTTGTGCAGCTCGAATTCTTCTCGGTCCGTTGGTCAATGAGTTGTGATTGATGGAGGCGCAACCAGTGGGCTAGAAGCAGACTTGAAGCGTCTTTGACTCGTCACTGGGATCCTTTTAATGATCGTTCCCCCATCGTCCTGCATGCCATCGTAGTTTCGACCCGAGAAATGGGGCTACCTCGGAATCTCGCAGCTCTCGTGCGTTTCTTCCTTCTCTGCTCTTCTTCGATTCTTGCCTCGAATGCTTGGACGTCTGACGTCGAAGCGGAGGCCTTGTTGGCCTTCAAGGCCTCCGTCTCCGATGACCCAACCGGCGCGCTGGCCGACTGGACGCGGGCTTCGCACCACTGCAACTGGTCAGGGATCACCTGTGATTCGCAGACGAATGCAGTGGTCTCGCTCGCTCTTATTGAGACCAGTCTCAGAGGCACGATATCACCATATTTGTCCAACATTTCCACTCTCCAAGTCATTGATTTCACGTCGAATTCCTTCCATGGGCCGGTCCCCCCTCAGCTCGGGTTGCTGTCTGAACTCCAAGAGTTGACTCTCGTTGACAATCTCCTCTCCGGGCTGATTCCCTCAGAGCTTGGCAACCTGAAAAATCTGCAGATATTGGACATGAGCTACAACTTCTTCAATGGTACAATCCCTGAGAGCATATGCAACTGCGCAGCACTCACCGCTCTGGGTTTCGGTACCAACAATCTGACGGGAAGGCTCCCTGAATGCATTGGCAATTTGGACAAACTTGAGGTATTCTCAGCTTACGTAAATAATCTGGTTGGTCCTTTGCCTTCCATTGACAAGCTTACTCGTATGAGATCTTTAGATCTCAGTTCCAACCAGTTGACCGGAGTTATACCTCCGGGGATCGGCAATTTCTCTCATTTGACGATCCTTCAACTATTTAAAAACCAGTTAACAGGCAACATCCCACCAGAACTAGGCCAGTGCACCAATTTGACACTGTTGAACATTTATAGCAATAAACTTTCAGGTAGCATCCCCCCTCAGCTTGGAAATCTTGTAAAGTTAACGGCTTTACGGCTGTATGATAACAAGTTATCTTCCAAGATTCCTGCATCTTTATCCCGTTGCACATCATTGCTTTTTCTCGGCCTTTCTGAGAATGAGCTTACCGGTTCCATACCACCTGAGTTAGGGGCTCTCTCTTCACTCAAGGTGTTGACACTTCATGCCAATAGATTGACAGGAGGAATCCCTGCGTCACTGATGAATTTGACCAACCTCGTGTACCTGGCCCTCAGTCAGAATTCCTTGTCCGGGCCCATACCACAGAACATAGGATCTCTTTACAATCTACAGAAGCTAGTCATTCAGAGCAATTCTTTGGAAGGACCGTTTCCAGTTAGCATCATCAACTGTTCCCACCTAATAAATGCGAGCATGACATCCAATAAACTCACAGGGTCTTTACCTGTTGGCTTGGGCAACTTGAAGAACCTCACCTTCTTTTCTGTTTCCGACAATTTGATGTCCGGAAGGATTCCCGAGGATCTATTCAGTTGTAGAAAGCTGGTTACACTCGGCTTAGCCATGAACAATTTTACAGGACCACTTAGCCCGAGGGTGGGCAATCTAGACAGCTTAGGGATCCTGCAGTTGCAGCATAATTCTTTGGTCGGAACACTTCCTCCAGAAATTGGTAACCTCAGTATGCTGTTGAATTTGCAAATTGGTAGCAATAAGTTAACTGGCCACATCCCTCCCGAGATATCAAAGCTAACAACTCTTCAGGGTCTCTCATTCGGTGATAATTCTCTTGACGGGGTCATCCCTGATCAGCTTTTCCAACTGAAGCAGCTTGTCCGCCTAGATTTACGACTCAATCGATTCGTCGGCACCGTCCCTGATAATATCTCAAGTCTGAAATTTCTCTCTTACTTGGATCTCCATGGTAACATGCTCAATGGCTCAATACCAATGGCTATGAAGAATTTGAGGCAACTGCTGATGGTCGATCTATCTCACAATCACCTGAGTGGTTCTATTCCAGGTGCTGTGATACAAAGCATGTCTAACATTCAGCTGTATTTAAACCTGTCAAATAACATTTTTGTTGGGAAGATCCCTATGGAGATTGGCAGTCTTCAAATGGTACAAGGTGTTGATCTATCAAATAATCAATTTTCTGGTAGCATTCCTCCAGCACTGAAAGGCTGTAGGAACCTATACTCATTAGATCTCTCCAGTAATAATTTATCAGGCTCGATAACTGTCAGCATTTTCCCTCAGCTTGACTTGCTTACTAACTTGAATCTATCAAACAACAAGTTAGAAGGTCAACTCCCCAGTGATATAGAAGAATTGAGAAATTTGGTGTCCCTAGATGTTTCTCACAATATCTTGAGTGGTTTGTTACCAAAGAGCTTGGTCAATCTGACAAACCTGAAGCAGTTCAATCTTTCTTTCAATCATTTTGAAGGCCCTGTTCCACAAGGTGGTGTATTCATGAACCTGACAGCATCAGATCTAGAAGGGAATCCTGCACTCTGTGGTTCAAGATTCTTCTCTCCATGCAAGAGAAACGGGCATAAATTCTCAAAGAAATCTATCATTATTGTTGCTGCGTTCTTGCCCCTTTCAGTTTTCCTGGTAGTAATCCTTATAGTTTTGATTGTAATCCTGCGTCGAAATAAAGAGCACGTCCCTGATGTTATCGAGCATCTCAAGGAGCCTGTCATCAAGGACCTGAGGAAGTTTACGGAAAGCGAGCTAGAGACTGCAACCGAATTTTTCAGCGAAGAAAATATAATAGGTCATAGCAATCTTAGCATTGTCTACAAAGGAAAATTAGAAAGTGAAAAGCGCATTGCTATCAAGAAGCTTAACTTGGAGCAGTTTCCAGTAGAATCAGATAAGTGTTTCATGAGAGAGCTTAATACATTGAGTCAGGTAAAACACAGGAATTTGGTTAAGGTGGAAGGTTATGCATGGAGAATAGGGAAGCTGAAAGCGCTAGTTCTTGAGTTCATGGACAATGGAAATTTGGACAACATCATACACAGTCAGCATATCGATCGTTCAAGATGGACGTTCTTTGAGAGGCTGCGGGTCTGCATCTCCACTGCCCATGGCCTTGTTTACTTGCATTCGGGTTATGATTTCCCAATAGTCCACTGTGATCTCAAACCATCGAACATTCTGCTAGACAAAGACTGGGAGGCACATGTTAGTGACTTTGGCACGGCTCGCATGTTGGGTGTTCATTTGCCAGATGCAAGCAACAGCAGCATCTCTTCAGTGTTCCAAGGCACTGTCGGTTACATGGCACCAGGTGATTTCTATCTCTCTGCATTCTTGTTGCATTCATTATATCAAGGAAAATATGCGCACTATGGACATAACTTTTCATATTGGAATCATAATTTGAATTTAGTGAGAATATAGAACTTCTTGTTTTCAGATGACAAATATGGACATTTTGTTTAGTTACCGTAACTCTGAGGCTTCTTATCCATAGATTAAACTACTTCATATCCATTGTTTCTTCCGCTAACCCATTGCTATGCTGCTCAGAGTTGGCGTACATGAGAAGTCTTATCACAAAAGTTGATGTATTCAGCTTTGGGATAATTATGATGGAATTGTTTACCAAGAAAACACCTACGGGGTTGATTGAAGAACATGGTGCTCCTCTCACATTGCAGCAGTTTGTACAGAATGCCCTTCAGAGGGGGCCTGATGCTGTTCTGGAAATAGTAGACACTGATATAAACTTGTTCACCGGGATAGAAGATAGGATTGTCAGGGTTCTGGAATTGGCATCATCGTGCACCAAATTCGCTGCCGACGAGAGGCCTGAGATGGGTGAGGTTCTGTCCACCTTGTTGAAGCTGAACATGGTTTAACTTACATGATATGGACATCCAACTAGAGATGGTACCAGTACTTCAAGTTGAATCGATATATTATAAGTTGTATACAAGGCTTACTGTAAGTTATGTTTAAAAGATCATAGAGTAAACATCAAATGGTTCTAATGAAAAATCTCTTGATATTTAACGCAAGTGTCACTCAGTGAGATGATTTTTAAATGTGATTACACTGCATGTTACATTATAAGCATTCTGATCCCTGAACAATGGTCCTTGCCCTGACAGTTGCTTGTGATTGTTCAGGGCCTCAAGGTAATTTATTATTTAAGAATTCTGTAACAATGTCGTCACAACAAATATCAGGATTACCATTCAATGATGTCCAATAAGCTATTAACTAACAATTCAATTTAAATAACATGCAACTAAAAGTTGTACAACAAAAATGCATTCAAAGGATCTAACAAATATGCATTCAATGATCTCAATCGTTGAATGATGATTATATGACTACGAGTAAATCTAACAAACTAATATTAAATTTGATGAAAGTTAAATCTCAACCATATAATCGGTTGCATATTGATTGTACAAAAGTTGGTTGAACTAATGATTAATATATTGAATACAAATAGATAATACATTTTCCTTTTGAAAAAAAGATTATGCACTGCAAATGGGGTTCCAACTAGGCGAGTTCTTTTGAAAACCCAAACGATGAAATATATTGAAATTAATTTGTACAGAGACAAACAAACAAGAAAATCAACAGAAGGTAGACAAAAAAAAAACTGAAATTACAATGCCAGTAAATGCAAATTAATAGTTTTTTGTTGTTTCTTGCACCTCCAGTAGACAACTTCGAACCCTGCTCCTGAATGAACACTTTTGAGTCAATGCTCCCTCATTTTAAGATTTAGTTTGCCTTCATGCTTAAAAAATTCTCACCCTCATCTGTCTAATTAAACTGATGACTAAAAAAATTGAGCTCCCTCTATTCCATCATAGACTATGATTTGCTCTTCATATGAGCAAAATGAAGTGAAAACCTTTGATAATTATAGCCATAGTGGTGAAAGAGAAATAAGAGTTAAATATCCTGAATCCTAAATTTAATTGCCAATTTATTTGCAAATTTTCTTATTATAATATAAATTACTTTCTATAATACATAAAAATGTTATAAAATAATGAAAGTATGTTATTTATGGAAACATAACCACATGTTAATATATTTTAGTGACCATTAATAAATCATTGCATTTATTTATAACCATAATAATTTAGTAGCTCAAAATTTAAAAAAAAAGGACAGTGAAAGGAGAAGTCTCGTCACCATCATTATAAAAGTGTCGTAACATATTTTGTAAGGCTTCTTTCACGTGATAATGGAGCTTATTTTAGGTCGTCTTATCTGAATTTTTTTCTTATTGAACTTTGATTAATCAATTTAATCTTATTAAATAACAAATAACTATCTTTTACATAAATTGTGAAAATGAGATAACTTTCTAACAGATTGTGAAAATGAGATAACTTTCTAACAGTGTGAAAATGCATCATTTTCCAAACTTTCCTTTTTCAATAGTCCTTAAAAAATTAAATAACTTTACATTAATAATAAATAGATTAATGACTTGGTCCTTATATACATCTTCACGTCACCATGAATATTGTCGATGATCCTTACTTGCCCGTTCAACTATTTGTGGAATTTAAATACAAGAAAATAAAATTTTTATGACCAATGATGTTCACTACATAAGATAATATAAATGAACATCATTATTTAAGAGAAGCAATTTAAACTTTAATAATTTTTTTAATAGGCAAATAATCAAAAGAATTAAATAATAACTTTTTTACTTCACTTTTTCTTTGTTATTTTTTTTTTCTTGCTTGCTTTCTTTCTTTTCTTGTGCAATCAATATTTTTTCTTTGGTGGATTGCACTACATTTTTTAGTTGAAAGAAGCTAGTGACATAATTGAAAGTCATGTTGTTTTGTTGGAAAACCTGAACTGCAAGATTTCATATTCACATTGAATACAAATTCTTAATGAAATAGCTAAGTTAAAGAATGATTAAGACACGTATTAGGTTCTCCTATGAATAGTTCCATTGAGATTTTGTGTTGAAATGAATAGATTACATATTATAATTTGGTGTTGAATTGTTGAAAAAATATGACACAAACTGAGGGTAAATTATACGAATGGTCCCCTAACTTTGAGTCGATTTTTAATTGGTCCTCCAACTTTAATTTATAATCGGAACGCCCTTCATCTTTTATTTTCTTGCACACTTAGTCCTCTTGACCAGTAATCACAAGTTCTCCGATTACCTTGCTGATGTGGCCGATTTTCTCTCTCATCCACGTCAGCTTAAATCGATCATGTCAGCTTAAAATTTTTAAAAAATAATAAAAAAATATAAAATTGTCTACGTCATTAAAAAAAATAAAAAAATGAGTTGAAGAGAGAGGACCGCCCCCTCCGATCCGGCGAGCTGGATCGGAGGGGGGCGGTCGCCCCCCCCCCCCCCCCCCCTCTCTCTCTCGCCGTGCGGGAGAGAGAGGGAGGGGGGCGACCGCCCCCCTCCGGTCTCGCCGGCGGCCAACGCCATGGACGCGCTGAAGCTGGCGCGGATGTGCGACGCGCCGAGGCTGTACCTTCGCTTCATGCGGCTGGTGGCGAAGGAGTTCGCGGCCGTGCAGCAGTCGGAGGGCTGGCGGTTCGTGCAGAAGCACGACCTTGCGCTGGAGCTGGAGGTTTTCCAGTTTTTAGAGGAGAACGAACAGGTTTGTGTCGTTCTAATTATAGATATTATTCTTATTGCCCTGAATGTTGATTCCGGCTGCCAGTGCGCCTCTGACTGTGCAGTAGCTGTAATTGTGTTGGACTGCCGGCTGGCGACCGGATTGCCGGCCTTAAAATTCTGTGTCTCTGAATTCTGTGTGTGAATTTGGATCCGGCAAGATCTCTGTGTTTGTATGTGAACTCAGATCTCATGATGCCATTGTTTCTCTGATCTGTTTTCTTCCTTTTGTGTTGATTTAGTACCTCGCATCGAATGCAGTTTACTGATCTCTGAATTGGGATGTGTTGAAAGAGAGACAGAGCTCTTCATGTTCTTAGGTAGTCAGCTACAAGGATTTAGGTCCCAAGTCCTTTTTTTTCCATCTTTGTTCTATTTTCTTTAATGTTAGTATATTTGTTAATCATAAATTTGGTTATCTTTATAGTTAGCAATAGGTAGAAAACGGCATCTGATTTGGTTGCGATTTGCGTTCGCAACAAATGACCTAATACATATGAAAGCAGAGTTCCCATTGGACTGAATTGAAGGAGAAAGGAAAGAATAAAGATAGCTGCACAATTCTGCCAAAGACTGCTATTTAGACATAGATGTCGTAGCAGCTGAATTGGATTTTTCTTTCCAATCCGTGGATGTGGATTCAAGGAAAATAAAGGGATGACAGCAAAGTAGGTACCGGAGAGATATTTGTGAATGATTGCTTTGCTGCATCTCTCTCGCTCTTTTCCCCTCCTCTTTCCCTGTGATGTCTTTGTTTCCTCCGTGGGATCTGTCTGCAATGTACCAAAATGACAGAAATGTGCAGACCGACAGCTACGAGAAAAATCACAGCCGTGTGTCAGCCACATGAGAAAAATCACAGCCGTGTGTCAGCCACATGAGAAAAATCACAGCTGATTCGGAGGGGGGCGATCGCCCCCCCCCCCTCTCCCTCACCGTGCGGAAGAGAGAGGGAATCGCCCCCCTCTCGTCGAGAGCTCAACCAGAGGACCCCCCTCCCTCTCTCTCTAACTCATTTTTTTATTTTTTAATGACGTGGACAACTTTATTTTTTTTATTATTTTGTAAAATTTTGAAGCTGATGTGGCTGACTTAAGCTGACGTGGATGAGAGAGAATGTCGGCCACGTCAGCAAGACAACCGGGGAACACCGGTCAGGAGGACTAAGCGTGCAAGAAAATGAAAGATGGAGGACGTTTTGATTATAAATCGAAGTTGGTGGGGGACCAACTGGAAATCGACTCAAAGTTGGAGGACCATTCGTGTAATTTACCCTACAAACCGACCCATGCTGAAGGAACTCAATTGGGTTATTCAGCAAGTTGTGCAAACCAATGAGGCCAAACTCGAATCTGACCAAGATTTGGACCCGATCCCGTCTAGGCTCTCGACAACCCGCCCAGAGTTTTGCCATGATGGTTTTTGAGCATGCAGAGTTGTTTCAATGACCCGACCCAAGTTCTAGTTACACCTGTCTCGAGCTCTTTAATGGGGAAGTGTAGGATATGTCTAGGGGTGGCACCCACCCTCGCCTCCAAACTCGACCCACCTCTAAACTCATCCCGATCAGGCCTCATAGGATGGGACAAAGTATCCCCGTCCCGATCCCCCGAAGTGACCCCGGGGCCACTTTTGGCCCTGTCCCCGCTCGAGCGGGGAGTAGATTCCCGGCAAATAGGCACCGATCGAGGATTTCCCACGAGACCTGTGGGGGTCGGAGAATGTTGCCATCCTCAGATATATCAATCGTTGACCCATCCCGAACCACTTCAAATTTGCCCGCGTTCCTATAGAAAAATTGGCCGAACAACTTTGTCTAAAGAACACTGTGCGCATTTCGAACACTTGGGTTTTGTCCAAACTTGGTTCAATACCCGATCCATATTTTCCTTACAATTTTGAGTTTAGTATTATTTAAAATATTTTATTGTAGAATAATATTTTTTACCCTTATATTGATTATAACTAAAGCTATAAGGATGATAATTAGGTTGAAAGATAAAAATTATAAAATAGTGTTATCATGTGCGCATAGAATAGAATGGTTAAAAGGTGAGTATTAATAGTTCCATCAAAATAGTTATAAATGTGGGTATTAGTAACCACATTAAAATAGATAATAGTGGGTATTAATAGCCACATCTCTTTTACTTGGGTATGTATACTCTTTTCAATCTTAGTTTGATCCATCTTGAACCATGTAAAAAATTGTCATAATATGCACATAATAAAAAGAAGTCAAGCTCGTGTTCGAGTAAAAGATGTGGTGCAACATAATAAAAATAATAGAAAAAATGGCATGGAAAAGAACAAAAAATAGAAAAAATGTTATAATTGTTTTATCCTGCTAAAAGCTTATTTATTTTTTATTAAGATTTTTTATTTATCTATATTATCTTACGTTATGAGTTTTACTCATGGAGATTTTATATTCTTATATTTGAATTTCACAAATAATTGAATAAGAAAGATTGGATTATGTTGTAACGCCCCCAAATCGCCCTTGCCATGTGATAAGATCCAACCTGAGGGTCATTACCAACAATGTTATACCTTGACCAAAACCTTGACTTTGACTAGTCTTTTGATTAGAACACAATAAAAGCGGAAGACTTAATATAACATCAATAAAAATGGCGATAAAAAATAGAGATCCAAATAATATTCTTTAATATAATTCAAAAATAGCTATAACATCACTGAACATCAAAATAGTGCAGAAGTCTAATATGGACTCAAAGTATCTAAAACAAAAGGAATAGAAAGTAACTCTAAGACACCCATGTGCACTGGATCATTACGAACATCGTTAGCTACATGTGATCATTCTTGATTATCATCATTACCTGCATGATCAATGCAGAGAAAATAATAACTTGTGAGCTTCGCAGCCCAATAGATAAATAATAAACCAATGGATAAATATTAACAATATATAAGCATGGAACAAATAAGCATTGGTAGCAATAGGATATAATCAATGCCATGATATATCAGAATCAATAGAGTAGATTAATACTATGCTCTGGGTAAGATTAATCAATACAATGCTTTGAGTAAGATCAATGTGTCATGAAAGGCGAATCAATGCTCTGGATCAATGTTGTTATCAATTAGCATTTTGATTACAATGAGGTGTCATGTACTTAATGAGACCAGTGATTGTGCACATCACGACAAATCATTCTCGCTATAGGGAAGGGTATCCTCTTTCGTTATATGACGGGGAGAAAACGTGAATGGGGACAAGGCCGAGCCAAAGCCCCAACAATGCGATGAAAATAATGCCATAAGATCCCGTCAATCCGTAACATGAGCACCCAGGCTTTTATCTTTATTAATTATTTAGGTTCTCATCTTCACTCATATTGGGACTTCGGATCATGCAATATGATGCTATATAAATCAATATCTTAGATGAATTAGGCGTAACAGATATCATGAATCAGCATTAAAATAATAATAAAATAAAATCTCATCATATTACATCGTCATAGGATAACCCAGGATGGGTTGGGTTTGACCCGGGTCAGGTTCTTCAATGGTTGGTTTCCTCGTGTATAACCCGGACCCGGTCCGGTGAAACCCTGGGCAGATTCATGTCGGAACTTGGGCCAAGTCACTGGTGTGCCCAAGCCAGGTTCTGGCATCTTAATGCGCACTCGGGTTCTATGGAAGCCGCTCCAGGTCCTATGACTTCCGACGAAATCGTGGTTGCACCTGCATGTTTTTCGTGCGATTCTGTCGGAATAAATTTCTTATGCACGAAGTAAATACATGGATCGATGTAGGGTAGATAGGCTCTAAGTGGGTAAGATCGATCCAAAAGTTGATCTAATGATCCACCTATCTTTGTTCACTTTCTTGTGGTTCTTCCTCTACTTTTCAGGGCTCATTTCATTCGTCCTCATCGCCGGCAGCCCAGATGGACCCCCAACCTTGAAGGTCCTTCCCCCCTGATCACTTTCATCTACTAGACGTGCTTTTTGATGGAGAAAATCGAAAGAAAACTAGTCAGCAAGATTGCACCCGAAAACAGCCAAAAAGATACACCTATGATTGTTGTTTACCTTGGTTATTCTGAGCTCATCTCCGACGATTTCTCCGGCGTCCGGTAGTGCGCCCTAGTTTTTGGACGTGGTGGAATGAGAGAGAATGTGAGGGAGGCATGAGGGAGGCGACGGCTAGGACTAAACTTTGTTATGAGGGATGGAGGAGGGGTTTAAATAGGGAAGTTAGTTATAACCTTAGATAAGGTAAGTTTTCTAACTCCCACCAGGATTTGTTTTATTTCTGATTTTGTTTTAATAATTCTTTTTTTTGGATGGCCAGGTGTTACATTATAAACCTCTTAAAAATAAAATTCATTCTCGAATTTATGGAAGAAGTAAAGGCTTACTGAAAAAAGTGAGGAACTATTCGCACATCTCTGACTCAAGTTCCCATGTAACCTCACCATCCGAATGATGAATCCATGCAACTCTCACCATTGGTATTTCTCTATTTTTGTGCCATTGAATTTTATACTCTAGTATCTCCACCAGTTTCTCTTCATATGTGGGGTCTTCCTTTAAGTTGGACTCTTTATATCTTACAATATTGGCATCATCGTGCTTATATCTCCTCAACATGGATATACGGAAAACATTATGTATGCGCCCATAGGAAGGGGGCAATGCCAATCTACATGTTGCGTCGCCAACAAGCTCAAGCACCTCCAAAGGTCCTACCCTTCATAGGAGAGACATTCAGTATTACCTTATTGCCAACCTTAAAGATTTGTTCACGTCTATTTCTATCTTCATAACTTTTTTTGTCAAGACTGAGTAGCCTTTATACTTTCTTTTATTAGTTCCACTTTATCAGCATATTCATGTGCCTCTAATGCTTCTTTCTTTTCCATGGACTTCTTTTCTCCAACATCATTCCAATGTGCTGGCGAACGACATGGTCTCCCATACAGTGCCTCAAATGGAGTCATGTCGATGCTAGAGTGGAAGTTGTTATTACAAGAGAACTCTATCAGGAGGTGTTCATCTCAACTCCCCTGCCAATCTAATGCACAAGCTCTTAACATATCCTCGAGTGTCTGTATAGTGCGCTCTGATTGTCCATCTGTCTGTGGGTGGAATGCAGTACGAAAGTTCAAACGGGTACCAAAAGCATCTTGTAGACATCTACAAAATTTAGTTAGAAATCTGGGGTCACAATCCAAAATCATGGACTTTGGAATTCCATGGAGTCGGATGATCTCCCGAAAATATGAGTCCAGTAAGCTCGGAAGTGACTACTTCCACCTAATGGGAAGGAAGTAGATGGTCTTTGTCAATCGGTCCACGATTACCAAATGGCACGTGACCCTTCTGCGTCCGTGGCAAGTTGGACATAAAGTCCATAGTAATCTTCTCCCACTTCCATTCTGAGATTCCCAAGGACTTTAGAGATTCATAAGGCTTCTAGTGCTCTATCTTTACTTGCTAGCATACAATGCACTTGGAGACATAATCGGTTATCTCCTTTTCTATATCATTTCATAAAAAACTATGTTGTATGTCCTTGTACATCTTTGTACTATCGGGGTGGATGACAAACTCTGATTTGTGACACTCATCCATGACTTCTTGTTTGAGAGTTGCATCATTCGGGACCCATAATCGTTCTTATTACCTGAGTCCTTCGTCAATGGCAACTTTGAAATTTGCTTGCTCATGCTGGCATCTCTTGATTAAGTGGGGATATTCTACGTCAGAGTGGGGATATTCTACGTCAGAGTGTTGAGCTGCGATGATTCTATCTATCAAACTGGGATGAAGCTGATGTATCATGCATAATGCCCCATTTTATCCAATTTGAGGTTCCACTGGCTGAATTCTTCCAACAACTCATGCTCTCGAAGTCTCATATGGGCCAATGATCCTTTCCACCTATGGCTCAGTGCATCTGCTACAGCGTTCGCTTTATCTGGATGGTAGTTAATTGCAAACTCATAATCCTTTAAAAATTCCAACCACTTGCGCTACCTTAAGTTCAAATTCCTCTGCTCTAAAATGTGCTTCAGACTCTTATGGTCAATGAAGGCCTGAAATGTCTCACCATAGAGATAGTGGCGTCATAACTTCAATGCAAAAAATACTACAGCTAACTCTAAGTCATGTGTAGGGTAGTTGATTTCATGCTTATTGAATTGCCTAAAAGTATAAGCAACAACTTTACCATGCTGCATAGGTACACAGCTGAACATTACGCAACATGCGCCACTTTACACCCCATACCCACTACTACTAGATGGAACGGTGAGTATTGGTGTCGTTGTCAATCGAGTCTTCAGCTCTTGAAGACTCTCCTCGCACCTTTGGGACCATACATATTTCACACCCTTCCTTGTCAAATTCGTCAATGGTGCTACTATCTTTGAGAAATCTCTAATGAATCGGCAATAATAGCCTGCCGATCCCAAGAAACTATGGATCTCTGTGATGTTCTTCGGCTGTGACAAATTCGCCACTACTCCAACTTTGACGAAATTTACAAAAATGCCTTGGTTCGATACAATATGCTCAAGGAACATTATTTCTTTCAGTCAGAATTCACAATTGGACAGTTTATCATAGAGCTTATGTTGCCTCAATGTTTCCATCACAATTCGGAGATGTTGTCAATGTTCTTCTGTGCTCAATGAATATATCAGAATATCGTCGACGAAGATGATGCTTGAATACCCTATACATGAGATCCATAAATATCGCGAGGGCATTTGTTAGTCCAAAAGGCATGACTAGGAACTCATAGTGGCTATATGTGGACCGAAAGACTATCTTTGGTATATCTTTTTCAGCTACCCTTAGTTGATGATAGCTGCTCTGCAAATTTATCTTTAAAACACTGATGCTCTAGATAACTGATCGAATAGATCATCAATGCACGAAAGAAGGCATTTGTTCTTGACAGTGACTTTATTCAGTAATATGCTGTCGATGCACAATCTGAGTGAGTCATCTTTCTTCTTTACAAATAGGACTTGTGCACCCCAAGGTGAAACACTCGATCGGATGAAGCCTTTCTCAAGAAGCTCTTGTATCTGCTTCTTTAGTTCATGCATCTCTGCCGGTGCTATGAGATCCGATGCTTTGGATATAAGAGTTGTTCCTAGCAATAGCTCGATGTTAAAATCAATCTTTCTTTGTGATGGTAGTCCGAAGATGTCTTCGGAAAAGACATCAAAAAATTCGCAGACGACGTCCAGTTGATTCAAGTCCTTAGAAGTGGACGCTGTGCTAATAAGCTAGTTACCCTCTGCATCCTTTTCTAAGCATCTTCCGAGCTTGCATTGTAGTGATAAATACCTTGTGCTCCCCTAGGGAAGTACCTCTAACTATGATCCCTGGTCCATTCTGTGCATTTATAACCAGCTGCTTCTTCTTGCATAGCAATGAGACATCATGATGGGATAGTCGGTCCATACCCAAAATGATATCATAATTCACTGTGGGTATAACCACTAGATCTCAAAAAACTCTTTACCTTCCACAGTGACCAGAGCATTAGCAATATATTTCATAGCACAAAGTGTGCCCATCGGTGTGGTCATGTTCATGCGACACATCATATCAGTGAGTGGAAGTTTCAATGTCTTGGTTGAAAATAGATATAAAGTAGTGTGGCGCTCGAGTCAAACAAAATGGTAGACCATAGATAATAAGGGTGCTTCTAATGACATCAACATTATTGTACTCCGCGTCATTTTGCATGTTGTAGATGCAACCTTGGACAAGTGCATTCTCGCCTCTTTGACCTCTCTAATCTCTATCGTCCCTCCAATGATCTGGGAGTCATGGATGTAGTGGTCGAATCCGCCGCAATGTATGCATGCGTCAGTCTTCCTCCTGCACTCCTTAGGATGGTTCAGTCCACAGAAGTCGCAAACACCTTCGTTCTGAGCAGGTGGTTGTCGCGGAGGCAGCAACTATCGCAATGACGGTAAACCTTGATTAACATTCTCTAAAATTTCAAGTTCATGATGTCAAGACTTGCAAGTTCTTGGATGCAGCAAGAACTAAATTCTGAATACTTTACAAGTTAACTAGAATTTAAGTTCTAGCGGAATGCGAGTGTTTGATAGAATTTTGACAAGTTATATACCCTCCAACTTTAAGGTTTTTTTAGCAATATCCTCCAACTTTACTTTGTAACACAAATGTCATTCATCTTTTAATGCATTTCACTCGGTGCCCTCTTTACCTGGGACAGTCGATCTCTCGATTTTCCATCAATGTGGCATCCACGTGGCCGTCTCTTCTCTCCTCCACGCAAATAGTCGTCTGACGTGGCATGCTCCGATGTGGCACCATATAAAATTATACCAAATGCCCTTCAATTTTAAGGTTTGCTCAGCATACCCTCCAACTTCACTTTGTAACACAAATGTCCTTCATCTTTTAACCTGTTTCACCCGATGCCCTCTTTACCTGTGACAGCTGATTTCCCGATTTTTCGTTGACGTGACGTCCATGTGGCCATCTCCTCTCTCCTCCATGCAAATAGTCATCCGACGTGGCATGCTCCGATGTGGCACTACATATTAAACCCTCTTACTTATCGTAAGTTGATCCACTCATTGTTAAATTATTTTCTTATTTCCCTCTTTGTCTTCGTTCGCGTGAAACTGCCTTCGCCGTTCGCTCTCTTTCGTCATTCGCCTCCTTCATCGTTCACTTTTCGCGTTCCTCGGCCGCCATCTTCGCCCAAGCGTCATTGTTCGTTCGCATTCACCCATGCTTTCCTATCGAACGCTTGGGCGAAGAAGGCGACTGACGAGCGCGAACAGTGAACGATGAAGGAGGCCAACGAAGAAAGAGAGCGAACGGCGCAGGAGAGCGAATAACGAAGGAGGTTTCACGCGAATGACGGCAAAGGGGAAATAAGAAAATAATTTAACAGCGAGTGGGTCAACTTACGGTAAGTAAGATGATTTAATATGTGATGCCAAGTCGAATGACTATTTGTGTGGAGGAGAGAGTAGATGACCACGTGGATGTCACGTCGACAAAAAACTAGGAAATCGACTATCGCAGGTAAAGAGGACATCGGGTGAAACACGTTAAAAGATGAAGGACATTTGTGTTACAAAATGAAGTTAGAGGGTATTGCTAAGAAAACCTTAAAGTTGAAAGACATTTGGTATAATTTTATGTGCCACGTCGGAGTATGCCACGTCGGACGACTATTTGCATGGAGGAGAGAGGAGATGGCCACATGGATGCCACGTCGACGAAAAATTGGAAAACCGACTGCTCCAGGTAAAGAGGGCATCGGATGAGATACATTAAAAGCTGAAGGACATTTGTGTTACAAAGTGAAGTTGGAAGATACCACTGAGCAAATATTAAAGTTGGAGGACATTTGATGTAATTTTTTCTATATATATATATATATATATGTATATGTATAATTGCCTGCTTTCTCACATTATTATTATGGGGGAGGGGAGGGCATTTTATTTTATCGATAAAGTCATCATGCTAAATTGTGAAGTGGCTTTTATGTTTTTTTAGAAAAAAGATTTTATTGATTTTAATTAACTCGCAAGGAGTTCGAGTACAAAAATGGAGTCAGACCCGGGGGTGGTCCGTCCAGCCAAAAGTTGTCACCCGGATTCGTGCGACCAAAATTTGCAAGATAATCAGCTGCCCTATTATTGTTACGTGACCAAAAACATACATTAGTAGGGCTGACAGCCATTAAGATGTTTCTGATGTCCGCGATGATTCCTTTCAGCCGTCAGGGGCACTATCGCGCCTTGTTGATGATGTGGACTAAGGACTTGGAGTTCGAGTAGATCTGAATATGGGACTGTCGACGAGCGCACACTTCCGAAGCCCAAGAAGCAAAGCAAACGCCTCAATATCGAGCATAGAGCTAGAAGGCATGGATCCAGAACCTGCAAAAATGAAAGAGCCAGTGTGAGAGAGCAATAGGTATCCAATACCCCCCCCCTCCCCCGCCCTGAACCAGCTCGAGGGGGGGCTCCCATTGAATCCGCACTTGTGAATTTTGGGGGCAATGGGCCTCAGGAGCGTGGGCATCGACAAAATCATGAAAGCCCACCAAAGCCCTTTCCCAAACCATTCCCATGATAGCGCGTCGTGATCTGAAGTATATCTCGTTACGAAGATACAAAAATCAATAGAAAAGTATTTTTTGACCCTCATGAATCCAGGAGCCAAGATGCCATGAGGAAAAGTTTTGAAATAGGATGTTAAGATTGCTGTGAAAGATATCCCATAATTGCATAGCAACAGGGCATTGGAAGAAAAGGTGAGTGTTTGTTTCGGGGTGTATTCCACAAAGGGGACAAGAATAGTATAGTGTCAAGGGTTGGAAGTTTAACGTGAAGGAGTTTCCAAAGGAAAATGTGTATCTTGGGGGGAGCTGGAATCTTCCAAACAACCCTCCATGGCGGCCCTCCACTAGGAGACGGTGGCATAGGGCAGCGACTGACATGATGGTAAACTGACTTTGCATTCGCACAGTCGTAGGTATCATTCACCCAGACCCACGTGTCATCATCGATAGAAGTAGGAAGATAAATCGATACAATACGTGAACATAGAACTGGACCAAAGATGGACTCAATGAGAGGGTGATTCCAAGCACCATTTGTGATAAGGTGGTTAACCATGAGGTCATCAAGGCTAATCTCCATATTAATATAGGTTGGCGTCCAGATGAGAGGTGTGGTGAATATCCAAGGGTCACGCAGAATTGATGTTGATTTACCTGAACTGATGCATTTCTTGAAGCCAGACCTAAGTGTGTGTGCTGATGGAATTAAGGATAATTTTCTAGGAATCAAAGGTGCGGTGTTGCTGGGGCAAGTCCCAGAGGCTGAAAGTACCATACTTAGCCTTAATGAGGTTTGTCCAGAGGGTGGGGCGGTTATTTAGAAGGTCTTGCAATCGTCTAGCAATCAAAGAATGTCTAATGTTGTGCATGTTACGGATCCCAAGCCCACCAAGATCGCAGGGGAGCTGGGCAGTGTTCCAGTTTATGAGGTGCATGCCACATCGGCCGCCACCAGGGTCCCACAGGAAGGAACCAAAGAGTCGCTCGATGGAAGCAATGGTGCTGTGAAAGAGATTTGAGACACTAAGGGAGTGAATTGGAATTGATGTGAGCGTTGATTTAATAAGGATAGTATGTCCAGCTTGATTAAGGACACCCCTTCGCCAGCCAGCAAGGCGCGAGGAAATCTTATTGATAATTGATTGTTGGTCACGGGAGGGGATGTGCTTCGGTGAGATAGGAACGCCCAGGTAACGGAGAGGGAATGATCCGACTCGGAAGTTCAAGATTGTATTGATCAGCTGACGACGATGAGTACTCATGGGAGGTAAAATGAGTTCAGACTTATGTGGATTGACATGTTGGTCGATAAGGTGTTCATAAATTTTCAGAATCTTCCTAAGATTAGTACAGTTTTTCTTTGTGGCCCTGAGACAAATGAGCAAATCATCAGCAAACAAAAGGTGAGACAGACTAAACATGTTTATTCTAAAGAGGGAGATTAGGCCTACGTTAACATGTTGGATCATCAAGGAAGAGAAAACTTGAGTAATAAGAAGAAATAGGTAGGGCAAAAGTGGATCACCCTGCCGGATACCACGATGACTCAAGAACTCATATGAAGGTTCGCCATTGATATGGCATCGGAAGATGGGAGAGGTGATACAGAGATGTATCCAACCAACAAAAGGCTCCGAAAAACCCATCTGCATAAGAATAGAGATTACAGCAGTCCAAGAGACTCGGTCAAAAGCCTTTTCGAGGACAGCCTTAAGCATCATGAAATTATTGTGACCTGAGCTCAGGGAGTGCACGAGTTCCTAGGTGATTAGGATATTATCATGTATGGCTTTACCAGGAATAAAGGCAGATTGGTTTTGGCCAATAATTAAGTTCATAATGGGACGAAGTCTGGATGCTAGAATTTTGGATAGTAACCTGTAGAGTACATTACATAGAGAGATGTGGCGGTAATCTTTCACCCTCCTGGGGTTTACTTATCTTGGGAATGAAAATTAGCGAGGTTTTTGCCCACTCCGTGGGAAGTGAGCAGGTGAGACAATATTGTATTTCATTGACTATCCTAGGCCCCACAATGTCCTAATACGAGCGGTAAAATTCTACCATGAACTCATCCGGCCCAGGAGCCTTACTGGGAGGCATGATCCACAGAGCACGAGAGACCTCCTGATGAGAGATCGGGGCCAGGAGAGAGGCATGCCAGGTAGGGTCAATGGAGGGAAGATGCGGCCAACAATCTAAGGGAATGTCGCTATGGGGGGAAGGTCGCCATAAATCGCGGTAGTGCTCGACAAAGAGAGTTTGAATTTGTGATGGGTTTGTGATGTTGTTGTTTGAGTTATCCATAATAGAAGATATGGTATTCTGAGGATGGTGAATCATTATGGACAGATGAAAATAGCGAGTGTTTCGGTCTCCCTGCCATAGCCAATTAACCCTAAACTTACTCCACCACTTAATACTAATTTGACGTAGAAATGCAGCATGCCGGTGGTACGTCCAACGCAAACATCCTAACTTAGAGTCAAAAAGACCCTTTTGAGCATCAAGGGATTTGAGTGTTGTAATGTCGTGGAGCACTTGGTCTGTAACGACCCCAATTTTTTAGAGTTGAAAAAATAATATTTTGTTATGTTTTATTTTGAGAAATATGGCCATTAATATTATTATAATAAATAATTCCGAAAATAAAGGAAAATAGGGGAGGAGTTTAATTAAGGATAAAAATGTATTATGGGATACTTAATTAAATTCAGAAATATTTAACTATTTAAAATAAATTAGGATTGTTAAAGGAGATTAATTAAAAGATTAAGTTTGATTGGGATTGATAGTTATAGATAGACTATAAATGAAGGATCTAAGAGCCCTATAAATAAATCTTTAGGGCCAGCCGTCAAAGGAATTTTTTTCTCTTTGGTTCTCGGTGTTCAACGGCAGAGGCGTGACGTCCAGGTGACGGCAAGGCGAATTCGATGTCGAACGGCTAGGCGCGATGGTAAGGCGTAATTCAACGTCGAACGGCTGGGCGTAAAACAAGGTACGTGGGGGGGGGGGGAATTCTGTTTGCTATTGTGCCGTGATTTTTTACGACGCAATCTTGTTTGAAATTAAATTCATTACGGCCGAAATTTCTTGCCCAATATTGTGACGTAATGTTCTGGCCGCCAAGAGGGAAAGAAAGGAGGGAAGAGTTTTACGGCCGTAAAGGAGGTAGAGAGAGGAGAGGAATATAGGGGCAGTTTTACAGCCGCAAATCAAATAGAGAGGTAAAAATAGATTTTTGTTTACGGTCGCAAGTGAATAGACAAAAAGAAAAAAATAAAGGGAATCGAATTGTGGCCGTAAAATATGATGGAGAGAGAGAAAGATGTAAAAAAAAAGAGAAGGAATAGAATTTTACGGCAGCAAAACTAGGTAGAGATAAGAAGAATAGAAGAAAAAAAAAGATTGGGAAAGAATGTTTTACGGCCGAGAAGTTAGGAGAGAGAAAATTCTTTCGTTAAGGTAAGAGTTGAAGAAAATTAGAGAGAGAAAGCGAAAGAGATGAAACACGTAAGGCAATTTTGAAGGCGCAAAAACATCATAATTACCGAGGGAATTATAGAGAGAAGAGATTTTTCTTATTTTAATTATTTGTATTTTTTGACGAGAAAATTCTCTCGGCCAATCAAGAAAGAAGGAAAAGTTCTAATTTTCTTTTCCTTATTTTTTCGGAAAGGAATAAATAGTTTATTGTTATTGTTATGGATTGTATTGCATAAATTAATTATTAATGATTGCCTTGTGGTGAATTATTTAATATAGTAATTATTGATTTTTCCTGATTATATTATTATTGATTGTTCTTATTATATTTTTATAATACGGTCTTATTGATTATTGTATTGTTGGCCTATTTAGTTTTTGGTTCGAGTCTTGTCTAACTTAATTGATAATTTATCAAAGATAGACATTTTAGGTAAACAAGATAAAAGTCGAAAGCTACTGGGCCCATGTCTACTGATTGCCACTAAGCCGGGACCAATTGAATTAAATTGAATTGAATGGGACAGATAGTGTAAAACTATGGCTGTCCCATGTATGACCACTCGTCCCCCACTATACACGAACCCATTGAATTGTATCGGGCTTGTGGCCTGCATGAAAGTGGCATGGTGTCCCTTAGTTGATTGAGCGCTCCTCAATTGGATAATTCCGAACATTGTAAATAAAATTGAATTGAATTGAAATTGAATTGAACTGAATTGAATTGAATCATGGTCATTTGGATATATTGGCATTGAGTTGACAATTATTATTGTCCTATTGAATCGAATTATTATTGGCCAATGGCCATTGATTATTGAATTAGAAATTGTTAATCGAATATTGATTTATTAATCAGGCAATTGATAATTGTTAATTGAAAAATTATTATTGATATATATTGGTCTTTTAACCATAGCCTGTCATATTGTTGATATTGATAAATTGTAAATTGATTATTGTATTGATTGCTAAATTGACTCATTATTGATTATACCTTATTTTTTATTGAGCATATTAATTGTCTTTTAGACCCTATGTACTGAGTATTTTTATACTCATGGATATTTTCCTGTACCTGAATCCGTGCAGGTGAGAGAGCTATAGATGATGGTTCTGCAGGTGGCTACGCTCAGTGACAGATAGATGTTGCACATGGCATTAGATCGAATTATTTGGTTTTATTATTTCTGTACTCATTAGAATTGTAAACTTATGGATGTTTTAGCATTTTTTTATTATTTTTTAAAAGTCTTCCACGTTTATGATTTATATTCAACATTTATAGATTTTATTCTGCAAAATATTTTATAGAAAATTATGTAGCACTTGTGGGACGACTCTGAGCTCGTGAAAGTCACGTGAGTCTCGGGGTGTTACATGGTTAGCCTCGATTTCCAGGTTATCGAGAGACTCCGAGTTCCATTTAATGGTGTCACGCCTAATGTAGTTTAGGGATTGGGTGATGGTGAGATTTGAGTTATGAGGGGACCAGTGCCGTGAGACAATGTCTCGGGCAACAGGATGAGTGAGCAAAAAATGTTCATATTTAAAAGTTTTTTATCGCCAAGGTTGACATCGGTACAGAACACGAGAGGTGCATGGTCCGTAGTTTTTTATCTAAGGAGAGAAGATAGCGTGAAATTTGGGTGTGAGTTTATAAAGTGATGGTTGATCAAGGCACGGTCAAGGCGGCACAGAATGCGTGCATGCCCAATCCGGTCGTTGCACGATGTGAAATTAAGTCCAGAGGGTTGAATATCTAGGAGGGAGTGTGTGGTTTTCATATTGTTGAAGGCGCTAATGGATCTGGTTTGGTGAAACAGGGGGCCTCCTAACTTATTAGAGGGGGAAGACAGGGTATTACAATCACCAATAAGAAGCCATGGGGTTTGGGAAGTGTCAATATTACATAAATCGTTCTAGAGGCGAGTTCGGAGAGATGAAATAGTACTAGCATAAATGGCCGATAAAAGAAAGTTAAAACCATCAAAAGAAATCGCAGCATGGATAATCTGAGCAAAGATGAGAAGTGAAGTAACCTGAGCCTCCTGGCCACGCCAGCCCAGGAGGATGCCAACGGAAGCACCGGTGGCCTCGTAGAAGATGTCGTCCCAACCGGGAGCCAAGCGCCGAATGACCTGTTTAGTTTTTACAACATTTGTTTGCATTTTTAATAAAATTACAATATGTGGTCGATGCGACCGAATAAGACTACTCATTCTATCCTTAATCTTTGTCCAGTAAGCACCGCCGCAGTTCCAAGCTATGATTTGCATAGGGCTTGATAGAGTGCCTGTCCCCGACGCTCCAGCAGCATCCTGCACAAGAGAGGAAGGAAGTGAGACAGATGTAAATGAGGATGACACTTTACCTTTAGTGCCCTGCTTGAAAAATGTACAGCGGGGCCTAAGAGAGGGGTGGGGTGCCTGAGGCTTGAGAACCTTGGACTTCTTCTTCTCCGTGCGTGGCGAGCCCCTCCTTCAAGGGGGCCTCTATGAAGGCCTCCAACACAATGGTAGTACATCTCGTGGCGTGAGCAGCAAAGTTGGAATGACTTAAAGTAGAATAGGGGTGTGGTGTACAGTGCGCGACTGGTCCATCTGGTGGGGCGAGGTGGAGGAGGTGACCCCCGACGGGGAAGGGGTCACCTTTCGAGTGAGGATGTTAGCCGCCGGAGGAGGGGTGGTAGAGGTCGAAACAGGGAGCAAGCTAGAGAGAGATTGGGGGAGGGGGGAGTTCGTCAGAGACGAGATCATGAGGGAAGCCGAAGCAGAGAGGGGCGATGAAGGTGGTGGAGCAAGAGGGAAAAGGTAAGGGACTGCGGAAGCGAGGGTTTCAAAAGAGTTTTGCTCGGCTGATGGACGGTTGGGATTGATCCCAGTAAAGGAACCGTATTCAGATTGTGCCACGTGCACAGCGCATGTGCCTCTTGCGCTAGAGGGATGACCGTTGGATGAGAGCACACGAATCGCCAAAGTATCCGTTGGATCTGTGTTTGTTGTTGCACGATCATAGCCACTGACGTCGTGGAAAGGTGATGTGAATTATGAGGAGTAGTGATAACTTGCTGAATTATGGGTCAGAATTTAGATATAATGAAATTTATGAAATATGCTCAAACTCCTCACTTCTTCTCTACTGCAAGTGCACAGGTCTATTGTAATAGACTCAAGTGTCGTATCCACAGTGATTTGAGTGCTAAAGGCTCACTAACACAATCTAGACTAACCCTAGACTAAGTGGCTAAAACAGTGAAATGAAGGGAAAATAAAAATAGATTTAAACAATGGCCAGAAGGTGACTATTTTTGGTGTTTTGGTAATTAATATAAACTGAAATCTAATTACTAGGCTAAGAACTAAAAGGGATTACAGTCAATGAAAAATTCTCCTAGGAATGGGGTTCATCTAATTCAGCTATGGATGGATTAGAATAATTCATTAATGCATTCAATTCTGATTTAACTTAGAAAAGGGACTGTTGTCACAGTAATATAAAATCAAGACTAATCATCATATTCTCATATGAATGACTATCTAAGTTAAATGAGCAAAAGATCCTTACTAATATTGAGTTATCATTAAGCACAGATTCAACCTTACTGATATTGCCAAAATTCTCTCAGATTTAGCAATTCAGTGAGGTCTGAAATGATATCAAACTAATTGCATTCATAATAATGAGACAATTGCTTCAACTAGCTAAGCAGGAATGCAATTAATCCAATACTAATGCTAATGTTTCTTGATTTATCTCTAAACATCAAGGGGACTTAAAATTAGCCTCTCAGCTGCAAATGAAAATGAAATCCACATAAACACTAATTCATTGGATACAATAAGCTTGTAATTACAGTTTGAAACCAAATAAGTTATCATTGCATCTTGATTCATTTCTGAACAAAAAAAATCTAGAATCAACCTCTCGGATGCTAAGAAATCAAGTTTCCACAATGACAAAATAGATTTCACTGGAAATCAAAAAATTAGAATCAGAATAGTATCAATATCAGAGAAGGAAATCAGTAATGTTCATACTCTATCTATAACTAGAACTAGATTACTACCCTTTCCTAGGAGAGCTGAAATTTAGCTCATTATAGATACAAGAATTAATACAAAATAGAGAGAAGAATCAATGCTAAACATTTTGAAATCAGAAAATATGAATTTAGTCGACATAATCAGAGTGCAGTCTTCTTCTCCCACTCCTCTCCTCAGCTCCTGATCTAGCAACCTTGCCAATAGAGCCCCCCCCCCCCCCCCCCCCCTCCTCCTCCTCCTTCAGGTTTCTCAGCTTTTATATGGCCATTAATCACCTTTGGATACAAATCATAATGTTCAATTCTTCTGATTCAAGCCACTTGTCCTGTGATCCTGAAATTCTAGCAGATTCCATCTGCTTTTTGGGCAGCTAGCAATGGTCCCCCCACCTTTTCTAGCAGATTTCAGACTTGTATTACCTCCTAGAAGGGCAAGAACAGCAAGCATTAAGGTCCTCAAATAAAATTTAAACAAATAAGGATTAAGACAGCTGCTAAAATCAACTCCATTGTTAAATGCAATTTGGTGTTATGCAGAAATAAAATTCTTGCACAGAAATGATAACTTTATGCACATTGAAATGATAACTTTGCCCCAAAAATGATAACTTGGCACAGAAATGATAACTTTGCAAATATGAGCAATTCAAAACTTCTATACACATGTAATTTAATATAAAATGAGTATAATATGAGCATGGTCAGCTAGTAATCACAAATATATGCATTCTAGGCATAATTGACCAAATGTAGGGCAAATTTAGGGCTCGATACATAAGAAATTAATTGGAAATGGAGTAAAAACATAATATAATTAGCTAGTGATCAAACTCTCCCAAGTTTAGTCTTTTGCTTGTCCTCAAGTAAAACATACAGATATTAAGAACAATACTTGAATAAAATAGTTCACAAGTGAATTCAAATCCAGCTGATTGAAATCAAATGAGTTTCCCACTTTGCCAACACTCTATTCTTTTCAAAACCCAAATTCTAGCGGAGGAATTACAGAGGCTAAAGCAAATTTAAGCCATGAAAAAAGTACTAGCAACAACTGATTTGAATTTCAGGAATTGTCAACTTTACTTAAAAAGGTTGAACTATAAATCTCTTCATGAATAGATTTTTGAAGTACTTAAATAGGTTTGTGACGTGAACTTATCGTAGTTATGTTGCAGATTTTCACATAAAAAAATAAATTCTAGCCATGTTTTAAATTTTACTCGAGAGTTCACACAATTGCAAGTGCACAGGTCGAGTAGAAACCCTGAGTGTCGTAACCCCATTGATTTAGATTAATTAATTACTCTATTTATACCTCAGAAGTCGTTACAGAATTATAAAAGAACAAACTAGATGCATGAATGAATTTAGATAAAAAGAGATGGAAATAAGGTAAGAAAAGATTAAGGAGTGAAGGGAAGGATTCTCTCATGATTAACTTGTTGATGCTATTGCAATTGACGTATCTATTCATCAAGAAGGGGAATTACTACTGATCACTAATTTAATATCATCGATTAAGGAAACTCTCATCTCTAATCAGTAGAAGGGTCGATCTCTCGATTCTTACAACCCAACATATTAATCTTACACTAATGATCAGAACGCGGATTGATTCCTCACTCGACTGTCAGGATTCTCATTTCATAACAGTCACTTTCGTAGATCTCTCGATCTTTCTAACAAAATATAGATTAACAATTACTAGAAGCATAGCAATCAAGATGGCTAATTTCTCCTCTCGGATGAAATCAATTAATAGCAGAAAAATAATTGATCTCTCAATCTAATTGAAATCAGATGTAAATTCTAAATAGCCATGCATCATGTAAATGAAATGAAAAGTCAACTTCAAAATATCACAATGTCGGAATAAAAATTAGTATCAACAAAGTTTGTTTCACGAGAGAATCCTAAAATTCTTCTTTAGTTCTTCATTCTTCTTCCTTTCCTTCGTCTTCTTCTCCTTTTCCTCCGGCTCTCCCCACGCACCTCCTTCTGGTTTTCTTCCTTCCTTTATGTTTCATCCCTATGCAAAATTCAAATTTCGAAAAGTGGTTAGTCGCTTCTTTTACTCGTTCAACTCTTTCACTAAAAATTAATCAAAACATTTAAATTCGTCCGACTTTTATGTAAAATTGTGGATTTAATTTCAAGGATTATAAGTACAAAAAGAGGTGATCAGTTTGAAACCTGATTTTTATTCATGATAATGCAAGTAAACAGGTTGAGACCTAATTTTTATTCATGCTGGTCACAGGATAAAGATCCTGGCTTTATTCAGGAGAGATTTCTTTTGAAATTTGACTCTCTTTATTCATGCATGCATGCAATGCATAAATGCAACTTTTCATTTTCTCTTTTTCTCCATTTTTTTTCTATTCTATTCATGAAGTGAGCAATAGTTCAAACTCAAATAAGGTTTAGATCCCTTAATACAAATAGTCAAGTTTTTCTATTTAACATGGCAGCAAGAGCCTTGACTCCATTCTAGATATTTTCTATTTTCTTATCAACTCATGAGTTTAGCTAATGTTATCCACAAAAAGAAAAAAAAATCAACTTAATTGAAATCAAATGCATAAGAAAAGTGAGCTTATTGAAGCAAAAAGATTAATAGCCAAAATGACTACTTAGTATTGGAGTGTACTAGCTGTCATATTAAAGGATTTCACCCATTTTGGAGTTAAAATGATAACAAGAACAGTATCAGTTATAACTAGTGATAACTTGTTGAATATACTAATAACCGGATGAAACTAATGATAACTTGATGATAACAGTGATAACCTGGTGATTATTATGATGTGAGCATTAAAATGAATTAAAAACATGATAATGGAGTTCAGAAATGCACTAGGTTTTCTCTCCCAAGCTTAATTTTAGCACTGTCCTCAGTGATGAGAAATATAGGCAAGGGAAAGGGTTGTGAGGGTGTTTAATTCTTGAAATTGTGCAATTGATTTCTTCATATGGTTCCTGCATGTCAACCAGAGGCTTGTGTGATCCATACTTCCTGGCTTGCCTTCAATTCTGTAGAGAACTGGAGAATTATCAGTGAAATATCACATGCAATATCAGAAATTTGCAATATCAGCTTTTGAAATCAGTGAAGTGCACAATTTGGCATTTTATATGAGGATTGAGAATTTGCACTAAAATTTAGCAATGGAAAATTTGGATAACTGATATGAGTGATGATTCAAATATCATTATGATGATCAGAACAAGAATTAGAAACGGATATCAGTTATCATTCAGTATTTCAGTGAGAAAAAATCAAGTTTGAGTCTAAGAGTACTCCCAAGTTTGAAATTCAAGGGTAAATATGATTCCTCTCTAATTTATTCCTGCAAAACAAAGAAAATTAGATATGAGATGGCTTGGGTTGCCTCCCAAGAAACGCCCTACTTTAATGTCTTAGGCTAGACATTGTTGCAATTGAGTTTAGTTAAGCAATTGTGGTGGATCTGTCAATAGCAGTACTTCCTTAGCTGAATTCATTACTGTGGAGTTATATAACTTCAATCTCTGTCCATTAACCTTGAATATATAAGAGTTATCATTCTTAAGGTCCACAGCTCTAAAGGGGTATACTTTGTGGACTTTGAATGGTCCATAACTTTGAATGGTCCACACCATCTTGATTTCAATTTTCCAAGAAAGAGTTTTAGTCTTGAGTTGTATAGCAGTACCAAGTCTCCAACTTTGAACTCTTTCTTCAATATCCTGCTGTCATGCCACCTCTTAGTCCTTCTCTTGTAAAATTAAGAATTATGATAGGCATTGAGTCTAATCTCATCCAATTCATCCAGCTGCAGGAGTCTTTTCTGTCCACAAGAATGCATATCAAAATTCAGCACCTTGACAGCCCAATATGCTTTATGCTTGAGCTCAATTGGCAAGTGACAAGTTTTTTCATAAATTAGCTTATATGGGGAGACACCAATTGGAGATTTGTAGGTTGTTCTATAGGCACAAAATGCATCATTCAACTTGATACTCCAATCTTTCCTGATTAATGAAAGTCTTTTCCAAAATGACCTTGATCTCCTTATTTGATATTTCAGCTTGGCCATTTATTTGTGGGTGATAAGCTATTGAAACTTTATGCTTGACCCTGTATTTGCTCAGAAGGTTCTCAAAACTCCTTTCTATGAAGTGGCTGCCTTCATCACTGATAACTACTCTTGGAACTCCAAATCTTGAGAAAATTATATCCTTGAATATTCCGATAACTGCTTTGGAGTCAGCAGTTGGGATTGCTTCTATCCATTTGGACACATAATCAACAGCTAATAATATGAACTTGTATCCAAATGAAGTAGGAAAGGGTCCCATGTAGTCAATTCCCCAAACATAAAAAATCTCAACTTCTAGAATTTTATTATGTGGCATTTCATTCCTTCTGGATATTGACCCTGCTCTTTGGCACACATCACAGCTCAACATATATGTGAGCATCCTTGAATAGACTAGGCCAATAAAAACCTGTTTGGAGGACCTTAGCTGTTGTTTTCTGAGTAGCCCCATGTCCTCCATAGGATGATGCATGGCATTCATGCAAAATATCTTTGAATTCAGCTTCTGGCACACACCTTCTAAACATCCCATCAGGGGATTTCTTAAACAGAAATGGGTCATCCCAATAATAATCTTTTATGTCATTGAAGAATTTCTTCTTCTGCTAGTATGAATAATCAGATGGAATAATCCCATAAGCCAAATAATTCACAATGTCAACATACCATGGGACTGGAGTAGCTGATATAGCAATTAAGAAGTCATCAGGGAATGAATCATTAATAGGAATTATTGAAAATTCCTGAATTTCTTCCATCTTGGACAAATGGTCAGTCACTAGATTTTCAGTGCCTCTTTTATCCCTAATCTCTACATCAAATTCTTGCAGCAATAAAATACATCTGATCAACCTTGGTTTTAATTCTTTCTTGCTAATTAGGTGCCTCACAGCTTGATGGTTAGTGTACACAATTACTTTGGCTCCAACTAGATAGGATCTGAACTTGTCAAATGCAAACACCACAGCCAATAATTCCTTTTTCAGTGGTGGCATAATTGATTTGAGCTTCATCCAAGGTTTTGTTGGCATAATAGATAACATAATGCTTCTTGTCCTTGGTTTGGCCTAGGACTGCCCCCACTGTCTGATCAGATGCATCACACATTATTTCAAAGGATAATGACAATCTGGTGGTTGCACAATTGGAGCTGATATGGGGGCTTGCTTCAGTTGGTTAAAGGCCTTCAAACACTCTTCATCAAAATCAAATTAAGCATCCTTTGCTAGTAACTTTGTGAGGGGTCTGGTTAATTAAAAAATTGTTTATGAATCTTCTGTAAAATCTAGCATGGCCTAGAAAACTCCTCACTGCCTTCACATTCTTTGGAGGTGACAACTTCTCAATGGCTTCAATCTTGGCCCTGTCCATTTCAATTCCTCTACCGGATACAATGTGGCCTAGTATAACTCCCTATTGAACCATGAAATGGCATTTTTTCCAATTCAGAATCAAGTTAGATTCCCTACACCTTTGCAACACTTTTGTCAAATTCTCTAAACAGGCTTCAAAAGAATCCCCATAGACTGAAAAATCATCCATGAACATTTCCATAATGTCTTCAATGAAATCTGAAAAGATGGACATCATGCATCTCTAAAACGTAGCTAGGGCATTACACAATCCAAAAGGCATTCTTCTATAGGCAAATGTCCCATATGGACAAGTGACACATCTCCCGCAAGTATACGGAGTCAATGTTGTAGTATATAAAATATCGTCCCACAGGAAAGAGTTCAAGTATTAGAATTATATGATTCTAATTGATATCTAAACGGTTAGAGAGAGTTGAATAATAATAAAAACTAAACAAAATGAAATGCCAAAATGAGTGCAGAAAATAACGAGAAAAAATGAGAATTGATTATGAGAAATAAATGAGATTAAAAGTTCTCGGGTTTTGAATCCACCTAGGGTATTGATCATAGGAAATTTAGAGATAATAAAATCATTAGTGTTCTACTCAATCTTCAAAAGTCATGCATCTCCTTTTCAGGCAAACACAATTCTAATTAAAATAATAAACGCCTACTTTCGTGGTCATTTAGATTATTTTAATTGCATTATAAACAAAGATTTATAAATAAAATGATTATTCTTATTTCTAAGAAACAATACATTTCATGTCATTCATTTGAACTAATCTTGATGAAATACTTTTGTAATCAGGAAAATCTTCGGTCGCTTAACTAGGTGGCCAATCTAATATAAGCATTACATGAAGCACATGAAAGACAAAGAACACATCAGATCCAATAAAAATATTCCCTAAAGATCAACCCTAGGTTTCATCAAACCCGAGAAAAGAAGTTTAGTCAAGCATAGAGAAAACAATCATCATTGAAACGTAAGAGTTCATGAAAAGAAAATGATATTTAGTCTAAGAAAAGTACAGAAGTGTAGAGAAGGAAAATGCGTTCGTCCCAGCCGTCTTGATCCTCTCAAAAACAAAGTCTGGACCCCTATTTTTGTCCTCACAAATCCCTTTTATAGTCCTCCTAAATTAGGGTTAAAAAAAGGCCCAAAATACTTCAAATATCAGCCCAATACGGTCGAAATCGATAAAATACGGCCCGATCGTATGCTCTACGGTCTGGTCGTAATTTCCTCAAGACGATACAGTTCAGGTTGCTTCAATACGGGCGCCACACTTCCAATACGGGCTGACCGTAATTTCCACTGCGAGTGTAATATGGCCTGAACTTGTTTGATACGGTCTGTCCTCCTTCAATACGGTCAGCCCGTAAATTTTGGTGCCAGTGCAATACGGCCTGGAGACGTCCAATACGGTTAACACGCTGATAATACGGTCTGACCGTATTGGACTCTTTTCCTTGTGTTTTTGCGCCTTTTCCTCGATGTTCGGAAGTTCCTGAAACATGTAAAAAAATGGTGTAGACTCTGAAATCTTCAACATATATAGTCCAATGATAAAAAAATATAACTTTAATAAGTTGATAATTATACCACTATTAATGCATAAATACTCAATTATCAACTCCCCCAAACTTAAACTTTGCTTGTCCGCAAGCAACAATTAGGAACTTAGGGTCAACAAAGAAAAACTTTAGATTTTTCTGACCACATTATAGATAACATTATATCTCCCTAGCCCTCAGACTTCTCTACTTGAACATTATTTACACATTAAAGCCTTGTTAAACTCTTGACTTGGAACCACTGAAGCATGTACTCTATGGACGTTAATTAAGATCGTCCTGCAGACTGAACTTTCACATAACTACCTCTTAAGATCTTGCACTAATCCCCAACTTACATTAACACTCAAGGTTGATTTGCACATGTAGAGGACAATTACCTGTCCTTGGGTTCAACTAACCCTCTTTTCATTTAGCCACATTTGTCACTTCTTTTCTTTTGTAATTTGGGGAATTAAAATTAAAAAGAATATTTCCACTGGGCACGGGCCTCGCTTTTCTTCCGAGAATACTTGGCTTGGGTGCTAGCGGTGCCATAAGTGGCATACTCATATTTTCCTCAAGTGAGGAGACAGAGGAGTAGTTATTTCTAGAGAAGAGAAGTTGCCCAAAATTTTCCTCACCTTTTTTTTTAGATGAGGCACTTGGGACTTTTATTAAGTAAAGAAGAGAAATTCCCCAACTTACTAGAGAAGATAAGTACAATTATGAAGCATGCATTAATTTATTATATCTAAATGCAGCAGGCCAAAATTGAGCATCATCTAAGTGGGTGCTAATGTAAAATCCCAGACGAAGTGATGTGCAAGGTCAGGCTACATGTCACTCGCGTTGATTCCAAGCTAAAGTCATTTATGTTTTTATGTTCTTCTTCAGGAATGTTCAAAATAAATTAGTCATGCGGATTAGAGGATCAACACTATTATGTATAATGTTTCTTAATTCATACTTGATTACATGCACTATTCTTTGGCGATATGAGAGAATGCAAACAAATATGTATATGATAAGATACATTAACTCATGCATAATTAAAACATGCCAACAACATGGATTGAAAGATAAGGGGTTCATACATAATCGCTGATTTGACCCGACACATGCGAAAGCAAATACTTAACGACACGACTAAACTCACAACTGACTAGTAGACACTCATAATAGCACACCGACTCATGCTAACATTAACTAACCCCCTTTTCTCCCAAACTTAAAATAAACATTGTCCTCAATGACTGACACATTAACACTATAAAGTTAGATGGAAGGAAAATGTATCTCACAATTTCACTGATCTGGGGGTGGTGCCGAAGTCGGCCAATCACCTCGCTCGATGTGCCATGTATTAATCCTATGTACCATATGATAGATTTCTCCTTGGCGTGATTCCATTCGGCCCAACTATTCTTGGAGCTCCCTTTGGCCTAGAAGAAGTTGTTGCATATCGGCGTGAGTAACGTACTGAGTTTCATGATGAGTACATGAGGATTGTCTAGTTTCAAATGTGGCAGCGGGAATGTCTTGCTGAGGTTTTTTCGTATCATAAAGGGTAGGGTGGTCGCGATGCCATTATGCATAAGTAGGCCTCAACTGCTCAAGCCCAGCCGTTGGAAAAATCTAGTTTGCTCGTCTTGTAATAGTAGTCTTTTCGACATCCGGTAGGGGATGAGTGTACTCTTCATCCTTGAAGGTCAAATGATAAAGGTCACCCACACGCTTAATCATTTTCATGTTCACACAAGTCTCCAGATTGATGCGAGAAGATCCTTGGGCTTCCTCAAGTTCATCCACACTAAATCCAAGTGACAAAATAATAGGAGTAATATGACCACCCATCACAATCTTACCAGTAGATGAGTGCGCTTGCTTGAGTAGTTGCTTGGCTACAAAGGCGCCTACATTAACATCCATCTTTTTTATCATCGCCCATAAAAAGAACATCTCACTGTCGCGCACCACACCATCACTATCTCCTCGGCCAAATACAGTTGATGCTAATACCCTGAGCAAATATCGGAAAACTGGGTTTCGAAATTTGGATGCCTTACATGATGATGAGGTGTCATAATCTCGATGTGTGAGACTATACCACACTGAACGCCTATCAAACTGAGTGCAGTATTTGTGCAAATGTATTCCATGCCGCGGCAATTGATAAATATCATTCAACTCATCCAAGGTAAGTTTATATTCAAAATTAAACAGTCGAAAAGAGAGTGTACCCGGATCACACTCAGGGAGTGGAATCTTGACGTTCAGCGAGCTCAAAAATTCTAGAGTTGGCATCACATAAGTTTTCCATCTGGTGTACATGAAGTATCTCATTTCTAGTGCATTAATCAGATTATCCACATCATCTCGAAGACCTAATTCATTCATAGTCATTTCGTCCAAATACCGAGCGTTCACCAATTCTCTTGTCTTCAATATAAAGTAACGCTTCTCTTGTGTGTCATCTCTGAAGATTATACCTTCTGGATTTGCAGGCCGAGGGCGTCGACGATATCCACCACGAGTCTTGGGTGCCATATGAACCAAACTGGTCCAGAAGCAATTGATCGAACACCTGGTATGCGTCAAAGGATCTGAACTGGATCTGCACTTGTTGGTTTGTTTTCTATCCACTGCACTACAGTGATTAACTCTAATGAAACTAAGTTGTAGTTGTCGATATGCTTTGCTCGGAGACTTATCAGAATCTGGTCGGAACTTGCTTCACCCTGATGAAAATCTGATATCTGCCCTCAGAACAACAGCACTATCTTTGCAGCCCACCTTCGCTTGTTTTCTGAACGGGGTCGCCGAAGGGGGTGGGGAGTCGCCGGAAGGGGTGGGGAGTCGCCGGAAGGAGTCGCACGGCGTCTTGGTTGGAGAACGATGATGCCCTAGAAAATGTAGATGAAACACAAAAAAAAACTTCGCTTTATACTGCTCCTGCGCGACAATACGGTTAAAGTCATCACATTACAGTCGCGCCTCCGTTAATACGGCCCGATGGACGATAATACGGCCAATTTGATAAAACAGGCCCCCCAATTCTCGGCCCGTATTGAGCAATACGGGCGCGAAGCCGTAATTACAGTCAGATGCCCATTGATACGGTTCGACCGTATTTCCCAGTGCGCGTACAATACTGTTATGATCATCTTAATACGGCCAACCTTGAACTAATACGGGCAGACCGTATAAAATCATGCGAGCCTGATACGACCCAGCTGCACCCGATACGACTGTGATGTCATTTTTACGGCCCGGCCGTATTGATGGCTTCTTGATTTTTTCTGCAAACAAAAAATTGTAGGTGTGTCAAAATTGTATTCACCCTCTTGTTTATATATATATATATATATATATATATATATAAATAAAAGAAATTGCTGAAAATATAAATTTGGGTTGCCTCCCAACAAGCGTTTTTGTTTATTGTCGTTAGCTCGACGGAATTTTCTTGTCAATGGGTATCATTGAGAAGCATGATATGTTTCTTCTCAAGTTCTTCATTCAACAGATATGTCTTCAGTCTTTGTCCATTGACCATAAACGATCCAGTAGCTTCACTAGTGATCTCGACAGCTCCATTCTTCAGAACTTTGGTGATTTGAAATAGTCCGGACCACCTGGACTTAAGTTTTCCTGAAAAAAGTCTCATTCTCGAGTTAAATAACCAAACAAATTGTCCTACTTCAAAATTCTTACGAGAAATATGTTTGTCATGCCATGCTTTGACAGTTTGGTGTTCTCGTATGATTCTCTCCTTAACTCTTCCAATTCACTTAATTGGAGTAATCTTTTCGCACCTGCAAGCCGAAGATCCATATTTAGCTGTTTAATTGCCCAATAAGCTCTATGTTCTAACTCAACAGGAAGATGGCAAGGCTTTCCAAATATCAGACAACAAGGAGACATACCTAAGGGAGTTTTGAACACTATTCGATATGCCCATAAGGCATCATCAATCCTTAAGGCCCAGTCCTTTTTTGAAGTTCCTACAGTTTTCTCAAGAATGAGTTTTAACTCCCTATTGGCTAATTCTACTTGTCCATTGGCTTGTGGATGATAAGGCGTGGTGACCTTATGCTTAACACTATATTTTGCCAATAGTGCATCTAAGAGCTTATAGCAGAAGTGAGAGCCACCATCACTTATAATAGCTCGAGGTACTCCGAATCTAGAAAAGATATGCCTTTTCAGGAAGTTTTGCACCACTTTGTTATCATTACTCGGGGTAGCAATTGCTTCCACCCACTTCGAGACATAGTCTACTGCAACCAAAATGTATTGGTTGTTATGAGAGGAGGGAAAAGGACTCATGAAATCTATACACCATACATCAAAAAGTTCAACCTCAATAATCAGTTGTTGCGGCATCTCATTTCTACGAGAAATGTTGCCAACCTTTGACATTTATCACATAAGCTCACAAAACTCTTTGCATCTATGTACATGGTTGGCCAATAAAAGCCACTCTGGGTGACTTTTGACACTGTTTTGTTCATGAAGAAATGGCCTCCACACGATAATGAGTGACAATGGTTCAACACCTCGAAAACCTCATCTTCTGGGATACACCTTCTGATAATTCCATCAGCACAAAATCTATATAACAATGGTTCTTCCCAAAAATATTGTTTAGCATCCCACATAAACTTCTTGCGTTGTTGATAAGAAAAATCAGGGGGAATTATGCCTCTTACCAAATAGTTTACCAAATCAGCATACCAAGGTAAGGAGGCGATGGCTAGTAACATCTCATCGGGGAATGCCTCATTGATTGGAATCTTGTCCTTTTCTACTGGTCCTTCCAATCTGGACAAGTGATCAGCTACAGTGTTTTCTAGGTCCTTCTTGTCTCGAATTTCCAAGTCAAATTCTTGTAAGAGTAAAATCCATCGGATCAGTCGAGATTTAGCTTCCTTCTTTGACATCAAGTACCTAATGGCTGCATGGTCAGTAAAAACAACAACTTTAGAGCCAATTAGATATGGACAAAATTTATCCAAAGCAAAAACAACTACGAGAAACTCTTTTTCTATCGTAGTGTAATTCTGTTGGGCATCATCTAATGTTCTACTAGCATAGTAGATGACGTGCATCCTTTTTTCCTTTTTCTGTCCCAGCACTGCTCCGATTGCATAATCACTTGCGTCACACATCAACTCGAAGGGGAGACTCCAGTCTGGTGCTGTCATAATGGGTGCTGAAATGAGCTCCTGTTTCAATTTGTTAAACGCAAGTAAACATTCCTCATCAAAGACAAAGTTAGTATCCTTGGCAAGTAATGAACATAGTAGTTGTGCAATTTTTGAAAAACCTTTAATAAATCTGCGATAAAAATATGCATGCCCAAGGAAACTCCTGATTCCTCTCACTGAAGTTTGTGAAGGTAATCTCTCAATACACTCTATCTTTGCCTTATCCACCTCTATGCCTTTAGAGGAGATTTTGTGACCTAACACTATACCTTCTTGTACCATGAAATGGCACTTCTCTTAGTTTAATACCAAATTAGCCTTCTCACATCTAGACAAAACTTCAGTCAGATTATCCAAACACTTATCATATGAGGACCCAAAGACAGAAAAGTCGTCCATAAATATTTCCATGATTCGCTCGATGAGATCAGAAAATATGGCCATCATACACCTTTGAAATGTGGCAGGGGCATTGCAAAGCCCAAAGGGCATACGTTTAAATGCGAAGGTACCATAAGGACAATTGAAAGTAGTTTTCTCTTGATCATCAGGAGCAATATGAATTTGGTTATATCCTGAATAACCATCAAGAAAATAGTAGTAGTTATGCCCAGCTAGTCTTTCTAACATTTGGTCCAAGAATGGCAGTGGAAAATGGTCTTTCCGGGTGGCGGTATTTAGTTTTCTATAGTCAATACACACTCTCCACCCCATGACAGTCCGAGTAGGGATTAATTCATTCTTATTATTTTTCATGACAGTCATCCCTCCTTTTTTCGGAACACATTGGACAGGACTCACCCAAGAACTCTCAGAAATTGGGTAAATGATACCCGCATCCAACCACTTTACTACTTCATTCCTGACCACTTCCTTCATATTTGGATTCAACCTTCTCTGATGTTCTATGGTCGGCTTGTGGTTCTCCTCCATGAAGATTCTATGCATGACAAGTGAAGGGCTGATGCCCTTGAGGTCAGCTATGGTCCACCCTATGGCTTGTTGTTTTTCTCTTAACACTCTTAACAATTTATCTAGCTGCACAGGTGAGAGATCTGCACTTACAATCACAGGGAGTTGCTCATTAGATCCCAAAAATGCATATCTTAAATGAGATGGCAACGGCTTAAGCTCTAGAGTTGGAGGTGAGATATGAGATGGTGGGGGCAATGACTTACCTTTTCCCAGTTCTTCATATCTATTACCTCTCACATATGATTGTTCGGTGCATGTTTGGAGAGCATAGGTTTCTTCTTGAGTGTCGTCTTCCTCCATATTTAAATTCAATAGAGCTTGTTCAAGGGGATCTTCATGCACCATCATTTTCAAGACTCCTTGTGCCAAGTCATCAATACAATCTGCAAAGAAAACTTGATCAGTTAAAAAAGGAAATCTAGAAGATTTTGATAAGTCAAATTCTACTTTCTCTTCCCCAATAGTGAATGATAGTTTTCCATTCTTCACATCTATGAGAGCTCTGGCTGTGGCTAAAAATGGTCTACCCAAAATTATGGGTATCTCTCTGTCTTCCTCCATGTCCAAAACGATGAAGTCCACAGGTACAAAAAACTTGTCAACCTTTAGTAGGACGTTCTCTAGAATGCCCATGGGGTAGGTGATGGAGCGGTCTGTCAATTGCAAAGACACGGTAGTGGGCTTGAGCTCTTTTAACCCCAGTTTCTTGCATACGGTTAGATGCATCCATGATATACTTGCCCCAAGATCACACAACGCCTTGGCAATGTTCAAGTTACCGATAGTACAAGGGATAGAAAAGCTCCCTGGATCTCTTAACTTGGGTGGGAGTTTTCTTTGAATTACCGCACTGCATTCTTCGGTCAATGCGATTGTCTCATGTTCCTCCAATGATCGTTTCTTTGACATTATTTCTTTTAAAATTTTGGCATATGCAGGAATTTGAGCAATGGCATCTGCAAAAGGGATATTGATGTGCAGTTATTTGAATAGCTGGACAAAATTTTCAAACTGTTTATCCAATTTAGGCTTTTGAAGTCTATGTGAAAATGGAATTGGGGGTACATAGAGCGGTGGAGGCTTATATGAAGGCTCTGATGGTTCAGAATCAGTGGTTGGTTGCTCCTCTTCATTGTTTCCCACCACTTGTTTTTCTTTTCTTGTGGTTTTGTTCGAAAGTGGCTCCAATGCTTTGCCACTTCGCAATTCCACTGCTTTGCAATGCTCACGCGGGTTCATCTGAGTCTTACTTGGTAAGCTGCCCTCTTCTCTCGAATTTATGGAGCTAGCTATTTGTCCCATTTGGTATTCCAAATTTCTATTTGAAGTAATGAGTTGTTCCATTCCTTTCTCTATTTTTTTTCAAATCTATCACTTGTTGTATTTGCTAACTTTTCTATCGCCAGCTCCCAGGATTGTTTCTTTTCCACCTGAGGTTGAGGCGGTGGTTGTTGATACTGGGGTTGTTGTTGAAATGGCGGTTGGTATGGAACCTGATACTGTGGTCGAGGTGGAATGCAAAGAGGTGGTGGGCATATTTGCTGAGATTGCCCAATTTGATTACCCCAAGAAAAATTGGGGTGATTTCTCCATCCCGGATTATATTAGTGGCATACGGATTGTTTCCTTTGCTTTGATTTGCCACATAACTCGCTTGTTCTGGTAACATACATTCCAAATTATTATGGGGTCCCCCACTTGTGTCACATATTACGTGCGATGTAGAAATCTGATTTGCTTGGGTTTGGTTCATATTAGCCATCAATTGCACTAAGGAATCCACCTTGGCGTTCAGTTCTCTGTAATTATCATTTTCCCTCACAGAAGTTGCTCTAGACGGTCCCTTTTCATAGTCTTCATCATTCATGGCTAGCTGATCCAATAGATTGCAAGCTTGAGAGTATGGTAAATTCATAATGGATCCACCGGCTGCTGAATCAATGTTAAATTTCATACTAGGCGAGAGACCATTATGGAAGGTCTCTATCAGGAGCCAAGTAGGTACTGCATGATGTGGGCACTGCCTCTATAATTTCTTGAATCTCTTCCATGCACTGCCAAGAGATTCATTTTCTTTTTGCTTGAAGCAAGTAATTTCATTCCTCAATTTAATGAACTTGCCTGGAGGAAAGAATCTCTTCATGAAAGCTTGGAATAATTCATCCCATGTATTGAATGCTCCGGGGGTTGTGAGTCTAACCAGTCTTGCGCTTCATCCCTGAGAGAGAATGGAAAAAGTTTCATCTTGATGGCATCTTCTTAAATGCCATTCATTTTGATAGTGGCGCACATTTGCAGAACCCGATTGATATGAGATAACGGGTCTTCATTGCGTTCTCCTCTAAACTGATTCAGTTGCACCATCTGAATGAGTCTAGACTTCAGTTCAAAATTATTCGTAGCAATCCTCGGGCCACAATACTCGGGGTGGTGCCTCTATAAGACCTTCTAGCTAGATCCCTCATTGGAGGTTCAACTTCCTCTATCTGCTGCTGTTGCTGTTGGCCTTCTTCCATGTTCAGAATTCTATTCTGATTATTAGCCATTTATTGTTCTCTTCTTGCTCTTCGATTTGCTCGGCACTGTCTTTCAATTTCAGGAATATATGGTTCAAGTGTCCTGTTCCTACGGTGCATACACAAAAAGAAAAGGAATTTTTTTTCAGTTCAAAATTATTCGCAGCAATCCTCGGGCCCACAGTACTCGGGGTGGTAATTCTATAAGACCTTCTGACTAGATCCCTCATTGGAGGTTCAACTTCCTCTATCTGCTGTTGTTGCTGTTGGCCTTCTTCCATGTTCAGAATTCTATTCTGATTATTGGCCATTTGTTGTTATCTTCTTGCTCTTCGATTTGCTCGGCACTGTCTTTCAATTTCAGGAATATATGGTTCAAGCGTCCTGTTCCTGCGGTGCATACACAAAAAGAACAGGAATTTTTTTCTAGATTAACAAATAAAATCAAAATTCTAATATTGACGCTCTTCCCCGGCAACGGCGCCAAAAACTTGACAGATCTCCCGCAAGTATACGGAGTCAGTGTCGTAGTATATAAAATATCGTCCCACAGGGAAGAGTTCAAGTATTAGAATTATATGATTCTAATTAATATCTAAACGGTTAGAGAGAGTTGAAATAATAATAAAAAATAAACAAAAGTGAAATGCCGAAATGAGTGCCAAAATAAAAAAGTTCCAAAATACTTCAAAATCAGCCCAATATGGTCGAAGTCGATAAAATACGGCCCGGTCATATGCGCTACGGTCTGGTCGTAATTTCCTCAAGACGATACGGTTCAGGTTGCTTCAATACGGGCGCCACACTTCCAATACGGGCTGACCGTAATTTCCACTGCGAGTGTAATACGGCCTGAACTTGTTTGATACGGTCTGTCCTCCTTCAATACGGTCAGCCCGTAAATTCTGGTGTGAGTGCAATATGGCCTGGAGACATCCAATACGGTTAATATGGTCTGACCATATTGGACTCTTTTCCTGGTGTTTTTGCGCCTTTTCCTCGATGTTCGGAAGTTCTTGAAACATGTAAAAAAATGGTGTAGACTCCAAAATCTTCAACATATATAGTCCAATGATAAAAAATATAACTTTAATAAGTTAATAATTATACCACTATTAATGCATAAATATTCAATTATCAACAAGTGAAAGTGGTTTTGTCCTAGTCTTGGGGATGGATAGGAATCTATAAAAAGCCCCAATAGCCATCCAAATAGCAAAAGTGAGAGTGTTTGGCCAACCTCTCAAGCATTTGATCAATGAAAGGGAGTGGAAAGTGATCCTTCCTGGTTGCCTTATTCAATTTCTCGAAATCTATGCACATCCTCTAACCAGTGATTGTTCTAGTGGAAATTAGCTCATCAGAATATGATTTTACCACTATAATTCCTCCTTTCTTTGGCACGACCTGAACTGGGCTGACCCACTCACTATCTGAAATTGAGTAAATGATTTCAATATTCAATAATTTCAGGACTTCTTTCTTCACAACTTCCTTCATCACTGGATTTAGTCTTCTTTGGCATTCAATTGAAGGCTTGTAATTATCCTCCATGGGAATTCTGTGCATGCAAATTGAAGGATTAATTCCTTAGATGTCTTCAATTGAGTAGCCAATTACTTCCTTGTATAATTTTAGTCTTTTCAGCAGCTCTTGGACTTGCTCTTGGGGTAAATTGGCATTGATAATCACAGGAAATGTAGAATTCTCTCCCAAGAATTCATACTTCAGATTGCTAGGAAGAGGTTTCAGCACCAATTTAGAAGAGTTATCTTGAGTTGAATTGCTATGGAGTTCAGTAGTGAAAACCTCCTACACTACATTCTGAATTCCTGTTTTGTTCACTAGTTTGAATGAATTCATTACAGATTGACATGCCTTAGCCTCTGGATCTTCTAGTTCCTTCAAGTGATCAAACATAAAGCATCTTTGCAAAGGGTATTCAATGGGAATTATTGCAGAAACTTGCTCCACTACCTGATTAAGTTGCCCATCTTCAAAATCTTCTTGCTGAAAATTAGGGCTACTGATAACTTGAGCTAGGTTGAATTCTATCTTGTCTTCTACAATTTGAAATGTGAATCTACCTTCCTTGACATCTATAACAACTCTTGTAGTTGTTAGAAAGGGCCTGCCTAATAGAATTGGAGTGTTTAGGTCCTCATCCATGTCAAGTACCACAAAACCTACATGAATGTAGAACTTCCAACTTTCAAGGATATGTCTTCAAGAATTTCATGTGGATATTTGATATCTGTCAGCTAACTGCAAGGACATGTTGGTGGGCTTCATATCTCCAACTTCTAGCTTCCTACACAATGACAAAGGGATTACACTCATACATGCACCTAAATCACACATTGCCCTCTGAATTTTCCTATTCCCAATTTCACAGGAAATTGAAAAACTTCCTGGATCTTTCAGTTTAGGAGGAAGTTTATTCTGAATTATGACTGAGGCTTCTTCAATCAGAGCTATGGTTTCATGCTCCATAATTCTCCTCTTCTTGGTCAGAATTTCCTTGAGGAACTTTGCATATAAGGGCATTTCCTGAATTGCCTTCACAAATGTCACATTGATGTATAATTTCTTCAAAATTTCCAGAAACCACCCATTCTCTTGGTCCTGTCTAGCTTTGATTAATCTTTGTGGGAAAGACACTTGATCAAAAATTCTGGTTTCCTCAGTTGGTTCTTCTGCAGTTTTTGAGTTTGAATTTGCTCTAGCTGAATTGTCCTCAACATTCTTCATTGGTTCTTCAACAATCCTTCCACTCCTGAGCTGGAAAGCTTGGACTTGTTCCTTGGGATTGACTTCTGGTTGTCCTGGGAAGAACACAAGTGGCCTAGCTGAGGTGTTGGCTTGTTGGGCAATTTGACTCTGAAGAACTTTTTGATAAGCACTTAGAGTTTCAAATCTAGAGGTTAACTTCAGCATTGCCTCTTCCTGATTCTCTTGCTTCTTCAGAATTTGCTGCAGCATCTCCTCCATTTTTGACATCTGAGTGGCTTGAACTTGTTGCTCATAAGGAGGCCTTTGCATCTGAACATTGGGTGGTTGATATGGAGGTGGTTGATTCTTGGGCAAAATTTTGGGGTGCCAATTAGAATTTTGCATTGGAGGTGCCTGATAATAATTTATCTTGTATGACAAATAAGGATGATTCCTATTTTCAGGAGTGTAGTATTCAGTAGGGGGCTTTACATCATAATTTCTCATAGCATTTATTTGATCAATGGATTATTCATATTGTTGCATAATAAGATTGCAACTCTCAGTAACATGGCCTTGATTTTCACATACATCACATCTGGTTTCAGAATTAGAAGCCTTGTTGACATTAAGTGATAAGTTCAGCTTCTCCAAGGCCTTTTGCAAAACTTCTTCAATCTGGACAGAAATGTTGTTGACTTGGCTCTCAGCTGATGGCCTTCTTGTCCTATCATGACTGAGGAAATGGTGATTCTTGGCAATGTTTTCAATTAGATGGTATGCTTCATCAATGTTTTTGGAAGCAAAAATCCCTCTTACAGCAGTGTCCAATGCCACTTTGCTAGGGTAATTCAGTCCTTTATGAAAATAGTTGACCAATTGTCATTTCTCAAATTCATGGTGTGGACATGCCCTCAATAGACTTTGGAGTCTTTGCCAGGCATCACATATATTTTCTTGATTCAATTGGTAAAATCTAGCTATCTGATCTCTATAGTTATCAGTTTTGTTAGGAGAAAAAAATTCAGACAAGAACAATTGCACAATAGATTCCCAAGTTGCAATTTCTTCAGGTGTGAGGGACTTGTACCAGATCTTAGCCCTGTCCTCGAGTGAAAAAGGAAATAGACTCATGTACACAGCATTCATAAGGGTGTTATGGAAGTGGACTCTACTGCACATCTCCTTGAAATTGTCAATGTGTAGGGCTGGGTCTTCAATTCCCAATCCAGCAAATTGGTGCTGCCTAATCATTATGACAAGTGTTGAATTCAACTCAAAAGTCACAGCAAGTGCAATGGCTCCATCCGTAGGTTGTCCTCTAGCATTACTAGGTGAATAATAGACCTTCAATGTCCTAGGAGCAGCCATGGTTTGATTGTTGGTCTCTTCTTCAAAAATTCTTCTCCTTCTTTGTTCTCTTTGCAACCTTCTCCTTCTATTGAATCTTCTCTCTGATTTAAGATCAGATAAGTATAACTCTTTTTTACTATCTGAATCCTGCATAAATTGGAATCAAAAGTATCAAATTCAGAAAAGAAAAGAAACTAGACAAATAGAAAAAATACAGAATGATAACTTGCAAAAAAAATGAAAACTAGACTAATAAATGGAGTGATAATTAGTCTAAAACTAATCTAAACTATCTAAGTTAATCTAATTAGCCTCAAATCTCCGACAACGGTGTCAAAAATTTGATGTGAATTATGAGGAGTAGTGATAACTTGCTGAATTATGGGTCAGAATTGAGATATAATGAAATTTATGACATATGCTCAAACTCCTCACTTCTTCTCTACTGCAAGTGCACAGGTCAATTGTAATATATTCAAGTATCGTATTCACAGTGATTTGAGTGCTAAAGACTCACTAACACAATCTAGACTAACCCTAGACTAAGTGGCTAAAATAGTGAAATGAAGGGAAAATGAAAACAAATTTAAACAATGGCCTGAAGGTGACTATTTTTGGTGTTTTGGTAATTAATATAAACTAAAATCTAATTACTAGGCTAAGAACTAAAAGGGATTATCAGTCAATGAAAAATTCTCCTAGGAATGGGGTTCATCTAATTCAGCTATGAATGGATTAGAACAATTCATTAATACATTCAATTCTGATTTAACATAGAAAAGGAACTGTTGTCACAACAATATAAAATCAAGACTAATCATCATATTCTCATATGAATGACTAGCTAAGTAAATGAGCAAAAGATCCTTACTGATATTGAGTTATCATTAAGCACAGATTCAGGCACCTTACTGATATTGCCAAAATCCTCTCAGATTTGACAATTCAGTGAGGTCTGAAATGATATCAAACTAATTGCATTCATAATAATGAGACAATTGCTTCAACTAGCTAAGCAGGAATGCAATTAATCCAATACTAATGCTAATGCTTCTTGATTTATCTCTAAACATCAAGGGAACTTAAAATTAGCCTATCAGCTGCAAATGAAAATGAAATCTACATCAACACTAGTTCATTGGATACAATAAGCTTGTAATTACAGTTTGAAATCAAAGAAGTTATCATTGCATCTTGATTCATTTCTAAACAAGAAAGAAACCTAGAATCAACCTCTCAGATGCTGAGAAATTAGGGTTTTCACAATGACAAAACAGATTTCACTAGAAATCAGAAAATCAGAATCAGAATAGTATCAATATCAGAGAAAGAAATCAGTAATATACTCCGTCTATAACTAGAACTAGATTACTACCCTTCCCTAGGAGAGCTAGAATTTAGCTCATTATAAATACAATAATTAATACAAAACAGAGAGAAGAATCAATGCTAAAAATTCTGAAATAAAAAAATATGGATTCAGTCGACAGAATCAGAGTGCAGTCTTCTTCTCTCACTCCTCTCCTCAGCTATTGGTCCAGCAACCTTGCAAATGGAGCCCCCCCCCCCCCCCCCCCCCTTCTCCAGGTTTCTCAGCTTTTATGTGGCCCTTAATCACCTTTGGATACAAATCAGAATGTTCAATTCTTCTGATTCAAGCCACCTGTCATGTGGTCCTGAAATTCCAGCAGATTTCATCTACTTTTTTGGGAAGCTAGCAGTGGTCCCCCTCACCTTTTTTAGCAGATTTCAGACTTATATTACCTGCTAGAAGGGCAAGAACAGCAAGCATCAAGGTCCTCAAATAAAATTTAAACAAATAAGGATTAGGACAGCTACTAAAATCAGCTCCATTGTTAAATGTAATTTGGTGTTATGCAGAAATGAAATCCTTGCACAAAAATGATAACTTTATGCACATTGAAATGATAACTTTGCCCTAAAAATGATAACTTGGCACAGAAATGATAACTTTGCAAATATGAGCAATTTAAAACTTCTGAGCACATAGAATTGAATATAAAATGAGTATAATATGAGCATGGTCAGCTAGTAACCACAAATATATGCATTCTAGACATAATTGACCAAATGTAGGGCAAATTTAGGGCTCGATACATATGAAATTAATTGGAAATGGAGTAAAAACATAATATGATCAGCTAGTGATCAAGAGGCATCTCAGCCGCAGGATCCGTGTGAGATGTTGAGAGGCGGATTGGTGATATGGCGCACATCCTATGGGGTACAGATGACCGTTGCGGATCAGCCACATCAACCAAGCACAGCGGGGGTGAAGCAACTGACAGTAACTCAGCCGTCGACACAGGGCAATTCAGATCTAGCCCAAAGAGCCAGGACTGAACCGCCGGCTGCGCGCGCTGAGCTGTCAGGCCGGTGCGCCCGACCGATACCGGCTGACTAGCACATAGCCAAGGACTATACAGCAGAAGCTTCGGCATGCAAGCACCAATGTCCGAAGGCGGGGTAGCCGAGTAGAGCTCAAAATGATGACCGATGATTCCACAACGAAAGCAAAATGTGGGGATATTCTCATAGAGTACGCGTTGAAGATAGTGATCGCCATTCGGGAGGCAGATCCAAGTTCCTTGCTTGAGGGGGCGCGAGCGATCTAACTCAACACAGATCCGTGCCGGTGCACCGTCAGAGCCAAGGCATACCTACAAGAGAAGACCAAAAGCCGCTGCCACTCGTCGGAGAGAGTGAGTGAAGCGGAGCTCGAGGGGGAGGCCAGGGAAATGCAACCATGTGGGAGTGGCGAAGGTATCATTATTGTCCGGGTGGAAGAAGGGTGATACTTGGGCCACCGTCAGAAGAGAGCCGCCGAATTCCCAGGGGCCACCGGTCAGAACCTGCAATCAGTCAGCCTCAACAGTAAAAGTAAACAAAACATATGAGTTCTCAACATCAGAGAGTGAGCAGGGTGAAGAGGTGCGCCAGAGGCCAGGAATAGCCTGCTTCAGCACTGCAAGGTTGCCAACATAATGGCCAAGAAGACAGAGACGAAGCGCGGCAGACTGTTCTTCAACTTCACTGGCAAGGATGGTGACCTCCTCGGTAATAGCCTCCTGAAATCCCCGGAGCTGGAGCTGGGAAATGGTGGCCTGGGGGTCGCCCTAGGCACACGGACCGCGGCAGCCCAAGAACGAGGAAGAGTATTAGGCGTTGGGAGGAGCGGTGGCGCAGAATGAGCGGAGTGAGTAGGGTTTGTGGAGAGAGGGGGGAAGGAATCATCTTCGGGGGTGATGCTATTGATGGCAGAAGAGAAAATTGGAGCAGCACGTGGTGGAGACACATGACCTACGGGGGGATCTGACATGATGGTGGTTCGTCCCGGGCGAGTCGCTAGGGATAACAATATGTTCATAGATTAGAGATCGCGGAGGAGGGGAGGGAGGGGGTGGTCACTGAGCTCCGAGCAGCTATAACATACTACACAACAAACAACCTATATGGAACATGTCAACCTTTCTCAGTTACAACTAGTCGTGCCACATAAGTAGCTTTTATGTTAAGGCTACTTCACATATAAGGCAGAGAAGCAAGAAAGCAGTGAATCACTACTGGCCACTCCATTAGTGTCCAACATATGAGCACTATTATTGAGGGATGACGTAAGCCAATTGTCAATATATGGTATAATTTTGCTATTGACAACAGTGTCGTTTACAGTTGAGAACAAATGTCACTGTGATCCCAAGTATATATTTATTTAGGGATTAATGTATCTACAAAGCATATTTCGCTTTGTAGAGATGTTGAGCACATCTCAATCGTTGATCCATTTATTAATGGATCTTATTAAAAGTGATTAAACCTCATGATTTAAAAATATCAATTATCTCAACCGTTAATTAATAGATCAATCAACGATTGAGATGCACTTAACATTTCTATAAAGAGAAAGGTGTTTTATAGATGCATTAATCCCGTTTATTTATGGGAGGCCTCTCACGTCATGAGTATATACAAACCTCATTTTTTATCTATGTTTTTTTAATTTTCTTTTGGATCTAATTAATGTTCGTCTTCCCGAGTAAAACTAGTAGGACCATCCTCTCAGCGATCTCCTCCGTCCGATGGGGGATTGATCGCGATGGAAGAAATATTGGTTCACCATGTGCACCCATGAAAACAGTTCCGGTTCGAAGATCTCATCTCCTCTCCCGTCGTTCTGCCATTGCGATATGCTCTTTTGAATTTGATTTCTCCTCTCCGTCTCCCCATTGTTCTGCTCTTGCGATCTCATCTCCCCGTCACATGCAGTCGGAACGAACCCGTGTTCCCGTCGCTGCCTCAACTTACACGCCCCGCAGCAGAGTGCTGGTTTCAAGCTCTGAGCAACTGCGATCTAGAACTCTGCAAACATCTCGTTAATGGCAGACGCGGTACGTAGCTTGAGCCCTTGGCCTCGCGAGCTCCGCTCCGCGAAGCCTCCTGCCATCTCCACCTTGATCTTCCATCGGACGGAGGAGATCCTCGGGAGGACTTTCCTAGTAGGTTTATTTGGTGGTAAGACATGCATTAAATCATATTCTTTCTGAGGGGCAGTGAACTTTACTACTTTAGCCGGCTGTGTACTTTTTAGTTTTTACCTAACGAGCTCCCCGTGCTGAGTCACGAATTCTTTTGAAAAACTTAGGGGAGAGAGAGAGTTGTAATAAAGACTTGAAACTTCACGTGCTTAGGAGCATCTTATGTAAAATGAAATTTCATAGGGATAATAATAAAATAAAATAAAGTAGACCTCATGATCCCTTTTTTTTATTTTTGTTTTGGGGTATAAATTTACATGATAGAATTTTCTTTTGTTTGAAGGAAAACTTGAATATTTTTTTCACCAACCAACAAAACCCATGAGTCACGGTAAATTGGTTATACGACATTTTTTTAGGTTTTGAAAAATATATGTACTCTAAATTAATAACTACTAAACCTGCTACCAGACATGTAACACGTTACAAGGCAGACTAATATACAAAATCTGCTACCTGACATATAAACAAATTATATTGCAGACCCCCACATGATCATCCATACATACTCATTGATCTATGACTCTTTGTTATCCACCAGGAAGTTTCCTGGATGTTTCCGTCACTTTATGTTGCGTTGCTTTCATCCTCCATTATTATTATTATTATTATTATTATTATTATTATTATTATTATTATTATTATTATTATTATTATTATTATTATTATTATTATTATTATTATTATTATTATTATTATTATTATTATTATTATTATTATTATTATTTCACTCTTGTCTCAAATTTGATTTTTATTATATTAGTCATCCGACCGAAACATCGATAAATTAGTTGGAATCGTGAAATCGAAATTGATTTGTGCACATAATTATTATCTCTCTCACTTTAAATATTTTAAAAATATCGAGATCGTCTGGATTGGAGAATTTTGCTATGGCTACGAATTATGAAAAAAATATTACATATGAGGATCAAATCTTTTCATGCTAAAACGAACGAAATTACCAAAGAATTTAGGATTATTTTCATAAATTATCCTTAAAATATCATGATTTTTCACATCTAACTTCAAACTTTTTTTTTTTAATTTCTAAATTATCGTGATTTTTTCAATTTAATTTTTTCGTCGACTTTTATCAAATTTTCCGTTACCTTCATTATGAAATACCTCTTCATGAAAAAAGGAATGGGTGAAGTGGGGGGTGTTCACCCCCCCCCCCCCCCACCCAAACCTGCGCGTCGGGGGTTCGCCCCCTTGCTGGTGCGTCATAGGAAGGGCCAGCCCTGCTTTCCGTGTGCGCCGGCAGCACTTTTCTTGCATCCTTGTGCATGTGCCAGCAGCGCTTTCCCTACGTCGACAGTCGATGCACACAAGGAAGGGGAAGGGGGATGGGGGGGTCGCCCCCTTATGACCGGCGATGACCACGATGGTCGCAATAAGGGGGCGATCCCCCATTTCCCCCTACATGCACAGGAGAAGGCAAGGGCATTACCCCTTCTGCGACGTCGTCGGTCACAGTAGGGGGGTCACGCGTCGGCGCTTGCGCGCATGGGGAAGGGGGGTCACCCTCTACTGCGAAGGGGCAACCCCTCGCCCTTTTCGCCCTATTCCACCAACGCTTTCCACGCACAGGGAAAGGGGGTTTTCGCCTCCTATGCGATTGGCGATGTTCGAAGGTCGTAGAAAGGGGGGCGACCCCCTCCGCTATGACCTTCGTCAGTCGCCCTTCCTTGTGTGTCACTCCCTTCGTCGGCACGCACAGGGAAGGGGGGTCACCCCTATTGCAACCCTCCGGCACAAAGGTCGCAGAATGGGGGCGACCCCCTTTCCAGTGAACCGTTTGTTGACAACAGGAGAAGAGGATGAAGGGTAAATTTGACTTTTCATAAATGGGGAGAAATGAAAGATAACAAAAAAGTTGATAGAACTCGACGGAAGGATCAAATTGGAAAAATTTAGGAATTCAAAAAAATAAGTTCGTAGTCTGGGGTTAGATGTGAAAAATCACGATAGTTTAGGGGTGGTTTATGAAAATAACCCTAGAATTTATACACATAGTCAAACAATTCACATTATTTTGCAAGGTTTAATGGACGCTCCCCCTATATTAGTTGTTGTTGGATGATGAATCAACGGCCTGTACACAAACTCCTCTTAGATGCAGTACAACAGGTGGTTCAACCAACGATAAATAGGAGGTTTAGCGAAAATGTGCGACGACGATGAGGAGGGCGATGACAACAGTGAGGGTCGAGAGTGGTGAGGTCCTTTGTGACCTAGGATGCAGCGATGACGACGGCGAGGGTGCTGGTGAGCGAGATTGACGCCGACGGAAAGCGAGGTTGGTGACTGCGACATCGTACGTGGTCGAGTGTGACAAGTGAGATCGATGGTTGAGGGCAGCATGACGAAAAGTGAAGACTACGATTAAGGACAACGAGTGAGGATGAGGGTGGCGACTGCGACAAGTGAGGTCCCAGTCGAAGGTGACAAGCAAGGTCAACAATTGAGGTGAGCAGGCGATGACGATGGTAGGTGAGTCGGCGTTGTTGAGTTCGAGGACAGTGACTTTAAGCAAGCAAGCATCGTCAACTACATCATCATTGAGTTCCGACTGCAGCATCATTGAGTTCAAGGATGGCAACAACAAGAGCATCGTCATTATCGTCGTTGTCATTTTTCCTAACTTGCTCATGAAATTTTTGAACCGTCCGTCGTCTAATTTGATCGCCCACTGAACCACGCCTAAGAGGAGTTTGTGCATGGGCCATCAATCCATCATCCTAGGGGGAGCATCCATCCATTTAAAATGGGGTTGATGTCCACTAAACCATATATATATATATAATAGTTTTATATTTATATATGATCCTTCTAAATTTGATGTTAAAAACTTTAGCAACACACACATTAAGAATTATTTTCATTTTTACTCAATATCAAACTAACAAAAGTTATAGGAAAAAAGATTTAAAAGAACACTTTGTTGGTATATTTCTCCTTCATTCTATTTTTCTTCTTTTACTTTTGATTATAACATTGAGAAGATTCTTAAGCCAGGAATCAGACTTTTCTCCTATAATTTGGAATATTATATTTTTCTTCCTATATATACACACACTAGAATAGGCATTGACAAGTAAATGTAGAAGAAGAAGACGATGCGAAAGAAGAATTGGCGAGAGAAGTCATCGGAATGATTTTTTAGAAATTTGAATTATAGTAAACTTATAAGCTAATCAACATTCCACTTGAGTGACACAAGTACATATGCAAATAAATGAATAACCTGGTACAAAAAAATAATAAGGGGATGTTTGGCAACTGAAACAAGTTGGAACTGCAGTATGATTTTAGTTGATTTCCATTATGACATTTGACGGAACCGCGCCAAGAACTCGAGGTGAGAATTAGACATCACATGACGCTAGTTCTCATCCTCTAGTTCTATGTCTTTGGTGGGAGCATTATAGCATAATCAACTTTTTTAATTTTTTTCCTTATTTTCTCACTCTTACTTTCTCTCAAAAAATAAATTATTTATATATTTATTATAAATGAATTAATATAATATTATTTATTACTTGTCATTTCATAAAACCTTTTAATATTTTGTTAAATATAATTTATCATATTTAACTATTATATTTTTTAACAAAAATGTTTCAATTTTTTTAAAACATACTATTTTTTTCTTAATTAATGAAATTATATTTTATATTTATAATATATTTTTTAAATACCTACTAAACTTAATCTATTACATCAATTTTTTCATATCAGATGAACTTTTTGACTCCTCAATATTATGTTCCACTCCATCAAAATCTATCAATTCAACTATTCACGTGCGAAAGAAGTATAAGTCTACTATCCAAACATAAGGGTAATAGTGTTAGATTAATAGTGTATGCAACTCCGATGAAGTCAAGCTAATTCCATGATCGGCTCTTTAATGATGACAACAATGGATGCCAAGACTTCCTAAATGGGCAAGTAATGGTACTTGGCTTATCTGTGTCCATGTAACAACCCTAAATTTTAAATAATCATAATTAAGTAAATTGGAGTAAACCTCCGGAAACTCTATGTTAGATTTTGTAAAAAGTACACAAACTCTCCTTCTCTTTTTTTTTTCTTATTCCTCCTCCACGTGCCGTCTACAACTCTAGATGAGAAAGAAAGAGGAAAACAAGGAAGAAGAGGATAAATAGAAAGAGGACATGGACAAGAGAAAGGGAATTAACATCAAGAAAGAACATGATCCTATGTATGTAAAGGGGATTTAACCCCTTTCTCCTTTCTCAATGGTTTTCATGTAGTGAATTGAGAGTTTGAGGACATCTTCATATTGGATTGCGATTAAGGGTTGCATGAATTCATTGATTAGATCTATAAGTTTGAATAACTTTTGTTTTATTATGTTTCATGATCTAGATATAAAATTATGTATGATTTTAGAAAAAATCATATGTATTTCTATGATTATTATGTGTTGCGAACATGTTTTTATGTTTATGATTTATATCCTAGAAGTGTTATAGATGAGCTATATAATTTTCCCTTTATTTCACTTTAAAATTTAATATTTTCGAGTTAAAAATTAGGATTTCAAGATGTCAGTACAGTTGGGCTAACCTAGGAATGGTCGTGGGTGAGTGGGAGAGTTCAAGCCGATTAAAGGGCTTTGTAATGCCCGAGACAATTCTTTCACAACCGTGAAAGGCCAAGTACGACCGTAATTAATTTGGTCATGACTGCGAGTGAGAGATGACGAAAGAATCCAATTGTTGGCTCTATAATGCCCATGACATGGCTAGGAACCGTTGTGACAAAGCTTAGCATGATCATGACAATTCTGAGCATGACCGTGACAAATCTCGCCGACTGTGACAAAGCTTAGCACGACCATGATAATTCAAGGCATGACAATGACTCTGGGCATGATCATTATTTCTGGGAAATTATTTATATGATATTGTAAACTTAGTTTTCAAAGTATGAATGTTATGTATGGATGATTGATTATTGTATACGATACTTAGACACACAACACAAAATGCTTGTACATTCATAATTAGGCTAAAAACTGAAGAATGGTTGATTGAATGTTTGATGTATTGAAAATGTATAATGTATCATAAAGTTGAAGAATAATTTTTTTTCACTCATAAAAGTAAAGATGGGAAAAAAATCATGTACTCATGTATGTGCTTTAAGGGGACCTAAGCTCCGTGAAGTAGAGTCTTACATTTGTGTATATATTTTTCAAAAAACAAATTTCTTAACTAGAAAGTGTGTGTATTCCTCAGAATAAAGTCCCTCACAATTATGATGTGTGTTCCCATGGATGTGGACAATGTGATGTTGTTGACATGATTCTTTTCAACTATTATTAAGATCAAAGATGTTATAAGATAAAATTACGAATGAAAGTGAAGTTCAACTTCAATGTATCGTATAACAAAGAAAAAAGTTAAGAGGATTATCAGATCAAAAGTAAAGTCCTACACTTATGTATATACTTTAAAAGGAAGCAATTATGTGAAGTAAAGTCTTGCCCCTGTATATATTCTTTCCAAGAAACAATGTCCTTCATAAAAAAAGTGTGTATTTTTAAAGATGAATAGGAATAAAATCTCTCATTATTATGATATGTGTGTTTCATAAGATGTGACTTGTAATATGAAGTGAAAGTCAAAATGATGTTGTTATGTAATAAAAACGAAAAATGAAGAATATCACTTCAAAGTATCACATGATAAAGAAAGAAAGAAGGTCCAAAGAGATATAAAGAAACTCTTAAGATGCACATGACAATGAAAATAAAATGTAGAGATAAGTGTATGTCATGTATGTTTATGATTTTGATGAATGCATATTCTTATTTTATGATACTTGTATATGATGATTCTAAAGTGAAATTGATATGTCAAGATATTTATATTCTAAGAATGTCATGTTAAGAACAAATGATAAACATAATGTAATGGCATGTAAGGATCATGACATAACTCATGGCATGCATGCTTATATACTTATGTTACTATGATGATAATTGATGCATCGCATGTAGAATTATGTGATAGGTTATGATGACATACATGATTTTTACATACTCTAAATGAAAATCATGCACTCTGGATCTGTACATGTAACCAAAGGTTAAGTGATGGATGGGCTCAACTCATGGCTAAATGTTGCACATTCTTTGGTTTAAATAAGTCCTATGGTTCTAGTTGAACATTGAGGTTAATGATATAATGAAGATTTTAAAAATTGTGTCTTCTAAAATATTAGAAGAAGATATATTACATGTTTATTAAAAAAATTAATTATATTTTTCATCAAAATGTTAAAGTCTTCTGTTGTTAAATGATGTATGAAGAACGAGCTAACAATATGTAATTATCTTAAATGACCAAAACTTTTATCGTAAATTTCAAATTGTTACAGTTGATATCAGAACTATGGCCTAAGTCTAAATAATATAATGTTAAAAAGTCTAAACCCATGTGCAATCGTGTGATGAGTAGCCATCAAAGATTAAGAATACGTAATGTTTAAGTTATGTTATATGTATTTATATTTACCAACTAATGGATGATTAATCTTTGTTATGTTAAGGATGGAAGAAGGATGCTCGTTTAGAGGCCATGTCTCAAAGGGCCAGATGGAGCTGATCAAAAGCATGATGTTTGTACTATGAAAAGAAATGCAAACTCGAGTCACTCTCGTCGTTCGAGCTCAATAATTGAAAAGTTCCTAAAGTTGCATCCTTCAACCTTTAATGAAAATAAAGATCCAAACGAAGGTGAGGCTTGATTGAGTGTGATCACATAGAGTTTAAGGCAATGGATTTCTGTTAAAGACATAGGATCAACCTGGCTACCCACCGGTTGATATCATTGGTGGAAGTCCATGATCAAGACAAAGCTCAGTATGACCTCGACAAAGTTGAGCACGGTCATGATAATTCTGAGCATGACTGTGACTTTTGTGAAATGCTTTATATGATATTATAAACTTATTTTTTAAATTATGGATGTTATGTATGGATGATTGATGATTGTATATGACACAAATATACACAAAATACATGTTCAATCATAATTAGACTAAAAAATGAAGAATGATTGATTGAATATTTGATGTGTTAAAAAGCATAATGCATCCTAAAGTTGAAGAATATGTCATTGTCACTCATCAAATTAAAGATGGGAAGCAAAGTACTAGACTTATGTATGTGCTTCAAGGGAACTAAGCCTGCAAAGTAAAGTCTTACATTTGTATATGTGTTTCTCAGGGGCCAAATTTCCTAATTAGAAAGTGTGTGAATTCCTCATAATAAAGTCCATCACTTTAATGATGTGCATGTTCCCAAGGATGTGGCCTAACTAGTCAGATATTGACATGATTCTTTCAACTATTGTTATCGAAGATGTTATGAATGAAAGTAAGGTTTAACCTCAAGGTATTTTATAACAAATAAAGAAAGTTAAGATGATAACAAAGTAAAGTCTTATTATGTATGTACTTCAAGGAAAATTAAACCTGCGAAGTAAAGTCCTACATATATGCACGTGCTTTTCAAATAACAATATTCCTCATTAGAAAATGTGTGTATTCCTAAAGATGGTTAGGAATAAAGTCTCTTATTATTATGATGTGACTTATGACGTGAAATGAAAGTTAAAATGGTAATGTTATTTGATAAAGATGAAAGATGAAAAATGCCACTTCAAAGTATCAGGTGATAAAGAATGAAAGAATGTTCAAAAAGTTATAGTCACCCTAAAGAAATGTAAAGTAAAGTATGAAAGATGTTAAGTAACAAGTAAGGTTCAATGAGTTATAAAGAAATTTTTATGATGTACATGATAAGGAAAATAAAATGCAAAGATAAATTAAAGCAACGTATCTTTATGATTTTGATGAATGCATATTTTTATTGTAGGATACTTCCATATTATGATTATAAAGTGAAGTATGTATGTCAACATATTTATGTTTAAAAATGTTGTATTAAGAACAAATGATAGGCATAATATGAAGTGATGTAAGGATGATATGCATGTTTATATGCTTATGTTACTATGATAATAATTTATGCATCGCATGTAAAATTATGTGTTGCATACTTTAATTGTGAAACATTGCACTTTGAATCCGCATAGGTCATTAAGATTAAGTGATAAATGTCAATTCAACTCATGACGAATTGCAAATACTTAGGTTTAAATAAGTCCTATTATTATATTTTAATACTGAGATTAATGATGTAATGAAGATTTTAGATATTTAATGTCTTTTGAAATATTAAAAAAGAGATGTTATCTGATTATTAAAAAGATTTCATTAATTATGTTTTTTTGTCAAAATATTAGAATCTTTGTTGCTAAATGATGTATGATGAACGAACTAACGATACAAAATTACTCTAAATGATCAAAATTTTTAAGATAAATTTTGAATCATTACAATCCACCTCCACCAGATCAACATTTCCTTTTATGGCCTCCGGAAACTATAAGTTAAGTTGGGCCAGTAAATTATATCAAACATGATTTATAATTAAAATAAAACAAACAAAGTTGAAGAAGGAGACGATTCAATAATTTTAATCATAACTGATAAGTTTGTAAAATGATTCGTAATTATTGTTTGGCATGCACATAATTGGAACTAGCGTACTATACCTACGTCTATTAATTAATTAAATTATGAATGAAATTAGTGAATGTTTAAAGACAGCGGATATCTAGTGCCGCTTTCTCATTGTTATAATTTGGCGATGACTTAATTAATATAAAAAAGTTATCGACAATAATCATATAAAAAATCGGAAAAGGGACCCATTACTTTGAATATGAGTTGTACTTTATTAAGATTTTGTCCGGAGAAAATATTGTCCCTGTGATGCAGATAAGTTTTTTCTTTGCGTGATGTTTTATTTTACAGATTATATATATTGTCCCTGAGATGTCACAATACGAAATATATAATTAAGTCATGTTTTACATATTATATATATTTTTATCATACTTGTATCATGATTCAACCACACTCTTGAACCTTTTATAACTAACTAATCGATAATTTAAGATTCAACATAATGATGGATCTTTTCTAATCGATAATTATTTGCATGATCGATAATTCTGTTATTTCCCTTTGATTGATGTTTATAATAAAAGATAATAAAATTATGTGTATTACAATTTATTAAAAAAACATTTACTAGGAATTTTTTTGTTAGCAAAAGAACGCCTCCTAACACCTAATCCTATTCCAGCTGTTTACGTTTTCACCAACCTCTAAACTTTTTTATTTATTCTTCCCATATTGGAATATAATATAATAAATTATAAATCACCAAACCAACCACCAAAATACAACCCTAAAATAACAAGGAAGAGATATATACAAATTATATATAGAAAACAAAGTATTTTTTTAGTTATTGTATGCTGTTTAATTTTAAACCCTCTAATTTTGTTAATCTCCTCCTACCCAATTATAATTATACACCATCACTTCTTATTAGCCTTCGAAGCAACCAAAAATAGCCGGACGCCTCACCGTCGCAGTTCCTCCAATGGAGCTCGTCGCCGGCGAAGACACCGCCGCCGAAGACCTCCTCCTGGAGGAAGAAGACACCGTCTCCACCCCGCAGGACAGGACCTCCAAGTCCGTCCGCCGCGAGTCCGCCGCCGTCAATGCCGATCGCCTCCCGGGTCCCGTCAAGCGCCGGGCTTACAGTTTCGACGGCATGGGGAACTACGTCATCAAGAGGGAGTGGGACATCGCCGCCGACGGGATCGTGGACGCCGGGGGCGGCTCTGGCGCCTCGACCTCCGGCAAGGAGTTCCACTGGTACCACGTGGAGCTCCCGAAGGGCAACAGCCAGCTCCTATCGATCTCCGCGCAGTACCTCATCGAGGTGCTCTGCCCTCCGCTCAAGCTCCAGGACATCCTTGCGCTGGTGAGCAACGGACCCTACGTCGCCCACGTCGACGGCGCCCTCATCTTCCGCGTGAACTCTCACGGCCCCGCCGGCAGCGACTTTACGCTCCGCCTCGCGGCCCGCGTCACGGAGTCCTCCGTCATCACCGTCTCTCACGGCCGCGTGCCCCGTCTCGACTTCTCGCCGACAGGGCAGTCGCTGCTTTCGGAGATCCCGAGCGTCGGCGACCGGCGGAGCTCCGATGACAACGGGAGCATCGTGATCAAGCAGCATGTGCTGGAGTTCTTGCTGACAATGAACCACTCCGAGGAGGCCGACAACCCCGTGCCCCGGACGGTCTCGAACTTGGTAGTGCACATTGTGGATACGCATGTGGATCAGGTGCAGGACATTGTAACGAAATTGGAGATGGAGTTGGATTTCGTCGAGCTTCAATTGGATAAAGGTGAGTTCTTGATCAATTTGATGCATTGTTTTGTTGTTTGTCTGGTAAAAACACTTGCCTCTTTTTTTCTTGAGATGCATTGCGATGGATTTAGACGCGATCGATGATTTTGAAGTCGCTGCTAATGATTCAATGTGTTCTCTGAAACGTAGTCCCTGGTTAGTTTGGTTTCTTTTATGTTTCGGGGTTTGCATATGCAGTTGTTCATTCAGATTCAAGGAAGTATAATTGCAGACTTTAATTCTCATCTGTGGATTTCTCTGTGTTTTGTTTTGTCCTCTAACTGTGGATGCCTTTCTATTTGCAATACCTGTTTTGGGGTTTAGATTAATTTTATAGACAAATGAATAGAATACCAAGGGAAGAGTCAGAGAAGAAAAACGATTCATAATTGATGATAAAGGTTCTGACTTTTGATAGAATATGACGGAGACAACATAACAACTGAAGGAATTCGAGGATGAAAATTTGAAAGATTCTTAAACTCATGAAATGTTGGGTCCTGTCAGGTCCACATTCTTTGACCTAGTTCGTAACTTGTGAAACTTGGATACTCGACATCATGTTCTTCTGGTATTAAAGAAACAGCATATTACAGCAAAGCTCCACCATGGAATTTGAAGACAAGTGGTCAAATGCACCTAGAATTTGTCTTATATTTTTGGTGCAGGTTGAAGCTATTATATTAAACTACTGATACCATTAAATTAACGTGATACTTGAATTCCTTCGTACCTTTGTGAATCCTACGGAGCAAACTCTTTATGAAGTGTCAATTCATTCTCTTTGATTCCTTAATTTCAAGTAACAATTAGCTTTTGCTTACATTGTAGGCGGTTCCCAATTAAAGAAACAAATGCTGGATGATAGAAGATTTCCGAAAATGCATCTTAATTTACAACGCCTCCTACAGGTATATTTTTCTTCTTCATTTATGCTTTTCATATAGTAGCCTGATTTAAAGTTTCAGGTATCCTAGACCTTGATAATTATATAAAGCCAATTAGTTGGTGGATATAGTTTTTGCTCCATGTGTTTCATTGCTTGTCGGTGATCTTCCTGGATCTTTAAGTTCAATGTTGCTTAAGTATTTATTGCCGACGATCCCTCCAGATAGTTTCTCATGGAGAGCAAGTTTTTCCACGCGTTAAAGAAAAATGTGCAACCAAGAGCTGGTTTGCAAGTGAAGACATCACTGCTCTTGAGGAACTAGTTGGTCGTCTTAGGAGGCTAAAGGAGAACTTAGGATTTCTTGTGAATCGTGTAACAGCAGTTCAGGCTGGTCTTGATAGCTGGCAAGCGGAGCAAATAAATAGGAAGCTGTACTACCTATCTTTCCTTTCAATGATTTTCCTTCCTTTGTCCATCGTTACTGGGAGTAAGCTCCTTTAACCTTTTATGTACCATTACAAGCTAATGCAAATCAGTGCCGGACAGGTTTTAGGATTACTGAACATTTGCTTTTGTTATGCAGTATTCGGTATGAACGTCGGCGGTGTGCCATGGACTGGCCAAAGGGATCCTGAACTTAAAGATGGGTTTATTAATGTTATGATACTATGCGCTCTCATTGTGGTTCTTCTCCTATTAGGATTTCTCTTTCCATCCCTTTATGCACGCTTTTCTGGATGGAAAAGACGTCGGACAGTTAAATGGAGTTGGTCCAACAGATTGTCGTTCTTGCGGAGAAATATTCATGATGGCCGATACATGCCTCTTTGACAGGTTCAGGCGTTTTTGTGCAGCTCTAGTTGGTGCCATTAGCAAATTGAGCAGCGAAGATATGTGTTATAATGTGCAACTAGATATACCAAGTTGTCAGAGATGCATTCTTTGCTCTGTCAATACATTTGTTTTATCACTTTCACTCTCTTGTGCCATCTTATTCTGAGCTTATCCATTTAAATTTATACCCATTCCTTTTAGGGAGATCATCTTGCATTCTCTAAAGGAGGATTCATACTCTGGGATCGTTCAGCAAGATTCATTCATTTGTTCCTAGGGCTGGAAGCTTGCAAATCAGTTGGAACAAAAAACTTCATAATGTACATTTCTGAATTGAATATGCATGCAGCTTCCAAGTTCTAACTATTCAAATTTTTTTTTTTCTCGAGTGACCCTAGAGGATTTGTGTCAAATGTGTACTTGGCATCCTCACTATAATAATGGTCTTGTATTCAGCTAAACATTGTAGAACGTTACAGGGTGTATATCACCTTCATTTCAAATAGCTACTTCTAATCAACAGTTTTTTTGATGTTTTTACTTTGATCAAAGTTGTATTTGCAAAATGTATGTTAAATTAAAGAGCATGCAAAGATACGAATTAATATTGAATGATTATTGCTTTGGAGCCCAAATCATCCAAAAGTCTAACCTAACACACATCATCAAATACTTGAGTTGGCACGGAATGAACTTCACAGAAGAATCGAAAATTGGGAGATGATACTTTATTACATTATTTTGCTTCTTTTTCAATAGTAAATGTATTAAAATGGCAACTCAGGGTATCTTTTTTTTTTAATATTACTGGGAAAAGGATTTTGAGCAGTGAGCTGAACAACAGATTTCTTTACGACATCATGCCTGGGTAACGTATTTGTTGAAAGAATCCAATGTTTTCCCTATTTCTCCAATTGAAACATCAGATTGAGATTTGAAGATCATTAGTTTCAAGGGTTAGCAGCAGCCCGAATTCGAACCAGAGAAAACATCATTGGAGGAGCAGTTTCTTTACCCAAATTTTCAACTAGATCAAATATGTAAGAAGAATGGGATCACTTTGCTTTTGCCATGGATAGTAGTTTTATATTCATGTGGGAGAAAGTAGCAAAAAACGGAAAAGAAAAAGGTCAATTAATGTCCTTTATAGATATTGATTTAAAAATCAGACGCATTTGGCTATTTAAAAACATTATTTTTAAAATCGGACCGGACCAATCGGTCCGATCGGTTCAATCGTGATCGTGTCATCGGTCCGGTCCGGTTTGACATTAAAAATTGGAATGTGAAAAAATCAAATTGAATTGGATCAACTCGGTCAGAACCGGGTTGAATCGGTGTTTTTTTCAAAAGAAAGTAAAAAGAATTTGAATTAATAGAAAATAAATAGAAAAAAGAAAAGTATATTATAGTATTAACGGTGGAAGAATTGGAAGGGGAGAAAAATAAGGAATCATATGTTATAGTATTGATGGTGGAAAAATAGGAAGAGGAGAAAAATAAGGGATTAGATTTTATAGAATGAATATAAAAAATATATTTGTAAAAAATATATTAGTAATAAGAAAAGTAAATTTAAAATTGAAAAAATAAAAGGTAAGATGGTAATAATAAAGTTAAATTTAAATAAAATAGAAAATGATCGTGAACTTATATAAGATGATAAAATTTAAATAATTATAAAAATTTATAATAAAATTAAAACATAAGTAATATAATAAATTTTACAGGATGAACATGAAAAATGAAATAGATAATATGAAGAAAATTTTGAAATTATATAACAAAATGTAGGAACATAGTAATAAAGAAAGATTTAAATAGATGATAAAGTTTAAAAAAATTACATAATTTTCTCTTAAATAAAATAAAGATAAAAGTTAAGGCATATGGTTAATTAATATGACATTCATCAAAGTCATATGGGACATTTAAGATTTTGTCATGAAATTATTAAATAATAAATAATAAACATTTTATAAATATAAAAATAATTTATTATTGTTTTATTAATTTAAAATGATGTAATATGGTTTTTATTTTATTATTTATTACCTTTTATACTTTAATTTATAATATAATTTCTTAAAATAACATAGATAATATTATTTTAATAAAAATTTGGTTTAATCCGATCGGACTCAATTGAACCGGTCGAACCATGACTCAGTTGGCCGACCGATTTGATCACTGGTCCGATTTTAGAAATATTTGTTTAAAAAGGATTTAATTTGGGCCCCTACTTATTTCGGCAACTGAGGGATGGCGGATGAGCGGTACATGGGAATTCTCGCAGTTCAGAGAGATTTTGAAGACATGAACCCACGGTTCACTCATTTGAACTAGATCCGGTTATCTTTCTCACGGTGTTTCTTCGTGCCCTAGCTGTCCGCCCGAGTTTGCTCTCGATTCCCCACTGACCTCACCGCCGCTCGCCGACCTTGCCACCGTCCGTCTGACTTCACTGTCGTCTGTCCGATCTGCTCGCTGCGACGGGTGGCGAGGGCGTCAACAGCAAGCAAGAGAGGTCTAGGGATGGCAATTTGCACTCCCCTCCACCTGCGACCAAGCAACGAAATCACTTTTCTTTCTTCTCGGGGGGGAGGGGGGTCAAGGGACATGCGAACTAGCCGACGATTGATAACAATCAATCGATATAGGCAGAGGCATGATGCAAACATAAAAAAGTCCACTACCCTCGGTGGATACCGAGCGCCGACCTTCTTTGTGCTTGCCTGCTTGTCACCGCTGTGTTGAATCCTGTGTTTTGGTGATAACAAATTAAAATGGTCATTAAAGTTACTAATCTATGCTCAAGTGATGATAATGCAGGTGTAGGATTGATATGACCACATTCGCAGAAGAAATCGGCAATTTAAAACTGTAAGAAAAAATTTCAGACACGACCGGTCGACTCATCGGTCAACCGGCCATGGCACCGGTCGACTGATAATCAGCAAAAGAAAAGCTGAGATTATACCGGTCGACGTCGAGACTATACCGATCGATATACCGGTCGACAGCAATTATACCGGTCGATGTCGAGACATTACCAGACGATGCATCGGTTGAAGGACCGGACGACTTCAAAAGGCTAAAAAAGCAGCAACGATCACATAGACCGGTCGACCGGCCCATCCCAGCGGTCGACCGGCCTCTCGGTCAAATGAACAATAACGGCTAGAATTTTTAGGAGAAAATTGTGGAAAGATTTTTGAACGAATTTTCACCTCCTGGAGCCTATAAAAGAGTGCCAAGGCCTGAAGGAATAGCATCCAAGAAAGAGAAAGCATTCTATAGCTCCTCTCAAGTTTTTTAGCATAAAAGTGCAAATTTCTTCCCTTTTCTTTTCTTAGCCTTGAGTGAGAGAGAAAATTTGTGAAAGAAAAGAGTTAGAGGGAAAATTTACTTTCTGATCTAGTGAGATTGAGAGCTCCTTGTATAAGAGGTATGCCTTGCCTCTTGAGCAAAGAAGAAGACTTGATTGTGTAAAAGATGGTTGTTCTCTCCCTACAAAAAAAGAGAAAGATAGTTATTCTCCGGCGGTCTCGAGGTCGAGAAGTCGGAGCGGGGACGTAGGCCAAAGAGTTGTGGCCGAACCTCGTCATCATATTGTGTCTCACTGAGTTTGATCTTTATCTTTCTCTTTATCTTTATTTGCTTGTGATCGACTTTTTATCGTTCTTTCCGAAAGTGAATTTTGAGAAGATTTTTTAATACACCAATTCACCCCCCTTCTTGGTGCCTTTGATCCTACAATTGGTATCAGAGTCAAGTTGCTCTAGCTTTAAGATTTAAAAATATCTTTAGAGCTATGGCATCAAGTGGTTCCGATTTTTCCGAAGATCAATTTATTAATCGTCCTCCACTTTTTAATGCATCAAATTTTACATATTGAAAAATTATGATGCAAACATATGTTTCTTCTATTGATATTGATATGTAGGACATTTTTCAAAATGGTTTTGATTTAAGTAAGAAAAAACCTTTTGAATATACCGAAGGAGAAAGACTTTTAGTAAAATTAGATTGAAAAACTAAAAATATTTTCTATTGTGCTTTGGATCCAACGGAATTTAATTGGTTTTCTAGTTATGAAAGTGTTAATGATATTTGAAAAAACTCATTATTACTCATGAAAGAACGGATAAAGTTAAAGAGTCTATATTAAATATTTTAAATCATCAATATGATTTTTTTAAAATGCTTGAAAATGAATCTATTAATGAGATGGTTGTTCACTTCAATGATATTATAAATGGCATACCCTCTTTGGACGAGCCAAGTACTAATCCTCAAAAAGTGAAAAAGTTTCTCAGGTCTCTTTTCTCCAAATGGCATACAAAGAGGACGGTGATTGAAGAAAAGGACTTAAACAAGTTGGACTTTGATGATCTTATAGGTTCACTCTTGACCTATGAGATCGGGATCAAAGAGGATGAAGAAGCAAATACTCCAAAAAGAAAAACACTTATATTGAAAGCAAACAAAGATGAGGATGATACAAGTGAAGACGATAAGGATCTTGATGAAAAGAAACTTTCTCTATATGCAAAGAAGCTTGACAAATATCTCAGTTTCGCTAAGAAGAAGAAAGGCTACTCTAAGAGAAGATCATTAAGCAAAAGTCAAATAACTTGCTTTGAATGCAAAAAGATTGGACACTACAAAAATGAATGTTCAAATTTGGTCAAAAAGAAGAAAGATGGAGAAAGCTCAAGAAGGAAGAAAAATGCTCTCCAAACTACTTGGGATGAAAGCGAAGATGAAGAGAATATCTCCAACACCTCCTCTAGTGATGACGAGGAAGCCTACATATGTCTAATGTCTAATAGCCATGAGGTATCATCTAACTCCTCTAACTCTAGTGATAGTGAATCTTTCAATGTGCATACGGAGTTTAGAGGTCTAATTAATAAATATGGATGCCTAAAAAAGAAATACGATGAGATAAAAATAGAACTTGAAAATTTGCAAAAGAAAAATAAGAATGTTAAAGTATGTGAAAAGTGTGATATATTGAATGAAAAAAGCTCTAGTTTAGAATTTTCAATTGAAGAATTGGAAACGGAAAATAATGCACTAAAATCATTATGTACAAGACAAATTGTAGAAATTGCATGCTTGAACAAAGAAACTAATAAATTGAAAGTTGAACTTGAAAAATTCTCAAATGGAAGTAAAATGTTAGATGCCATGCTTAGCGGATCTAGAATATCTTCAAACAAAAAGGAACTTGGTTTCACCTCTTTTGAAAAGAAGAATGACAAAAGAATTTTGTTTGTCAAAGCATCGCATGATTACACAAGATCACATATTGTTTGTTTTCATTGTGGATATGAAGAGCATTATTCTTATGATTGCAGAATTAGGAAATGAATAAGTAAAGTAATGAAGAAAATTTGGGTCCCAAAAAGGACCATGACTAATCAAGATGGACCCATGCAAGTTTGGGTACCAAAAAGATGAAACTCCTAATTTCTTTCTTATAGGAAGCATCTATGTACAATGAAGGTAAATGATATTTGGATAACAAAGGAAGAGTAATTGGTATATGTAATATTGGTAAGAATGACAAAGTGTATTTATAAAATATTTGATCTGTTAAAAATTTAAAACATAATCTAATTAGCATAAGACAACTATGCGATAAAAATTATTTAGTCAAATTTGAAAAGGACAAATGTTTAATACTAGATGAAAACGACAAAGTTTTATACATGGGTTTTAGGTACAACAATGTATATAAAATTGATTTTGATAACTTGAAAAAATGAAAAATGTCTTAGTGTAATGCATGATGACATAAACTTGTGGCATAGAAGATTAGGACATGCAAATTATAAATTGCTAAATAAACTTTCAAATCATGAATTGATTAGAGGCTTGCCTAAGATCAAATTTGAGATAAACAATATTTGTGATGGCAAACAAACCAAAAGTTCTTTTAAATTAAAAGGATTTATTAATACACATAGGACCTTGAAACTTTTACATCTTGACTTGTTTAGTCCTATTGATGTGACAAGCTTAGGAGGAAAAAGATATATATTTGTAATTGTTGATGATTTCTCCCGTTCCACTTGGATAATTTTTTTCGCTAGTAAAGATGAAACGTAAACATGTTTCCAAATTTGCAAAAAGAGTTCAAAAAGAATTTGAACAAAAGATTTCAAAAATTAGAAGTGACCATGGAGGAGAATTTGAAAATCATAAATTTGAATCATTTTACGAAGAAAATGGAATTACCCATAATTTTTCAACTCCTAGAACACCTCAACAAAACAGAGTAGTAGAAAGAAAAAATAGAACAATACAAGAAATGGCTAGAACAATTTTAAATGAAAGCAAGTTACCAAAATATTTTTGGGCGAAAGCCGTAAATACATCATGCTATGTTCTCAATAGAATTCTATTTAGACATCTTGAAAAGAAAACATGTTTTGAAATGCTATTTGGTAAGAAATCAAATATCTCCTATTTTAAAGTTTTTTGATGTAAATGTTATATTTTGAATATCAAAGATAAACTACGCAAATTTGATGATAAATGTGATGATGGTATTTTTCTTAGATATTCTACTACAAGAAAAGCATATAGAGTGTATAACAAAAGAACATTAGTTGTTGAAGAGTCTATTAATGTTAAATTCAATGAAACTAATGATTTTTTTAGCAAACAAGCACATGATGATGAAGAAGAAATAGTTGAAGTACAAAGAAAACTTGAAGTTGTGGACATAGAGGAAGCAAAAGCTTACACTCCAAAGGTGGAAGAAATGGAAGTACCTCAAAGAGAAGAGAATTAAATCATCCCAAGAAACTGGAAACATGCCGCATCACACCCACTTGATCAAGTTATAGGTAATATAAATGAAGACATAAAAAATAAAAATTCTTTAAAAAATCTATGTGCTTTTTCGGCTTTTCTTGCAAATTTTAAGCCAACAATATAGATGAAGAACTTAAAAATCCAAATTGGATAAATGCAAAGCATGAGGAATTAAATAATTTTGAAAGAAATCAAGTGTGGAAACTTGTAGAAACACCCAATGACCATCCTATCATTGGAACCAAATGGGTCTTTCGAAACAAGTTAGATGAAAATGGTGTCATTGTGAGGAACAAGACTAGATTAGTGGCCAAGGGTTACTCACAAATTGAAGGGATTGATTTTGATGAAACTTTTGCTTCTGTTGCTACACTAGAGGCAATTCGAATGCTTTTGGCTTTTGCATGCTATAAAGGTTTTAAATTTTTTCAAATAGATATTAAATCGGCTTTCTTGAATGGTTTTATAAAGGATTTAATGGGTGTTCCCCCATCTGAAATGGGGGACACATCCCCCCATTTAATGGGTTTTTTCTCGTTGAATCGGCGATCGCGATCAGAAATGGTCGGTTCGATGAGCAGTTCAACGCGGTTCGCTGGCGGCTGACGGATCGATCGGCTATAAAAGGTTAAAAGCGTTCATTTTTTCCTCTCCTCTCTCTCTCCTCTTCATTTCTCCTCTCCGTGCCGCCGATCTCTCTTCTCTCTCTCCCCTCTCCTCGGCTGTCCGACGCCGACGAGCAAGGCCAGATCTGTGATGTTCGGCGACTCTCATGCGATGACACTCCGGCCAGCGCCGTCGAGCTCGCCGCGGATCTGACCCTAGCCGGCCCCATCACGCCGCAAAATCCTGTCGCCGGCCTCCTTCGATGGCGGATCTGGTCGTTGACCTACTGCGCTCGCACGACAACGCCGGCCGCCCTGCACGACAACGCCCCGCACACCGCTGGATGCCCTGCTGCGCTCGCACATCCCCGCCGTCCGCCTTGCCGCGCTCGCACGGCCCCGCCGGACGCCCTGCCGCGACGGTCGCCGACCCCTCCGCCACGGATCTACCCCTAGCCAACCCCGCCGCTGCCGTTGAACTCGTCCGCCCTGCCGTCCCTGCACGATAGCGCCCCGCACGCCGCCGGATGCTCTGCCGCGCTCGCACGACCCCGCCGGACGCCCTGCCGCGACGGTCGCCGACCCCTCCGCCGCGGATCTGCCCCTAGCCAACCCCGCCGCCGCCGTTGAGCTCGTCCGCCCCTCGCGACTTCGCCACTAGAGACCGGGCTGCCGCCAAGAAGATCTGCCTCTTTCTCATGACTTCGCCACCGGAGATCGGACCCCGCCGTCGTGATCCTTCCGTCCAGAGTTATCAAAGTGTTGTGTGATAGTGTGATTAGTGTGATAGTGTGATTTGTAATTTTTTGTAAATATTTTGTTGATAATTCATGTTATAAATGAGTGTGATTTATCAAAAATGTTAGTGTGATTTATCAAAATGTTGTAAATTTCTCAGAACGATGAATGTTGTTATCGATAGCTTATCTGCTCGGCGGAAAGTGATAAAGCCTTGAGATAGAGAATGTTGGGGGATGATAGTCCAAGTCCGAATGTTGTTTTCCCATAATGTTTGAAAATTTTGAAACATTGTACAATTACAAAAGCAAGAAAAAATTTTACAGTGTAACAAATACAAGTTAACTAATTTCCAACATGAATAATTAACATGGATTAACCAAGACATCGGCGGCGTGCAGTGATTTGCAAGTGTTTACATTGCCCGATCGGCGGTCGTCTAGCTTCGCCGCCAGCCCGCCTTCCTAATAATTAATCACTTGCAAAATATTAGCTTAACAGTAAAAATTCTGATATGTACTAATTCCAATGTGATTAGGACATTTACACATGGATTAAACATGAATTAGTAATTAATTACAAGATATCATCGATTAACAACATTAACAACATGGCGGGGGCGATGACAGTGCGCGAGCTCGGTGGCGGCGGCGGTGCGCGCGAGATCGGGGCGATGGTGCTCGGGCGAGCTCGACGGAGGGGCTGCATGCAAGCTTGGCGGCGGCGGCAGGGCGAGCGAGCTCAGCGGCAGTGGTGGCGGTGCGCGAGATGTGGCTGGCGCAGGGGGTCGGCGCGGGTCGGCGAGGTCGGTGGTGTCGGCAGGGTCGGCGAGGTCGGCGCAGAGGGAGTCGGCGATCTGGCCAGTCAATGTGGTCGCAAATCTAGCCGGGGCTCGGAGGGGGTCGGCAGGGCATCCGGCGGCGTTCGGGGCGCTGTCGTGTAGGGACGACGGCGGCGGGGTTGGCTAGGGGCAGATCCGCGGCGGAGGGGTTGGTGACCATCGTGACAGGGCGTCCAGCGAGGTCGTGTGAGCGCGGCAAGGCGGACGGCGGGGTCGTGCGAGCGCAGCAGGGTGTCCAGCGGCGTGTGGGGCATTGTCGTGCAGGGCGGTCGGCGTTGTCGTGCGAGCGCAGCAGGTCGACGATCAGATCCGGCCAGATCTGGTCGAAGGGGACCGGCGACGACCAGATCTGGTCGAAGGGGACCGGCGACGACCAGATCTGGTCGAAGGAGGCCGACGATGACCAGATCCGGCCGGATCTGGTCGAAGGAGGCCGGCGATGACTAGATCCGGCCGGATTTGGTCGAAGGAGGCCGGCGACGACCAGATCTGGTCAAAGAAGGCTGGCGACGGGGTTTTGCGGCGTGACGGGGCCGGCTAGGGGCAGATCCGTGGCGAGCTCGGCGGCACTGGCCGAAGTGTCGTCGCATGAGAGTCGTCGAACATCACAGATCTGGCCTTGCTCGTCGGCGTCGGACAGCCGAGGAGAGGGGAGAGAGAGAAGAGAGATCGGCGGCACGGAGAGGAGAAATGAAGAGGAGAGAGAGAGGAGAGGAAAAAATGAACGCTTTTAACCTTTTATAGCCGATCGATCCGTCAGCCGCCAGCGAACCGCGTTGAACTGCTCATCGAACCGACCATTTCTGATCGTGATCGCCGATTCAACGAGAAAAAACTAATTTTTGATCGACGCCCGTCCGATTCGGATCGGATGGGCGTCGATAAATGGGGGGAGGTGTCTCCATTTCAGATGGGGGAACACCCATTAAATTCTTTTATAAATGAGGAAGTTTATGTTGAACAACCTTAATGTTTTGAAAATCCAAAATTTTTCCATCATGTATTTAAACTCTCAAAAGATCTTTATGGATTGATACAAGCCCCTCGAGCTTGGTATGAAAGATTAAGTTCGTTTTTAATTGAAAATGGTTTTCAAAAAGGGAAAGTTGATGCCACATTATTTTTAAAACATTTTAAAAATAATATTTTAATAGTTCACATTTATGTTGATGATATCGTATATGGTTCCACTAATGAATGCCTATGCAAAGAGTTTGAAACTCTTATGCAACAAGAATTTGAAATGAGTCTTGTAGGAGAGCTCACTTTCTTTCTAGGCCTACAAGTAAAACAATCCAAGGAAGGCATTTTTCTCAATCAAGAAAAATATACAAGAGAACTACTCAAAAGATTCGGGATGAATGAATGCAAGCCGAGCACAACTCCTATGAGCACTACTACAAAATTAGATAAAGATGAAAAAGACAAGTCCATTGATAAAAAATGGTACAGAGGTATGATTGATAATTTCCTCTACTTGACGACATTTAGGCCGGACATAATGTTTAGTGTGTGTTTGTGTATTAGGTTTCAATCCGCCCCCAAAGAATCGCACTTAATCGCCGTAAAAAGAATATTACGCTATTTAAAGCATACAAGTGAATTAGCATTTGGTATGATAGAAATTCCTCATTTGAATTGTATGCCTACACCGATGCAGATTTTGCCGGATGTAAAGTTGATAGAAAAGCACTAGTGGGATGTGTTATTTTCTTGATAGTTCTCTCATTTCATGGGTTAGCAAGAAACAAAATTTTATCGCACTTTTTACCGCCGAGGCCGAATATATAGCCGTCGGTAGTTGTTATGCACAAATACTATGGGTAAAACAACAATTACTTGATTATGGTGTAAATTGTTCAAATGTACCCATGAAGTGCGATAACACAAGTGCTATAGAAATGACCACAAATTCAATTCAACACTCTAGGACTAAACACATTGACTTACGGTATCATTTCATTAGAGAATATGTGTCCCTTAAGAACATTGCCATTGAACATGTGTCCACCGAAGTTCAACTTGCAGACATATTTACAAAACCCTTAAATGAAGAACGATTTTGCATGCTTAGAAGGGAATTAGGAATGATTAACTCTTGATTGCATACCAATTCAAAGTAAAAGTGACTTGGTTATACAATATCACTTTTGACATGAATTGAACATTAAAAGTGTTGCACAACACATATTTGTATGATATCTGTAGAATATGATTTTTATAATTTTTAATGATTCAAAATTTGAAAAATACAGGGATCGATTGATCTACAGAAAGGACTGGGTCGACTGACTGGAAGGACCGGTCGAATGCTGTGAAAGTTGCTAATGCGCGATAATAATGATCGGTCGACCGGTATATGAATGCGTCCGGCTGACATAAAATCGACCGATGGTGATTTAAATGGAAAAGAATTATTCGGTCGACCTCTGGGCAGGATCAGTCAATTGGCATATGCCAAAATCGCACGATATAAGAAGTCGACCGCTCAAATCGGTCGACCAAATCCTCCTCTCCACCAGACCGCTACTTTTCCTTCGACGACTGACGATCGAACTCCGGCCTGCCGACCTTTCCCCTCCGGCGAACCCTACGACCGCCGGTCACTCCAGCGACCGGCCGACCCTCTTCCTTCGACAACCGTCGACCAGCCTCAAATCCTAGGGCTGCAGACAATGACCTCTCTCTCCGGCCGCTCTCTCCCTCTTCCTCTCTCTCCGGCTGCTCTCTCCCTCTCTCTCACTCTCTCCGGTCGATCGTCTCTCCGACTTCTCCTCTCTCCACCTCTTTTCGGCCGACCGTCCCATCGGCCACATTTGTAACATTCCCCACTAGCGTGTGATATTGTTCGTTCTGAACCTCAGTCCGCACGGTTTTACCAAAATGCGTCACACCTAGTGAAGGACATGTTTCCATATATACCCAACATCTCTCCCGTGACTTATGCATGTGGGACTAATCTAAGGCATGCCTCATGCATCCTTCCCCCTTCAGGGGACTCAACGTCCTCGTTGAGTGATCGCACCCCACCATGCACAGATGTCCACGCGGAGTGGCTCTGATACCATATATAACATTCTTCACTAGCGTGTGATATTGTCCGCTCTAGGCCTAAGCCCGCATGATTTTACCAAAACGCGTCACCTAGTATCAGAGTAGCGTAGCGGCTCACCTCTATACTCAGCGTGATACTGTCCGCTCTGCCTCCACCCTAGGCTCATGGTTTTCTAACGCGTCACACCTAGTGAATGACATGTTCTCATATATACCTAGCATCTCTCCCATGACTTATGCATGTGTGACTAATCCAAGGCATGTCCCCTGCATCCTTCCCCCCTCAGGGGACTCAACGCCGTCGTTGAGTGTTCGCACCCCACCATGCCCAGAGGCTCACGCGGAGTGCCTCTGATACCATATGTAACATTCCCCACTAGCATGTGATATTGTCCACTCTGGGCCTCGGCTCGTACGGTTTTTCTCAAAATGCGTCACACCTGATGAAGGACATGTTCTCATATATATCCAGCATCTCTCCCGTGACTTATGCATGTGGGACTACTTCAAGGCATGCCACATGCATCCTTCCCCCCCTTAGGGGACTCAACGTCCTCGTTGAGTGATCGCACCCCACCATGCACAGAGGCTCACGCGGAGTGGCTCTGATACCATATGTAACATTCCCCACCAGCGTGTCATATTGTCTGCTCTAGGCCTCGGCCCGTACGGTTTTCTCAAAACGCGTCACCCCTGGTGAAGGACATATTCCCATATATACTCAGCATCTCTCCCGTGACTTATGCATGTGGGACTAATCCAACGCATGCCCCATGCATCCTTTCCCCTCAGGGGACTCAACGCCCTCGTTGAGTGATCGCACCCCACAATGCACAGAGGCTCACACGGAGTGGCTCTGATACCATATGTAACATTCCCCATCAACGTGCGATATTGTCCGCTCTGGGCCTCGGCCCAAGCATGCCTTGGATTAGTCCCACATGCATAAGTCACGGGAGTGATGCTGGGTATATATGAGAATATGTCCTTCACCAGGTGTGACGCATTTTGGGAAAACCGTGCAGGCCGAGGCCTAGAGCGGATAATATCGCACGCTGATGGGGAATGTTACATATGGTATCAGAGTCACTCCGCGTGAGCCTCTGTGCATGGTGGGGTGCGATCACTCAACGAGGGCGTTGAGTCCCCTAAGGGGGGAAGGATGCATGGGGCATGCCTTAGATTAGTCCCACATGCATAAGTCACGGGAGAGATGCTGGGTATATATGGGAACATGTCCTTCACCAGGTGTGACGCATTTTGGTAAAACCGTGCGGGTCGAGGCCCAGAGCAGACAATATCACACGCTGGTGGGGAATGTTACATATGGTATCAGAGCCACTCTGTGTGAGCCTCTGTGCATGGTGGGGTGCGATCACTTAACGAGAGCGTTGAGTCCCCTAAGGGGGGAAGGATGCATGGGGCATGTCTTGGATTAGTCCCACATGCATAAGTCACGGGAGATATGCTGGGTATATATGGGAACATGTCATTCACCAGGTGTGACGCATTTTGGTAAAATCGTGCGGGTCGAGGCTCAGAGCAGACAATATCACACGCTGGTGGGGAATGTTACATATGATATCAGAGCCACTCCGTATGAGCCTCTATGCATGATGGGGTACGATCACTTAACGAGGGCGTTGAGTCCCCTAAGGGGGGAAGGATGCATGGGGCATGTCTTGGATTAATCCCACATGCATAAGTCACGGGAGAGATGCTGGGTATATATGGGAACATGTCCTTCATCAGGTGTGACGCGTTTTGAGAAAATCGTGCGGGCTTGGGCCCAAAGCGAACAATATCACACGGTGGTGAGGAATGTTACATATGATATCAGAGCCACTCCACGTGAGCCTTTGTGCATGGTGAGGTGCGATCACTCAACGAGGGGGGAGTCCCCTAAGGGGGGAAGGATGCATGGGGCATGCCTTGGATTAGTCCCACATGCATAAGTCACAGGAGAGATGCTGGGTATATATGGGAACATATCCTTCACCAGGTGTGAAGTATTTTGATAAAACCGTGCGGGTCGAGGCGTAGAGCAGACAATATCACACACTGATGGGGAATGTTACATATGGTATCAGAGCCACTCCGCGTGAGCCTCTGTGCATGGCGGGGTGCGATCACTTAACGAGGGCGTTGAGTCCCCTGAGGGGGGAAGAATGCATGGGGCATGTCTTGGATTAGTCTCACATGCATAAGTCACGGGAGAGATGCTGGGTATATATGGGAACATGTCCTTCACCAGGTGTGACGCGTTTTGGTAAAATCGTGCGGGTCGAGGCCTAGAGCGGACAATATCACACGCTGGTGGGGAATGTTACATATGGTATCAGAGCCACTCCGTGTGAGCCTCTGTGCATGGTGGGGTGCAATCACTTAACGAGGGCGTTGAGTCCCCTAAGGGGGGGGGAAGGATACATGGGGCATGCCTTGAATTAGTCCCACATACATAAGTCACGGGAGAGATGCTGGGTATATATGAGAACATGTCCTTCATCAGGTGTGACGCGTTTTGAGAAAACCGTACGGGCTTAGGCCCAAAGCGGACAATATCACACGTTGGTGGGGAATGTTACATATGGTATCAGAGCCACTCCGCGTGAGTCTCTGTGCATTATGGGGTGTGATCACTCAACGAGAGCGTTGAATCCCCTAAGGGGGGAAGGATGCATGAGGCATGCCTTGGATTAGTCCCACATGCATAAGTCACGGGAGAGATGCTGGGTATATATAGGAACATGTCCTTCACCAAGAGTGACGCGTTTTGAGAAAACCGTGCGGGCCGAGACCTAAAGCGGACAATATCACATGCTAGTGGGGAATGTTACAACATCTCTCTCTATCTCGACCAGTCTCTCTCTTTCCCCTCTCTCACCATCCGGCAACATCGTTCCACCGGCCGCCTCTCTTGTCCGATTACTCTCTCTCACTATCTATCCTTCCCTCCATTCTCCGGCCATCCATCTTTACCTCGATCAGTGCCTAGCCTCATTTCTGAACATCATTGTTGAATCCATGGCCGACAATGATGGACATCTCCGTACTAAGATGGTCTTTCAGCGTCGTCGTCATCTTTCCGGCTCTGGTGGCACCATTCATGTCCTCCGACGGGAACCTGAACCAGAATCCGAACCCGAGCCCATTCGACGTAGCCATGGACGAGGACGATTCCGTGGACGTACTCGTCAGCCATCTTCCACCGAGCTCACTGAATTTGATAGCCATCTTTTTTTCACTAGGGACATCTCTGTCAGGTTCGAAGCCTTGTACGCCTATCGCGAAGTCCGGCGTGCCTATACCATTGGTTGGGACGCTCTGAACATTTCAGATGTTCAAGAGATGTTTGCAACCATCGGTTGGCTGCCACTTCTCTCCTTCACAGATCGTGTGTACCCTCATCTTGTTCGTCATTTTTATGCGAACATGACAATCACTCGAGAGTCCATTATTATCTATGTCCTTGGTGTACCCATTCGGTTGGACCCCGACCATCTCTATCGCATCTTTGGCATGGCATGCTCCTTACCTGGCTTTTATTCATTTGTCACCCATGGCTGGCCTTTCGATTATCTTTCAATCGCAGATGGCATTCGTACGGTTTTTGCTGGACAAGATGTCCAGTATATCGTCGAAACGGCCTATCGACATCTTCATCTGATCATGAAGATGGCACATCACATCCTCAGTCACATTATCACTCCCCGGGCCGAGCACTATACAGAGGTCACTCACTTCGATCTCTTCTTTCTTTACTGTCTCTGCATCCGTGATGCCTCATTTCTTCACTTCGGCCATTACGTCTTCTATGACATGGACTACACATTTCAAAAGATCTCCTCTGGTGCTCGTGGTCGGTACCACTTATAATTTGGTGCCTGGATTACGAGGATTGTCGAGATTCCTACAGACGAGGAGTACATTCGACTCGCCCCACTGACGTCATTGGTTCCGGGACCTTACACCGAAATGATCTTAAGTTTGGAGGGCAGGCATCACTAGATTCTGACGATAGAGATGATGCCACAGATGGAGAGCCATCACCGATGGACACTTAGGATGCACCGTAGGCTGGCCCCAGCTTTCCGCCACCATCAGCACCCGCAGAGCATGTTGGACCTTCCAAGTACAGTACTTCATACTTCCATGGCACCTACGACTTCATGGCTCTTTCACAGCAGGAGGCTACCATAGATCATTGTGTGACTCAGATGGATCGACGTGTTCGATGGATGGAGCGTGACTCCCGCTACCTTGTTGGATCGCTACAGGCCTACTATGCATCACAGGGATTTATTTCGCAAGTAGCTCGTGAGGATGATAGTCCCGATGAGGAGTAGTTGGGTTGTCTCCCTCTTTGATGAATTCAAAAGGGGAAGAAGTGTAGGACGATATTTTGCTCTTATGTGTAGGTTATGTGTTTTCATTTATGCCATGTGCTTTCATTTGTGTGTTTTCATTTGTGTCTTGCACCATTTTGTAATGACTGATGGATGTATTTATTAGTGCATGAACACATGATGGATGTATCATTAACTATGAATGTAATGTGATGACTTTTTCTTCATAATGAAATGCCCTTTGGTTTCATTTTTTTTATTCACTTTCCTTCTCGCCATATGTTCCTATTATCCCAAAGAATTATGAAAATATAAATATCATTGATTTAGGGGGAGAGAAAGTAAAATATGCATAAATGTAGGTAGAGTTTGTTCATTACTTTCTATGTAAAACTTACATTTCATTTTCTTTCCTTCTTTTTCTTATCGTCCAATTAATTTGCCATCATAAAAAAAGGGGGAGATTGTTGAATCCTATGTTTTGATGATAACAAATTAAAATGGACATAAAAGTTACTAATCTATGCTTAAGTGATGATAATGCAGATGTAGGACTGATATGACCACATTCGCAGAAGAAATCGGTAATTTAAAACTGCAAGAAAAAATTTTTAGACACGACCGGTCGACCGGCCATGGCACCGGTCGACTGATAATTAGCAAAAGAAAAGCCGAGATTATACTGATCGACGTCGAGACTATACCGGTCAATATACCGGTCGATAGTAATTATACCGGTCGACGTCGAGACATTACCGGACGATGCATCGATTGAAGGACCGGTCGACCGAACGACTTCAAAAGGCTGAAAAAGCAGCAACGGTCGCATAGACCGATCGACCGGCCCGTCCCAGCGGTCGATCGGCCTATCGGTCAAATGAATAGTGACAGCTAGAATTTTTGAGGAGAAAATTGTGGAAAGATTTTTGAACGAATTTTCATCTCCTGGAGCCTATAAAAGGAGTGCCAAGGCCTGAAGGAATAGCATCCAAGCAAGAGAAAGCATTCTATAGCTCATCTCAAGTTTTTGAGCATAAAAGTGTAAGTTTTTTCTCTTTTCTTTTCTTAGCCTTGAGTGAGAGAGAAAATTTGTGAAAGAAAAGAATTAGAGAAATAATTTACTTTCTGATCTAGTGAAATTGAGAGCTCCTTGTATAATAGGTGTGCCTTGTCTCTTGATCAAAGAAGAAGGCTTGATTGTGTAAAAGAGGATTGTTCTCTCCCTACAAGAAAAGAGAAATATAGTGAATTTCCGACGGTCTCGAGGTCGAGAAGTTGGAGCGAGGACGTAGGCCAAAGAGTTGTGGCTGAACCTCATCATCATATTGTGTCTCACTGAGTTTGATCTTTATCTTTATTTGCTTGTGATTGGCTTTTTATCGTTCTTTCCGAAAGTGAATTTTGAGAAGATTTTTTAATACACCAATTTACACCCCCCCCCCCTCTTGGTGCCTTTGATCCTACACGCTGCTCCCCTGGTTGCCGCCTATTCATCGCCACTCATTCGTCATCGCTTGCCCTCCGCTTGTGGGGAAATCCAAGTCATCTAGCTGCCACGTTGGTCTCCGATGAGAAGCCTCGTTCTGCGACGCCTTCTCGGAGGCGTACAAGGTGGAGAGCAATGGCCTTCCATCAACCAATTTAAAAATCTTATCCTACCAACTCCAAGTTGATGAGGTAGGTCTATCCTACCCCCTCTTTCAGTTGTACAATCTATTCGGATGACTAAGATTTTTAGGTGCGGTTCATAACTAAAAAACCTCTGGACCGGAGGTGAACAGCTTGCTCACCTGCGTCCCGCCTACAGCCTGCCGTCCTCGTCCTATATCTCTCCCCGTCCTCGTGGTCATCGTCCATGTCACCGACTGCTCATCGCATGGTCACTTTCATTGACTAGTTGCCGCTATCATCGCTGACTTGCACCATGGACCATCGCATTGGCTCTTCCTTCGAGATCTTTGCTGACTCCCTTATCATCTTCTTTGGCTCCGTCCTCCTTACCATCCTTGTCTATGACCACATTGTTGCCCTTGCTGCCTCACGGAGAACCCTAATTAGCGTATCCTTGCCCTAGCGCGTCTGTCGTCGGCCTTGCCATGGTGCCCGTTGTGCTCAACAAGCGCAAGTGCCTCTGCTGCATGGTAGCAAGAGTCCTTAGTGACGCATTCACCTACATCAGGCAGCTGGACTTCTTCTTGTTGGAGTGTCCAAAGTGGATGAAGGTCAGGAGCATGGGATTGTTCCTATTGACGCCTGGTCGCCACCATCGTCGTCGACTTCGCACCCGGCCAGCGACCTGAAGGTAGTTTTCATGCATTATTGGCATTGAACTCAAACAACGTCGTTCAGATTAAAGACCTTTTTATTTGGAGAAAAGAAAAAGAGACAAGTAGAGCCGGAGTCAGCCAATTTGTTAAGGGAGTTCACAAATAATAAAATTTAAAAATATTTATCAATATAAAATATAAAATTTTACTAATTTATTTTTCAATTTTAACATTTGTCACACAAAATGCTTATTTAAAAACATTCATTTTTTAGAATAAACAAGAAGGCTAAAATTATTTTAATTTTAGTTTTATACACATACATATATATAATTAGAAATATTCATAAACATTCTAAATAGGAATTGATATTAAAAAGTATATACTCAAATGCGAAATCTATTCTTCCCATTACACAGAACAGAAGACTAAATAGTAATTTTAATGTAAAATTATACAATGAGCTCATTAAAATATTATTTATAAATATATTTTCCTAATGGAAATTGCTTTTCAAGATATTATTTCACATTATTGTTAATTATATGAAAATTATTTATTTGAAAAATATTTATGATTATGAAATAAAATAATTATTAAATGTATATATAACATATAAATATTTGCTTATGATGATATAAAATTGAACACTTTGTAAAGATAAATCAAAATATTATATATTCACATAATCTTCAATAATTTTGACCTCATTCATATTTAAAATATTAAGTTGAGAAAATTAAACTTTACAAAAGTAGTTTAGATATTAAATAAAATAATAAATCAACATGTACAATTTACCATGCATATATTTTTTGTGAAAAAAATAAAGTGATGCGACGATAACACTATAAGGAAGCTATACAAATAGCTAAAAGTAAATGCAATAAAAAGTGGATGACAACAAGCTTCAATCTCTGTACCTTTTGGTGAAAGTGGTACTTATCGAGTAGGTGCACTTCACTCCAAACTAGTTGAGCAAGTGGAAATATCTATCTAATTATTACTCATGTGATACCTATCCAGTAGATGCACGTGCACCACTGAGTAGAGTTAATAGTTACGAGTAAAGAGTTTTAAATGATATGTGGTCAATGCATTTGGTAGCGTTGCGTGAGTTGAATAATCAGTGCCGCTTTTTAAATACTAATGATTGACTACCGAAAAAAAGAATTTTAAATTATTTCATTTGGAGGGTTTGATCTTGAATGCGTGGATGCAAGATGAATGCTAATCTGAAATAGGGAATTAGATAATATCTAATGTTGACCAGTAAATCAGACGGCTCGAATAATTAATTAATCAACAAGGGAAAAAGAAAAAAAACAAATGCATAGGCATATTCTATAAGATATCTTTTTACACAAAAAAAAAAAGAATATAACTCATGATCTATTTCGGCCCAACACGTAGGAACAACGGATTGGGCTTTGACCAGGATATATTTTGGGCCTCACGCGCAAAACCTATTTGCGTTTGCATTGATCACGTCCGTAGTGTCACGATAGAACGAAGCTAAAATAACTAAAATGCCCTTAGGGTTAGATCCCTATTTAAGGGTAGCGACATTGATCCTTCCGCCTACTTCCTTGTAGCCGCCTGAGCTGAGAGAAAAGGGGTAAACGCAGGAGAAATCGTGCCGGAGGTCCTCTCAGCACCAGAAAAGATGAGAGCGAAGGTACAACCCGTCGATCTCTTCCCTCCCTTTTAGTCCTTCGATTTTCCATTTGTTCTAGAGATTTGCTGTTATTATCTATCCATCGGTCTCTTGCACTCTTTCCATGTTTTTTTTTTGAGAAGCCTCTTTCCATGATTTTAGATCAAGATTTCTGGTCTGGGTTTTGATTACGCAACCCCCCTGTTGTTTAATAAATGCGGCACCTTGGTGTTCCTTCGTGAAAGAGTTTATTGTCTCAGATTTCTGCCACTTTACTTGTGTCCTCTTTGAATTTTTTTTACTGTCAGATCACTGCTATACCTATTGTTAAACAAGGATCTTGTATTATGAGATGGGAGATGAACTTACTAGTAATTTGGTTGTAGTGCGTATTGGTGCCATATGTAATAAAATTGAATCTCAATTATGAGTAATTTTAGGCATATTCGGTGATTTATGCGCAGAAGTGAAAATTTTCACTTATACAAACATGAACCTTATCAGAGTGGTTGCCCAATCACGAATAAAAAAGATGCAATTAAATGCACTTTTTTTTCTGTTGGGGGTTTGAAGCAAACCTGAGACTTGTAGTGAAGATCCAATATCTTTATGCCATGTACAAACATAACAGTAATGGTGTCCCTGCTGAGTTTTTTATGCCTTGTTTGTTACGGTAGCACTTTGTATAAGATTACAATCTTCGAATCCTAGGTTTACATTTTTCAGCTGTTCCACTGATTCGTAACTGTTTCCACACGATGTGTGCAGTGGAAGAAGAAGAGGATGAGGAGGCTCAAGAGGAAGCGCCGAAAGATGAGGCAGAGATCTAAGTAGGGCGATTGCTGACGCCTTCTCCTGCTCATTGTGGCATCATATTATCCTGTGTGATGCCTTCAATGGTGGAGCGAAGCTTTTTGCTGCGTTTGACCTCCCCGAAGTCTTTTTGGCTTGTGCCTTAGGAATTAGTGTTCGTCTGCTCTGGGATTAGTTTTTGTATTAGTGGCGGATTCTGTGATTCTGTTTTGAGCTTATTATAATGAATGACTTCTATCGTATTGGCATTGGCCGTCTCTCCGAATTGATTGGTTTGCTTTTTTCCCTTTTGAGAAAGTCTTGATAGATCTATTACCTTCTGATTCATATATCATCAAACTAGCTCAATGGCAAATGTTACAAGGAATTGTTACTACTTGGATTTCCAGTCAATAATACTTAAAATGATTATGTATACTAAATCGAATGTCAAACGTGGGCTGTGGAAATTATTTTTACCGTTCTATGTAATTGTTAAATGATAATTGGATTCTTCAAGTCAAATGAGGGTCGATGGTTAAGAAGAGTGATATTGAGGTTTTGGTTTAAAAATCATCAATAAAAGAGGGGTAAAGTGGAATCCAAAAAGAAATAGAAAATTAAAATATTGATTAGATTTTTTCAGTATTTCTTACTAAATTAATTAAAATTGATCCATTTGCTCCAATCTTTATTTATTCAAATTTTATTGTAATATTAATTTATACGACCATTTTTTATTATTCATATACTTTTGTAATTTAAGTCTTCAAGAACTCTACTTGATACATTTGAAGTTTTAATGTAAATATTTTATTTCTTTTTCTATAAAATCAAATGTTTTTATTAAATTTTATCATTGAAATTTTTAAAATATTATCATCTCTAAAAAAATAATCTCTCAAAAATTTTAAAATATTTTTCTATAACCAATTTATGCGAGTTTGAGTTCATATGAATGTAAAAAGATTTTTTTGAATCATGATGCGACCATATCAAATTTAATATCGTATATCCGTGAATAGTGTCCATAATCTTAGTGGGGCGAGTTGACTTCACTTTCCAGACAATCTAAAAAAATATTTTTGTTAGTACTTAGTCTGGTAAGTGGTGCCGATGGTTTAACTCACGTAATGTTAAAAATGCATTGTCCAAACGTTGAAAGTCGATTCATCATCGAGCTCAACTAATTTAATTAAGTCGCGACTTGCTTATCACTCCACCCAACCTTGTGTACATTCTCTATGTCTTTAAGTGTAACGTCCCCGAAATGCACCATGCCACGTGGTCGAATACACTCCGAAAATATTACGAGACGTGGCTTACGTGTACAATAATTTGACCAAAATAAGACTTTGACTGGTCAACATAATAAAGGCATAATTGCGAAAGGAAAATAGTTATCATTTGATTTTAAAAAAGAGATAAAATAAAATAAAAAAATGAGTGCGGAAGTCTTAACAAGATAACATAACTGAGTCTCAAATAATATAAACAAAAGAGTTTGCATAAGATAATTACAACTCGATGAAAATAGAAAGGAAGCTAAAGAGACTCGATTTCATGTGCAAAGATCACCACGAGCTCGATCTGTCGCCTGCGCCATCATCTGTTTACTGGGACAGATTATTACTTGTGACATTGAATACACAGGGGAGGTGAACCTCCCTATGAGCATTGACGCCCAGTACATAATAGTCATATGACATATAAACAGTAATGACATCATAAATATAATAAAAAATGATAGAGTCATGTAGCCATAATTGGTGCGATAACATCATGATCAAGAGACGTGACATAGAATGGCATAACAAATATGATAATATAATAAGTGTAACAAGAGTAGTATAATCATCATTAAAAGATCATAATATCATTGGGCATTGCCCATCATCATAATCATTATCATCTTTACATTTTCATTATGTTACACTTATTTTGGAGTATCTTTCGACTCCCTTTAATAGGGCCGGTGGAGTATCTTTTGACTCCCTTTTGGCCAGGGCGGAGAATCTCAACGCCTAATATGGGCCGGTGGAGTATCTTTCGACTCCCTTTTGGCCAGGTTGACCGTCGTCAACATAACATAAGAAGAGCTCTTCATTTAACATTTTTCGTCTTTTATCTTATTTTTATGACGCTGAACTTTCGATTCTAAGATTCTCAGCGGCTGCTCTTCATATGTCAGATCTTCTTTAAGATTCGGCTCCTCATATCTGATGATGTTTGCATCATCATGCTTATACTTTCGGAGCATAGATACATGAAAGACATTATGCACTCGTCCATACGAGGGTGGTAGTGCTAATCTGCATGCTGCCTCTCCGACTAACTCGAGCACCTCAAACGGACCCACGTACCTCGGACTAAGCTTTCCCTTCTTACTAAATCTCATGACTCCTTTCATCGGGGAGACTTTTAGCAGTACCTGATCACCTACATGAAAGATCTGCTCACGTCGGCCTTTATCAGCATAGGTCTTCTGACGTGTCTGTGCTGCTTTCATTCTCTGTTGTATTAACTCCACCTTCTTGGCATATTCTTCAGTCTCCTTTAATTCTTTAGCACTCAGGAACTTTCGTTCGCCGACCTCATTCCAACAAGCTAGTGATCGACATGGTCTCCCATACAAGGCCTCGAATGGAGCCATGCCTATGCTGGAATGATAACTATTATTATAGGCGAATTCGATCAGGGGCAAGTGATCATCCCAACTGCCATGCCAATCCAAAGCACATGCCCTCAGCATGTCTTCTACCGTCTGGATGGTCCACTCTGATTGACCATCTGTTTGGGGATGAAAAGCCGTACTGTAGTTCAGTCTTATCCCGAAAGCATTCTGCAGACTCCTCCAAAACCTAGCTGTAAAGTGAGGATCTCGATCTGACACTATAGAAACTGGAATACCATGCAATCTGATAACCTCCTGCACATATATATCCATCAACCTCTCGATTGACTGTCTCCATTTTATCGGTATGAAGTGTGCAGATTTTGTCAATCGGTCGACCACTACCCAAATAGCATCATGTCCTTTTTGTGTGCGAGGTAGACATGATATGAAATCCATGGAAATGTCTTCCCATTTCCACCTCGGGATTCCTAAAGAGCTAAGCTTGCCATATGGCCTTTGATGCTCTATCTTCACTTGTTGGCATACTAGACACGTAGAGACATATTCCGCGATCTCTCGCTTCATATCATGCCACCAGTAACTTCGTTGTACATCCTTGTACATTTTCGTGTTGCCTGGATGGATGGCAAATTCTGACTTATGACATTCATCCATCACTTCCCTCTTGAGTTCAGCATCATTAGGGACCCACAAACGGTTCCTATATCTGAGTCCGCCATCAGCTGATATCTTGAAGTCCTCTGTTTCTTTCTCACACCTACTGACCATCTTGACATATTCTGCATCCTCTAGTTGTGCCTTGATGATTCTGTCAACCAAGTTTAGCTGAAGTCGATGCATCATCAATATAGCTCCATTTCTGCCCGGCCTTGGATTCCACATGTTGAGTTCTTCAGTCATCTCAAACACTCGAAGCCTCATAAATGCTAATGAACCTTCCCATTTACGACTCAATGCATCAGCAACTGTGTTTGCCTTACCTGGATGGTAGTTAATGGCAAACTCATAGTCTTTGAAAAACTCCATCCACCTGCGTTGCCTTATGTTTAAGTCTCGTTGAGAGAAGACGTATTTTAGACTCTTGTGATCGGTGAACACTTCGAACTTCTCTCCATACAAATAATGTCTCCATATTTTCAGAGCAAAGACCACTGCCGCTAACTCTAAATCATGTGTCGGGTAGTTCACCTCGTGCTTCTTCAGCTGTCTTGATGCATATGCAATCACCTTACCGTGTTGCATTAGTACGGATCCCAATCCTGTACCGCAGGCATCACTATACACCACATACCCACCACTACCAGAAGGGATGGTGAGTATCGGTGCTGTAGTCAATCTAGTCTTCAGCTCATGAAAGCTATCTTCACACTGTCGTGACCAGATAAACTTCTCACCCTTTTTTGTCAGCTTCGTCATTGAGGAGGCTATCTTCGAGAAGTCCTTTATGAATCGCCTATAGTATCCAGCCAATCCAAGGAAACTGCGTATCTCGGTCACATTCTTCGGTCGAGCCCAATTTGTCACTGCATCTACCTTCGCTGGATCAACAGAAATACCCTTCTTAGAGATAATGTGTCCAGGAACATAATTTCTTCCAACCAGAATTCACACTTCGACAGCTTTGCATAGAGTTTGTGCTGCCTAAGTGTCTCCAATACGATCCTCAGATGCTCTCTGTGTTGTTCGGGGTTCTCTGAATAGATCAATATGTCATCAACGAAGACGATGACGAACTGATCCAAATAAGGCTTGAACACCCTGTTCATCAGATCCATGAATGCTGCAGGTGCATTCGTCAACCCAAAAGGCATAACCAAGAATTCATAATGCCCATATCTCGATCGAAAAGCAGTCTTCGGAATGTCTTCTTCTGCAACTCGTAGTTGGTGATAACCACTCCGCAAGTCAATCTTGGAGAACACAGAGGCCTTGGACAATTGATCAAACAAATCATCAATACGTGGCAGCGGGTACTTATTCTTCACTGTGACCTTATTTAGCATTCTGTAATCTATACATAATCTGATGGAGCCATCCTTCTTCTTCACAAAGAGCACTGGTGCACCCCATGGTGAAACACTGGGTCGGATAAACCCCTTATCTAAAAGTTTTTGGATTTGCTTCTTGAGTTCTTGCATTTCAGCTGGAGCCATTCGATATGGAGTTTTAGAGATAGGAGCAGTGCCCGGATGGAGGTCGATGCAGAAATCGATCTCCCGTCGTGGTGGCAATCCAGTGACATCTTCTGGAAAGACGTCCGGAAAGTCTCTAACTATTTTCATTTGTCGTGGGTCTGGAACTGGAGCATCTGTTTTCACGACACTAGCTAGATAACCTCTACAGCCTTTATGCAACATCTTCTGTGCCTTCATTGCAGAAATGATCACCTTGCCTTCCTTGCCAGTAGTGCCCTTCACAGTAGCCTTCGGCTTGCCTTGAGTACCAATGATAATCTTCTTTTGCTTGCATACTACTACAACATCGTGGTATGACAGTCAGTCCATACCAAGTATGACATCATAATCTGTCATGGGAATCACGATCAGATCTGCAGAGAAATTCTTGCCATCGATCGTCACTGGTACTTCTGGGACGTACTTCGTAGTGCAGAGAGTACCCATAGGGGTTGCCACACTCATGGAACATGTCATATCATGCAGAGGCAAATTCAAAGCCATAGTACAATCTTGAGAGATGAATGAATGTGATGCACCAGAATCAAATAATACTGTAGTAGGCATGCCTGCTATAGGTAAAGTACCTCTGATGACGTCGACGTCAGCTGGTGTAGTATCCGTTTGCATATTATAAACTCTGCCTTGCACCAAGGTATTAGCACTTCCAGCGCTACGCTGAGCTTGTTCCTCCCTTGCCTTCTTAGGACAGTCACGGATAAAGTGTCCCTGCTGACCACAGTGGATACAAGCACCTGTTCTTCGTCGGCATTCTCTTGGGTGAAATCTCCCACAATGTTGGCATGCTTTATTATTTTGCTGGGGCTGCTGCGGTGCCTGTCGCTGTTGAGGCTGAAATCATTTATTCATTAGTCATCATCATTGCATACATATAACTATTTATTTTACTTCTCACCTGACGATAAAATTGCTGCTGTTGTGGTGACTGGCGTGGCATGTTGCGAGGCTCATATGGCCTCACACGATTATCATGTCGGTGGTCCCTCCGGTTTGAACGCTTGTCATTCCACCTGTGACGACCATGCTCAAGGGTTTGTATAGGGGCCTTCCCTTTTTGTTCTTCCAATTCTCTTAAGTGGTCTCGCTCCATAGTAGTCGCTAGCTCTACTGCCTCCTTCAGATTTTGCAATTTTCCGGATAAGGTCTTGGACCTGATAGTAGTGTTTAAAACTTGAGCAAATTGGTCTGCCCTCTGCATCTCACTCATGCGCATGGTATTATATTTTTCCAGTTTTATGAACTGGAAGTGGTACTCAGCAACAGTCATCTTCCCCTGACTAAGTTGTAGAAATTCCCGCTGCTTTTGAATGCGATCATGCTCTGGGAAATAGTGTGCCTCAAACACCTCATAAAAGCTATTCCAGGGAATCACGTTCTGCTCTCCAAATTGAGTTGCTTTAGTACTTCTCCACCAATCAAGGGCTTCACCAGTCAGACGATTAGTGGCGTACAAGACCTTTTTGTCCTCAGCACAACGCATCGCGAGGAAAGTTTCTGTCATACTTATGATCCACCTCTCCGCCTTATCGAAATCACCTGTGCCGTCGAATTGTGACGGATGCAACCTCAAGAATTCTTGTAAGGTGTCCTGCGGTGGCGCTGGCATGAGTTGCACAATTGGAGGCTGCATCGGCCAAGGCTGCGTTGGCCAAGGCTGCATCGGCCAAGGCTGCCCTAGTGGAGGCTGCATAGGCAAGAACTGCATATGTGGAGGATAGACTGGTGGAGGCTGCACCGATGGAGGCTGGACCGGCGGTGTCTGCACTAGTGGGGGCTGGACCGGTGGTGTTTGCATCGGTGGAGGCTCCTGCGCCGCTGGAGGCTCAACTGGCGGTGTCTGCACTGGTGGCGGATGGACTGGTGGTGTCTGCGCCGACGGAGGCTCAACTGGTGGGGGCTGCACCGGTGGAGGCTGTCCAAACTCAATCACATTTTGATTCATCCCTTCCTGTTCAACATCGGTTACTCTATCACGACGAGGTCGACCACGACCTCTACTAGTGGTAGTGCGTCGTGGAGGCATCTACAATATTGTACATCATGGAAACATTTAATAAAACATTTAAATCATAAAAACATAACTTTCTTACTTGATTTAGCATTGGTTGGCGCGGCGACTTCTCGTGGCTCTTTGCACATGGATTACATACTTGACATTTCAGAACATAAGAATGTTCTGACTTTAGGCTCTGATACCTAACTGTAACGTCCCCGAAATGCACCATGCCACGTGGTCGAATACACTCCGGAAACGTTACGAGACGTGGCTTACGTGTACAATAATTTGACCAAAATAAGACTTTGACTGATCAACATAATAAAGGCATAATTGCGAAAGGAAAATAGTTATCATTTGATTTTAAAAAAGAGATAAAATAAAATAAAAAAATGAGTGCGGAAGTCTTAACAAGATAACATAACTGAGTCTCAAATAATATAAACAAAAGAGTTTGCATAAGATAATTATAACTCGATGAAAATAGAAAGGAAGCTAAAGAGACTCGATTTCATGTGCAAAGATCACCACGAGCTCGATCTGTCGCCTGCGCCATCATCTGTTTACTGGGACAGATTATTACCTGTGACATTGAATACACAGGGGAGGTGAACCTCCCTATGAGCATTGACGCCCAGTACATAATAGTCATATGACATATAAATAGTAATGACATCATAAATATAATAAAAAATGATAGAGTCATGTAGCCATAATTGGTGCGATAACATCATGATCAAGAGACATGACATAGAATGGCATAACAAATATGATAATATAATAAGTGTAACAAGAGTAGTATAATCATCATTAAAAGATCATAATATCATTGGGCATTGCCCATCATCATAATCATTATCATCTTTACATTTTCATTATGTTACACCTATTTTGGAGTATCTTTCGACTCCCTTTAATAGGGCCGGTGGAGTATCTTTCGACTCCCTTTTGGCCAGGGCGGAGAATCTCAACGCCTAATATGGGCCGGTGGAGTATCTTTCGACTCCCTTTTGGCCAAGTTGACCGTCGTCAACATAACATAAGAAGAGCTCTTCATTTAACATTTTTCGTCTTTTATCTTATTTATCCTATAACTATTTTTGAGATTTATTTAGATAATAAAAACATTGATTCCAGATAAAATCATTATATAAAGAGATCGAGAAGGGTGTTAAAATGATCAATTATAATGATACCTATATAATAACTCGACAGGTAATTAATCAGGACAAGTCAAAATAATTTAACAAGGATTTATAATAGACATCAGCATGGTTGATGGTTATTATATTATAAGATGAATGCACACGTATTATATAACATTAGAAATAATTGAATGATGAAAGATGATCGTTCATTAGTGTGTTAAAGATTCTATAAGGTAGCACAATATAATTACATGCTACAGTGCCGCAAGAATTATATAGCTGTAATACTCTAGAACATGGTGAGATACTTTATTACCGTATACTACGGTGAGGCTAATTGCATATTTTGGAAGCTAATTATTCCATTGCCTTGATTTAGTGCGATAGGCCCAATGTATTAACACATTGATGTGATGCATTTTAGTGCAATTTTGTCCTTTCTGGTTCCATTCCACATGAAATCAAAAAGCATAATAGGTGTTATGTAAACTAGCTAAGAAGCTACGTCAGTACCCATTTACAAAAATACTAGCATTTAATGCACACGTATTAAATGCCAAATGCACCTTATTATTTATATACATCATATCACCATGGGAAGGATTGGATGCGTGAAAGAAAACTCCAAAGTCCATTGATTACTGCACCCTTATGTTTTAACGCGACACACTTAAATTATAATATATATAAAAGTAGGCGAATTGATCTGGGCGATACCATTATTCTTCATAAGGTACATATGATAGATCGCATAAAACAAATCTTACTTTACCAACGTAAGGAGGGGTTGTGCAGACTAACTTATTTACAAAACCGTGTACCTTTCTTTCGAATGACAACACTCACGTCCTCGCTGTCTGACGTCTCTCGCACGATCTGATGTTTCTATCTCCCCTTCGACGTCCTTGCAAGCGATTTGCCTCCTCTTCCCCTAGCGCCGTGACGCCCAAATGAACAATAAACAATAGCAACACCTTAGTGGCTGTTTAGGTCTCGAGATATAAGGAGCTAGGCTTCGTGGGTGGTTACGAGACTTGGTCATTATCATTTTTTTTTTCAAATTGGCGGACGTTACATTAAGTGTTATATATTAAATTTGCCGAGCTTTGTAAAATTAAAAACAAAAGCACAAGTGATATTGGGTGATTTTTATGACAATTCATTTTAACTGGAGCAATCCACATGTTTTTCTCTTTCTTTTTGTCCATATGGTTATAATGTTATCAAGTTGACTATTACGCTCGTGGGGCGCCCTTGAATGATGTTAAATAATCAGATTTAAGATTCATCAATCTGAAAATGATTGCATACTTGTTTCATTGGTCAAAGGAATGCAGTATCTAACAAAAACACCTGCATCGGTTACGTAGTTTGAGACTTTCAATGCATCAATATGATCAGATTGTAAGTTGCATGTAATCTCCCAGCACCATCTACTTTTGCTGCTCACTGTTTCATTTTTGGTTGTTCTACCACAAGAATTTAAAGCGTACCAGAGCGTCTTTGAACGAGAATGAGTCGTTGATTTTGTACTGAATCGTTCAATTAGTCCTACTACTCAAAAGATATCCCTTCCACCATGTCAATTACTATTTTGATACAAGTTACAAGCAATGCACTGACCGGGCAATGTTCGTCATAGATAAGGTACTAACAACATTATTGGATCGACAAAATCATTCCTCATCTCATCAAATGTCAATTTTATTCTGTTGGTACAGAGTGTAAAAATGTTCCTCTCTGTTGATATCACAAAATAGCCTCTCAGTTGATATTTAAAACGCGGAAGCAACTGCCTTTTGGGAATCAACCATTCGAAGTACTTCTTCTCCCATCTTCTTGCATCCCACCAATGTCTGCAAGATAAGCACAAATCAGGCCATCAATATTTTGAACCCAGCACGTATAAGAGTTACCCAAAGAGAGCATTTACTAAAATTAGATCAACATTAGGAACTTATAAGCAATTGTTTTGAGAGCTTGATGATTTGTTGAATTACAAAAGTTGTTATCTACAAATTTTATAGCACTTTTTGTCCATACGAGCTGAGTAAAGGACTTCTAATTGAGATCCGAGAAGAAAAGCACATTTGTAGCAAATGCCAACGCATTCACTCTGGTTTTAAAAAAGTTCCATAGAGTTTCCTTGTTAGATCATTATGACTGAGATATTGGGGCCACCAAAGGACGGAAAACATAGCCACCTAAGGTAATAATAAAGAAATCTAAGATATGCCCTTCAGATTAGTTTATTCTGAGTCCAAACTGTGAGAACCAAGTCAATCCATGCAGCTTTTCCAGGATCATTAGCAATATGTTCATTTAACAGCTCATCCAGATCCTGACAAAGTTTGCACATTCTACTTCTTAACCCTCACAAATACTTCATATCCACAAGTACCATTTCTATGGTTTATTTGCAGACAAGATACTGAAATTGTGGCTGAAACTACTCACTACTCAGGATACACAAGGCTTTCGCCCTTTAGGCTATTTCTAATGTAATGCAGTGTAATGTCTCTAAGTGTATTACTACAAAAGTAATAAGTTTTTCGTATGAACGTGTAGAATAGATATTCAGAGAGATAATTACCATCCCATCAGAGTATATGTCACCAGTTCGGAACCCTTTGTTCAAAGTATCCAATACTGCGGTTTCAATTCTCCTAGCAGCTTCCTCTTCACCTAACCCATATCGCAATAGCATGGCAGCACTAAGAACAGTTGCTAATGGATTTGCCTTATCCTGCAATCAAGTTGTCAAATAAAAAATGGATTATGCCAAGGAAAATGCAGAGTTGAGGTAGGGGTTAGAAGATAGTGAATACAACCTGCCCAGCAATATCAGGGGCTGAACCATGGATAGGTTCAAAAAGTCCAGGACCCTACAAAATGACGAAAGATGATCCTTGCATTGATCAGTGCATAAAGACATTGAATATTACTTTTTCTTTTAATTACTGAAGATAGGAAACTGTATGCATACCGATTCACCAACACTAGCAGATGGAAGCATACCAATACTTCCAGTAAGCATTGATGCTTCATCGGACAGTATGTCTCCAAAGATATTATTTGTAACAATTGTATCAAACTGACAATTACAATGAAAATTATGAGCTCAAGGTGCTATATTAAATGTGAAAATGAGTTCTACAATTATGTTAACCCAACGTTTCAAATAATAATATGATCGGAATGACCTGTTTCGGATTTCGAATAAGCTGCATTGCTGCATTGTCGACATACATGTGGGAAAGCTCAACGTCAGGGAACTCAGAAGCCAACATAGTCACTCTTTTCCTCCATAGCATCGAAGCCTATGTAGTTTAAAGAGCATACAAATCCAATTATAGATGTTCATTGGAATAAACAGAACAAGTGTTGATTGTGGACTTAGCTAGCAGGTCATAAGAATGATGACTTAAAGCCTAAACATATTGAATAGCATAAATAAACAGTTATCTTTTCCAAAGAAACAGCACAACAGGGCATCATTTTCTTCTAATTATTATTGATACTCAACTCAGCTGATTATCATTAAAAACACATGAAATAGAATCTGACTCTTGTGTTTTTTGGGCATACTTAGCATGTGTCCATTGCATTCTTGGATGTCTCTTTCTTCTTTTGTTTTTGAGTAATCTTAGATGCCTCAATTTAAAGAGAATCGTTAACTAGGACACAAATGTTCAGAAACTTATGCATGGAGAATAGCGTAAACAAAATCACAAACAATATTATACAAATAGAATAATTCACTCATCCTGGTGTGAATAATATATTAATATTGGGAATAAAGAAGTTTACATATCATACATATTTCTCGGAGTGAATACCTCCAGAACATTTGCTTTGTCCACAGAACACAATTTCCCATGTCGCTTACGAGCAACTTCAAAGGCTACTCGTGCAATTCGATCAATCTGTGTAGAAAGATTGAGTATGCACGAGTTAAAGTACAGGTCAACAAATGTATACAATTGAGTATGCATGAGTTAAAGTACAGGTCAACAGATGTATACAATGCTACTCAAAACAAAAATCTGAATCCAGATTGCAGTACTAGTTCACAACTACTGAGGTTAAAGCTGAGTTCATCCATTACAACAAGTTATATTAACATATGAAACCTATGTAAGGGAACTTCAGAAATCAACCAATGGATAACGGTTTAATCTTTTAGCATTTAATCTACGCAACCTTATTTGTGAATCTACGCAAAGAATTTGTTTACATGGCTTTAATCATGGCTAACTAGTAAATAAGAGCAACCTTAACATTGCACAAAAAGGTGCACTCTAAGAACACCCCAAGCAAGATTGCAAAGGGACAGAGCAAGATATGAAAACAATTCCACAAATTCCATACCTCGGAGGTAGAATATACTTCAGTGTTGAAACCGATTTCCTCACCGATGTCATTGGTTCCAAAGCCTCTAGGTTTGCCAAAATAGATACCTGTAATTCCCAATCCAACATCATGAGTTATTCACATCGAGCAAGATATGCAATGGGATAATAGTAGCAAGTTGAATTCATAGGACATGTACCTCCAGTCAGTTCTCTTACAACCATGATATCAACTCCCTCTGCTACCTCTTTCTTCAGAGTGGAGGACTCAACTAGCTAAAATAAAAGAGATTGAACAACATTTAGGTTCAAGCCAGATAAGTGTCCATATTTTCTCTCAGATTATAGGAGTTCAATTCTTGCGTATGAATACACGTCATAAACCAAAAATACTGAACAATATTATGTTAATACCAATAGTATAACTTACAACCATTAGATTGACATACACATGAGCAATTTGGAATATGAAATTAAAGTGAGTGAGAAGAAGAACAGAGTTCTGCTAATACATCCGACATATGTTATATTTTCTATCCCTTCATTTCAATCTTTCATGATAGCTACAAATAACATTACTTGTGGCAAGACTGCGGCGGGCCTCAAGTTCGCAAACACACCAAGTCCCGCCCTGAGCTGAAGCAATCCAGTTTCTGGCTTCAAATGCTTCTCGTTCGCATCCCATTTGTATCTAAAATATCACTTAATCCACTACACAGTCCAATTTAACCAAGAACAAAACCATCTACGTTGACAGCCATACTAACCCTCCAATGGCTCCCAAAAGGACAGCATCCGACGCTTTGGCAACTGCGAGGGTCTCCTCCGGCAGCGGCACTCCGACAGCGTCCAATGCTGAGCCGCCGACCGGCATCTCCCGGAAAACGAACTCGATGCCTGCAAGAGAGAGCGAAAAGGATAGTCTCCATGAGTCTCTGGAGCCCAAATGAAAGAAGAAGAATCTTTGGCTTGCCTTCATGGGAGCCGGCGAGAGAGAGGACGTCCTTAGCGACGGAGACGACCTCCGGGCCGATGCCGTCGCCGGGGAGTAGGGTAATGCTGTAGCTCTTCGGTCGAGAAGAGACGGCAGCGGAGCAACGGATCCTTGCCGGCGACCGCGGAGGAGGAGCGGAGAGGCGGCGGTCAGGGATTAGGGTCTTGAACGGGCGGAGGGTGGCATACAGAGCCGCCATCACGTGGTTCTCGCGTGGAAAGGGAAGAGGGCCTTCGTAAGGCGGAGAGGAAATAGGATTGAATCTGGTCCTAAGAGACGTAATTTTATCGGGCTGCTGTAATATGTAAACATTTCGTTTCTTTTTTGTTTATTGTTTCACCGAAAGATAATTACGGGAAAATGTATTTTCTTGCGTTTAATAATAATAATAATACCATCTAAAAAATTGACATAAAGAAGCCATGAATATAAAATGAAAAATATTTCGTTTCAGACTTAAAAATTGAGTCAATTTTTTCCCACTTACTTGGATAAGTCACAACTTAGCCATCATTTCCTTCTCCATTAAAGGAAATTATGGTTATACCATATTTTTGCCAACTCCTGTGCTGTCCCGAAGATTTGCCCAAAGGACGAAGAGTATAGGAATGTTGTCACCCTTGACCCTTCAGTTGAAACACCACCAGTGATAGCATTTCCAGGGATCGCTTGACAGACAGTAGCAGTTGTCCATCACTTGATATAAGGGGGAAAAACGTTGATCTAGCAGTTCATATTAGTTCTCTTTTTTTTTTCTTGTCAAGAAGCAAGTAGTAGTAAAAGATTTTAACAACTTGCTCGGATTTTCTTACCAGATTCATCTTGTATGATAATGTGGTAAAAGGAAATGCTTTGTGAGATATGGATACAAAGTCTAGAGAATGTCGAACACACAAGAATCAAAGCCAGAGAAGAATTCAGGCTTCGCTAAGTAATCAGATGACCTTAATTGTCTGAAGTAAGCGGTTTTTTGAGCATACAGCAACGGACCGTTGCGGCCCGCGTTTGCCATCAACTCAGGAAAAGAATTTACAATGTCAATGAAGTAGTCAGGGAAATCAAACGCACTGGACTGATCCAACCTTCATCATTTAAAATTTCCATTGCAATGATGTTTGACACCATTGCTGTAGGTTTCCTTGTGCAGCACAAGAGCCTTGCTTGTTCCCCAGATGCGGATCGTGCGGTCGTCACTGGCAGAGGCAAACATGTGAGGGTTCGATGGGTTCCAACTGACACTGTTCACAGTGCCAGAATGACCAGGCAAAGATCCAATGAGATTTCCAGTGCCTCGGTGCCAAATGTAAACCTGATAACACAATAATTGCAAAATTATAAACCACGCCAAGTAGGAAACTGGCATGCGATATCCTGTACACAAGCGAGAAAAGTAAAGTAAAATCCATGGAGAATATTAGACTTTAAAAATGAAATAAGTCACCATTTGACTAGAGCCAGAGAGCCGCATATAAAAGTATACTTGTTTCGTATCTGAGTATCTTGATGATATATTGACCAAATTACTCAAAGAGAAAAACCCACCAAGTATATTTGTTGAAGAACCTATGATGGAATTCACTATGAATAGGGAGGAATACAGCCCAACTTTTGAGACCCATCGTGTAGATGTTATACTTTATAGATGTTATACTTTATGTCACTTGAGGCATCAGAGCTGATAACTAAAATGCCACTCTTTTAGTTTATCATACTTTTGCCAGGGTATAAAAGGACGTCAAGAGTAATTCTTGTAAATAACAGATGAACCCAGAAACCATATTAGATACCTCAAAGCATCAAAAGACAAACTGTCCCTCATCCACTCGAAAGCAATTCTGTTCTAGATATGTCAAGAGTAATTCTGTTCTAGAAGCTCAATTATATCTTGGTACGCCCAAGTTAATCATCCATTTTATTAAAGGTTGTTATATTACAAAAATGTACAGACAAACTTAATCCCTCATCCACTCACTCACCATCTTCTCACCCATTGCTACAATATTCTCAACATATAATCTCTCACCCCTAAAAATACATTCATTATGTTGGATCCAAATAGGTTAAACTCCTCCATAGATCACGCAGCGGAAAAAGAGAATGCATGGTAGTGCAGATACCTCTTTGTTAAAATCCAACAAGGGAGACTAAAGTTTATAAGTATCGGTTATGCGCATATAAAGGGAGCTTAGTTCTACAATGATTTTAAGAAAGCCAGCAGTTCCATGGGTAGAGACTATAATACTAATGTGAGTAAAAAGTACTGCAAACAAATCTTAAAAAATGAGTTACAGCAATAGTCCTTTAAAAAAAAGAAAAAATAGTAGTCATAACTCAATATACGTTTACACTTTGAAAAGATTTTAGTAACCGCATACCTTTGAATCTTCACTTCCACTGACAATAAAAGACTGATCAGATCCTCCAAAACAAGATCCTATCACCATTCGAGTCCGTTTGTGACCTTTGTACTTAGTAATAAGTTTAGGTTCATCTTGTATACTCCACAAATGAATCTCCTGGTTTAAAAGATTAACAAGCAGGTGTGTGTCATCCCTAGATACTGAAAATGAAATAATTGTCTGCTGCTCTTCTATCAGCTTCTCCACCTTTGTTTCCCTATTTAGCAACAAGATTACAGTTTCTTTGCTTATGATTAGCTTTCCATCTTTCGTGATACCAACGTCAAAGTTCTTACTCGGTCGTGGTCCTTTCCATGAATCCAATTCTTTTCCATCTAAATCCCAGAAATAAATAGTCTTATCTGTGACACTAGAAAATATTTGTGTCCCATCAGGTGACCAGCCACATGAAATCACACCGAAACCAGTTTTTTCATAGACATGAAGGCATTCCCCTGACTTAACATCCCAACGCCTAACTGCTTCCTCCTCTCCACATGTTAGAAGCTGGCTGTCATCAGGACTCCAAGCAACCATAAGGACCGGCTTCTGATGGCCAATTAGCTTGTGCTTAAAAGTGAGGTCACCTCCATGAACCTATGTGCAGGTCACATTAAATTTACTTTAGATAAAATGAAGTTAATCCCAGTTATGGAAGTTTAGTCTTATCCTGTAAAACAAATTCTCCTGTATCTACGGAATTCTATTACCCTAAAAAGATGTACGCATTTAGCAGTAATATTGAAGAGAATTCATAATACAAGGAACAAGGAACGAAGAATATATTCAACACATCAATTGTATAGGCTCCAGAAAACATTAAATACACTGGATCAATAAACATTATATTACAAGTATGATCACATGTAATCACAATTATGTCTCCAAAATTTTTTACTCCATCTGATTGTTTTAAGACCAGTATTTGCTGCCAAATCATCACTACTGGACTGCCATTTTTTGCAAATAATTTTTGCTGTACAGTTTAAAAAGAACTTCGCATTTGACAATGGCAACGAATATGTCTGTGTCTGGAAGGAGCAATAATGAGTTTCCATAAAGAAGCTTATGTTAATACAATATTTGAAAAGGACATGCAATATGATTTTTCAGGGAAAGCATTTGCCATATTTTTTGATGGGGGAAGTGTGTGCAATATGATAAGTACAATATGTTCATGGCAAAAATTCTATGTTGCTGGGATTGCTCGTAGGACAATCCAATAAGAAAATACCATAATCTTTTAAGTACAAAAATCAAGAAATAAAAATATCCATCCTTCATTACATGTACAGTAAAATGACACAGTAACAAAATACCGTAATGTTTTAAGTACAAAAATCATGAAATAAAAGTATCCATCCTTCATTACTTGTATAGTAAAATGACTATGTAATGTATTAAATGTACTTTATCATCATTAACTCCAGAAACACAGAATACATTGCATCACTGTGCATAGTCCATATGGTAAAGGAGACTATAGGTTCCATATTAAAAATGAATATGCTAAACATGTTGCAGCTGGAAGTTATCATTTGCGAGAGAGTTTCATTTATGATAAAGAGAGGGATGATGGGTCGAGTCTAATAGTCAAATGACATATCAACATCTATTGAAAAGTCTCAACAAAACATATTACCTCCCATATAATTGCAGACATATCATTTGATGAAGATGCCAAATACTCTCCTTTGTTTGAGAACTTTAAAAACCATACTTCACCTTGATGTTCAAACAATACCTATGTTCAGATATAACAAAACATTGAGATCAAGAGAATTACAATTCTGAAGAATTTCATTCAAATATAGTTGGCAAAGGAAAAATAGGGAAAACAGTCGCATGTCTAGACTAAATGACTACTCCTTGGGCCTAACCTGTGTAGTAAGGAAATGCAATTGCTCTTTCCCGCAACAATGGTCAGTGTATAATGAGAGACAACCATCAAGACAATTGTGGAAAGCACAAGTTTCTCTTTGCACATTTAGTGCCTGTTCCACCAATTCTAATAGTCTGTTCTCAGGTATCATGATGCTTGGGGGAAGCATCGTCTTCAATTCCTCAAGAAGTTCTAATCGTGCATTTGAGGTCCCCATGCCAAGTTTAGCAAACCCAGACAAATGACACCTTGAAGGAGAAACAATGCAACTAGCAAGTTCATGCAAGCGCTTTGTGTTATTTCCAAGAGGAACCATCTCATGTTTCAGTGTATCAAGTGCATCCATGTATCTATCCTTCTCCAAAAGTTCAAAATATTTATGTTCCAATATCAAGAAGGATGCAGATTTCAGAACATTTTCATCCAAAGATCCTATCTGATTCAGTGTGACCACACTATCCTTCCAATTTCCATCAAGCACTTGTTTCCTGAAAATATTCAACGTGGAAGAATGCAAGGATATTCCAGACTCTTCCTCCAAAACTGCTCCACTTCTCTCGTAACCAAGAGAATTAAGGGCTTTAGTAATGATCCTTACGAACTCAATCCTCTTAATAATGCCTTTAGAACCAATAGTATCATCTTGCCCTTGGGATGGTAAAGGCTTGGCCATTGAACCACCCAAAGGAGCAATCGGATCTAAAATAGATGAAATATTTGAGACACACTCAAATCCTACTGAGGATGCTTTCACACGTTTCGAGGGTGGCTCATCATCTTCTACACTTCCCATGAAATGCCAGAATCATCCCATATAGGTCAAAGAAATAAACTATAAATTCTAGGCAATATGAACCCAGCTTCTTTGAAATAGATGGCAAAAAGATTCCTGCATGTGCAATTAAAAAATGTAGTTAGGCCCCAAAATCAGTATGCATCTAGATTACACAAATGTTTATTAAGCAGAAGCCATAAAATAGAGAGAACAGAAAACATAAGTTTTGGCTCCCATGGTTGCCACATTCATAAGAATATAAATCAATTAATTTCGTTTGCGCCTAGGTCGCTACACTCCTATGAAAAATTTAACTATGACTAAATGGTTCTTCCTGAGATTACTCATTGTGCTGCTCACCGCTGGAATCATAAGAATCATCTAAACTGAAGAATAACAAATCGACCACAAGCATGGCTGGAACCTTCTTCATCAACAGAAATAACAAGAAGCAACTACCGAAATTCATCATTCCTCAATCAGAAAACTTTAATGCTTCCTTGCCACGACAACAGCAGTGAAAGAAGTCACATCCGAGTGGGAATTAGTTGTCACGCAATCAACCAGAAATGTGAAACAAAGGCAAGTGTCAAAATGATCGGTTCTTGAGGAGTTAAAGACTAAGGTTAAATCAGTAGTAACCATCAAGATTTGCAGGGGCAGCCAAATTTGAAGGAGTAAAGTTTGTCTAAATGGTTCTTCCAACAAAAAAGTTCACTAGTCCATATTCCTCTAACGCAGTGTGAAATTTTTCTGCACCACCTCTCGGAGGTCCCATCCACGCAGCAGAATCCTAATCGGATACACTCCAACCATCCATGCCTACAATATTATCTAATGCAAAACATCAAAAGCATCAAATTCTGCTTCCTGCAACAAAATCCCACCAACGATCGCAAGAAACTGCAGCAAGCAATCGCATCATCCAACTCAAGAGACATACAATTCGCCTAGTGAATTCAAGAAATTAGCATCAAAGAACACGGAAAACAGGATCAATACCAAAGTCTGCCGCCTCCAGGAGTGTCAAACGATCAAAGAACCACCCGCAGATCCAACAACCGACCCTGCCCCAATTTAGGCACAGCTTCGAATGCCTTCCAAAACCACACAAGAATCTGCCGATTCCCCCACCGAAAACCTGCGATTGGGGTTCCGCGGCTCGATACTGCCCCAAAGCCTGGAATCCAAAGGAAATCCGAAGGGCCTTTGGATTGGAATTGGGGCGAAGAAATAAGAAGAGTAAAGAGGAGGAGGAGACGACGCGGTGCTTATAGAAGAAGGGACATGCGAGGTTGGGGCGGGGGTGAATTGGTCGGTTTTTATATGGAGGTGTTGGAAGCCAACGCACAGCAATGAGATAGAGGAAGCATGAGAGAGGAGTGGAGAGGAGAGAGAGAGGGAGGTAGTGACTTCTTGGTCTCTATCTCTCTCATATTTTCTTTCCGGCAGAATTCTCCCTCTCTCTCTTTTATTTCTTTATAATTTTTTACCTTGCAGAAGGAAGCCATTGAAATGGCTTCATCCGTGCCACAACAATGAGAATTACCTTTTCTTTCTTTACTATAAATTAATCTGATCAAAGATTGTTAATAGCAAAGTTTTATTAATGCAATCAAATTCGATCATGTCACGTGGTAAAATTTTCTTTCGTGCGTACTTTGACTCTTTCATCGATCAAGATGAAAAGAATGACATATAAGAAAAAGACCTAATAAATAAAATATTATGATAAACGAAAAAATTTGGAAGTTAATATATAAAAGTTCATGTCATAATACAACTTAAGAGGTTCCATATATCATTCAAATACAATTTGGTAATGTAAAGAAAAGAGACTTCATCTAAACTTTACGATACTTCACTTTTAGGAAATATCATTGTAAATTCACAAATGTGTAGCTGCCTAAATCATGAGCCAGTGGGGAATCTGTATCGCAGTTGGTGTCCCGTCGAGCAAAATGATCTCACTCAAGGTGAAAACATCCGTAGGAAATGTCAACATAGAGTGTCTCGCATAAGGCTGTCACAAGCTCCTATTTAGGTAGGCAATGGTAGCCCTCGTCTTTTATCTTATTAATCATGAGCCGCTCTTTCGATCACTTGTACCAATTAAGGTTCCAGATCATAAATTCATATCAATCGGTATCAATCATGTGGACAGAAACTTGTTAAATCAGGTTGTTTATATTAAGGTCATATTCTCTTTGTTCACATTGAGATTGAGATTCATGCAGCGGTTGTCCGAAGGTCGAAACGTCGTTTGATTGAGATTCATGCAGCAGTTGTCCGAAGGTCGAAATGTCGTTTGATTGAGATTAATGTAGCGGTTGTCCGAAGGTCGAACGTTGTCCGAAAGAGGTTCGGATGCCCGTTTTGTCTATGTTTCGATCGATAAAAAATGGTTTGGTTGTCCGTTCTGAGTTCATCTTTCGACCGTTCGAAGGTCATATGTGAATCGATCGATTAAAAAATCATTCATTTTAGCATGAGGAGGGCTTCAAACTTTTGATCGCCCGAAATTGGACCGATCATCTGCTGGAACTAGGTATATGTTCCTTGATCGATCGAAGGTAGTTCTCCATCCACCATCGGAAGCTTGTTTGGCATGAATATTCCAAATCAGTCACCCAAAATGATTTTCAGTCGATCTGATTATGCCTTTTCATTTCGCTAGCTTCAAACTATTCGATCATAGTCATTTTGAGGGTTGGCATGACCATGGCGACGTCCAAGATTTTTGGTTGAAATTTTAGGGGAAAATAATACTAAGCATCTTAAACAATTCAGGCATGATCTATAGCCATTTAGACATCAAATAGCAGATTAAAAATATGCAAAATCATGCATTCATGGAGATTTAGGATTCATCCCTAAAACATCAAGAACATTATAAAACATGAGACCCTAGCATATAGATCTAAACATGATAGATCAAGAACATGAATCATATATAAATCTTTTCGAATCTGATACATAATGCAACCCTCAATCCAAATCATCAAAAGAATTAGAGTGCTTTTAGATCTCTCAATTTAAGCATACAAGCATTGAGCGGGGAGAGGGGGTTTGTATCCCATTTACTTGCCTTGATAAATCCCTAGTTGATTCTCCTTTCTTCCTCTCCTTCCTCTTCCTCTTTCTCCTTGTTCTTCATATTCTCCTTTTTCAAGCCCTAACTCTCAAGAGTTCAGAAGGAGAAAAGAGGTAGATAGGGAGATCTACATCTTTATATAGGGAAGGCCATGAGTGTTGGAACACAAAGCACCAAGAGATGGGGTGAATTGATGTTAAACTAAAAATACCAATTTTACGAAAATCATGACAGAAGCTTAAAATAGATTCGTCAATCTTTAAACCAACACAATAGCAATCAAATCACATGCATAATAGAGTAGCAAGGAAAGAAGAGAGAAAAATAAACACAAAATGCATGGTGATTTTTTAATGAGGTTCGGCCACACCTTAACCTACGTCACGGCTCTGACTTCTCAATCTCGAGACCATTGAATATTTCACTAACACCCTTCCTTAGTTCCAAATGAAGTAGGAAGAAATTCTTTATAACTCTTGCATTTTCTCTACTTCAAGTGGTAATGCACACCTCTACTACTCGAAAGCTATCACCTACATTTTTTTTGCTCAAGAGGTAAGACACAACATCTTTTCACTCAGGAGCTAAACAATTTACAATATCATAAGAACATTTATTAATCTCTCTTTTACAATTTGGAACCTCACACAAAAGTAATAGAAAATAAATGAAAGATTTGCAACTTTGAGCTCAATATGACTTCTTCGATGAACACAAGTGTTTGTCTATATTTTTCTAGGAAGTATTAGTCTTCTTAATGTGTTTTGGACCCCTTTATAGACTAGAATATTCCTCATAGCTGTTAATATTCAAAACTAGCCGTTTTGTACTTTTCTGCACTGAAACAGGCGTCCGTTTGAGTTTCGGACATCCATTTTGAAGTAGCCATTGAAATATAGCTATTATAGTCAACAAACGAGCGTCTGTTTTGTGTTTTGAGCATCTATTATAAAATCATGAAGTTTCGAATATTTGTGGTCATTGCGCCAACAATTTTGGGCATCCGTTTTATCTCCAACTGTCTACCAAAAGATTTCCAATTATCCATTTTGTATCTAATAGACCTGCACTCTTTTATACATTACTTTTTGCACAGTTATCCAAATGAGATGATTTTTTATTCTATAGAAAGCTAACAAAATTTTCTACAATGTACATATTAATCATTAATTCAAAATCTAATGAGAGAATAGTCGAATATTAATTCAATTTTCAGTACATAAAGTTGTCCACTTCAAATTAAACTTTTTAGACATTTATTCTTTTATACATATCTTTCATAGGAGTATTCAAATGAGATTATATTTGATTATATGGAAAGCTAACAACATTATCTAAAACTTCATGTTTATCTCTTATCCAAAATTTATTAATAAAATACTCGAATATTAAGTGCAAGTATAGCTCATAAACACATGAACTTCAAATTGACCTTTTTAAGCTTCACTTGTTTAAACATAATATTTTATGTGGTTGTCCAAATGAGGTGATTCTTTAAAAAGATAAGAGAATTATCCATAACTTTTATATTCACCTCTTAGTGTAAGTCTCATGGTAATATGGACAAATATTAATCGAAAGTTTAGTGCATGAAGTAACTCATTCCTATTTAAACTTTTTCCCTATTTAAAATATAACTCTAATCATTCGATATTTGTATAATCAAAATATAATTATATCGAGCATAAAAACTTTTTTTTTCAATAATCTTTTCCTTTTTGATGAAGACAAATCGAGAAATATGAAAAGTATATAAGTTGGGAAGGAAAAGATATCAAAGTCAAATTTTTACTTCCCCTAAAACTAAACTTTCCTTACGGTGGTAGATATGCATATAAGTCTTAATTGTAAGATACTTTTCATATAGAGTATTCATGAGATCCACATAATAATTTAGGTGAAATATAATTTCTTCCTATATAAATTTTCTCTTATGTTCTTGTTGTATTTCTCTTATATTTCTTCGCCTTTTGTTTTATAAAAAAGTAATTTGTATATTAAGCATAAGTATGAAACAAATCTTAACTCCTCATTAATCATGTCATCTTTCTAAAATTTTCATTCTCCCTTTTTTCCATACAAGAAACATTATATAAAATGTCACAAGGAGATGAAACATAAATTTTCATTCTTTTGTTTTATCATAAAAAATGTTTCAAGTATAACATCGTGTAATAAATAGAATAACTCCCCTATTTCATGAATTGTTCATTTGACCAAAATATGAAATTGAAATTAATTAGAGGTAATGAATAACACAACTCTCAAAAGCTTATATAATGAATCAAAATATTGCATAAAACTTTGACATAATAATGATATGTCAAATTTAAATATAATTGTATAAAATAGACTAAGGTTTGACTAGATGACAAATGATCTTTAATAAATTTTTATTTGATAATCATATTAGAAGTGAGTGAAAGAATTAATATTTCAAACTTTTGTACAAGCTCCCTCTATCATTGTGGCTATTCTTTTGTCACAAGATAATAATCAATATTAGTGACTAGAATGCAAGAAGTGAAACTAAAAAAGTATTCAAAGTTTGGTCTATGCATGCTCCCCCTTTCTTAAAATGATGGTACTATTTAAAGTAATGAATGAGATATGAATACATGACATGATAATTTAAAATATGTCAAAATATTTAGTAAAGATGATCATATAAATCAATTTTGATTGGAGTTGTTTATAAAAAGTTGAAAATTATCTCCTTAATAATATGTTTCATTTCAAACAAGTGCATAAGCATAAAGTTTGACAATTAAATGTCTTATGAAATAATTTTCAAATGGCACACTAATATGATCAATCATTTCATTCCAACTTAATTTGTCAAAAATCATAATGTGCATGTATACTCAAATGACATAGTGTAACAAGTCAAAATTCATAATAAATTTATACACATAAACCTCATAACATAATAGTTATACTAAAAATTATACCAAACATATTTGTCATAGTCTTCTTTATAGATAAACAAAAATTATTCAAGTTTAGAAGGCTTAACAAATAAATTTACATGTGTCTTTTCCTTTTCCAAATCAAAAGAATGATTGTGATAATAAGCATAGCAAGGATAAAAAAATAAGCATATAATTTTCTTTTATTTGACATGTGAACACCATAGATTTGGCAAGCATATTATCACAAGTAAAAAAAAGTTATTATGGATTAATTTGAAAATTCTCCATAAAAATTCATTTATAGGCATTCAAAAGATAAATTATTATCACAAAATTATGACTTCTTTTTTTAGAATCATATAGCATCAAATATCATCAACAAAAAAGGATATGGTAATTAAACTTCAACCAATCAAAGTAATTTAGTGTTTACCACTCATTTTTCAAACATATGATTTATTTATACTTTAAAATCATAGGCATCATATAAATGTATTGAATTACAAATATCAAGATACCAGGTACTACATAAGATTCATATAAATCAAGTCTACATGCTCAATGTCAAAATCAACATATTTTGAGTGTGAAAGTTATATATGCGTACAAACTTTAGTATTGATATAAGTTCCCTTATTATGCTAAATATAATTTCCATATGAAATTAGCATGGTACTTCAAAAATGTTAACTTAGCAATAATCATGCACAATTCAATAGACATATTCTCATTAAGTATAATAACCAAAATGAATAATATAGGCACTTTCAAGATTAGAAGAGCAAGATAATTGCAAAAGGATTCTAATCAATTATTAAATCATGCATACATTATGACAAATTCAGGAAATAAATATGTATGATATCAAAATATGTTCAAATCTTCTTTTTCAAAATATACGAGTCCGATGTACTCTTATCTTCAATGAGCGGTCCAACATTCAATGCAGGGCGAAAGCATATGGTTACCTGGCTGGTTAAATGGTGTTAGTGAGAATAGTAATTCACTCTTCTTAACAATAGGTCTTGGGGATTTTTTGGTTCATCATGCAATTGCTCTAGGTTTGCATACAACCACATTGATTTTATTAAAAGGTGCTTTAGATGCACGTGGTTACCACAAGCTTTATACCTTCACTTCATTTCAACTTTATTTTTTTTTTCTTTTCATGTGATGCATACCAAAACACATGTCTCTTCACTTTACTTGAAACTTTGTAATTACTTATGAAGCACACCTACAAAAAAAAATCATTTGCATTTAGGTACCCAGATTAGTTGGGTCCAACATTATTAGTTATAGTTCATTTTGAAATCTCCATCATTTTCATGCCCATATTTATAGAATTCTTAATTTTGCATTCAAAGGTATAGTGACCATGAACACCACAATAATGACAAGTAGTAGATGGTCTAATGCATGAACATATCTCAACTTTAAATAATCATGATGAAAAACATGAGATTGTTTAACATTAAAAGAGCGATCATAAGCATGTTTACTCATCAAACAATAATCATTATCATGCTTTGATTTTGAAAAATAAAAATATTTCAAATAATATTTTTTTATGTTTTTAAAATTTTTCCTCAAGTTAATTTCCTTTTTCATTAGAATTTGCAAATATTTTAATAGGCTTTTGAACATTCCTACTATTTTTTCAAAAGCATAACAATTTTATCATGTAAAGCATGTTTCAAAAATCTTTTGTAGTTCATTTTGTAACATAATCAACTTTGAGTTCTCTACCTTCAAAACTTCATAATTTTTAATTGTCAAGGAGAGTGAGTCAATTTGCTTTATCAAAAGTTCATCTTTAATTGCACATGCATCATTTTCTTCTTTCAAATTTTTAATCAAAGTGACCAAATTTGCTTTTTCACATTTCACTACATAACAACATGTACAAACTTGAGAAGAAGAATCAAGGAATTCATTTCTTTCCTTTTTCAAAATATCAAAGTCATTTTTCATTATATGAAAATCATTTATCACTATTTCATTTTTTCTTTTTAAGAGCAAGATATTTTTTTGGATTAAGGAAGAAACTTACTTATGTACATCAAAATTAATAGCATCATTATTATCACTATTAATACTAGAGCAATAAGAAGTGTTGGATGATAACTCATCATCCTCGCTTTTTGCCATCAAACATAAACCTAGATCGGACATTGTGGATGATGAATTATCAGTTTTTTCTTTGTCCACATTTGATGTGCTCTTTTTATCAAAATTCTTCCCTTCACATCTATCTAATAAAATATGTCAAATCTCATGAGAAGTGAATCAATTAGAAATAAGATTCGTGCCATAAGAATCTAAAGAAGATTAAAAGACATTTTTGATGTTGTAGTCAAAATTTTCAATCAGCATTTAAAAGTCATCATATTCAAAGAAAGAAAAATTGAACCATCATTTAAAATTTTTCAAAATAATTTTTTATAATTTTTCACATGTCAAAATCATTTGAACATAAATAAGCCTTCATTCTTATTTTCCAAAAATCAAAAGAGTAGTCTTGAAAACTCGGTGGGTCGAAAATGGCAGATTCTTTTTCCCAAAAATGGTGGCATGCTCTAAAAGATTAGTAAATTTTTAAAATAAGAGCAATATTATATACCAATTGTTGGATCACAAGGTACTAAGAGGGAGTGTGAATTAGTGTTAAACCAAAGATATCGATTTTACGAAAATCACCCGAAGCTTAAAATCGATTCCTTAATCTTTAAACGAACACAATAGCAATCAAATCACATGCATAATAAAGTAGGAAGGAGAATGGTAGTGAAAGACATATATAAAATGCATGGTGATTTGTTGATGAGGTTCGGCCATACCTTATCCGATTCATTAACATTCTTCCTTCATTCCAAATGGAATAAGGAAGAAACCCTTTACAACTCTTGCATTTTCTTCGCTTCAAGAGGTAAGGCACACCTCTCCAACTCGAAAGCTATCACTTGTCTTTTCCTCGTTCAAAAGGTAAGACAACATTTTCACTAAGGAGTTAAACAATTATTACAATATTACAAGAATACTTCAAATCTCTCTTTTACAATTTTAAAACTCACACCAGAGTAAGAGAGAAAAAGAATAAAATTTGCAATTTTGAGCTAAATATGACTTATTGGATGAACACAAGTGTTTGTCTATTTTTTTTCTAAGAAGTCGATCTGTTTGGATTGAGGAATATCAAGGGATGGGGTGGAACATGGGGGAATGAAATTAGTTAAAGCATGTTTGGTTACATTTTTTATTTAAGTTAAGAGGGGTATGGTGGAATAGCTAAGCCCTTCAAACACCACATTTTTCACTCCACCAAATTGGTGAAATGAGGAGGAATATATTATTTTAGACCAAATTAACATCTTTCCATTTTTATTATCAAATAAAAATATTTCTCTTCTTACCAAATTAAACCACCTCTCTCTCTTTCTCTCTCATTGATATATTATCTTTTTCTAATATGAATACATATTTATCTATCATTTTTTTATTTTAAAAGGGTAAGAATGACTTTTTAGTAATTAAAACTTTCATCCTGCATACCATCATTTTTTACATCTTACTATCCAAATATGGACTTTCTAATGATACACCACACTCTACCATCCCATCCCTCACTATACCACCCCATTTCACCCCTTCATTAGTTAATTGCCAAACAGACCTGTCTTCTTAATGTGTTTTGGATCCCTTTTATAACCTTCAATCTTTCCCATAGCCGTTGGTACTCAAGACTAACCATTATGTACTTTTATGCACTAAAATGTATGCCCATTTAAGTTTTGGGCGTTTGTTTTGAAGTAGTAGTTGAAATATAACCGTAACATGCAATAAACGGACATTCATTTTGTGTTTCAGGCATCCCTTATTAAAATCCTGAAGTCTCAAACATTTTTTGTTGTTGGACCAACATTTTTTAGCATCCGTTTTATTTCCAGTGGTCGATCGAAAGATTTTTTATCGTTGTGTCATAGGTTTGCACTCTTGTATACATAATTTTTTACATAGTTATCCAAATAAGATTATTTTTTTATTATATGAAAAGCTAACAAAATTTTCTACAATATTGGTATTCATCACTACTCCCAAATCTAATGACAACGTTGTCTAATATTAATTCCAAGTTCAGTGAATAAAATTGTCCATTTCAAATTAAACTTTTAAACCTTTACTCTTTTATACATATCTTTTTATAGGACTATTCATATGAGATGATATTTGATACTATGGAAAGCTAACGTTATCTCTTATCTAAATTCTATTGATAAAATAATCAAATATTAAGTGGAAGTTTAGCATATCAACTTCAAATTGAACCTTTTGACCTTCACTTATTTAAACATAATTTTTTTTATGGGGTTGTACAAGTGAGGTGATTCTTGATTCAAATAACGAGGGTTTAGCCCAAAAACCAAATTACGCCTAATTAAAAATTTGAGATGTTACATCCTCCCCGTCCCCAAATGAAAATTTATCCTCGAATTTAAAAATAACTTAGAACACTTACCGAAAGTCTTGAAAACTATTTTTTTTCATTTCTTCTTCTAGTTTTCATGTTGCTTCAATTTTATTGTGGTGTTTCCATGCAACCTTAACCATCTTCAATGTCATGTTCCTCAGACGATGCTCACCATATTCTAATATCTCTGTAGGATACTATTCATAAATGAGGCCTTCTTTAATGATTGACTCCTCAATTACCAACACATGTGAGTTATCATATGTATACATGTGAAGCATGGAAACATTGAAAACATTGTAGATTCTAGCATATGAAGGAGGCAATGCCAACTTTTATATTCCTTCTTCCACCTCTTTCAGAATCTCAAATGGTCCGGTGTATCTAGAAGCCAATTTTCCCTTCCTTCTAAACCTCATGACTCATTTGGTATGAGATATCTTCAACCTTGCATGACCTCCAGCTTCATGTATTTGTTCCCTTCTCTTCTTGTATGCATAGGTTTTCTGACGACTTTGACAGCATCCTTTCCTTGATCAAATCTACTTTCTTTACATACTTCTCTACTAGCTCAGGTCTTCCTAACATACTTCCTTCACAAACTACACTTCAACATGTGGAAGACCCGCAAGGTCTTACATACGGTGCCTCAAATAGTGCCATCTTGATGGAAGAGCGGTAGTTGTTATTATAGGCAAACTGAGCCAAAGTGAGGTGATCATCCCAGCTGCCTTGCCAATTTATGGCACATGCTCTCAACATATCCTCCAAAGTTTGGATTGTTTTTTCACTCTGTCCATCACTTTGAGGGTGAAATGAAGTGTTGTAATGTACTCTTGTGTCAAAATCATGTTACAACCCTCCTTAAAATCTCGTTGTAAATCTGGAGTCTTTATTTGATACAATGGAAATAAAAATCCCATGAAGTCTTATGATCTCATCCACATACAATTGTACCATACTTGCAACTAATTGTCTAGGTAAGAAGTGAGTTGATTTGGTCAATCTATTCACGATGACCCATAAGGCATCATGATCTTTTTGTATCCTATAGATACCTACAATGAAGTTCATTGTGATTTCCTCCCATTTTTACTGAGGTATGGGTAATGGGTTCAGCAATCCTATGACTTCTAGTGCTCAATCTTGGTTTATTGGTATACCAAACATTTGGAAACAAACTTTATTATCTCTCTTCTCATGTCCTTCCACCAAAATGTCATTTACAAAACTTTGAACATTTTGGTGGTTTCAGGATGGATAGCATATTTTGACACTCAATCAAAATTTCTTCCTTGAGCACTTTATCTTTAGATAACCACAATCTGCCTTGGAACCTAATGGACTCATCTTCATCACACTTATAGTTTGGATGTCATCTCTCACATAGAGCTTTCATGTATTTGTGCTCTGAATTCTCCTTTTGTGCATGTGTAACCCTTGCTACCAAATTGAGCTGCATGGCACAATGCATCATTAGCTTTCCTTATGTGCTTTCTTCAATTATAGTCCATTTATAGACCCTCAGACATGCTACTGACCCTTTTCACTTCTTGCTTAGAGCATCTGCTACTGAATTGGCCTTCTCTGAATGATAAAGAATATCAAACTCATTCAAAAACTTCAGTCATCTTTTATGTCTCATGTTGAGTTCCTTTTGAGAGAACACATACTTGAGACTCTTGTTCTTAGTATACATTTCAAATTCTTCTTCATACAAATAGTATCATCATATTTTCAATGCAAACACCACTACTACCAGTTCTAAGTCGTGAGTGGAATAGTTTTACTCATGAGGCTTGGGCTATCTTAAGGCATATGCAACCAATCTTCCATGTTGCATCAATACACGGTCCAATCCACTCCACTAGCATTATTGTACACCGTACAACCTTTAACTCATGTTGGAATTATTAGAATTTGTGCACTAGTTAGCCTCTTCTTCAATTTCAAAAAATTATCTTCACACTTCTGTATTCAATTGAACTTTTTCCTTTTCCTGACCAACTTATTCATCGGAATAACTACCTTGGAGAAACCCTAAATGAACCTTTTGTAGTAGCCGGCTAACTCAAGAAAACTCTTGGTTTGAATCACTGTCTTTGGCCTCTCCCAACTAATGATAGCTTTAGGTCCACTGAAATCCCTTCCTTTGACACAATGTAGCCTAAAAACATGACTTGAGAATTTTACATACAACTGGTGCTACCGCAAAGTCTCCAAAATAATCTGTAGATGCTTCTAGTGTTCCTCAAGTTTGATGAATATATCAGGATGTCATATACAAATACAATCACAAACCTATCCAATTAAGGCTTTGAATATTCTTTTCATCATATCCATAAATGCTACAGGAGCATTTCTTAGTTCAAAAGGTATAACAAAAAATTTGTAATGGTCATACATTGATCTAAAGGTTGTCTTCGTTATATTCTCATCCACCACCCTAAGCTAGTGGTTTCACTTTGCAAATTAATCTTCAAGAAGACTAATGCTGAAAATAACTAATAAAAAAGGTCATCTATCTTGAGCAGTGATGATCACTTTATTGAGCATCCTATAATACATGTACAATTTTAGTGATTCATCATTATTCTTCACAAATAGAATAGGTGCATCCTATGGGGACGCACTTGGCCTAATAAATTCCCTATCTAGCAATTCCTACAATTGGATTTTCAATTTCTTCATCTAGTGATATATTATAGGGAGGTTTTGAAATAGGAGTCATCTTTGGCAACAACTCAATGTGAAAGTTGATCTCCCTTTTCAGAGATAATCAATGGAGCTCATCGAGAAATACATCAGAAAAGTTCCTCACCACGTCAAGCTCTTAGAGTGGCTTGGGTTCACTCTTGATCACACTTGTTAGAAACCCTCGACAACCCTTGTCATCATCTTTTTCTCTGTCGATGGTATCTTTCAAAAGGTTACAGAAGTACTATCCCTTTTATTAATCTTCACCTTCTTTTCCCAGCACATCATATAGGCATCATGGTATGATAATAAATCATATCTAATATCACAACATAGTCTACCATTGGTAGAACTATGAGGTCGGGTGAGTAGTTAACTCCTTCCGTCATCACAGATGTCTCTGGAAGGTATTGCTCGGTGGAGACCCTCCCTAGTGGTGCTGCTATGTCCAATTACCACTTCATGTTCTCCAACTCAACATTTAGTAGGTAAGCAAATGTAGATGATATGAAGGAATGAGTGGCACTATAATCAAATAATACATTTGTATAGTGATCAACTACAAGGAGATTACCTTGATCACTTTATTGAAATTTTGGGCCTCATCGACCTACATGGTGTAGACCTTTCCTAGTGCCCTTTGTTGGTTCTCTGCTTGCTTGCCCTTGCCTCTGTCTTAGTGCTTGGACTTCTTCTCACGGTAGTCCCTGACATAGTCTTGTCACAATGCAAACATGCTCCAAATTTGAAAATGCACTCACCTGGGTGGAATCAGTAGTAGTGAGGACAGGCTTTGCTTCTATGTCTTCCTTCAGTCTTGGAGTAATGTGTGGAGTCTCTGTTCTTTCTTACTTTGTCTTTTCTTTGATATTTTCTTGACATCTTACCTTGCTCATACTTCTTTTGTTTGTCTATTTCCTTGTCCAGCATGGTATAAGGAAATAGCTTTGGCCATAGTATCAGGATCTCCACGTTTGACATTCATTCTGAGGCGAAGATTCAGTCTCTTGACAAGGTGCTCGACCCTTACTACTTCAACTTCCTTCAAAGGACTATACCTCTCAAGCTTAAAAAATTTGTTGAAGTATTCTTCTACAGTCATGTTGCATTGTTGTAGGTTCATGAATTCCGCATGTTTCTTCCCCCTTATATGTGGAGAAAGTAGTGGTTTATGAAAGTCTTCTTGAAGTCCCTCAAGTGACTTCATCTTCATCCTCAAACTGAATCCTTGTCACTAATTTCCACCAGTGACAAGCCTGATCAACTAGCTTATGGTTAATTAAGTTGAGCGATCCACAACCTTGAACTTTTGGTGATGACGTCTAGCCAAGCTTTAATCTCATCTGGATCTCTATCCCCATTGAAAGTAAGGGGATGCATCTTTAGGAACCTTTCAATCCTGGAACTCGAGTGACTAGAGTGCCTCGAGTCTGCACTCCCTTTCATTGCACGAGTTATGCTTTTAATTAGATCCCTTTGGTCTCCTAAAGTGTTTGTTGGACTTTTTGGTTCCATCCTTCACATAACAATAATTAACCAACATTAGATGGTTAATATAAAATATTCATACACATGGCATAAAACTTACATACACTTTGACTTTGCTTGCACCTAGACTTAAACACTTAACATACATACTCTTAGACTTTCGATGGCTACTCATGACGATTGCACATGGACTTAAGTACTTAACATTCTATGATTTACTTAGCATAGGGCCTAAGCATTCTCTAATAGTGTAACACCTCGAAAATCCACATTAAAAGCATAGAACAATTAGAGGAATTTGTAGCCCGTTCACCATTACATGCTCATAATAAAATGAATAATATAAATGCATTAGAAAAACCATTAAATATTTAGATAAAATAAAACTTATCTTTTCAGCATAAGTCTTTAATAAAGCATTTGAAGGCTGATGTCATAGGTATAAAATGGAAATCCAGAAACATCTCTTAATTTAGGATATCTAAGGACTCATGACTCTATTTATTTTTAGGCCATGTGCAACTTTGCCATCTTGAACTGAACTGCCATCCATCCTAAATCATCAGTTACTTGCACGAATCTAGAGTGCAGAGTTTCTAATTAGAGTATGTAAAGGTCATTCTATGCAATGCATCATAAGTAGGATACGACATGACTTATATAAGCATTTTCATATATATAAAGAAACATGCATGAATGTCAAATACCTAACATGTAATCATCATAATACTAAAGCATGGAACTTCAGTCACCATAACAGTGGGCACATTAAGTAACTTGCACTTATCATTACCTTACCTCAGTAAGCCTCCTCGAGTTTGCTTTATGATCCATTGGACTACACTTTTGTAGTCATCAGTCTTTACAATTCAGCCAGTACAGTAAATTTTATAGTTAATTGAAGAATCATGTCGTTCCCCCCACAATAGGCTAATTAAACCTAAAAGCCAAGGTTCCTGATGTCATGACCCCAATTTAAACCTTGGTTAACTTACAGGTCGCAACCTATTACTAATAATCATGTATAGTTTGTGGAAGCGTGCTATATATCATTTAGAAAATACAGTAATTAAGATATCCAAACCACACCATATGATATTATATCATTAAGAGTAAGTAAACATTAGACACGATGTACTTATACAAAAATAGTATCACATGTTACAATGAAATCTTTCTATATTGTCTAATAATACACATCCAAAACACTTCCTTTTAGTCCTTTCAAAGGGACTTAAAAGACTTAAGGCCCATATATGTTTCTCACTAAAAGTGTTTTCAATCCTGATAGTGGATTACCAAGCACGATCACGGTCTAATGATTTGAAAAATATTGAGAGGAACAATATGAGCAAAGAACATCTCAGTAAGTAAAAAACTCATAACCTATGTGCTATCACATATTCCATTTCAGTAAAACAAGATTAAACATTATTTCCTCATGCTAAAAGAGCATTAACTATTTTATTTCAGTATATATGATATAACAACAAATTATCAACTATTGGAGCAAAGTTTCAATGATATGTAAAATTATATTTTGATGATACAAACATCGAAAGATTAAAGTAAATTGCTGAAAAAGTTCAAGTAAAAATGGATAACTTTATGCACTACATTTTGATTAAATAATTGACACTGGTCTTATTAGATTCTGGATGAATCATGAATATCAAAGTTGTAGAGAATCCTATTAGCTATCCATATAATCCAAGATTATCTAATTTGGATAACCATGCAAAAGATTATGATCAAAATAGTGCAGGTCGGTTAACCTGCCAATCGAAGCAAAGAAGGCCGGTCGAGACAATATCGATCGACTGAATGGAGATGTCGGTCGATCGATCCAAACTAAGCCTGCCCCGGTTGACGCTGAGACAATATCGATCGACTGACCAGTCGATAGTCTTATCGACCGACCAGTTGAGGTCAGAGAGCAAATTAGCACAACGGCCATATATATCGGTCGACCGGTCCATAAATGCTGTCGACCAGTCCTCTCATCAAATGAACAGTAACGGCTAGTTTTGAATGAGAAAAATATGAAATTAATTCTGGACAAGTTTTTCATATGCTGAAGCCTATAAAAGGAGTGTCAAAGCTAGAAGAAAAAGCACCCAACCAAGCATTGAAGCAAAACTTTAAGAAATCAAAAGAAGATCTTTTTTCTTAAAGTTATCATTTAGAGCATTCTTTCTTTCTCTCTTCTTTTCTTGTGAGTGTTCTATTGTAAAAGAGAAACAATTTTTCAGAAAGATTGTGAGAGCTCTTCTGTGAAAGAGGTTCCAAATCTTACCTCTTGAGCGAGAGAAAAGATTAGCTTCCTTGGATGAGAGGCTTGTCTTGCCTCTCGAAGCGGAGAAAAGGTGATTATATAAATGGCTTTCTTTCTTGTCCCATTTGAAATAAAGGAAGTGTTTTAGTGGAATCTCCGACAGTCATGAGGTCGAGAAGTTGGAGCGGGGACGTAGGTCAAGGTGTGGCCGAACCTCGTCAACAACCATCGCGTGCATTGTGTTTGAAATTTTCTCTCTCCTTTCATATTATGTTTATGATCTGAATTGCTTTGATTTAAAAGGTTTTAAGAATCTATTTTAAGCTTTCGTGATGATTTTTATGAAATCAATATTTTTAAATTGAACAACAATTCACCCCCTCTCTTGTTTTAAGATTTAATCATTTTTAAATCTAACATTTTAAGATTTAATAATTTTTTTAATATTTAACCATCTTAAGAGCTATGGCATCAAGTGAATTTGTTTTTACCGAAGGACAATCAATTAGTCGTCCTCCCCTTTTAAATGTATCAAATTTTGCATATTGAAAAATTACAATTCAAGCCTACATATGTTCTATTGATATAAATATGTGGGACATTATTGAAAAAGACTATTATTTATTTAAAAAATTATCTCCAGAACATGATGAAAGGCAAAAAGTTTTTTCAAAATTGAATTGGAAAAGTTAAAAATATTTTTTATTGTGCTTTGGATTCAACGCAATTTAATTACATTTCTAATTGTGAAAGTGCAACTGAGATTTGGAATAAACTCATCACTACTTATGAAGGAGCCGATAAAGTTAAAGAATCTAAATTGAATATTCTAAATCATCAATATGATTCTTTCAAATGTATGTAAATTCATAAATGATATGGTTGCTTGCTTTTAATGATATTGTGAATGGCTTAGTCTCCTTGGGCAAAATAAAAACTAATCCTCAAAAAGTGAAAAAGGTTCTCAGGTCTCTCTCCTCCAAATGGCATACGAAGAGGACAGTGATCGAAGAAAAAGTTATGAATAAATTGAATTTTGATTATCTTATTGGTTCACTTCTAATCTGAGATCTCAATCCAAGAAGATTAAGAAGAAAAAACCCAAAGAAGAAAATATTAGCATTAAAAGCAAAAGCAAAAGAAGAAGACTTAAGTGAAGAGAAAGTTGATGAAAAAAGACTAACTCGCTAGACAAGAAAATTTGACAAATATTTCAAGTTTGTGAAAAATAAAGAAAAAAATGAGAAGCCAACCAGAAGATCATACAAGCATCATAAAGAAGAGAAATATCAGAAAGGTTAAAAGAAGAACTATGAATAGTCAAGTGAAGATGAATCAAATGACTCATCAAGCTCTTCTAATGAGGATGCATACTTATGCTTAATGGCACACAACGATGAAATAACTTCTAGTCCTTCAATTTCAAATAATGACTCATCGAGCTCCTCCGGAAAAAATCTTTCTTTAGATGTGAAGAAAGAACTCTCATCTCATGTAAAAAGATATTTCTCACTTAAAGAAGAAAATGAGAAACTACTACATGAGATTGAAAAATTGAAAGAAGAAAAAGATACATGTTTTACGAAAATGAAATTTTCAAAAAATGAAATTGAAACTTTAGAATTTACACATGCATGTGAAATTGTAAAACTAGCATGTTCATTAGAAAAAATAAAATAAGAAAATGCTTCTTTGAAAAATACACAAAGTAGCGATAAGACTATTTCTCATATAACGAAAAATAACCTTGGGAATAATTTTGGACATAAAAACTCTTATTGAAAATCTATTCATTCATATGATAGAAAATCATATATTATATGTTTTGCATACGGATTTCATGGCCATTATACTTATCAATGCAAGATAAGAAAATCATCACCAAATGACATGATTTGGATTCTGAAAGGAATATTGTCTAACAAGATAGGACACAAAGAAGTTTGGATATCAAAAGTTACTTAATTATTTTTCAGGTGTGTCTCAAATGTAAAGAAAAGGAGGAATTGGAAATGTGAAGGCACAAAGGTTATAGTAAAAGCATCATCTCTTTTTTATTTTACTTAAAAATTCAAAGTTACTAATTTTTAAAAGAGGATACATATAAATGAAAATTGATAATAGTCATAGGGGGAGCATGTTAAACTTTATTTTGACATATCATGAATATCATTGTTGTATTAAAATTTTATGCAATATTTTGATCCTTAATATATTTTATTTTGGCTTTCATCAAATTGTTTTTATTTTGCCATTATAAAATAGTCATAAATTTAGGGGGAGTTACATATTGTTTCTTTTATGATTCATATGCAAATTACTTTTTGATGAAACAAAAAGGGGAGAAATATGATATGAATTTAAATTTCTATGAAGAGCATCTTACAATTAGTATTTATGTTAATATATATCATTGTAAGGAAAGCTAAGTTTTAGTGGGAGTAAAATTGATTATACAAGATTTTACAACTTTTTCGTAACTTATATACTTTTCATATTTCTCGATTTGTCTTCATAAAAAAAGGGGAGATTGTTGGAGCAAAATTTTAATGATATATAAAATTATATTTTGATGATACAAACTTCAAAAGATTAAAGTAAATTGCTAAAAAAGTTTAAGTAAAAATGGATACCTTTATGCACTACACTTTGATTAAATAATTGACATTGGTCTTATTAGATTCTGGATGAATCATGAATATCAAAGTTGTAGAGAATCCTATTAACTATCCATATATTCAAGATTATCTAATTTGGATAACCGTGCAAGAGGTTATGATCAAAATAGTGCAGGTCAGTCAACCTGCCATCAAAGCAAAGAAGGCCGGTCGAGACAATATCGGTCGACTGAATGGAGATGCCGATCGACCGATCCATATTGAGCCTGCCCCGGTTGACACTGAGACAATACCGGTCGATTGAGCAAGAGAGCAAATCAGCGCAAAGGTCATATAGACCAGTCGACCGGTCCATAAATGTGATCGATCGATCCCCTAGTCAAATGAACAATAACGGCTAGTTTTGAATGAGAAAAATGTGGAATTAATTTTGGACGAATTTTCCACACGCTGAAGCCTATAAAAGGAGTGCCAAAGTCAGAAGGAAAGGCATTGAAGCAAAACTTCAAGAAATTAAAAGAACATCTTTTTCCTTGAAGTTACCATTTAGAGCTTTCTTTCTTTCTTTCTCTCTTCTCTTCTTGTGAGTGTTTTATTGTAAAAGAGAGAAACCATTTTTCAAAAAGATTGTGAGAGCTCCTGTGTGAAAGAGGTTCCAAATCTTACCTCTTGAGCGAGAGAAAAGATTAGCTTTCTAAGAGGAGAGGCTTGCCTTGCCTCTCGAAGCAAAGAAAAGGTGGTTGTGTAAAGAGCTTTCTTCCTTGCCTCATTCGGAACAAAAGTAGTGTTTTAGTGGAATTTTCGGCTGTCTCGAGGTCGAAAAGTCAGAGCGGGGACGTAGGACAAAATGTGGCCGAACCTCATCAACAACCATCGCGTGCATTGTGTTTAAAATTCTCTTTTTTTAGCCCTCCCTCCCTCTCATATTATGTTTATGATCTGAATTGCTTTGATTTAAAAGGTTTTAAGAATCAATTTTAAGCTTCCGTGATGATTTTCATGAAATCGATATTTTTGGATTGAACACCAATTCACCCCCTCTCTTGGTGCCCTTTGGGATCCTACATCAACAATCTAAACTTTCATCATGTCATAAGATATGAAAAACATATATACCCTTATATGTCTTGTCAAAAGTACAATCATCATATCATACATCGGAATGAGACATTGACGCACTAATCATGAATGCACGAATCGTGTATGCTTGTACATGTTATATCTCCATGTGGTCAGAGGCATCCTTTTTAGGATATTTATCGACCCCACAATTTTAGAGGTGACCCCTATGAATTCAAATGGTGGGTGTGATTCCACAATTTGGTTCACATGTCACTTAGCTCCAAATAACTTAAAATCCCTTTTGAGATATTTGTTGGCCCTATAAGATTTTTCAATCAAATAGGGTAAACTATCGTCCTTACAAAGATTTTCAATTATGCAATGGTAAATTGTCAGCCTTACAAGTCTTTCAATTATACAAGGATAAATTGTCGCCCGATAGGGGTAATGCAAATGCATGATAATGAAATGCAAATGCATGATAATGAAATGCAAATGCATGACCCAATCATATCATGTCATATTATATCATATTACCTTTTTACATATCCTATCAAATAATATCATTTTGTATTGTGTCATGTCATGTCATATTTGTAATAAAGAATTGCACACATAGTAATTAATATACTTTAAGATTGGACGTAGCACCTATTCATATAACATCTAATTTCATATCGCATCATGTATCATATAATCAAAGAAAATCATTAATTAACTTCTAAATTCACATATCATATGGTTGTATAAGCACAAACACTTTATTTCTATTTACATATAACATATTGCACATTGTACAATATAGAATATACAACAATTAATGTATAACTCCTATCGATGTGAAACCAAATTTCAATGACAGAAGACTTCATTAACTGTAATCATCATAGAATACATAATTTAACTCATTATGAAATGACTTTAGAACCATATTTTGCTTCACTTTGTAACTCTAATAGACTGCATACTGCTTAGTATAAAATTCGTAACTTTTTGAATCTGCATCTTATCACATGGAATGAAATTTTTAATGAAACTATACTTCCTAAGCTTGAATAACATCGAACTTATAATTTTTCTCATTCCTATATTAATCTACAAAAATTTCTAGATTTGGAGATGTTTTGTCATGATCATGAAACTAACAAAATGTGGGTTGTGCCTTATAAAATTTATAATTCCTAATAAATATACTATTTTCCATGAAATTCCAATTACTCCATAAAGATTACAGACATATATGTCTATCCCTTAAATTACAATATGAAACCCTACGTGTAGAATTTATGATCAAATTATCATTTCAGCCTAATTACTTTTTGGAACAGTTTAAGTGACCCTTAGGTTTTGGCACATAACTTTGTGTGCGAGTATCCAATCACCCCAACTCCAAATGCCATGGAAAATAGACTTCAATAGTACTTGCAGATCTAATTTTATAGTTTTTGGATATTTGTAAGATATAAGAACATAGTTTAGAAGTTACATCTTTCAATTTGAGCACTAGTTGGGATTTGTTGTTCATCTTAAAAGTTCCTCTTTCATAATCATATGAAATAAAAGATGGGGAAAAGCTATTAGAGATCAGGAATGACTTTTGTTCAATTCAACTTCATATAGATAATTAATAGGTAAGGAGCTTTCAACTTACTTGAATTGGAAACCTAAAGATGAACTTTTGATTTGTTGTTTAAATTCCTCCTTTTCCTTTTGTTTTTGCTTGCTTCTCTTGCTACCTTCTTGAGATGAATTTTGTGTGTGTAGGGTAGGTGGCTAGGTGATGGAAAGATAAAGACTTCTTTCTTATATATTAACAATACTGACCTAAAGTCGGTTGTAGATGAAATTTTCAAAGTGCCCTTGAAGTTTTTCTTATTTACAAACATATCATTTAAGTAAATGGCTTATCATTTTTCCTATTACTTATTCATACATGTAAGTAAGAAGCTATCCCTATTTGAATTCAAATAAAATATTTAGAAAATTAAATTTCAAAGGAATCAAATCCGATTTTTTGTTCGAATAACAAAATCAATTGTTTTTCTAATTTTTCAATTTTGCGCTATCATTTAACCTAATCAAGACTTTATCTAAAAATTATATTTATCACACATTAACATAGAGAAACAATTATCAGGACTTTAATTTTTTGAGTTCTAACATTGTCAAAAATCATATTTTCATGACTTAAGCGAATTTAATCAGTTTTTGAGCTCTCTTGATTAAATGAGACCTTCCTTTTTAACGTATATATATAATGACAATGAAACCATCACATAATATAACATTAACACATTTAATCATTCATATATGCTAGAAGTAGGGATATTATGCCCATCACCCGAAGATGACTAGGATATGCGTATCGTTGCCGATAAGATACAATTATTCCTTAATAAAATACTTATACCAAGATGCAGGGAATAGTTATTCCCGAAGTACTTACACACAAGGTGTCAAGCACAGTTAATTTCCTGACAATGAGTTGAGGGGCAATAATTGCATTCTTCAATTGGGCCCATTATATTTGTAATCATAAAAATAATGTTACGTCTCTCAGTCATCATATTTTAACCTAGTTACCGTGCATGCATTTCATATAGTTAGGTGCCATATACATTCATCAAGAATCAATACAACTTTGAAAATAGATTAAAAATTAATGTAAGGGTCATTTTCGATTGGTTACGACCGTGACAAGGTGGTCACGACCATGACAAGATGGTCACGCTCATGACTGTGGCCCATGAAAGCTCCATTTTCCTCTAAGGATTGGTCACGGTTGTGACTGGTGTGTCACGGTCGTGCCAAGCCATCATGGTCATGCCTCCATGGAAAACAATCGTGAGCGAATCCAGTTTTGGACATTTCTATAGACTTTGTGCTCACAGTCGTGACCGGGTGGGTTGTGCTTAGCTTGTCACGGCCATGATAGAATTCATCATAGGACAATACCTTTACATTTCACTGGCTTCCAACCGCTAGATAATGGTCATTTTGAGGTCGACACAGCCGTGCCGGCGTCCAAAATTCTGCCATCCAGCCCAAAAATCATATATTTTTGGATGAATCCTTGGGGGAAAATAATACGAAACATCTTAAACAATTTAGGCATGATCTATAGGCATTTAGACATCAAATAGAAGATAAAAAAATATGCAAAATCATGCATTCTAATGCATGCATTTTACAACATATAATTAGGTTTGCATTTAGTTTTATTTTGTGTAATTTCCTCATAGCATGCATCTATTTTTATAGTTATTTCTTTAATCCTTGGAAGTAGTAATCTACATCTAGTTGGTGTATTTTGTAGGAATTATTGATGAAAAATGGCGAAGGGAATAAAAGAATAATCACGCAAAATGGAGAAAATTCAAGTTTGGATTTTCACGGGCCATTATTCTCTTCTCACGACCGTGAAAGGGATATCTCACGATCCAATACCCAACACTCACGGCTCTTGCAGAACTGCTTCACAAGGTATCTTTTATTTCACAGGCCGTTAAACATTTCTCACTACTGCGATGACGAAGTTTCATGCACCGGCTTCCTCATTTCACGGACCGGGCGAACTTTACTTCATGACTAAGAAACTGATGGGTCGTAACACAAGTCTCATGGCTATTATAGCTGGATTTCACGTATCATGCGGTTTCATGGCTCTTCCAGCGAATCGGGTTAGGAAAAGTCTTCACGGGCTATGAGAATCTCTAATGGGTCATTTTGAGTTTAAGCGTTTTGAAGATGAATACCTTACGGGCCATTACAATGTTCTTGTGATTGTCAGAGAATGATGGGAGGATGTTATATTACTTGATGGGTCGTGAAAGAGCCATAAAGGGTGTCACAAAATGCTTACGGGTCAAGAAATTAATTTCACGGGCCATTACAATTGTGTTACGGGCTGTGAAATAATTTAAGTCACGCGATTGGACAAAAAGGCACCCGAATCACGCTCATGGAACCTTATTCACATTCCACGACTATTGCAGACAAACTCCGAGTTTCATTCTAATTGAGCTATGAAGAGACACTCAAGGGGCAAGACAGTCATGGATTTCGACATTCAACATATTTTCGAACGAATTATCATTGCACAAGGACTCCGACTCTTACCATATATCTCATGGATTAATTAGAAATAAATTAGGACAGAAATTTCAGAGTTTCACAAGGCAAATATCTCATGATCAATTGGATTATGAATTTACCTTATTTTACAAGGAAAAGGTTTTTGTTTCTTCTCAAATTGCATGGAAACATAAGCCTCTAAAAAAAGGAACGTATGGCAGCCAGAAACAATCTTTGGTATTGAAATAATTCATGTCACAATTTAATAGAATCGGGATGGAATATTAGATTGTGTGGTTTGCTTAATTGACTCGGACCGACGATTAAGTAATTTAGGAATTACAATACATAGCATCTTAATTTTAATTTTAACTGAGGGTAGACACGGGTGGAGTACTTTCAAATTATTATTGTCCTAAGATACTTGACTTACCCGATTAGAGAGATCATATTTTTGGTGTTCCTAATCCATCTAAAACATCTCCTATTTGAAATTTGATAGACACTTAAAATAGTTCATCGTGGGATCGACAACCTTTACTCTTACACTCTCACTTGCTCGCTATATCGTTATCAATTTTCACATGACATTCACGGAGATTGGGGTTCATCTCTTCAAATATCAAGAACATGAATCTAAAACATGAGGTCCTAGCATATATATCTAAACATGGTAGATCAAGAACATGAATCATATATAAATCTTTTTCAGATCTAATGCATAAAACAGCCCTCGATCCAAATCTTCACCAAGAACTAAGGTGTTTTTGGATTTCTCAATTCAAACAACAAATATTGAGAGGGGAGAGAGTATTTGGATCCCTTTACATACCTTGATCAATCCCTAGTTGATCATTCTCTTCTTTCTTCCTCTTCTTTCTCCTTGTTTCTCATATTCTTCTTCCTCAAGTCCTAATCGTCAAGAGTTTAGATGGAGAAAAGAGATAAACATGAGAGATCAGATCTTTATATAAGTGAGGTCATGAGAATTTGTCCCAAAGATCATGATTAAAAATTTGAGATATTACGCTCTTCGTCGAGAATTTCTTCCTTTCATGCAACACTTATCATGCCTTAAATAAGAAATAATTTCTCTTATTTTTCTCAAACATAAATTAACATTTTTACTATTTTGTGCACTATTTTTTCTCCCATTCAGAATTGAAAAGACACTTCATTTTTTCTTCTTTTGGTCAAAATTTCTAAACTTGTTTTCATGCAAAATAAAGGGGTAAATTATATGAATGGTCCCCCAACTTTGACTTGATTTTCAACTGATCCCCCAACTTTAATTTATAACCAAAATGTCCTTTATCTTTCATTTTTTTTGCATGCTTAGTTCTCCTGATCAGTGATAGTGGATTTCCCAATTACCTTGCTTATGTGGCCAATTTTCTCTCTCATACACGTCAATTTAAATCCTCCACATCATTATAAAAATAATAAAAAAAGTGAGATCATCCACATCATTAAAAAATAAAAATAAATAAAAAAATGGGGCCGGCTTGAGGGGCCGGTGCCCCCATTCGCAGATGGGGGCGGTGCCGCCCCCCTCGTTCGCCCTCAACCGGCGAGGGAGAACATGAGCTGTGACGGCGAGGGAGGAGGGAGGGGGGAGCCGGGCGGCGGCCACCCTCATCCTTCTCGACGGCGAGGAGGATGTGGCCCCCCTCCTTCTCCCTCGTCATCGCTGAGGGAGAAGGAGGGAGACGGCGGGCCCCCTCATGCTCCTCGCGCGATGAGGGGGCTGCCGCCCCCTCCTTCTCCCTCAGCGATGGTGAGGGAGAAGGGAGGGGGGCGGCGGCCCCCTCCTTCTCCCTCAGCGATGGTGAGGGAGAAGGGAGGGGGGCGGCGGCCCCCCTCGTTCTCCCTCGCTGTCGCTGAGGGAGGCGGCGGCCTCCCTCATCTTCCTCTGCGATGGTGAGGAGGATGAGGGGGGCCGCCGCCCCCTCCCTTCTCCCTCGCCGTCGCTGAGGGAGAAGGAGGGGGACGACGGCCCTCCTCATCGCGCCAGGAGCATGAGGGGGGCCGCTGCCCCCGTCCCTTTTCCCTCACCGATGGGCAGCAGCCCCGATGAGGGGGGCACCGCCCCCCTCCTCCCTGTGGCCCCCTCGTTCTTCCTCGCCGGCTGAGGGAGAACGAGGGGGGCGGCGCCGCCCCCCTCTGCGAATGGGCGCGTCGGCCCCTCGGGCCGGCCCATTTTTTTAGTTTTTTAAATTTTTTTAATGATGTGAACAATCTCACCATTTTTTTAATTTTTATAATGATGTGATGGACTTAAACTGGCGTGGATGAGAGAGAAAGTCGGCCACGTAAGTAAGAAAATAAAAGATGGAGGATGTTCTGGTTATAAATTAAAGTTGGGAGACTAGTTGGAAATCGACTCAAAATTGGGAGACCATTCGTGTGATTTATCCAAAATAAAAAGAAGTCCGATTTCACGTTAGTTAGTTATCCAAAAAAGTCTAGTAATTTAATTTTTTATATTAATATTGAGGTAAATGAATGTATAAATCTGGACAAAAAATTAGAATAACTTTTAGTTAACAAAATTGATTCAGCTGATTATTCTTTCATTGTTCGTACTATATCATAATGAATATTTTCATGAGTAAAAAATTACACAACCATTCTTAATGTGGCTGGTCTTTTCGAATGATCAGCCACACTGTGACTAAGACATGACCCAGACTTCCACGAGCAATGGGGAATCTTGGACAATGGTCGAAAGCCTGATCCAGCAATATCGTGTGAGTGGAGAGGGGCAATGTCACTTGTAAAGCTCTTTCTGGCGACGAAGACTTGCTCGGCTACAACTGGGACGGAGGAAGAAGTACATAGGGTCTTGAAGAAGCGATGGAAGCATGGTAGAGTAATAGTGATGACAGTTTTCATAAAGCGATGTCTGGACTGTCATGATTAATTTAGTTTCATGTCTGATTTGCACCCGATTTTTTACTTTAATATTCGAGATAAGATTAAATGTTCTATATTTTATTTTTGAAACTTAGTTGACTTTTTCATTTATGATTCTGGTTAAATATTTTCTAATTCCATCTTCGAGCCCTAAATTTAGGGCCAGCCCAAGGCCTAGGCAACCAAGTCTTTGCTTGAGGCCCCAATTCAAAAGATGCCATCTAAAAGTTATATATATAATATTAATTAATCATTTAATGTACATATTTTTTGCCTTGATAAAAAATCTGGCTACTCATAATTCATTCTCAAAGGTCAACAATGGTTTCATAGATTGCCTCATTATTAACACTAGTTCTATTATTTATCATTAATTTAAATCAACATTTATTCCTTATTTATTTACTTTGCATTCCATAAATGCAATTCTCTTAATATTTGCCATTGGAATTTGATTACTCTGTTTTCTTATTAATTTTATATATTCCTAATCCACAATTCTTTATCAAATCATCGTTTTTTGCTCTTTTATTCTAAGATCATTTCTTGATTTTTTTAAAAAGAGTGCAATTTCCTTTCATTTTCAGTTTAATTTCTTTGATAGAATTCATAATTTTCTTTTGAGAAATAAGAATGCATCTTCTTCAAATAATCCCATGAAATATTTAACAAAATGTTAGAAAAAAATAAGTATTAAAATTTAATTAATAATTTTGCACCTAAAAATGAAAAATAAGTTTTCTATATATTAAAAACCTTATAATAATATTTCGCTTTAGGCCTTTGGAACCGTCCAGCCGGCGTTGCCTAAATTATACCATATTTTCATCTTATCAAGTTCTAAAACTATTCGCTCATCTTCTTTAATTTTAAGAATACTTTCAATTAACTCCAGTGATTTAAATTATATTGAATTTAAAAGCTAAAACAATAAGAAAATCGAATAGGACCACGACGAAAAATGAGGTTAGAATGTGGGTCCTATTTATTTGTTGATTTTTATTTTATAAAATTAAATATATAAAACTTTGAAAAAGGTTACAAAAATAAATATATGACTAAAAGTAAGTATATTTTAAATATTTGGAAATGTTTGTGATGATATGTATGAAATATTCTACCATTTCTTTGATTCTTGCTCGAGTCGGATGATGAAAAGTTATCATGTCCGATTCTTTCGGGGGATGGATCCATAAGAATGAATTCACCTATCCCAAGGTACTTATTAGATCGAATAGAATGATTTTGCTATATCCATAATAATACCAATCTAATTCATTTCACGAAGAAAATGTGACCAATTAACCAACCAACAAAATTATTTGTTACAAATAACATCTTGTTGTTGCATCGAAACATATAAATGTTGACATATAGAGATTATTGTATGTTAAATAACATCAAAAGTGTTGGTTTCAGAAGATGGAACGTCTAATATTTTTTTACCTGGATAATTAATTGGATTGTTGCGAGCGGAATGGGCAAGGCGTGCTTTGGACGAAGTTATTTCTTATCGAGTAATCCTGTTGGGAATAATGAGAGCAGAATAAGTAAATAATAATTAAATTTGAGAGAATAAAAAGAAAATGTATAATAATTTAGTGGTGAAAAATTAAATTAACTTGTGGTTTCCTCTACGACGATAAGACTCAGTATTGTTAGACTCAGCTCAACACGATTGGTCAGATTGTTCAACTAACAATCCGTGTGTGGATTGAAACACATAGAAGGATTTGACTCTCTTTGACCAAGTCGAACTTGAGTTCAATAGGTCGACTGATCAGGTCAAGTTCTAAAATAATAAAATATTAAAATATTAAAACATTAAAAATTTAGACATATTATTTTTATATATAATTGCTTGAAATTTATACTTCAATATATATATCGGTCACATAATAAAATTGTTTTTTATATTTCTTTTATTTATACATCATAGGACTTTCTTTATTTAGCAAATATTTAATAGATGATTTAATTTATGCTTATGTTATTATATTATTTAATCTGAATTATTTTATTTTACTTTCTTATATCATATTTTACATTTTCTTAAATAAGCAATTAATATTAACAATATTGTAATAATATTTTTAAATTATGTTATGTTTTTATTAATTTATATTATCTGGTCCGACCATCTAATTTGATTCGGTCTGACCATCTAGTTCAATCTAACTCGTTGATCAATCCGGGTCGAATCTTATAACATTGATAATGTAATACACCAAAAAGTCCATAAAAAATTAAAAATATTTTATACTGCTGATGTCAAACTATCGGACGCTCGAAGCTAAAACGGACGTTAGTTATTGCGACGAGTTAGCTCAGCCAACGCTTGAAACTCTCTCGGGCACCCAAAAGTGCAACGGGCAGAAAATCGCCCAAAGATCGGCATTGATTTCTCTCTCATTACCCGCATTAACTCGTGGATTATGTAACCCCCTCACCATGATCCAAAATTTTGAAGATCACGAAATCCCCACCAGCTTGAAGGCCATAGAAACCAATTTCTTTTCCTTTCCTCTTTTCTTCTTCATCGTTCTCATTCTTCTTTTTTCTCTCTGCCATTTGTCATGTGCTTTCTCTTTGGTCTCGAACAAAAGACATAATGGAAGATCCAGCTGGTCCCTTGGGTGCAGGTGATGGAGGAGGGCAAAGAGGAAGGGGCTAGAGCTTGATCCATCGGAAGCACAATCGGCAATCGTCAACAGAGGTGTGTAATTTAGGATCTAGATCATGGGTAAATTCCTGAAGAAAATTTGCATATTTTAGGGGTTGTTAGGTCTGATATCCATGTTAATTATGGGGTAGCTTTTATTCTATATATTTTGATTCGATGATGATAAATTTTGGAGCTATTTCATATGATGTCGTGACTTTCTTTTGAGAATCATATGTTATGATATTATGAATTTCATAGATCTATTCTCACATGGTGCTTGGCTGATTTATACATGTTCTTTGACCTCGTAATGAGTATGATTATAGATAAATAGGGTTATGTTAGGATGAGTAGAAGAATCATTATGATATGTATGATTAAAAGAAATAGTCGAGTAATGATGTTGAATGCATATTGATGTGTTCATGTTAGATATTGGTTTTGTAACATGATATATGATGGGAATATTTTTATAAGTTAGATCTATTGTTGTGCTGAAAAACTTGATTGAAAACTAAGCACATCCACGATGACCTACGACTTTGCCGATCTGATACGGACGATCGAACTCTATCGATTTAAAACGAATGACCGAAATCCCTTTTAGGCGTCGATTCATCTCGGTAAGAGTATAGAGACTATTAGGGCTGAGCAACGGTCGGTTCGATTAATTAACCGAACCGATCATTCAGTTAATTAACCAAATTTATAGTAAAAATATTATCCATTATCCGAACCGAAATTTTTGGTTAACCGAAATCGGTTAACTGAAATTTTTGGTTTGGTTCGGTTAATTTTATGATTTATCCGAAAATAAAATAATATATAATTTGATTTTTTTTTCATTCCACCAGTACACAAACATATATCATAAGAAATTAAGCTTTATTTACATCCATCATTACAAAAAGTATTCAACATCATCTTGCAAAATACTTAACATATTTTTTAACCTTCCAAAATCAACTTGACATCTCAAATTCTTCATAGACATTCAAATAACATGAATATTGATGAGTTTATAATGCTTGACTGCTTGAGAATTGAGATGCAAGGACAAAGATTCAAAATAGCTTATAGAGCTGCCAAACTAGCCATCCACTCTTGCAGGAGCAAGTCCACCACCAAATCCTATAATGGGCAAATCTGAATTTTCAAACAAATAACCAAGTTAATAATATATAGATTAAGGAGTTAAATAAAGTAAGAAATACAAATAATAGATTCAAAAAGTTATGTACCATTTTCAAACTTCTCAATGTCCTCCAAATCTTCCTCAATATTTAATCTGTGAGTCTTTCGAATACAATCTTGTGCACATACTAATGCTTCAACCACCTTTGGAGTTAAAGAACTTCTAAATGGATCAAGAATTCTTCCACCAGTGCTGAAAGCTGATTCAGAAGCTACTGTGGATATTGGCATAGCTAAGATATCTCGAGCCATAATAGAAAGAATAGGAAATCTCTCAGAATCGAGTTTCCATCACTTTAATAGATTAAAATCATCTTTATCTTCTTGTACAGCCTCATCTAGATACAAATCAAGTTCTGATTTTTTATATAAACCACCTTCACTTTCCATTCTTTGTTTCTTGGCAATTAATCTATAATGTCCTCTTGGCTTCTTATTACCTATTAATTCAATGCTTGAGGTTGAAGTAGTAGTTGATTGATCACTTGTTCACTTGAACAATCACTTTGAGGATGAGTCTTCTTGTACTCACTAAATAATTCATAAATTGCATGTTTTACTTTCTCAAACAAAATACTACCTTCCTTATCACCATAAATGTCACAAAAAACCACTTTCATTACCATGAATTTCTCACGAGGATCAAGTACAACAGCAAAAAAAATAAGCTTATTCATTTTATCAATATTTCCCCAATATTTATCAAATTTAGCTTTCATCCTTATCCCCATCCCTTTCATATGCATGTCATCACTTTGAGTTAAGTCTAAAATTGCACCAAGTAGATCACTAATTTCAGTCCAGAATGTATTTGATGTGACATATAATGATCCAGAGATGCACAATGTAGTATCATAAAAAAGTTGTAGTATGTTGGTCATCCTTCTCACAACATCCTAATCTATGTAACCCTTTGAATGTAATTCGACCTCATATTTAAAGTATGAATCTGTTAACTCAAAAACATCAAATGCTCTTTTATACTTCTCAGCCACACTCAACATTAGATAAGTAGAGTTCCATCTGGTGCATACATCCAAACACAATGAACTATTACATTGAATTTGTACTGACTCAGCACATTCTTTGAATTTCTTGAGCCTTACAGGAGATTGTCTAATATATTTCACTTGATTGGTGAATCCAACTCCTTTAAGCCATCTTGCACAACTAGATTTATTATACGAGCAATGCATCTCATGTGTAAATATTTGCAATCTGCAATAGCAGTTCCCCAATTGATGAATTTCTTCTTCAAGTGTTCAATTGCAGCATCATTTGAGCTAGCATTATCCACTATAATAGTGAACACCTTATCTAATCCCCCATTCAAGCAAACAAGTCTCAATAGCTCTGCTCATCAATTCACCTTTGTGACTAGAAATTTGACAAAAGTTTAAAATTTTCTTGTGCAACTTCCAATTCATGTCAATAAAATGAGCTGTGATGCACATGTAATTAACTTGCTGAATGGATGTCCACGTGTCTGTTGTTATAGAAATTCTCTGATTATTATTTTTCAAATAGTTTTTCAGAATCATCCGTTCATCCATATACAATTGAAAGCAATCACGTGAGACAGTCCACCTTGATGGAATTTTAAATTTAGGACATGCTTCTCGCATGAACTCTTTAAACCCTTCTCCTTCAACAAATTTAAATGGCAGCTCACTAATAATGACCATACGTGCAAGGCTTTGTCTTATAGATGCTTGATCAAATTTTCATGTAGACAGTAAACATGTATTCTCACTATCGCCTAACAAATGCAAAGATAATTCTTTTTGTTTTGTATCTTCATTACCAGGCTTCTTCTTACATGCTTTAACATGATAGTTAAGTGTACTTGTTCCGTTTTTTTTGTATCAGCTGCAAATACTTTATCGCAATATTTGCACTTTACTTTGCCACATTCAATCTCAATAAAATGTTCCCATGCTTTTGACCTCTTTTGCTTCTGTGTTTTTTCATTACTAACATTGCCAATTTGAATTAACATCCTCTTGAGGTATATTACTTTGTTCTTGATGTGATTCTTGAGACCGAGACATCTAAGTGAAAGAACATAAAATAATTTTTAAATTCAACATATGAATAATTCTCATAAAAATAAAATGATTATGCAATTACAAGTGTATAAATATAGTACAAATGTGCATATAACTTCATGGGAACAGGAAGAACATAGGACAAAAAAAATGTATAAATAAAAAAGTGCCACAATTGTACAAGTTCTTAAACTGCAAAATTATAAATGTATTGGCAAATAAAATCTAACCAGATGAAAAATAAAGCTCACATGCAAAGAAAATCTTTGCAATTAGTAAATAAAGAAATAAATACAAAATAAGATAAGAATATTTTTTTTTGTGATTAAAGAAAGGTAAGTGTTTAGAAGATGATTCGAACCTCTCATAAATTTCTAAAAGATAATTGCAAGCATTGCATTTTTCTAGGGTTGTGATTGCTAATTAAAAAAGTTATAAAGTTAACTAAAAAAATCTGAGTGATAGTTTGTGATGCCTAATCAATAATCACAGGAGAAAATGTGCAAATTGCAAAGAAATATGCCGGACGCCGCTGAGTCATTGGCCGCTCGCCGTTGCAAGTTGAGAAGGCCGAACTGCCAAAGGGGGAAGAAGTCTTCTGTCTGCGAGTCTAGCTTTGGCTTCTGAGTGCTTGGAGAGAGAAAAACCAGCTTTGGCCTTTGAGTTTGAGTGCTTGGAGAGAGAAAAAAATGAGGTGAGACAGCTGACAGTGACGTGTTAAAAAAGACACCTCTTCACTTGTTCAAAGAGACATGTGTTATGTGTTAAAAAAGTTGATACCTGCCTATCGGTTAATTACGGTTTTTAACCGAAATATCGGTTAATTAACTGAACCGATGAACTAACCGATTTTTTATAAATCTATTATCCATTATCCAAACCGAATTTGAAATGGAGAAATCGGTTCGGTTAATTGGGTAAGCGGTCGGTCGGCATAACAGTCGGTTTGGTTAACTGGTGAAGTCTGCTCACCCCTAGAGACTATCATATCAAATGTTCAAAACTAGATCAGACGATCGATATGGACCAAAATGAAAGTCCGGAACTCATTCTGACGATCGAACTTGAAAAATGTCCAGACTTAAAAATGACGATGATAACCAGTTGATCGATAGAAACCATTTTGGGCGACCAATCTACAATATTCACGTCGGACAAGCTTTCGACAATGGATGGAGAACTACCTCCGATCGATGGACGAAGATATGCCTAGTTCCAGCGGATGACTGGTCCAATTTTGGCCAACCGAAACTCTCGATTGAAAGTTCGAAGACCTGCTCATGCTAAAATGGAAGACCGAACACTTTTTGGTCGACTGATTTATATATGACCTTCGAACGACTGAAAGATTAACTCAGAGCGAACGACCAAACCATTTTCGGTTGACCGATGAGTATAGACAAAACGAGAGCCTCTTTCGGACATCCGCTAAATGAATCTCAATCGGACGACCGCTCGACTTGTTGGGTATCCGATCTATGGATGGAGATAATATAATTTTTATTTAAACCACCTAATTCAAAAGTTTTTGTCTACCTCATTGATACTAGTTGATATGAGCTTAAAGATGATCTGGAGTCACCTTTGTTCCCTACAACCTTAATTGATCCAAGTGATCGAAAAAAGGCTCATGATTAATAAGATAAAAAAATGAGGGCTACCATTTCCTACCTAGATGGGAGCTTATGATAGCCTTGTGAGAGACACTCCCTATGGACATTATCCACCTATGGATGATTCCACCTTGAGCGAGTTCATCTAAGTGTGAAATCCTTGGATGAGGATACATGAGATGATTGCAAGCTTGGTTAATGTGTGCGTGGCTACTTCAGCTCAGGTGGTGCTTGCACATGGTTATTGTAGAGTCTAGATAGAGTCTCTTTTCTTTACATTATCGAGTTATATTTGATGATGCATGGGACCTATTGAGTTATATTATGGCATGAACTTTTATATGTCATTTGTTGAGATGATATGATGTACTTTTTATTGTTTTAGCTTCTGCATTTCTTCATTTGTTGTAATATTTTATTTATTAAGTTTTTCGCTTATGTGTCATTCTTCTTGATCATTTGGGTCAACGAAAGAGTCAAAGTAGAACAAAAAAAGTAATGCACAAAAGGAGATTTTTCCATGTGGCAGGGTTGAATTTCAAGTCATTACATTAATGGTATCAAAGTCTAACGTTAGGACTCTACATCATAAGTATAGAGTTTATGTGTAAGTATGATCCATGTGAGCCCATCAGAGCAACCGCCACATTCAACCATCTCAAAAGTAAAGTAAGATGTTTTTATTTTTATGTTTATTAGTGTTTATTGAATGTCTATCATTATGTTTTATACATGGCTCCTACAACACGTTCAGTGGCCCGATGCGGTAGAGGCCATGAGTGCGGGCATGGAGGTGGTCGCCTTGCAGCTATCCCAGAGTTGGTCATGGATGTATTTGACTTGGTCTCAGGGAGTCAAATGGGATAGGAGTTGCAGCAAGAGGTTCCTTTGCCAGTGCAGCAATCGAAACTGTCACCATTGTCACATCAGCCGACGTACTCGATGCTGATGTATCAGCCTCCTCCCCCACCAGCAAGTCCTTCCACTGAGAAGGACACCATACATGCCTTCTTGAAGTTACAATCGCCCCAATCCAAGGTGCAATGGACTACGATGAGGAATGGATGTGTCGCCTCGCACGGTGTGGCGATGACCATAAGGTCCTGTATGCTACTCATGTCATGATCTCAATTTAAACCTTGGTTTAACTTGTAGGTCACGACTTAATACATGTAATCTCATATAATTTGCGGAAGCGTGCTAAAATTCATTTAGAAGATACAATAATTAAAGTATCCAAACCACACCATATGCTATTCCATCATTCAAAATAAGTAAACATTAAATACTATGTACTTATACAAAAGTAGTATCACACATTACAATGAAACCATTCTATTTTTGTCTAATAATACACATCCAAAATATTTCTCTTTAGTCCTCTCAAAGGGACTTAAAAGATCTAAGGCTCATATATGCCTCTCACCAAAAGTGCTTCTAATCCGGATAGAGGATCATCAAGCATGGCCACATACTGGTCTACTGATCTGAAAAATGTTGAGAGTAACAATGTGAGCAAACAACAGCTCAGTAAGTAAAAAACTCATAGCCTATGTGTTATCACATATTCCATTTGAGTAAAACAAGATTAACATTGTTTCTAAATGCATGAAAAATATTACTATTTTATTTTAGCATATATCATATAACAATAACTTAAAGCAATTCAAATCTTTATCATGTCATAAGATATTAAAAAAAACATCTATACATCATGTCAAAAGTACAATCATCATATCATGCATAAGAATGAGACATTGATGCACAAATAATAAATGCATGGATGCATGAATTTTTTATGTTTGTACATGTCATATCACCATCTGGACAGAGGCATCCCTTTCGGGATATCTGTCGACCCTTCCGGAGAGGTTGATGGATTCCAGAGGTGGCCCATGAGAATACAAATGGTGGGTGCGATTCCACAATTCGGTTTACATGGCACTTAGCTCCAAACAACCTAAAATCCCTGTCGGCCTTATAAGGTCTTTCAACCAAATAGGGGTAAACTATCGGCCTTACATAATTTTTCAATCATGTAAGGATAGCTGTCGGCCTTGCAAGTTTTCAACTGTACAAGGATAACTGTCGGCCTTGCAAGTCTTTCAACAATACAAGGATAAATTGTCACCCACAGAGGTAATGCAAATACATGATAATGAGATGCAAATGCATGACCCAATCACGTCATGTCATGTACTGTCATATTATATCATATTATCCTTTTTCATGTCCTGTGAAATCATGTCATTTGGTATCATGTCGTGTCATATCATCTTTTGGAATAAATAATTGCACACATAGCAATTAATACACTTTATGCGTGCACATAGCACCTATTCATATAACATATAATTTCGTATCATATCATGTGTCATGTACTCAAATATGACCATTACTAAATTTTCTACATTCATACATCGCATGGTCATATAAGCTCAAACACTTTGTTTCTACTTGCAAATAGCGGATTGCACAACGTACAATATAAAATATATAATAATTAATATACAACTCCTATCGATGTGAAACCAATTTTCAGTGATAGAAGACTTCATCAACTATAAACAACATAAAATTCATACTTTAAGTCATTATGAAATGACAATAGAAAATTATATAATTAACATATATTCTGCTTCACTTTAGAATCCTGACAGACTGCATAGTACTTAGTATAAAATTCATAACTTTTTGGATGTACATCTTATCACATGAAGTCAAATTTCTAACAAAACTAGACTTTCCGAGCTTGAAGTAATATCGATATTATAATTTTTCTCACTCTATATTAAGCTACAAAAAATTCTAGATTTGGAGATGTTCTCTCATACTTCTGAAACTAACAGACTATGACTTGTGTCTTATAAAAATTATAATTCCTAATACACACATTATTTGCATGAAATTTGAGCCAGAACCCTTACAGATATATATTACTCTTCCTTAAATTTCAACATGAAACCTGAAGTATGGAATTTATGGCTGAATTATTATTTCAGCCCATCTACTTTTTAGAATAGCCTGGGTGACCCCTAGGCTTGCATACATAACTTCGTGTGTGATTATCGAATCACCATAATTCCAAAGTCCATGGAAAGTAGACTTTAACAAGTACTTCCAGATTTAAGTTTATAATTTTTGGAGATCCCTAAGATATAATAACATAATTTAGAATTTGCCGCTTTCAATTTTAGCACTAGTTGAGATTTGTTGTTTATCTTACAAATTCCTTCTTCATAATCATATGAAATGAAAGATGGGGGAAAGCTATAAGAGATCAGGGATAACTCGTTTTAATCCAACTTTATATGGATAATTCATTGAAGAGGAGTTTAAAACTTACCTATGTGAGACTCCAAGGATTTATTGTTGAATCCCCTCTCTTTTCCCTTATCTTTCTCCTTCTTCCCTTGCTATCCTCTTGAGTTCGAATGGCGATGGCAGGTTACATAAGGATGTGATAAGAAGATAAGGGTTGAAGGTTTATATATGGTATTAACCGATCTTAAGTTGGTTGGAGGTGAAAGTACCAAAATGCCGTTGAAGTTCTCCGTATATATGGCTTGTCATTTTTCCTATTGTTTATTTTCTTTATTGATTTACTTAAGACATTACATGTAAATAAGAAATTACCCTCCATTTGGATCTAAATAAAATATTTAGAATGTTAAATTTCAAAGGAATCAAAATTCGAATTTTTGTTCAAAGAACAAAATCAATCATTTTTTTATTTTACGCTATCATTTAACCTAACCAAGAATTTACTTAAAAATTATTAAAAATCATATTTTGTATATAATAACACAGGAGAATATTTTGTATATCTTAATTCTAATATTTTTTGAAAATCTTATTTTCATGACTTAGGCTAATTTCATCACTTTTTGCGTTCTAGCACCTAAAATTGGACCTTCCACTTTAACATAAATATCATGGCATAAAATTATCACATAATATAATATTAATACATTTAATCATGTATGATTAAGGTAGGGATATTACAATTCACCAGCTCAACAGTCGGGCCGCTGGTGGGAGACAATTCGGGAAACAAAGTTAATGGATGAGGAGGTGATGCCCTAGGCTAGCTTCTGAGAGATCTTCGAGGCGAAGTACACACATTCCTATAAAAGAAGGGAGAAGACGAATGAGTTCCAAGGTTCTATGTCTATTGTTGAGTACCATGCATGCTTTATCCAACTGGAGTGCTACGCATCGACCATATGAATGTGTCCGATCGTGCCGAGCAATTCCTCGACAGCCTTCATCCCACCATCTAAGAGAGGTCTGTCTCAGGGAAGGAGCTGGATCTACACAGAACTATTCGCATGGAAAATAAGATCGAGTGAGAGATCCAGATGTGGTGCGAAGAAATGAAGAAAAAGCTAGTGCAAGTAGCTGAGCCGGCCAAGCCGAGATGAGAGGACTGCCGCCCAGCTCATAGAGACATTCGTCACAACTGCCACCGCCATCCATATCAGTAGCCATAGCATGAGGCTCCTCATAAGCCTCAGCCAGCACCACGCAGCCTTAAAGAATTGGTTCCAATGACCTAAGAATAAGTATAGAATGATATTAACAAAGGAAGAACATGAATTGCAACCATAGCCTCTACGATATGCCTCTGTCACACAGCCTCCATGATAGTCCCTAGCACCTCAGTAGCAGGCCATGCCAAACTGCACCTATTACAATAGCCCCCAAAGAGGAGAGTGTCGCATGAACAATGTCACGTGCATCTGATGCGGCAAGTCCGAGCACTTCGTCCGAGATTGCCTGATAAAGATTCAGAGGGTGCAAGAGAAGTACCAGGATGTCTCTACAATGCCCGAATGGATGCAACACAGCAGGATAACGATGCTATCCAAGGTACTCTCTTCATAACAAGCCTTCACATGGTCATTTTATTTGATTCAGGTGCATCACACTTTCATTTTAAAAGGCATATGTGCCTCTACATTTGATGTACCTATGATGGGATGAGGCATGAGATGAATGTAATGACACATAGGGGGACTCTCCACATGGCGAAGTATCTTCCTTTGTTGTGGATGGGAAGAACTTTTCTGATCTTATTGTAAGTCCACCATGGTGGACTACGACATCATCTTAGGCATGAATTGGCTAGACCATGACGATTATATGTAAATAAAAGAAGGGCAGTAAGAAGATCATGATCATGGGGACTACAACACCAAACAACAAGATCATTGTGCCCACCATGAAGGCCCACAAGCTATTACAGAAGGTTTGTAGATGACACCTAGCTAGATGCTCAGACACTAGTTTGCACCAGATTGGTTCGAGACTTTCTGGATGTCTTTCCAGAGGACATTTTCTGATTACCGCCGAGGAGGGAGATTGACTTTAAGATCGACTTAGTACCAGGGATGGCTCCAATCTCTAAGGCTCCCTACCGCATGCCCCCGACGAAAATGTATGAGATGAAGAAACAGATCCAGGAGTTACTCGACAAGTGATTTATCCGACTTAGTATCTCCCCTTGGGGTGCTTCGATTCTTTTTGTGAAGAAGAAGGATGGATCCTTATAGACATGCATCGACTACAAGATGTTAAATAAGATTACCATCCAGAACAAATACCTGTTGTCCAGAATTGACGACTTGTTCGGCCAGCTATCCAAGACCTCGATGTTATCAAAAATTAATTTGAAGAGAGGGTACCATCGATTGAAAGTCGCCGAAGAAGATGTGTTGAAGACTGCCATCCGATCGCGCTATTAACCACTATGAGTTCATGGTCATGCCCTTCGGACTGACAAATTCCCCAGCAGCTTTCATGGATTTGATGAATAGGGTGTTCAAGTAGCATTTGGATCAATTTGTAATCGTTTTCGTAGACGACATTCAAATCTACTCCTCCAAAATGGTGTAGCACTAGGAGCACCTACGGATCGTCTTGGAGGTTTTGCGCCAGCACCGACTCTACGAAAAGTTCTCCAAGTGCATTTTGAAATGAGCAGAAAATGTTCTTGGGGAAAATTGTGTCCAGACACAGAATTGTTGTGGACCCCAATGAAGGTCGAACAATGACCAACTAGATCAGACCGAAAAGTGCGATGGAGATCCACAATTTCCTTAGTCTAGTAGGCTATTACAAACAATTCATCCGAGACTTCTCGAAGATTGCTGCCCCTCTCAATTATCATGAAGAAGAATGAGAAGTTCGTCTAGACGGATAAGTGTGAGAACAACTTTCAAGAGCTAAAGAATAGGCTGACTTTTGCTCCAATCCTCACACTTCAATTAAGGAACGGAGGGTACACCATTTACAATGACGCTTGCGGCACCGACCTTAGATGTGTCTGATGCAACATGGTAAGTTAGTGGCCTACGCCTCAAGGTAGCTGAAAAAGTATGAGGTGAACTATCTGACGCACAATTTGGAGTTGGCAATGATCATATTTTGCATTGAAGATTTGGAGGTAATACAGAAGAATTTTAGGTGTTTATATCATAAGGGCCTAAAGTATGTCTTCAACCAGAAGCACCTGAACCTGAACATGAGACAATGACAATGGGTGGAGTTTCTCAAACACTATGAGTTCGCGATCAACTATCACCCCGAAAAAATGAACTCAGTGGCTGACGCTCTCAGTCGAAAAATGGGAGGCTTCTCTCGCCTTCCTATGGCTCCACATATATGAAATGATTGAGAAACTTAACTAGTGAAATCCTCGAGCTACAGGACACAGGACCATCCTGATGATGCACCAGCTACAGCCGAGTGTGATCAGCAAGGTCATCACTGCTCAAATGGCAAACGCCGAATACATGAAGATCTTTAAGAGTGTCAAATTGAGCGTGAAAATTTCAACATCAGAAATGATCGGAAATGACAAAGTAGTCAGGTATCGGAACCATCTCTGGGTTCCAAATGATGCTACAATTAAAAGAGATGTGCTCGATGAAGGCCATAAGTAAGAGTTTGCGATACATTCGGGCAACACGAAGATGTACAAGGATGTCGATTACGTCTCTAAGTACTCGGTATGTCAGTAGGTCAAGGCCGAGCACTAGCGACCATATTAACTAATGGAAGTGAGAGAACATCACGATGGACTTCATATCTGGTCTTCCCAGGACACAGAAGGGTCACGATGCCATCTAGGTCATGATTGACAAGTTGACGAAGGCAGCCCACTTCATTCCGATCAAGTGGAAGCAGTCAATGGAGAGTTAGGAGGTGTATGTACGAGAGATTATCCGACATCATAAACTATGATCCCCGACTCACATCAAAGTTCTAGAAGAATCTGCATATGGCTTTCGGCAACATACTAAGCTACAGTACCGCCTTCCACCCATGAACAAATGGACAGTCGAAGAGGACAATCAGGACTTTGGAGGACGTGCTCCAAACTCGTGCCTTGGATTGATATGATAGGTGGGATGATCATCTGCCATTGATCGAGTTCTCGTACAATAATAGCTTCTACTCTAGCATTGGCACGGCCCCTTTGGAGGTAATGTATGAGAGACCTTACCGATCGCCGACACACTAGGGCATGGTTGGTGAGCAAATAGTGATGAGCGAGAAGTTGGCAGTCCGAGATCAAGAGTATGTAGACACAATGGATGTGATCAGAAAAAGAATAAAAAACACACCATCTAGGCAGAAGAGCTACACCAACCTAAAAAGAAGGGAACATGTATTCAAAGTTGGAGACCAAGTATTGCTGAAGGTGTCTCCGATGAAAGAAGTTATGTGGTCCAGCAAACGACGGAAGTTTAGTCCTTGGCTTGTTGGTCCCTTTGAGGTGCTCAAGTTAGTGGGAGATGGAGCTTGCAGGTTGGCTTTACCTCCTTCCTATGGAAGAGTTCACAACTTCTTCCATGTTTCCATGCTCTGGAAGTACAAGCACGATGATGCCAACATCGCTAGGATAGAAGAGCCCAACTTGAAGGAAGACCTCACATATGTGGAGTGCCCATGAAGGTATTGGAGCGCAAGATGCAATACCGAAATGACAAGGAGGTACTATCGGTTAAGGTCTCTTGGAAGTACCATCACGAAAAGGAGGCAACGTGGTAACTCATATTCGGTAAGCTTTACTCCATATAAGATTTGAAGACGAATCCTTTTTGTATGGGTATTATAATGTAACACACAAAAAATTCCATAAAATTTAAAACTTTTTATAATGTTGACATCGAACTATTGGACACGGGAAACTAAAATGGGTGCCCATTATCGCGATGAGTCGACAGCTACACATGATTGGATGACCGAAACTCTTTCGAGCGCCCGAAAATGCAATAGGCAGAAAACCATCGAAAGATCAGTGTTGATTTCTCGCTCATTATCTGCATTGACTTGTGTATTTTGTAACTCCGCTCACCATGATTCGAAATTTCAAAGATCACGAGACCCCCACCAACTTGAAGGCCATAAAAAACTAATTTCTTCTCCTTTCCTCTTTTTTTTCTTCATCGTTTCTCATTCTTCTTTTTTCCTCTGCCATTTGTCGTGTGCTCTCTCTTTGGTCTTGGCCAGGAGACATAAGGGAAGATCTGGCAGATTTGGGTGCGGGCAATGTAGGAGGGCGAAGAGGAAGTTGCTAGAGATTGATCCATCAGAAGTGCAACCGACAATCGTCAAAAGAGGTGTATAATTTGGGATCTAAATCATGGGTAGATTCCTAAAGGAAATTGCATGTTTTAGGGGTTGATAGGATTGATATCTATGTTAATTTTGGTGTAGCTTTAAACTTTATATATTCGAGGATGATAAACTTTGGAGTCATTTCATATGATGTCATGACTTTCTTTTGAGAATTGTATGTTATGATATTATGAATTTCGTATATCTATTCTCACATGGTTTTGGCTGTTTTATACATGTTTTTTGACCTCATAATGAGAATGGTAATAGATAAATGGGCTATGTTAGGATGAGTAGAAGAATTGTTATGACATTATGATTAAAAGTCACGCCCATTCTGTCATGACTGTGACATGCCAAGCACGATTGTGACCAGCTTTTCATGACTTAGCCCAAAGCCTGTAGAAATGAATCCAGAATTGGACTCATTCATGACCATTTTTCATAGAAGTACGATTGTGGTGGCCTGGCATGACCAACTCTTAGAGGAAAAATGGCCTTTCACGAGCCACGATCATGGGCATGACCAACCAACAATGATCCTTAAATTAATTTAAACCTATTTCAAAGTAATTATACTATGTATTGATGCCTGACTAATGTATATGGAACCTAGCTATATGAAATGAATGCACAACCATAACTAAGTTAAAATATGAAGACCGAGAGACGTAACATTGTTTGATGATTGCAAACATAATGGACCCAATTGAACAATACTACTATTTGTTACCTCTTAACTCACTGTTAGGAACACTGTGCCTTGCACCTTGTGTGTAAGTATTTCTTTTGGTGAATAATTGTACTATGTAACTTGGTGTAAGTATTTCCTTAAGGAATAACTATATATTATCGGCAACAATATGTATATTCCTAGTCACCTCCGAGTGATGAGAGCCTTGGCTCCAAGGCCTCGTTAGCCTATTTTGATGGCAAAAACATGATTTTTCAATTAATTGTAAGTCAAAGATTGTTACTGTACTAGCTGAATTGTAAAGACTGATGTCCACAAAAGTGGAGTCCAACGGGTTATAAAACAATGCTGAGGAGGCTTACTGAGGCAAGGTAATGTAGGTGCAAGTCACTTAATATGCCTGTATGATTGACCGAGTTTCATGCTTTAGTATGATGATGATTACATTTTATTCCATGCCACTGATGATATGATATTGATGATCGACATGATATTTCTTGATATGACAATTTATGATGGATGGCGGCTCAACTCATGATGGTAAAATTGCATGACTAATAATAAATAGAGTCATGAGTCCTTAAGGGGCTGTTTAGATGCTAGAACTAAAGTTCCTCCGAGTTTCAGTGAATAGCTGAATTTCATAGATTAGTTCAAGATGCGTTTGGATGGAGTGGAGGAACTAATGAGTTGATGCGAAGAAAAAAGTAGATATAATGGATTAAATTTTGGTGGATTTTGAATTAAAAATTAGTATTATAAATATAAAATATAATATTATTAATAAATAAAAATAAAAGTATCAAGTATAATTTTTTTATTTAAAAACTTTGTTAAAAATATATTATTTAAATACAAAAAAATCAATTTTTAATAATTTATATTTAATAAAATATTGAAATTTTTAATGAAATAATAAGTAATAAATAATATTGTATTAATTCTTTATTAATAATATTTTACATATAATAAATGAATTATTATATATAATATAGGTAAAAAGAAGAAAAACTAAAATAAAAAAAGAGTTTGTAAAATAAAAAAAGGTCACGCCATTTGCAAAAAAAGCAGAACCAATAGCATACCCTAATTCCGTCGCATTTATTGTGGCCTGGTTCTGCCTCGGGGATCAAGCCACATGGGTGCATTTGGAGAACCATGATGGAACTGGTTCCACCTGGTTCCACATGCCAAACGCACCCATGCGGCTTGATTCCCGACATCAGTCTTCAAATGTTTTATTATAGACTACCACTGGAAAAATAAGTTTATTTTATCTAAATGATTAATGCTTTTTCCGCTGCATTTATATTATTCATTTCATTATGATCATATAATGACACAAGTACTAGCACTACCCAATTCCTCTAATTTTCCTCAGTTTTTAGGGTGGATTTCAAGGTGTTATAAAGAGCTTTTTCTCACAATTACATGGGTAAAAAAATTTGTGTTCATCATTTTTAATCTGAATTTAATTTGACATGTTTTTTTTTTACTTTCCATGGTTGAATAGTTTGGCATGCCAAAAATTGTTAGGAAATAATCATATGCTCAAACCAAAGCTCCATGTGGCACTGAGCTTGTTTCCCTTTATTTGAGGGGTGGTTATGCTGTCAAAAAGAATTTAGTAAAACTAAGTTAATAATCTTTTTAAGCACTAATTGGATTGATTGTTTGAAGTATGATTGTCAATATCAAGATTTTACCTACCTAGAAGGTCACAAGATCGAAAATCAATCAAGAATCCTAAGATTTTACTTATCAATAATATATATATATATATATATATATATATATATATGAGGAATATTAGGGTTCTACCACTACGCCCATGCTTCTAGGGCCGTCAAATCTGGCATGGACGGTCTTGATGTGTGTACGCCAGTTCGGATGGGAACATGAAGCGGTTCACGTCAGTTCGAGCGGTGCAACCCATTGGAGGAGCGGTTCATGCGTGGATGGGGAGGGGAGACGGGGGTCGAACGAGGGCGGCAGTGACGGTTGGCTTCTGGCATCGAGGAGGCGGGGTGGAGGAGGGCGGCGGCGATCACCTTCCAGCATTGACAAGGTGGGGTGAAGGAGTGTGAAAAGTGGGGCGTCGGTCCCCCTTCGCGAGCTCATGGAGATCAGAGAGGGGGTCATTGTCGGCACAGAGATCCGGTGCAAGGCTTCCTTGACGAGATCCGGAACTACTCTTCCCTCTCTCCCTCTCCTCCGGTGGACGTGCCTCAATCAATGAGATTCGGCACAAAGGCTTCCTCTTTCTCCCTCTGCTCACCGACGACTGCGAAAAAGGGGGGCGGTGACCCACCTCTGCGAGTTCGCCGGGAGCTCTCAGAGGGGGCCTCCCCCCTTTTAATAACTTATATTTAATGAAATATCTTTAATGAAATAATAAGTAATAAATAGTATTGTATTAATTATTTATTATTACTATTTTACATATAATAAATAAATTATTATATATAACATAGGTAAAAAGAAGAAAAAAATAAAAAAAAGAGTTTGTAAATAAAAAAAGGTCACGTGTTTGCAAAAGAAAGCAGAAGCAGCTTACCGCTGATTTCGTTGCATTATTGCGGCCTGTTCCACCTCGGGAATCAAGCTGCATGGGTGCATTTGGAGAACCATGACAGAACTAGTTCCACCTAGTTCCACTTGCCAAACGCATCCTAAATGTCCTAATTTAAGAGATGTTTTTGAATAATGAATTTCTATTTTATACCTGTGACATCAGTCTTCAAATGTTTTATTAAAGACTACCGCTGAAAAAATAAGTTTATTTTATCTAAATGTTAATGCTTTTCCTCTGTATTTATATTATTCATTTCATTATGATCATATAATGACAAACATACTAGCAATGTCAAATTCCTCTAATTTTCCTCAACTTTTAGGTGGATTTTCAAGGTCTTACAAAGAGTTTTTTTCCTCATTAACTACTTGGGTAAAAAAAATTGCGTTCATCATTTTTAATCTGAATTTACTTTGACATATTTTTTATTTTCCAAGGTTGAATAGTTCTGCATGCCAAAAATTGTTGGGAAATAATCAGCTCAAACCAAAGCTCCACATGGCACTAAGCTTGTGGCCTTTCATTTGAGGGGTGGTTATGCTGTCAAAAAGAATTTAGTAAAACAAAGTTAATAATATTTTTAAGCACTAATTGGATTTAGTTACCCAAGTTACTTTCATGTCTTTGATTGTTCGAAGTATGATTGTCAATATCAAGATTTTACCTACCTAGAAGGTCACAAGATAAAAAATCAATCAAGAATCATAAGATTTTACTTATCAATAATATATATATACATATATATATATATATATATATATATATATATGAGGAATATTAGGGTGCTAGCACTACGCCCATGTTTCCAGGGCCGTCAGATCTGGCATAGACGGTCTTGATGTGTGCGCGCCAGTTCGGATGGGAACATGAAGCGATTCATGTCAGTTCGAGCGGTGCAACCCATCGGAGGAGTGGTTCATGCATGGATGGGGGAGGGGAGACGTGGGGTGAACGAGGGCGGGGGCGACGGTTAGCTTCTGGAGTCGAGGAGGCGGGGTGAAGGAGGGCGACGGCATGAGTGGCGTCAACTTTTGACATTGAGGATGCGGGCGCATGAGGGCGGCAGTGGTCACCTTCCAGCGTTGAGGAGGCGGAGCAAAGGAGTGTGAAAAAGGGGGTGTCAGTCCCCTTCGCGAGCTTGTGGAGATTAGAGAGGGGGTCATTGTTGGCGCAGAGATTCGGTGCAAGGCTTCCTCGACGAGATCCAAAGCTACTCTTCTCTCGCTCCCTCTCCTCCGGCGTCGTGCCTCTACCAACAAGATCCGACGCAAGGGCTTCCTCTTTCTCACTCTCTGCTTGCCGACGATTGTGAAAAGGGGGTTGGTGACCCTCCTCTGCAAGTTCGCCGGCGAGCTCTAAGAGGGGGGTCTCCCCCCTTTTTCATAGTCGTTGGTGCATAGAAGAGGAAGACGATGATGACGTCAGACGATCTGATGATCACGGAGGAAAACAACGACACTAGGCTTTCGTTTTCTCCCTCCCATTTTTGCGCCGGCAGACGACGAAAAAAGGGGGGCTGCCCCCCTCCGCAAGCTCGCCGGCGAGCTCGCGGATGGGGACTGACCCCATTTTTCGAAGCAGTGCGACAGCGAAAAAGGGGGTTGTCATGAAAGATGCAGCAATAGAGGTATGCCGGCATGGGAAGGAGACGACAGACGAGCACGCTGGAGAACCCTAGCGAACCAAATGAACCTTGCAAACCCTGAACCGCCTTCTGAACCGACGCGCCTCCATCTAATCCGTCCATCTCAAATCGGACCCCTAGTTGAATTGGGTTTAACCAGTCAAGAACCGATCAAAACTGGCCAAAACCAATCAAAATCGAGAAAACTAAGTTGAACCTCGGTTTTTGGGTCAACCAAATTTTTTATGATTTCTTTTGTTAAGAAATAATTTTATAAAATTTATTATTATAAATTTGAAAAATACCCAAAAATGAACTTTCTCCATAAGGAATCATATTGGCCCACTAGTCTCCTCTATTTATTTATGGTTATCCCCTTGCACTTATGTTGTTAATATTATGAATGTGGGACTATGTTTGTCCACCTTACTTTATCTTCTTTCCTTCATTTAGTCTAGAATTTACTAAGCTTTGAACTTTAACTTATGGATTATTATTTTTATTCAAAATTTTAATATCATAAATGTATATTATAATATAAGTTAATTATATATTTATTATATTATATATAATATTTGTTATATTAGATAAATTAGTTACAGATGAACGGCGCAAACTTCTTTGATATATGTATAATATACATAACTATAACATACTTAATATAGTATAGTATTATATATATAAATATATACACAAATTTAAAATTTCTTTAATTTAATATTTAATAAGTTCAAATTTAATAAATCACTAATTATAATATATATTTATTTATATAATATATAACCTTTTCATAATATATTAGAAAAAAATATTTATAAAAAAATTAAAGAATAGAAAATTTATATATATGTAATGAGATTCAATAAGATTTTCATTTATTAAGTGTGTAATAATTTTAACATCAAAGCTTAAATTTAAAATTTATGATTTATGATTGTTTTTTTTGTATAATTACATTTTCATATAGGTATATTCAAAATATAATAGCTTAATTTAATGTACCATATTAAATATAATATTTTATTACTATCCGGTCCGATCGGTCCAACTGGTTCGACCGAAATGGACACCTATCCGGGTTGTTATTCGATCCGGTCCTAACAACATTGCGACCTTGGATGCATAGGCTTTGATGTTTTCGTGCACTTCGGCCTTAAAGGATGTTCATCTTGGTCTTTGAACCCTTTTCTAAACATCAAGGATTCAAGATAATACAGGAAACAAAAGGAGGAACCATAATCCTTATTCCCTAAACTTTCATACAAATTATAAAAAACATTGTTGCTCAAATGCAAAAAGTATTTCATTATGTGCAAAAAACACTAGTACACATGCAATGGAATTTGCTTGTGGGAGGCTGGGAGCTACATCGTTTCTCCAGGTCTCGATGGTCTTTGTAATGTAATGTCCCCAAAATCTGACCCCAATTTAGTTGTCGAACCTTAGGCTGTAGCCAATATCTTGATACGAATAATTCCAATGGCGTTACTCTCATAACCCAATTTCCTAAAACAACGCAGCGGAAAACATAATATAATATAAGACATCAATATCATAAACATCGGGAGACTTCTAAACATATGAAATCCCAAGATGACAAACTAGCCCATGGGCCAAATAGGCTCTAACATAGACCCAACAAAGGGGTCATAATACATAACGAGTTCAAGTAAAGATACATGACTCCAAAAGACCCATAAGCCATACATAGTTCACTTTTACAAGAGTTCATCATAATGACATAACATAATAGAAAGTAAGATAACTTGGGCCATAGCCTGGCCAGTCCATGTGCAATATTTTCGTAATGAGGTTCTCGTCGTCGAACCTAAGTCTCGTTCATATCTGCATGGATCCATGCATTGCAAGAGATTTCTCCCATTAGAGTTTATTGAGGCCCATATATGCTATGATCTTATATCATACTTCTATATGTCATGGCATATACATTGCATCGAAATGAAACATAACTTCTATGCATGCGATGAGCTACTTATACACACTATTTGGCATATGAGCAATATCATCATGGTATGATAAGATAAACATATAACATCTTTGTCATTATGCTAACACATATCATAACTTATCATTGTGCTAATGCATATTATGAGCTCATCTTACTTAACTTCAATATCTTCATTCTTATCGTCACATGATGTGACAAGTAGACATTCATTTGCATCCTCATAGATGCTGACTTTATTTTGATCATCTTTGTCTTTATGTCCTAAGTCATTTATCATTCACCTTTTCATCTTTCATCTTTACTTAGATGATTTCTTATCGGATCGATTGAGAAATAGTGTTGGCTCATAGGTCATAACCCTCAACTATAGGTGAGGTCTTAACCCTCATTCGTAGATGTGGTCTTAACCCTCTTCCGTAGACGAGATCTTAAATGAAGTCTTCCCCCACCTGTCGGTGGAGTCTTAGGTAGGGTACTCATTGGTCCCAAGAGAAATGCCACACCTTCATCAATCTATTTTTTAATCATGTTCATCAATACATACAATCATTCAATATATGTTGCGTACTTTAATCATATTTAAGGTCATACATAATCCAAATCAAGCTAAGTGTGACAATACAAATATTACACATCATTTGGGACTGGTCACGACCGTTCTACTCTGGATCACGGCCATGTGCACTCATGTGCACAGGCGTGCCTGGTTCGGCACGGCCAAACACTTCGAGAATTTTTCTAAGTATTGCACATGGGCACGTGATGCGTTGAAATGATGTAGCAAAATAGAATCGCTAGCAAGTGCACTAGTCGCTCAAGTAATATAGAAAATAGGAGTAAAGAGTGTCGAACCCACGAGGAATATTATTAATAAAATATCTGAATTTATAAATTAATAAGAGAGGAAAAACATGGATTTTGAAAAATGAGTTTTATAAAATAAAATAAAGAAAATAAGATAATGAGAAGATAATGGTGTTGAAGTTAGGTCTTAGGATGAAAATAGATCAGGATAAATATTTGAACCATAAAAGATAAATTTAATATTTAAAGATGGATTAGGAATTTTCTCAAGTTATTAATTTACAAGATTAACATCACAGAGTCCACAAACTGATAATTCTGCTATTTAATCCGGCAAATCAAACTATCTTAAATTTAATCAAATCTAAAGTCCCACAAACTGGTATTCGTCAGATAAGATTAAAATTAAGATGCATTAATATGAAAATCCTAGACTGTTAATCACTCCACAAATTGGTATAGATTAACAGACCACATAAACTTGATTCTCCACACACTAGTTATCAAATTTATGTCAATTATTAATTTCACATAAAATCAATTAATTTAATTAATAAATTCTGAAATCAAATAGTCCACAAACTGGTAATTACTCAACTCAGAAATCCAAATAATTAAATTAAAAGCACTAAGCACAATTAACTAATTGATCAGAAAAGATTAAAACAAATAATATAGGATCCAAATAGTTTCCCTTCAATAATAATCTCCTAAAATGAAATAAATAGAAAATATGGAGTTCATCCTAGAAATTCTGAAGAGATAATAACATAATAACAATAATAATTGGAGGAATTATACCAAGAATAAAATAGGATCCTCAGATTTGGGCAGACAGTCGGACAGCCTCTCGGACTTGATCAGGATCGCGATCAACCTCCAGCCGTCGCACCTCTCTCCTCTTGGTCGAAGCCTACAGACTTTGACTCGCCGTGGAAGAAACCTGAACTTCAGAGCACACATTGGAACGACGAATTCTTCACGTATTTATAGGGTGCGGACGGCCTTCAATTTTACGGTCGTAACATATCGTACGACTGGATTTAAATTTATGGGATAAACTCGGCCAACACGATAAATCCTTTTTATCATTACGCCCAAAGATAAATCCTTCTATCTTTACCCCTTTTGAATCTCGGCCAAAACAAAATTCTTTAATCTTTACTCCCTTCGAATATCGGCCGTAACGAAATTCTTTTATCTTTACCCCCAAAGAGATAAACCCTTTTACTCCCTCCAAATCTCGGTCATAAGGAAAGAATTTAATCTTGTTACGCCCAAAAGATAAAATCGTTTATCTTTATCCTTCATATCTTGGCCAAAAACACAAATTTTCTCTCTAATCTCGGCCAAAATGATGATTCCATTTGAGTTATCGGCCGTAACACCTCTTTTGAATCGGTGTTGGAGTTCTCGGGCGATAAACATATTTGAATCAGAGATCTCGGCCGTAAGGATAAATTCTTTGGAATTTCGGCCGATACGTCCTATCGGATTGATCAAATATAATTCTCGGACAATCATATATTCGATTTCTCCTGCAAAATAATTATCAAAATTTAATTAATCCATCCACAATTAAAATATTCAGAGAATTAATACTATAAATTGATAAATTTGGAATTACGACTAAAACTGGTCTAAAATGATGCATGCCATGATCAAATTACAAAAAAATTAACTAAAATAATAATCTAAAATATGTTATATTTTGCATGCATCAAATTCTTCCAAGCTTAAAGTCTTGCTTTTCCTCAAGCAAAAATTCAAGACAAGGCTCAAGAAAGTTCCATCATAGCCTCCACATTGTCAACTGACTAATTTTCTCACACAGTTATTCTATACACCTACTACTCAGCATCTTATCATTTTCCATGCACTTAGCTTTCATAGAGGTTATGAATGCTACACAAATTTAAACAATATCAAATTCAGCCTTGTAGAAAGATAAATTGTCTGTCAAATAATAGTATTAATATTGAACACATAAGTACTAATTGAGCTTAAAACTTTTTCTTTTTTTCTTTTTCTTTTCACTTTTATTTTCAATCATTTTGAAAGTTCTAATCTTCAAGCAGGATTGCACAAGGAAGTCCATGTAACGGGCTTTGGACTAATGACTCCCAGACCAGATGGCCTTAGGGCAACAGATGAAAAGGCACCCCTCGAGTTTACTTGCCCGAACAACCAAGGTTCTGAATGAAGAGTTCAAACTTAGCCATGATTCAATACTCCGGTGCTTCTCCATATTCCACAAGATGGTCCATGTAGCAGGTTTTCGATCGACGGATCCCAGAGCAGTTACCCTTAGGTCGCCAGGCATGAACCCCTACGGATCTAATTACCCGAACACACCTTGGTTCCGGATAACACTTTTGTACCTACACATAACTTTATTCTTCTTTTTTTCACTATTTTTTTATGCTCAAGGAGTACTTAATATGGTCAATAGAAAAGCTACTACTATCAAGACTTAACAAAAAATAAATAAAAAGGCATGAATATGATTTTGTCGTCTAGTCATTCATAATTCTACTTAGCATAGGCACACAGTCCATAAGTTTGATACTAAAATAGCAAGTGATAAGAAAGAAAAACATTCAAATTGCATCAGTTAATATGTCTTTGAACTTTTTACTTAAAGATAATAAAAACAGTAAGACAAGAGTTTGTAAAATGGTAGCAAAATAAATGCATGCAATGGTAGTTTTGAGAAAATTTTCATCATTTTTTTAAAATTTTTTTAGGAATATATGCATACATAGGCAAAAAGAAAGAAAGATGTAATGCATGAAATGCTAACTCCCCCAAGCTTGAACCAGACACTGTCCTTAGTGTTAGGCCAACAAGGGAGGAGATACAAATATAATAAAAAGAGAAAATAAAGAAATGACAAATAAAGAAAAGGGAAAAGACACAACCGGATTTGTTGTCGGTGACGTGGCGAAATGTTCGGCTTCGGCCTATACGAAGATATGTTGATGTTGGTGTCGGCTGTAAAAGCTTGAAGAGACTCCGCTGAGATTCTCATAGTGGCAGTGTTATGAACGTCTCGGCCGCAGCAACTGAGAGTCTCGGTCGATAAGTAAGGAGAAGCTTGGCCATAGTATCATGTGGATGAAGGTCTCGGCCGAGATTGGAGTTGTTACATAAGGCTACCTTCTCGGCAGCAACTGAAGATAGATGGTTTGGCGGTCGGTATTCGATAAAGAGACTCCGGCCGACATATGTGGTTTTTCGGCCGCAAAGAGGAAGTTCTCGGTTGATATTCAAGGAGATGCTGGCCGCAATGTGTTTTTGATGAAGAATTCGGCCACGAATTTTCGGCCGTAAGGAATTGGGCGTGGTGCTTTTGGGCGTAAGGGAGCGGCGCCGGTGAGACATCGGCCGTAAGGAGCAGGGTGGACCCGGTGGTGAGACTTCGGCCGTCAAGAGGAAACGACTGTGCGAACTTCGGCTGAAATTCAGTGACTTCTCGGTCGCAATTGGAGAAGCTCGGCCGCAAAGGGAAGTTCTCGGCCTCAAATGATCTTGGTGGAAGAGATCTCGGCCGAGTTTGATGATGATGACAGGTTGTAAATGTTGCAGTGATGAGGTCGTATCGCCTTGTCATGTCCGACGTCCGAAGTTCTCCCCTCACACATAAATTAATTAGATGACTCCATAAAAATAAAATAAAATAAAATGCTAAAATAAAACTATCACTAAAACTAAACAAATTCTACGTAACTAAAATATTAATCAACAACTAATTAAAATTTAAAGAAAAAGGTAGAAATAGTTCTGATTTATAGTAGTCAGCTTGACTTAGTCCTGATGAAGATCAAGGCCTATTTTGCTCTTCTCCCCTTGGATTTTTCTCTGTGTTGCTTGGGAGAGAGTCCGGTGTACGTCCAGTCAGTTGTGCCGCCATCTGGCCTAGTTGTCTTTCCAAATTTTGAATTGATGCATCCTGACTCGTGGCTCTAGATTCCATATTCTTTTGCAACGCTTACATGGTGTCTATGATCTGTGCCATCATCTCCTGCATGTGATTTGATGATTGATATTGAGGAGCATCAGGTTGTCTTTTTAGTATATAATCTTTTGATGGACCAGAAGGTTGGCCTTGATTCAGATTATAGGCAAACTTCGGATTGTGTCTCCAACCATAATCGTTGCTCCTGAAAAGTGGGTTGGAAATAAAGTTAGCATTTTCAATTTGATTTGAATCTGAAGTGTTACTTGTAGGGCTATAATTGCTTGAATTTCCCATTAGTGACATCATCTGCTCGAATTTTTTATTAAGTGACTCTAGCTGAGCCACTATTTCTGAAGATTGTTTTCCTTGTGCAGCATGTACATCAAGAGTTCAGCGAGATGGTCTCCTTTCTTGGCTCGACTTGAGGGCTACAGCATCAATTATATCTTGAATCTCACTAGGGCGTTTAGAACCCAACACTGTCCCTTCTGCTGATTGATCGAGCTTATCTTGATTTGCAGCTCACAATCCATAGTAGAAATCTTCCATCACTTGCCACTTTGGAATCCTATTATTAGGAACTCTTGCCAGCAGCTCCTTATATCGTTCCCAGGCCTCATATAATGTTCCATCATCATCTTGAACAAATGCCTTCAGCTCTCTTCTATATTTGCCTGCTTTTTGTGGTGGGCAATATTTTCCAACAAATTTTTCTACCAGCTCCAACCATGAGTGAATCGATCCTGCAGGCAAAATTTTAAACCAAGTGGAAGCTTTGTCACGTAAAGATTGTTGAAATAATAAAAGACGAATAACTTCAGTAGAAACATTATTATTTCTAAAGGTGCTCAGAGTAGCAAGAAATTTGTCAAGGTGATCGTGAGGGTCTTCATGAAATCCTCCTCCAAATTGGGATGCCTGTATCATCCTCACAATTGCCGGATTGATCTCAAAATTATTTGCATTGATTTCAGGTAGCACAATGCATGATTCTCGGTCATTATATCTGGCCGAGACATATTCTCTCATAGAGAGTTCTGCTTCATCTTCTCGCCGATTATTTTGTGACGGAAGTAGTTCATTTCGTTGCTCATTGTTGCGTGCTTGTTCAGCCATTCTTCTTATATCTCTTCTTAATCGGCGAGCAGTTCTTTCAATTTCAGGATCAAATTCCAAAATTAGATTTGAACTCCTAGTGTGCTGCCTGGAACTATCAGAAGATTCCAGGATTAGTTGTGATTAAATATTCAGTAGTACTTACAACAACTAATTTTCAGTAAGATAAAAGAAAAAAATATAATCATACATCTAATCTTCATCTAATTAATTAAAGAACTTTAGCATTAATCAGATAACTAACTAAATTAACTTTAAAAGACTAAATAACATAAAAAATAGCAGAATAATAAAATTGGTTGTGATTAAATATTCAATTCATTACTGCAACAACCAAGTGTCAGGAAAAAAAATATTTACATATATATAACAATTTAATACAGAGCGGAGAGAGGTCACGGACCAACGAAAAATATCAATTAAAAATATGATCAAATTAAGATATGTCGAGTAACAAGAAAAGACAATTAGGCGTGATCAAAACAAAATTCATTCTCATCCGAAAATCGGTTAGCCCTATGCAGCAAATAAATTTACAAAATCACGGGCCGAGTCAAGTAATAATAAGTTGGATTCCAAAATCATCAATTATTGCAGATGGATTTAAGACTTAATCGGGATGGCCTAATCAGTAATCAATCAGCATCAATTATACGTTCGGGTGCAATATCAGGAGACTAAAATAAATACAGAAATCATGGCGCCATATCAAGCAAAAAAAATCAGCCTGAATAAAAATCCTGAGCTATCAATTAACAGAATAATCAGTAATTAATAAGATTTGAATTTGGTCATAGATTGAGAGACGAAAATTGAGGCACAAAATCTAAAAAGATAAATTCCGTGCAATTAATAGAGTCTGAATTTGGCGCAATCAGATGCCGCAAGGCGTAACATGGAAAATCATGGTAAGGAACCAAAGTCGCAAACCGATGCAATGCGTAATTAGGGGGGCGTAATATGACAAAAATTATCAGGCGCAAGGCGTAATCAGGGGAGCATAATATGACAGAAATTATCAAGCGTAATATGATAGAAATTATATCGGGTGGCGTAATCAGGGGGCGTAATATCAGTGATAAACAAATCCGAGTTCAGCTTTTATGCCATATAAGGAGTACAATCAGCACAGCAATATGGAAGAAAAAAAATCGTGCAATATGGGCGCAAAAATAGTATCCTTGACTTTTACGCCATGTGATGGAAGAAAAAAAATCAGCGCAAAGAATTGACCGTAATTGAAGGCATGAGATAAAATAAAAAATTTAGGGTGCAACTCGGGCATCACATCATAGAGAGAGAAAAATAACAATATTGACAAAGATTTTCGGAGGGGCAAATATGGAACTGCAAAAACATCCGGCCATCAAATAAATCCAAAGATAAAATGAGGATTTTGTCGGATCATAAAAAATTCACAATAATTATGTTCTCGAAAAAAAAAATTGAAACCAAAAATCATAAAGGAAAGAAATCACGTCCTGCTTCTTCTTATGAAAGAGAGAAAAATAAAATACGGGCGAGATTGCGGGTGTAATATCAAAAGAAATATCATTGCATATCAGAAGAAGATATTACGGGTGCAATACAAATCCCCTAATTGCGGGCGCAAATCAATTCAATCCCAAAATTGCGGGCGCAAATCAAACTAATCTCCAAATTATGTGCGCAATGTCAAATTCGGACGCAAAATCAGGGGAGTAAAAAAAATTCAGAAATCATTGCACCATAAAGCAGAATCGGCAGGTAATCAATCATTTGCGGGCGTAATAGTTGGGCGCAAACAAAGGCGCCAAATAAAATCAGCAGGTAATCAATCCAGGCCCAAAATCGGGGGCGACAACTCAAATTAGTAAAACATCAATCCGGCCGCAAAATCGGTGGTGACAAATCGAAAGATCATGGCAACTTGCGGGCACAAGATAAAAAGATCAATTTTGGGCGCCAATTGCGGCCACAATATCATACAATGGCCACTTGCGAGCGTGAATTGCGGGCGCAATCAAATATGACACAAATAAAATCCGGGCGCAATCAGAAGAATAACGAATTACGGGCACAAAATTGGGGGCGACAAATAAAATAAAATAAAATTAGCAGTAATAATTCGGACGCCAATTATGGACTATAACAATTTGGGCGCAAAACAGAATCTACCCATATCACGGCCGAAACAAATTGGGCAACAAATCAATCAGTAGGCAATCAAGGCCGAAACAATTTGGGCGACACATCCCCATCTCGGTCGCAAAACAAATTAGGCAATAAATAAAATCTCATTCACATCTCGGTCGAAACAAAATTGTATCAAAGTCATATCCAACTCTTACGTATGAAACGGTAAATAAATATTACGACCAAAAAGGAAAGGCATAAAACATTAACCATATATAACCTGGCCGAAACAAATTAGGCATCATAGTCGGCCACAAAATATAAGATAAAAGTTTATCGGATAAACAAAATCGTTTGCGGGCGTAAACTCTTTGTCGAAATCTTTAAAGCCGAAACAAAGTCAAACTTATACGTTCAGCAGATTAAAGCTTTACGGTCGCAAAATCAGAAGTCTCGGCCGATAATTAAAATAGTTTTGATGATCCTTATCACAGAATAAAAGTTCACAATTTGCGATCGTAGAATTGAAAGTCTAAAAATGATACATTGCGAGGCCATAAACCAGTAAAGCCAACAAAATAAATCATGATAGTAAAACAATAAGTCCACTTAATCCGAAAAATTCAATATCCAAAAAAAAAAATTTTCACTCGACGTCAAAATTCTCAAATAGTGGCTGAAAGATAAATGAATTTTAATCCAAACTCAATTATAATTTGGTGACTTTTATCTACAACAAAAAAATGTTAGTTTATTCACAAAAATAAGAATAATTAAAATAAATAGTACATATTTACAGAAATTATTTACATCTCCTAATAATTCATAAAAATTAGAAATTAATTAATAAAATATTCCCCGGCAACGACGCAAAAAACTTGATGCGTTAAAATGATGTAGCAAAATAGAATCGCTAGCAAGTGCACTAGTCGCTCAAGTAATATAAAAAATAGGAGTAAAGAGTGTCGAACCCACGAGAAATATTATTAATAAAATATCTGAATTTATAAATTAATAAGAGAGGAAAAATATGGATTTTGAAAAATGAGTTTTATAAAATAAAATAAAGAAAATAAGATAATGAGAAGATAATGGTGTTGAAGTTAGGTCTTAGGATGAAAATAGATCAAGATAAATATTTGAACCATAAAAGATAAATTTAATCTTTAAAGATGGATTAGGAATTTTCCCAAGTTATTAATTTACAAGATTAACATCACAGAGTCTACAAACTAGTAATTCTGCTATTTAATCCCGCAAATCAAACTATCTTAAATTTAATCAAACTTAAAGTCCCACAAACTGGTATTCGTCAGATAAGATTAAAATTAAGATGCATTAATATAAAAATCCTAGACTGTTAATCACTCCACAAACTGGTATAGATTAACAGAACACACATAAACTTGATTCTCCATACACTAGTTATCAAATTTATGTCAATTATTAATATCACATAAAATCAATTAATTTAATTAATGAATTCTGAAATCAAATAGTCCAAAAACTGATAATTACTCAACTCAGAAATCCAAATAATTAAATTAAAAGCACAAAGCACAATTAACTAATTGATCAGAAAAGATTAAAACAAATAATATTGGATCCAAATAGTTTCCCTTCAATAATAATCTCCTAAAATGAAATAAATAGAAAATATGGAGTTCATCCTAGAAATTCTGAAGAGATAATAACAAAATAACAATAATAATTGGAAGAATTACACCAAGAATAAAATAGGATCCTCAGATTTGGGCAGACAGTCGGGCAGCCTCTCGGACTTGATCAGGATCGCGATCAACGTCCAGCCATCGCACCTCTCTCCTCTTGGTCGAAGCCTGCAGACTTTCGACTCACCGTGGAAGAAACCTGAACTTCAGAGCACACCTTGGAACGATGGATTCTTCACGTATTTATAGGGTGCGGACGGCCTTCAATTTTACGGTCGTAACATATCGTACGACTGGATTTAAATTTATGGGATAAACTCGGTCAACACGATAAATCCTTTTTATCATTACGCCCAAAGATAAATCCTTCTATCTTTACCCCTTTTGAATCTCGGCCAAAACAAAATTCTTTAATCTTTACTCCCTTCGAATATCGGCCGTAACGAAATTTTTTTATCTTTACGCGCAAAGAGATAAACCCTTTTACTCCCTCCAAATCTCGGTCGTAAGGAAAGAATTTAATTTTGTTACGCCCAAAAGATAAAATCATTTATCTTTACCCTTCATATCTCGGCCAAAACACAAATTTTCTCTCTAATCTCGGCCAAAATGATGATTCCATTTGAGTTATCGGCCGTAACACCTCTTTTGAATAGGTGTTGGAGTTCTCGGGCGATAAACATATTTGAATCGGAGATCTCGGCCGTAAGGATAAATTCTTCAGAATTTCGGCCGATATGTCCTATCGGATTGATCAAATATAATTCTCGGACAATCATATATTCGATTTGTCCTGCAAAATAATTATTAAAATTTAATTAATCCATCCACAATTAAAATATTCAGAGAATTAATACTAAAAATTGATAAATCTGGAATTACGACTAAAAGTGGTCTAAAATGATGCATTCCATGATCAAATTACAGAAAAATTAACTAAAATAATAATCTAAAATATGTTATATTTTGTATGCATCAGCACGCCCGTGCCCACAAATGTCATGGCCGTTCCATAGTGGCATGCATTTCACGGTTTGACAATTTTCTTACACGGGTGATTTTTCCCTGTCCGTACTTGCACGCCCATGACAGAACGATCATTTTTTTTACCATTATTCAAAATGTTCTAAGGCATGGGATGTCCACATCGTCACCATCGTGCGACCACAAAGTCATGGCTATGATTGAAAGCCCATTTTATTCCTTTGGACATTTTTATGCAAAGGCATGGAAACCTATGGGCATCACGGCCATGCCACAATTCGTCACAGTTGTGGCCAAACTTTGGACAGAGTCTCTCCTATTTTTATCCATTTTTTCCGAGTTTTACACATTTATGCAAACACCTATAAAGTGTACATTCATCTAAGCATGAATACTAAGCACTTTACACATCTCATCTAAGCATATCAACTTATTAAACTAATCACCATAAGGATGAAGCACATATGAGATTACATAAAGAACAAGAACCATACTAAACATAATTATATAAAACAATAAGCAAAACTAGCCATGAATTGAGCATGGATGACATAGAACATTAGATCCTAATAGTGATTAACAATGGAACAGTAATCTAAGGAAACATGAATCATCAAATGCACATTCCTTAAATCTTCCTTCCAAGAACAAAGGGTTTGTTCTTCATGCCCTAATCCACACATTCAAACATCATTAGGAGAAGTTTAGGGATGTTTGGATCTCCTCTAACATACCTTGATTATCAATGTCCTAAACCTTAACTCCTTCCTCTCTTTTCCCTTCTAGCCAAAATAGCCTCTTCTCCCTCCTTATAGTTGCTGTCCATGTTTTCTAGATGAAAAGGTAGTGAGGTACAGAGTGAGCTAGAGAGGATGCTAATGGAGAGGTAATACTTACCGTAGCTCAAAATGGGGCTTCCTTGTGTTTGCTGGCCGAGTGGGTGAACAATGGGAGAGAGAGAGAGTGGAAGAGAGGTCACTGTACCTAATAGAGGGGTTTTTTATGAGGGTGGTCGGCTGGTTAGGTGGGGAGGGATATTAGGGCATTAGTTTAAGTTATAAGGATGAGTGAGCTGGGTTTGGATCAGAGGTGCCTGTGGGCTTTCTTTTGGTTTCTTTTTTTTTCATTTAGGATATTACAACCTACCCCTCTTAAATAAAAATTTATCCTCGAATTTTTTAAATTCTTAAATTACTTACCGAAAAACGAAAAGTTTCAAAAACTTCTCTCACATTTCTTCTTCTAACTTCAATGTAGCTTCTTGTTCACGATGGTGCTTCCATGCCACTTTGACCATAGGTATGGTTTTGTTCTTGAGATGCTTCAGTTGATAATCTACAATCTCTATAGGTTGCTCCTCATAAGTCAAATCCTCTTTGATATTTGACTCCTAAATCCTAATCACATTTGTTTCATCATGAACATACTTCCAGAGCATTGATACATGGAAGATATTGTGAAGTCTTGGGTATGATGGTGGTAATGCTAACTTATATGCCGCTTCTCCAACTTTCTTAAGGATCTCAAAAGGTCCAATATATCTTGGAGTCAACATCCCTTTCTTACTAAATTTCATCACGCCCTTAGTTAGAGAGACCTTGAGCATTACATGGTCACCCACTTCATAAAGTTTCTCTCTTCTTCTTAGATCTACATAGCTCTTTTGCCTACTTTGTGCCGCTACCATCCTTTGCTTGATTAACTTCACCTTATCAAGATATTTTTCTTCCCCAGTTTCACTCGAACATGCCGGAGAATGACAAAACCTTCCATATAAGCCTTCAAATGGTGCCATCTTGATACTTGAGTGATAACTATTGTTATAAGCAAACTCTACTAAAGGAAGGTGATCATCCCAATTTCCATGCCAATTTATGACGCAAGATCTAAGCATATCCTCAAGAGTTTGAATTGTCCTTTCACTTTGGCCGTCAGTTTGAGGATGAAATGTTGTGCTAAAATTTAGCCTTGATTCAAAAGCATTTGGAGCCATTTCCAAAATCTTGAAGTGAACCTTGGATGTCTATCCGAAATAATAGAAGCTAGAATTCTGTGTAAATAGATAATTTCATTCACATACAATTCAACCATGCCTTCCATGGATTGACTCACTTTCACAGGAATGAAGTGAGCCGATTTCGTCAAATGGTCTACTACAACCCAAATTGCATCATGATCCTTTCGGGTTTGAGGTAGTCCTACTACAGAGTCTATAGAGATACTCTGCCATTTCCATTCCGAAATAGGTAATGGTTGTAACTTACCACAAGGCTTCGTTGTTCAATATTGACTTGTTGGCAAACTATACACTTAGCTACATACTTGACCACTTTCTTCTTCATGTCTTCCCACCAAAAGTTTCTTTGCAAGTTCTTGAACATCTTGGTATTCCCGAGACGAATTGAGAATTCGAACTTATGATACTCATCCAAAATTTATTTTCTTAGTGCCTTGTCCTTTGTAACCCACAAATGATTCTTGTACCTAATTGCTCCATCTTCACCATACTTTGAAATGATTTATTTCTCTTTGACAAACGTTGATCATCCTCGCATATTCCGGGTCCTTCCTTTGAGCGTCAATAATCATTCTAACAAAGCTTGATTTACATTGATCCTTCGGCCACAAATGCTTGGGGCATATTGCACTATGCTTTCCACAAGGTTCCACTTGCGAACACTTAAACATCAAAGTGATCCTTTCCATTTGCGACTTAGAACATCGGCAACTACATTTGCTTTTTAAGGATGGTACAATATAGCAAACTCATAATCCTTAAGGAATTCAAGTCACCTTCTTTGCCTCATGTTCAACTCCTTTTGGGAAAACACATATTTCGAACTTTTGTGGTCCGTGTACACTTCAAAATCTTCGCCATACAAATAATGATGCCATATCTTGAATGCGAACACCACCGCCGCTAACTCTAAATCATAAGATGGTAGTTAACTCCATGCTTCTTTAATTGCCTAGAAGCATATGCCACCACTTTGTCATATTGCATAAGTACACAACCTAAGCCGGTACCACAAGCATCACTATAAATCACATAACCACCACTCCCCGAAGGGATGACGAGGATTGACACCATTGTAAGTCTTCGTTTTAGCTCTTGGAAACTTGCTTCACATGCTTGTGATCATATGAATTTCTCTCATTTTCTTGTCAACTTGGTCATAGGTGTGGCAATCTTGGAGAAATCTTGAATGAATCTTCTATAGTACTCGACAAGTCGAAGCTTCTAAGCTTAGTCACATTCTTGGGCCTACTCCAGTTCGTCACCGCTTCCACCTTAGCCAGATCAACGGACACTCCATGCCTAGAAACAATGTGTCCAAGAAACATTACTTCTTCAAGCCAAAATTCACACTTAGAAAATTTGGCGTAGAGCTTGTTTCTTCTCAAGGTCTCCAACACAATACGGAGATATTCACTATGCTCTTCTAGACTTGATGAGTAGATGAGGATGTCATCTACAAATACGATCACAAATTTATTCAAGTATGGACGAAAGACCCTATTCATCAAATTCATGAATGTGACAGGCGCATTTGTTAGTCCAAAAGACATAACAAAAAACTCATAATGTTCATACCTTGATCGAAATGCCGTCTTTGGAAACATCTTGCTCAGTTACCCTTAATTGGTGGTAGCCACTCCTTAGGTCGATCTTTGAGAAAAATGACGCCAATGATAATTAATCAAAAAGATCATCAGCAAGAGGTACTTATTCTTCATCGTCACCTTGTTGAGCATTCAGTAATCAATGCACAATCAATGGAGCCATCCTTCTTTTTCATGAAGAGCACTGGTGCGCCCCATGGTGAAACACTTGGTCTAATAAATTCCTTGTCCAAAATCTCTTGCAATTGGATCTTTAATTCATGCGTTTCTGCTGGGGTCATACGGTAAGGCGGTTTTGAAATGGGTGCGGTACTCAGAAGTGGTTCAATGCTGAACTCAACTTTCGTGGCAATCCCATAATGTCTTTCGGAAAAACATCAAGATATTCTCTTACTACATCCAAGGATTCAAATGCCTTGGATTGTCAATCCGTCTTGATAACACTTGCCAAAAATCCTCTTGCTCCCTTCTTGATCATCTTGTTTGCCTTAGTCGCGGAAATTAGTACCTTGACTCCCTTGGAGGGAATTTCTCGAATTATTGTGAGTGTTCCATGATGGTCACCTATAAAGACTTTCTTTTCCTTGCAATACATGCACGCGAGCATCATTATGGGATAGCCAATCCATCCCTAATATTACATCATAATTTATCATAGGAAGCAAAATCACAAGGAAACTTCTTCATATCTACCTCTATAGATACATTGGGGACATATCTTCTAGTGGTTACCATTCCGGTAGAAGTCACTACTTCTAGTTGGCAATTAGTGACTAGAGGTCATAATTCTAACAATCTAGCAAATGCATGAGATATAGAGTGTGTTGCACCCGAGTCAAAAAGGACATTTGTATAGTGATAGGCAACAAGGATATTACCTAGGATCATGTTGTTTGCTTGGATGGCTTCATCAACTTCCATGGCAAACACCATTGCCAGAGCTCTTGGCGGATCCATAACCATCTTTCCTTTGTCTCCATTGTCACCTCATTTTTTCGGACAATCCCTTATGTTGTGGCCGCCTTGCCACATTGTAAACATGCTCCGGCCTTAAAGTGACATTCACCGGAACGAGACTTCCCACAATTGGAGCATGTGGATCTTGTTTGCTTCGCCTTCTTTGGGGAATAGTATGGTGCCTTCCTTGGGCTATTTCCTTGTGCCTTCCCTTCATGCTTCTTGATGGCTTTTCCCTCGACAATCTTCCTTTCATTGTACTTTCTTCAATGTTCGGCGGCAAGTTCCACCGCATGTTTCAAGGTGGTGAAATGACCACTCTGGACCCAAGGTTGTAGTTCGGGATGCAAGCCATTAATGAACCTCTTAGTCCTCCTTAGTTCATTCTCATTGCGCTCACCATACTTCTCTAACTTTAGATATGTGCTCATGTATTGGTCCATCGTCATGTTGCCTTGGACAAGATTGAGAAATTCGTCCCTTTTCTTTTTCCTTAACATAATCCGGGAAGAAGCGAGCTTCAAACACTTCTACAAAGCTTTCCCAAGCAATCTCTTCCTCACTTTCAAAGGTGGTATTCAAAAGAGATTTCCACCACACTTTTAGCTTGACCGCAGAGGCAATGTGTAGCATACATCACCTTACGGTCTTCGGGGCATCCCATGACCTTGAGGATATCCCCTACCTCTTTGATCCATGATTCGGCCAACTCTGGCTCTCCTTTTTCATCAAACTTTGGAGTTTGAAGCTTTAGGAACATCTCAATGGAGAAATCTAGTTCATTGTTTCTTTGAGCATTTTGCGCCGCTCGGATTAATCCATCAAGAAAAATATTCCTTTCATGATCCTCATTAGCGATTGCACGTCTTGGTGGCATCTACAACCACATTTAAATAAATATAAGAACATCATTAGCATGAGCTAATCATACGAAAATATTTACCTTTAGACTCGGGGGCACCTCATGACGATTGCACATGGACTTTACACCTAGACATAGCTATCCTATGGCGTACTTATCCTAATACCTAATCCATACGAGCCAAAACTATGACACGTCCCCAAAATTCGACCCCAATTTAGTTATCGAACCCTAGGTGGTGTTACTCTCATAACCCAATTTCATAAAATAACGTAGTGAAAAACATAATATAATATAAGATATCAATATCATAAACAGCGAAAGATTTCTAAACATATGAAATCCCAAGATGACAAACTAGTCCATGGGACAAATAGGCACTAACATAGACCCAACAAAGGGTTCTTAATACATAACGAGTTCAAGTAAAGATACATGACCCCAAAAGGCCCATAAGCCATACATAGTTCACTTTTACAAGAGTTCATCATAATGACATAATATAACAGAAAGTAAGATAACTTGGCCCATAGCCCGACCAGTCCATGTGCAATATTTCCGTCATGAGGCTCTCATCGTCGAACCTAAGTCTCGTTCATATCTGCATGGATCCATGGGTTGCAAGGGATTTCTCCCATTAGAGTATGTTGAGGCCCATATATGCTATGATCTTATATCATACTTTCTATATGTCATAAATATGCATTGCATCGAAATGAAACATAACTTCTATGCATGTTATGAGCTACTTATGCACACTATATGACATATGAGAAATATCATCATGGTATGATAAGATAAACATATAACATCTTTGTCATTATGCTAAATCATATCATAACTTATCATTGTGCTAATGCATATCATGAGCACATCTTACTTAACTTTAACATCTTCATTCTTATCATCATATGATGTGATAAGTGGACATTCATTTGCATCCTCATAGGTGCTTACTTCATCTTGATCATCTTTGTCTTCATGTCCAAAGTCATTCATCTTTTCATCTTTACTTAGATGATTTCTTTTCTTGTCGATTGAAAAGTAGTGTTGGCTTATAGATGAGGTCTTAACCCTCATTCCTAGATGAGGTCTTAACCTTGGTGAAGTCTTAACCCTCATTTCTAGATGAGGTCATAATCCTCTCCCGTAGGCGAGGTCTTAATCCTCATTCGTCAATGAAGTTTTCCTCCACCTGTCTGTGGAGTCTTAGTTAGGGTAGTCATTGGTCACAAAAGAAATGTCACACCTTCATCAATCCATTTTTTAATCGTGTTCATCAATACATACAATCATTCAATATATGTTGCGTCATTTAATCTTAGTTAAGGTCATATATAATTCAAATCAGGTTGTGTGGCAATACAAATATTACACATCATTTGGGACTGATCAAGACCGTTCCACTTTAGGTCACGGCCATGCCCACTCATGTGCACAGGCATGCCTGGTTCGGCACGGCCAAACATTTGGAGAATTTTTCTAAGTATTGCACATGGGCATGCTCGTGCCCACAAATGTCATGATCGTTCCACAGTGGCATGCATGTCACGGTTTGACAATTTTCCTGCACCGGTGATTTTTCCCTGTCATTACTTGCACGCCCATGGCAGAATGATCCTTTTTCAACCATTATTCAAAATGTTCTGAGGCATGAGACGTCCAGATCGTCACCTCCTCCATGGGACCACAAGGTCATGGTCATGACAGAAAGCTCATTTTTTTCCTTTGGACGTTTTTACGCTAAGGCATATAATCTTATGAGCGTCATGGCCGTGCCACAATTCGTCACGGCCATGCCCGAACTCTAGACAGAGTCTTCCTTATTTTTATCCATTTTTCCCCATTTTTACACATTTATGCAAACACCTATAAAGTGTACATTCATCCAAGCATGAATACTAAGCACTTTACACCTCTCATCTAAGCATATCAATATATTAAACTAATCACCATAAGGATGAAGCACATATGAGATTACATAAAGAACATTAACCATACTAAACATATTTATATAAAACAATAAGCAAAACTAGTCATGAACTGAGCATGGATGCCATAGAACATTAGATCCTAATAGTGATTAACAATGGAACAGTAATATAAGGAAACATGAATCATCAAATGCACATTCCTTAAATCTTCCTTCCAAGAACAAAGGGTTTGTTCTTCATGCCCTAATCCACACATTCAAACATCATTAGGAGAAGTTTAGGGATGTTTGGATCCCCTTTAACATACCTTGATTATCAATGTCCTAAACCTTAACTCCTTCCTCTCTTTTCCCTTCTAGCCAAAATAGCATCTTCTCCCTCCTTATAGTTGCTGTCCATGTTTTCTAGATGAAAAGGTAGTGAGATACAGAGTGAGCTAGAGATACTTACCGTAGCTCAAAATGGGGCTTCCTTGTGTTTGCTGGCCGAGTGGGTGAACAATGGAAGAGAGAAAGAGAGTGGAAGAGAGGTCACTGTACCTAATAGAGGGGTTTTTTATGGGGGTGGTCGGCTGGTTAGGTGGGGAGGGATATTAGGGCATTAGTTTAAGTTATAAGGATGAGTGAGCTGGGCTTTGGACCAGAGTCGTGGGTTTTCTTTTGGTTTCTTTTTGTTTTTTCATTTAGGCTGAGTTTGTTTGCGAAATCGGGCGAGAACAAGATTGGTGGAATCGGGGTCACGTGACCCCGATTTCACACTCCTGGTTCCACTATTTTTGGTGGAATCGGGAGCCACACCCTTTTTTTCCTTTTGACTTTGACGTGTCATTTTCTTTTTTTTTTCAAAATTCATTTTCTTCATTTCTTTTTCTTTTCTCTCACACAATATATTTTCTAAAATAAAATTATTTAATAAATATAATATAATTTTAAAGCAATTAATATAATATTATTTATTCTCTATTTTTTTCATTAAGGAATTTTAATATTTCATTAAATATAATTAATTTTAAAAATAATTTTTTATATTTAAATAATATAATTTTTAACAAAATTTTTTCCATAAATTTTTTTATTTTAATTAATAATAAAATTATACTTTATATTTATAATAATAATTTTTAATTTATAACTCATCCAAAATTTATTTATTATATCTACTTTTTCTTATCACATCAATCACATTATTCCTCATCATCAAATTCCCTCCAACCAAACGTACCGTGAACTAATATGTTAATTCAATTATGCACTAGAACTTAGGAAGAACTGTGATTGCGTTTCCAAATGACCCCTTAGGATATTACATGCACACTTTTCATGAACCCGCCACAACTACTTTCATTTTCGCCTCACCCCATATTTCTTCTAGAGATAAAGAAAGGTGGTCAAACATATATATAATTATTTGCTGCATGGTTACACTGCATGAAGGCAAGCAGAATGATCATATGTGGCTTAATACTCTATCAATTTAGTATAATCAATGAAAAATTTGTTGCTTCTTTCGGTATAACATGGTTAAACAGTTCATAGGATGAGGGGACTGTTAAAATTGAACTTACACTAATAATATATGGAAATAAATCTTAACGAAAAAGGGGAAAATGGATCTGAAGAAAAAGTTACCTCTGTTAGTTGAACAGATTGATATATCACAATATCAATCTAAAGCATCAAATCCAAATCAACCATCCACACAATCCGTGCTTTAGATCTTTGAACATACGGTTGAAATTGTGCATGACACGGTCCTTAGAAAAGGGTGCTTCATAGGTCCAGTTGATGGGGATTCGATGGGCGCAGTTTTTTTGAACGGTTTAGGGCGGTAAACCGGTTTTTTTTGGCAAGCAGTTTTTTTCGGCTTTTTCCCAGTGCTATTTGTCGGATTTTGGACTTGGTCCGTGCCCTATTTCTCCCGAGCGCCATCGCCCGAGCGCTGCTGCTGTCGAGGTCACCGTTGCCGAAGCGCTACCTTGCCTGCTTCCTCGCCGGATCTGCATCATTGTAGGCCGGATCTACTTCCCTGCCTGCTTCCTTGCCGGATCTGCTTCCATGCTGCCCTTGCTTCGGCGCCGACCCAGATCTGCTTCGTCGCCGCCCTGCCGCCCTCCGACACCCCCTTGCCATCATGCTCTGACACCACGTCTGCCCCTCGGCCGCGTCACCGGCCCCGCCCCTTGGCCATGACACCATCGGCCCCGCCCCTCGGCCGCGACACCGGCCCCGCCCCTCAGCCGTGACACCACCCCCATCCCGCCGCGACCACACTCTGACAGCGCCCCACCCCGCCGCGACCACGCTCCGACACCGCCCCACCGCGACCACGCTCTGACACTGCCCCCGCCCCGCCGCGACCACGCTCCGACGCCGCCCCCGTCCCACCGTGACCACGCTCCGACACCGCGCCCGCCCGGCGGCCCCAACACTGCTCCCGCCCCATCGTGACAGCCCCGCCGTGACACCGCCCCTGCCCCGCGACTCTCTGACACCGCCCCCGCCGCGATGCCCCACCGTGACATCGCCCCACCTCTCCCGCCCCGCGACTCTCCGACACTACCCCCGCCCCTGCCGCGATGCCCTGCCATGACACTGCCCCACCGCGCTCTGACTCCTAGCCCGCCCGGCGGCCCCAATACCGCCCCCGCCCCGCGGCGATTGCCCCGACATCGCGCCCGCCCACCCCGACTTGTTGGGTGAGCTTCTCTAGGGTTTAGGGTTATGAAATCTTTGTGTTATGACGTGAATCAATTTGTGCAGGTATGGTTAGGTAATGGCGTGGCCTAAATGTCATTGCCAAGAAGATGCAATAATAAAAACATCTTGGACAGAACATAATCCCGGACGTCATTTTTACGGTTGCCCATTTTACAGGGTTAGTTTGATAATACTTTTTTGATTGTTTTCTAATTCAAATGTTGTCTTTCTAATGTATTGTTGCCTTTTATGATTGATCATGCAGCAACATCGAGCTTGCACATACTTCAGATGGCTAGATCCATCATTTGAACCGAGACATACACAAGTTATCAATCTTTTGTTACGAACAATTGATAGAATGGAGGCTGCAAATTTAAATGACGACGAAGTTAGAATTAATAGGAATGGAGTGAATGCCATGTGTAAATTTGTTTGTTTAATTGTATTGCTTCTAGCTATATATGTCCTAGCAATGTAATGGATGTTGCTCTTGTTGATGTTAAATTGTAATTGCCTCTGTGAACGTGTCTCTGAATTGCTCTTGTAGTGCATATTGCTTATTGTCATCTTTTAAATTTTATTGCCTCTGTTTTCACTCGGATATTTATTTCAATAGTTCATTTCTACACATGATATTTATTTCAATAGTTCATTTCTCCGTTTTAACGCAAGATATTTATTTCAATGGTTCATTTCTATGCATGCAAATTGCAAGTGCAGGAGAGGCTAACAAGGCATATAGCAGAGGCAGTGTATTCTTTTCACAATAGCGGGGTGATGGTAGTTGTGGAAGCCAATCACATCTGTATGGTGTCTAGAGGGATTGAAAAGATCGGAAGCAGCACTGCAACAATTGCTGTCTTGGGTCAGTTTGCTTCCAATCCTGCAGCGAAAGCAATGTTCCTAGAAACCATTGCCAATAACGCTCGGACGTAGTTTTGAATCACTGCAGCATAGAACTAAATGCAGAATAAAAGTTTGTCCATGAAAATGATCCACAGCATGTCAAACAAGATGTTCATCTTCATTTCAGAAAAAGAAAAGAATATAACATGCATATGCAGATTTTACAAGAATATAACAAAATATAACATGTTTCGCCAGAATGGACAGTTGCTTATAATAGCACAAAATGGTCCAATTCAGTTTAAAAAAGATAGTGATGCAAACGTGCGAATCGCAATTGTGCGCCACCACAGGCCATACATATTTGTGAGTACACACTCATGAACTACAAAAAATTCATCCAAATTCTATGATGATTAAAAATACAAAATTGCCACTCGGCAAACTTGATAGAGCATTCCAAATTCTATGCTTGATAGAGCATTCCCCAACAAATGTCCACTCGGCAAACTTGAATCGTCTACAAATAAGAAACATTTTATTAGGAAAAAAATAGATGGGTATCAATGTAAATGGATGTAATTTTATGAAAAAGACACAAAGGAAGACTGAAGGCATGTGCATGGGCAATATCATGTTAGAGGACAATCCTGGTTGAGATAAAAATAGTTTTCTATTAAAACAAGTACCAGTTTTCTAGTGTCAGCATACACTGCAAAAGCTCGAGTTTTCTTTTAATAACACACAACTAATAATCTGCACATAACATATGGTTCCTTCTAGCTGGTTGCTTCAAGATCCCCATGCCCAAATAATCTTCAATCGAAAGTTAATAAAAGAGATGGTTTAGATAGGTTGCAAACTTTTTCACTAAATGCATCAACATAGAAGCTGCTAGGATTATAAGAAAATACCAAATCACGTAGGTGAAGCATCACTCTCTCCAATGCTGTCCTATCCAATGTTGCACTAAACTTGACTTTGCGACTCCTATTCATGAAGTTGTATTAATTAGTTGAATCATCGATCTTTAAAATAATGAAATTGATGAGAAAAGATAATTACCTTCAACAATGAACATGTTCTTTTATCATGTCCATTTTTTCCACAATGTCCATAGCTACGTTTCTTACATTCCTTTTGAGACATAGAATTCATTTCGGATGCTTTCCATACATGCGTTCAGACCACCTTTCAAATAACCATACAAATATCTCTTCTGTCTCATCTGCAAGTAAGGCACAAGCAAATAAACATGATCTTCCATGATGATTTACACTGGTAAAAGGAGCAAATGGCATTATTAAGTTATTTGTACGGTATATTGTATCAAATACAACAACATCGTCAAATGTCAAATAACTATCCCTCGACCTTCCATCAGCCCCAAAAAAAATTCAAAACAATACCCTCTCCATCCAATTCCCACCTATGAAAGAAGCCTGGATCAACACTTACCTTACTCCGAAAAATAGATATGATACTCAAGCATTCATTATTGAAATTTCCTTTTCTTCTCGTCCTCAAATGGTCAATACAATCTTGCGCTGTTATGAGTGGTTCACCGGACATATTAAGAGCTCTAGCTATTCTTGATGGCCCCATACCAAACTCGTGTAGGTTCACTATAGCTTCCATGGAAGTTGCCCTGAATTCTTTTTGCGAGCGGAAATATTTTACTTTTGAAGGAGTTGTTAAGGGATGGCTATGTTCCTCTACAAATCTTCTAATCACCCACTTTCCATCCTTTCCCAAACCGACATATAAGTGGGCTTGACAATCATCTCTAACTTCTCTTCTTTGTGTAGACATTTTTTCAGTAGCTTCCTTCATTCTCTTATGCCCTTCTTTGGAACAAATAAAAGATCGGCTAATAATATTCTCCGTACTTTTGGACTTGTGCAAAGCTTGTTTCCTAACAGAAAAACCAACTAATTTGGCATACATATTATAATATTTGTAGGCTTCCTCATCGGTGTCAAATGTCATGCCAATGTACGGTTTTGGTATCTCATAGGATTTCACATAATCTATATGCACTTCATCATTATTTGATTCCTCAACATCGTCAATGGTAATATTACGACTAATATTTGTCTCCATCTCCATGCCCTTTAGCTAAAAACATGCAATTGTATTTGCATAAGAGGACTAAGATTTAACAAAGCATACGACAGCATGAGCAATAATAATTAATATGTGAGAGCTACTAATGATACAATCTTAATTTCACCAACATTTCGAAAACTCAGTCCAATAACTAATGCAAAATTGACAAAATTCGACAGTACAAAATGCCTAGGGAAAAATTCAAACAAACGAAAAGGAGTCTACGAGCACGAACTCACCTCCGAGCATGAACAGATGAAGAGCCACAAATCCGACGAATGCAAAGGATTCTACGAAGTTAACATAAATTCTATCATGAATAAACATTGGTGTTAGATGAATTTAACAGAAAGAGTAAGTCAATAAGATCACCACATTTGCGACCTCAGAGCGATGACAACGAAGAAGGCAGACGCCGTCGATGACGGTGTGACGAACTCGAAGATACACCTCGGCACGGATGGCACAGACTAGCGATCTCGGGCAACAACGACTGAAACGTTAGGGCACGAGCGATCTCGGCGCGATGGCGATGTCATGAGGGCGATCTCGGGCGGCACGCTAGGGTACGGACCCCCATTATATCCATATATATATATGACAACAAATATTTTTTAACAAAATTTGAATACTTATATGTCTAAGGAGGGTTGGAATTTAAAGAACCTGGCGCATAAATATATATACGACACTAAGTCATATTTTAATTGTTTCTTAAACCAAAGTATATAAAAAACATAATAAAAATGGAAAAATATATTAAGCTACATCTGTGTTAATTATTTTAATTATAAATAATTTTTTATTACTATTTAAATACTTATACTAATCATATGAGATCATGTAGAATTGGATAAGATCGTAAGATCATGTGATCGAAATTAAAATCATATATTATCTTTCTACAACATCACATAGAAAAAAATTTCCTTATAAATTATGAGTTGTGTATTACATCATCTATTATGTACAAATAATTTCTAATTTACTAGTAAATATGACTTTGAACCGAGTTCATTCAGTTTTATACTCTAGACTCTTAAACTCCCTCTTGGGTTGGAGGTCGCGAAATCAATAAGGAAAGGACGAAAGCAAAAATAATATGATGGTGTTGAATAATAAGCAACACGAGTTCAACTCTAAAAACACAGCTCGTGATTCATTTTTTGATGATTGAAGTTATGTCTCACCTCTTGGCATGCGTACAAAATTTCAATGGCAAAGATCCATCTCGGGTTTGGAATCAAAGAGCATACGCTGCCTGAATCAAAAACCATAGACCATTATCACAAGAACACGCGATTTAAAAGTAGAACTTGTCTGAATGGCAATATGGTAACTCTGTTCAACTTCTTTATCTCTCGGCATTCAACTGAATAATGGGTAGAGCTCCCTCTCAGGTTGCATTCTCGGCAAGCTTTAGAGCTCAATCGATACACAAAACCACTACAACAAATTCAGCTAAACAATATAGGAACCAATTCATTAAATAGAAAGGAAATCAGACATTGAGTAACGAAAGAAAAATTAGAATGATAACAGAGAACTAAAACATACATAATGCACACATCCCCCAGCTTTATTAGTTGGCTAGTTACAACTCATGTTCCAGGTGGGTGACACAGCACCCATAAATACATCCATGATAATTCCAATGTTCATTCCTCCAATCCCCTCTTCCTTCCTTCTCTCTTTCACCTTCGAGAAGTGATCAATCAGACCTCTCCTTTCTCCCCACCCCAAGCAATGGCCCCCTTTTTTTTATTTTGGGATCCCCTTTATATCGTTCCCAGCACTCCTTATATAACCTTGATATCCTCTGTTTGCTAGGTACCCCTTCAGTTGGTGCTTTTTCTTGTGGTTGTCACACTCAACTCCATGACTAAGTTCTAATCCCAATTATCACACTCTTAGCTTTGTTTAGCAATTCCAAAAATAAAATCGGCAAAACCTCCTCCCTTACTTATTTTATATTATTTGTCAATACATATAAAAGACACATATATAATCATCAAAGTTTAATAAAAAGCTATATGATAGGACATTTGCATATTGTCATTATATTTTTTTTTCACAAACCATCTCACATATAACCCCACAGGATCAAGTCTTATACAATCTTAGAAAAAATTTCTCACAAACTTAATTACAACATCTAAGACTATATATTACATATGCATGCTTCAAAAAAAAAAAAAAAACAAAAGTGAAGGGGGATTAAAGTGCTCCAGCGGCTCGACCTCTTCTATGTGCAGCAAAACAAGCTCCGAGTCAACTCAACTCAAGAACTTACGAGTATCTAAAAAATTTAAAATGTGTATTATGAGCAATAATCATTTGCTCAGTGAATGAAATAAAAGTACAACATAGGGGAGCAATATGAGTGCATATAGCATATAACATTTAAATAACAATATTTCTTTCATATGAGAAAACATTTAAAGTACAGCACATATAACATAACTTGTCAAATCATATGAACTTTTAAATAAGTAAAAGTAACTCAAGATATCATAATTTTCATATTTAAACTTCACACATGTGTCATTGCACATACTCATCATGGGTCAATACGTATCACTCTATGATCATGTGTCATACAGTTAAGCAGAGCTTCATAATCAAGAGTCACGGATACGCAGAGCAAATCATGGATCAATACGTATCCTTCTATGATTGTGTATCATACAGCTAAGCAGAGCTTCACAATCAAGAGTCTCAGATACGCAGAGCAAATCATGGGTCAATACGTATCCCAATCATGGTTGTGTGCCACCCAATCATGATTCTCAGATACGCAGAGCATATCATGGGTCAATATGTGCACGCAGAACAGCCCCCAAAGGGCAAAGACACCTGATATACGCGTCAAAAGTTTCATGTATATCGAATGCGGTCCCAAAGACCTTTTTCGAACAGCATGACTAATGAACACATGGAGTTTAACAATATCAAAATACACATGTCGTAATCTCATATCATTATCAAATAAAACTTATTTTCACTTCACAAGCATTGTTCCCTGAAAATATTTTTGTATAAGATATTACTCCATCTCATATGAAATCATTGAAACATATCATAAATACTTTTCATAGTGCAAGATATGTTTCAATAATAACAATAATAATCTTTGCTTGAGGTAATACCATAAATAAAAGAATTAACATATAACATTTTGCTATGTTGTAAATTTACCCACTCACCTTGTACTTTATCGCCTCAAGGAGGTTTATTAGATTTCTTCCCTTTCACTTGCAACTTGAGGTTTTCCTACAAACAATAATGTCTTTTTACTTCCTAATCATTAGTAAAGTAATATGCAATGCATGCTCATGATGTATGAATGATTATGCATCCTAAAATGCTTATAACCTCCTCTAATATCAATTTCTAGCCTCAGACATTTATATTCATAAGCTATTCCACACTTGAAACTTTTCAATTCCCCAAAGCTTAACTAGGTGTTGTTTTAGGATTTCAGACTGAGTGTCTGTCAATAAATAATTCATAACTTCTTAATCACATGAGCAAATCTTATGATTCTAGATTAATTAGAAACTAGACATACTAAGGTTTTCAACCCCCAAATATAATTATCAAATTCCAAATGAGTAAGTCAGGACATCCCAAGCAATCTGACCTAGGATTTGTGCCTTGGAAGACTATATGTCACTAAAATATTGATTTATATATTTCTTCATACTTGTCCATTTAACTAGGGCATAATTTTCCTGAAAACTAGACTTAATTAGTATTGTTTTATAAAAAGTAGAGAATTTAGCTCGCTATATAGACTTATAACAAAAATAGTTAATTCAGGTTGCAATCTGTCAATGTCCTGGAATCTGACAGAAGCATCACTATGAAATGAAAAATTCATTTCTCCCAAAATACAAGTTCAACTAGGATGATTCTACCTCTCACCGAACCCATGGAATGTTTATTTAATCATATCAAAATTTCAAATCGTAATTCACTCTATTCTAACCGTGCCCTAATTTATAAATGGAACTTGTATCAGACTCGGGACAGGATGAGTGACTTGCGAAGGTAAGTTCATAACTTCTCTATAAAACTCCTTTTTAGTTGATTCCAGAGTCCATGGAAAGCTAACTTCGAATGGATGAACCATACAAAATGTAATAATTTATGGTTTGTTTATCACTAAGTAATGATTCTCTCAATCAAAAGAACAATTTTTAGATCAAAACTCACCTGGAACAGCTGACGTTCCCGATTTTCCACAGATCGGTTCGCTCGAGTTCTTCCTCTGATAATATTTCTACGGTGAAAATATAATGGGAAGTGGCTTATAGATATTTTTTAGAATTTTCTGAGGTCTTATGACAGTTTGCAAAAATATCTCTTTGAGCAGCTCTCACCTATCTATTTCAGCTGCTTGGAACTTAAGTAATGGGCAATCATATTTTTTTATCATAACTAAGTGTTTTAATCCTAATTAAGCTAACTTAATCCCATTTAAACATATATATTATAATATTTAGAAATTTTATGATTTATTCTTAATAACCTTATATAATTACTTTGTAAAATTTATTGATAATTAAGTAATCATTATGCATTAATCAAAATATTAATTACTATATACAAATATCACTAAATAGACATCCAAACTAACTTAGTATGTTACTTAAATGCATGATTATGCACAAATGATATTTCTAGGGCACGTCCGTGATAGTGGTCCTCATTTTTTTGTCCCTTAACGTCTTTATGTCCATAGAAGCTTCGTCTTTATGTCCATATAAGCTTCCTCCTCCACCGGGTCTAGAGGGATGTATCTACTGGTCCCCAATTGTCAAAAGGGTGTTGCTATTTGTCATTGTGATCTCATGCACTGGGGAACATGGCCAACCACATTCCTCCATCTATCTGCCGGTTGGAAGCTCCTGAAAAGATTAAGGCGCCAAACGAGAAGCACACAAGAGCCCTTGCTATCAATAGTAAAATTTGATGTGGAGAACTAGAACATGCTATATATAAGTACAATTCATACATAAGGCTTAACATTGCAATCATTATGAAAAAAAATGCGTACTTAACAAGGATGAAAACATGTATATATATTTTCCACATCAACTAGCATAGGTGTCTTGGACAGATGACGAAGACCTTCTCGACATTGAGTGTGTTGGACTAGGTTGAGCTCAAACCAAAAGGTAAGCTTGGTCTTCTTGTCCTCCACAACCATGGAAATGTGGAGATGAGCCTTGCGAGCTTGGAATGTATTGTGACCGACTCCAGAATAGAGTTCTTTACTCATTTTTGTCTTTTGTTCTTATTAATGTTTTGAATGGCTCAAAATTTTAAGGTGTAAATTACAACTTTTAGTACTTCTTCAATACTCCTTTTGTCCATATATTTATATTATTTCATGTTTTTTTTTGTGTAAGGTTAGAAATGATAAGAATGAAAAAAAAAGTATAAAAGTCAAATTGGCACATGACAAGCAATATGTATTAATAGACAATCCAAATTATCTTTAAATAAAATAAACAAGCTAATATGATGGACTTAGGTAATTTAAATTTACATTAAGATTATCTTACGCATTAAGATCCTTAAGAAAAGATTAACTAAGATCAATTAAGATTACTAAGATCGTAAAAATCGTGAGAAGTAACAACCATTCGAAGGAGAACAAGACTTATTCATGAACCTCACGTCAAAGAGTGAGAATTCAAAGATGTTAATTTCAATTGGGTTATTTCCATAAACCTTCCCTAAACTATTACGTTTTTTCATATCTAACCTCAAACTATGTACTTATCTTTTTGTATCCCTAACTATCACGATGTTTTCACTTTAGTCCTTCCGTCTACTACTGTTATGTTTTTAGTTACTTTTGATTTTTATCATTTACAAAAAGATTAAATTACCCTTCCCTCCACAACATATCAAATAATAAATATAAAAAATAAAAAATGAAAAGAATCAGAAGGAAGGTAATTTAGTCTTTTTCATAAATGACATTTTTTTTGTTTACCACTTTAATCCTTCCAACATTTTTTTTATATTTTATATTTGTCATTTTTTTATTTTTATATAAGGATAGGTAATTTAGTCTTTTCATAAATAAAAAAAGTAAAACTAACGAAAGACGTAACAGAAGTGATGAGAGGACTAAAGTGGAAAAGTCATGATAGTTTAAGGATAAAAAAAATAAGTTCGTAGTTTGGGATTAGATGTGAAAAATCATGACAGTTTAGGGAGGTCTGTGGAAATAACCCATTTCAATATTTATTGAGCAATTAATGACTAGTTCAGTTTACCATAAAATTTATTTTTTTAGGTGGCAACTTTTGAATTTTATAGATATCTCATTCCCTCACCCATTCAACCCAATGGACAATTAATTTTGTAGCACTCCCTAGTTCAAACAAGATAATATTCACTTTGAATCATGTCTGCACGAATTTAAAACGCACTACATATAAGCTCATGATCATCTTCGTGTGTTATCCATGTAAAACTATTCAATCAAATCATCTTAATTCTTAAACCTTATGTCATTATAGATCTATTGGGTACTTCCAATCGTAACATACTACATATAAGCTCATGATCATCTTCGTGTATTATCCATGTAAAACTATTCAATCAAATCATCTTAATTCTTAAACCTTATGTCATTATAGATCTATTGGGTACTTCCAATCGCAACATATGCTTATCCAACCATCAATAAATTAATCATTTGGTTATATTATATTGATGCTTGATCAGATCGGGCATTTATCATGTGTTCACTGATGTTGACTTGAATAATTCATTGTGTAACATTCCCGATCAACGTGTAATATTGTTCGCTCTGAGTCTTGGCCCGTATGGTTTTTCTCAAAACGTGTAACACCTAGAGAATGATATCTTTCCATATATACTCAGCATCTCTTTAGTGACTTGTACATGTGGGACTAATCCAAGGTAGGGATTGAGTAATCACACCCCACCATTGTCTACTTTGGTCTTGGATCGCACGGATTTTTTCAAAATGCATCACATAATGAAGGACATGTTCTCATATATACTCAGCATCTCTTTTGTGACTTGTACATGTGGGGCTAATCCAATTTTTAAGGGGGGAAGGGTGCATGAGGCATGCTTTTGATTAGTCTCATATGCATAAGTCACGGGAGAGATACTACATATATATGAGAATATATCCTTCACTAGGTCTGACATGTTTTAAGAAAATCGTGTGGACCGTGGTCCAGAGTGAACAATATTATATGATGATCAAGAATGTTATATGGTATCAGAGCTATTCTGTATGAGTGGGGTGCGATCACTCAACGAGGACGTTAAGTCCCCTAAGGGGGAAGGATACATAAGGCATGCCTTGAATTAATGCTACATGCATAAGTCATGGGAGTGATGCTGAGTATATATGGGACATGTTATAAAATCGTGAGCTCAAGGAGGGGGCAGAGCGAATAGTATCACGCTAAGTATAGAGGTGAGTCATTGTGTTACTCTAATACCAGGTGACACATTTTGAGAATACCGTGCGGGCAAGATGAAGAGCGAATAATATTATATGCTGGTTAAGAATGTTACATATGATATGAGAGCCACTCCGCGTGAGCCTCTGTGTATGGTGGAGTGCGATCACTCTATGAGAATGTTGAGTCCCCTAAGGAGGGAAGGGTGCATGAGGCATAAGTTCCATATGCATAAGTCACGGGAGAGATGCTAGGTATATATGAGAATACGTCCTTCACTAACTAGGTGTGATGCGCTTTGAGAAAATTGTGCGGGCTCAGACCCAGAGAGGACAATATCACATGCTGGTAAGGAATGTTACACATGAGCTATGAATTTGGTTAGATCCCATGGAACACACATCAAATGTATGTTAGTTTCCTGGATAAAGAAATTTCAAATTTGATTTTTCATCAAAGAACTGATGTATCATTTTATTTTTTTATATTATATTAAGACAATGAATTTAATAATGTTGCTATTCTTGTTGACTTAAGTTTCTAGGAGAATTGGCCCACACATTTAATTTCATTCGTTGGACTCCAAAAAGAACATAAACATGTGAATTCTAGGGCAATAAAACTCGTTCTTGTGAGTTTATGAAGTATGCATTTCAGGAGAAATCATTCATGCAGCCTGTAAAAATTTAGGATCACATCACGGGTTTTTTTAAAGGTAATCTTGTATTAAATAAGTAGTTGCTCCAATGAAGTTCTGAAACAAAATATGGATAAGTCCCGGAGGGAGATTATCTAGTAAAAAGTTATCGCTATGACAAGTGTGACCAAAAGAAGCAAGGTACACAACATCATGATTCCGAAGATTAGATCCGTCGGTAATTAAAATGATATTTTAGTATTAATATTTATTACATAATATAATTCATATTTCTCTATCTACATTTACTTTTATTATTTTCTTGATGCATTAATAAAATAATATATTAAATAAATTATCATTATTTTTCATTTTCTCATAATTGTCTTTAATATTTTATCTTTTTACTCATTTTCCTTCAATATATTTATAGATATAGAATATAAATTATAAATAAATTTTGAATACAACATAGATAAATTTTAATAAAATTAAAATACATTAACTTCCTATCCAAGATACAACTATTTTTAATCATAATATAAATGGTTTAATGGCATGCTCCCTACTCAATTGGGTAGCAACCTGTTCCCTATTTTTCACACATCCGATTAGAAATAAATGGTTGATGAGGATTCGCGTTCAGCTTCTCCTTTGGCCAGTTCAATGGAGCTGATTGAGACCCCTTTGCCGGTTCAATGGAGCAAATCGAGCCCCCTTCATCATGGAGCAGATCGATCCGAAATGATTCTATGGAGTGACGAGATGAACATCTGCATGGCCGTCGTCAACCATGAGGTACGGTCTGTGGGACGGTGACATGATCGGTGGTGGATCGAAGCAGAACAACTCTATGCATTTGCAAAGCTTCACCGGAACAGACGACACCCTCAAGCTCCTCTTTCATTGGCACTTGACAATGTCCCGAAAGAATCTTGCCGCCGAACAACCTCGCTACCAAACAACTCATCGTCGAAAATGAGCTCGTCGTCGAACGATTCGCGCAACCGCACCCGATCGCCTCGCTGATCCACCTTGCTCACCGGCCCGCCGTTTTCCTCCTTGTTCCCACTGCATGCTACGAGCATATCGAGTCCCCTTCGCCTATTCAATGGAGCATATCGAGCCCTCTTCATCATGGAGCAGATCGATCCGAGGGATGCCTCCATCAATTGATGTGGTGATTCTGTGGGGCGACCATCAGGTACAATCTATGGGGCGGGGACATGATCGGTGGAGGCCAGAGAAGAATAACCCTTTGTACTTAGCTTCATCGGAATAGACGACATGTCAAGCTACTCTTCCTTCGGCGCCGACGAGGCCATCATCAAATGAATCTTGCTGCCGAACGACCATGCTGTCGAACGATTCTCATCGTAAAAAATGAGCTCGCCATCGAATGACTCTTATGTCGCCTGATGCATGCAAAATATAACATATATTTAAACGTGCATCTAATCTTATTTTAAATAATTTTCATGTATCATGCATCAATTTATGGCTTTATTTACTTTAATTTTATAAAAATAGAAATATACCCAAATTTTATGTTTTATTATAAAAAAGGAAGAAAATTGAATTACGAAGCCACAAGAAAATTTCGCGCTCAAATCAGAGTTCAAACGGAGCCAAAAAGTAGTGGAGGCTGCCAAGACTAAAATGAATATAACGGGCTATGATGAGACCATAATGGCTGAAATAGCAAGGCCGTGAAACAGTTGTAATGGCCCGTTAAAATGCTAAATTTCTTCAAAAAACTTGCTCGAGCTACGAGCAGTGACCAAAGTGTTACGTGCCGTTAAAAGCACACTTCTACTCTTATTTGACATTGTAAGGGCCATGAAATTACTATTACGGGTCGTGAGAAGCCATATTCGGGCCATTACAAAGCTGTTATGGGTCGTTGCGAAGGTTGATTTTGAGATTTCTTTCACTTTTCTTGGGAATTTCAATTGCAAATCAACTCCAAATCGTACCATAAGTCCTATGGATCCTTAGAAAACATAATTACTCAGATTAGAAGAAGTTTTGGATGGTTTTAAAGTCCAATCAAAGTGTATTCTGAATTTTTATTATTTTGACATAAGAAAATTCTCAATCAAACAGAAACTTTACCAAATCATTTGGGACACCTAGAGGCTATTAATAGAGGCCCTAGGAGATAAAAAAATATGTGCTTGTGGTGCTTGAGTGTTTGAGACCTGGGAATACGTGCGTTGTTGTAGAGAAGAAATTTACAAGGCTTGAAGATCAACCGAAGGAGATGCTTGCACAGCAACTCGTTGTTTGTATTATGCAACGGTTCCGATGTCCCGAAGCCTACGAGTTCTTTTTCTATGTTTACTTGGATGCTCTTTTACTTAGTTTTTCATAGTTTATTATTTCTGTAATAGAGATTTTATATCCTTTTCCAGAAGAAAACTATTTGAAAGCTGTTATTAGTTGAGTTAATTTATCTTTTCGGTTTCATTTGATTATGCATGCTGAGTTCATTACCTTTTGATGAGTAACTTGATTTCTAAGATTAGATTACAAACCTATATGTAGGTTGATTAGTTTCAGGAATTATTATTACTTTAATAATTGATCTTTTACTTTTAAATTGAAGCATACATAACGCGTGTTTGGTAACTCATCGTTTGTGCCGAATTTTGTGCGGACTATTATTCTATTTAGATTTGTGGGTGAGTAATAGCATAGTAGATACATATTAATGCACTTAACTCTCTGTGAAATTAATAATTAACTCATCATTTGCAGATGTTAGTTTTATTAAAAGTTAAGATAGTTTGATTTACTTGTCTTGAGAGGTCAATACTTTCATACTTTAGGTACTCCTAATCCGTCTTAAGAATTGAATCTATTATTTTTTATTATAACTAAACTATTACAGAGGATCAATACACGTTTATCTTTACATTAATCATTCATAATCCTAAGGCTTAGCACAATTTTATTTTATTTCTTTTATTTATATTTCTGCACATTTATTTTCTATATTTACACAAAACCATTTTCATCTCTTAATAGAATATTGGGATAGATTAAATTTAACTAGTTCCTCATGGTTTTGACACTACCCTCTACTTTAAAACTTATTACGACTAGCGTACTAGCTAGTAAATTTATTTGTTACAAATTCAACACATCATCGCTGCACTTGATCTCCTCGCTGGACCACCTTGCTCGCCGGCGCGCCGTCCTCGTCCTCATTCTCGCCGCACGCAACCGCACTTCCGAAAGAGCTATTGTTGTCCTCCTCACTCCTGGAAGAGCCACTGTCATCCTCCTCACCCTCATATGAGCCGCGACAGCGAAAGCCATTTTGTGGTAGGATCGTGAGTCTTGTTGTCACGGACGTGCCCTAGAAACATCATTTGTGCATAATCATACATTTAATTAACATACTAAGTTAGTTTGGATGTCCATTTAGTGATATTTGTATATAGTAATTGATATTTCGATTAGTGCATAATGACTACTTAATTACCGATAAACTTTATAAAGTAATTATATAGGATTATTAGGAATAAATCATAAAATTTCTAAATATTATAATATATATATTCAAATAGGATTAAGTAAGCTTAATTAGGGTTAAAACACTTAGTTATGATAAAAAATGTGATTGGTCATCACTTAAGTTCCAAGCAGCTGAAGCAGACAGGTGAGAGCTGCTCAAAGAGATATTTGTCCAAACCGTCATAAGATCTCAGAAAATTCTGAGAAAAATATATAAGCCACTTAACATTATAGTTTAACCGTAGAAAAATTACCAGAGGAAGAACTTGAGCAAACCGACTTGGGGAAAATCGGGAACGTCGGCTGTTCCAGGTGAGTTTTGATCCGGAACTTTTTCTTTTGATTGAGAGAATCATTACATGGTGATAAACGAACCATAAATTATGAAATTTTGTATTTTTCATCCATTCGAAGTTATCTTTCCATGTCCTCTAGAATCACCTAAAAAAGAGTTCTATATAGGAAGTTATGAACTTAACTTCGCATGTCACTCATCCTGTCCCGAGTCTGATATAAATCTCGATTGTAAATTAGGGCACGTTTCGAATAGAGTGGATTAGGGTTTGAAATTTGGATATGTTTAAATAGACATTTCAAGGGTTCGGTGAGAGGTAGAATCATACTATTTGAATTTGTATTTGGGGAGAAATGAATTTTTCATTTCATAGTGATGCTTCTGTCAGATTCCAGGAAATTTACAGATTGTGACCCGAATTAACTATTTTTGTTATAAGTCTGTATAGCGAGTTGAATTCTCTATTTTTTATGAAAAACTATTAATGAAGTCTAGATTTCAGGAAAATTATCCCCTAGTTAAATGGACAAGTATGAAGAAACATATATATCAATATTTCAGTGGCATACAGTCTGCCAGGGCTCAAACCCTAGGTCAGATTGCTTGGGATGTCCTAACTTACTTGGAATTTTATAGTGATATTTGGGGGTTGAAAACTTTAGTATGTCTAGTTTCTCATTAATCCAGAATCATAAGATTTGCCCATGTGATTAAGAAGTTATGAATTATTTATTGACAGACACTCATTCTGAAATCTTGAAACAGCACCTAGTTAAGCTTTGGGGAAATTGAAAAGTTTCAAGTATGGAATAACTAATGAATATGAATACCTGAAGCTAGAAATTGGTATTAGATAGGATTACATGCATTTTAGGGTGCATAATCATTCATGCATCATGAGCACGCATTGCATATTACCTTATTAGTGATTGAAAAGTAAAAAGGCGTTATTGCTTGTAGGAAAATATCAAGTTGTAAGTGAAAGAGAGGAAATCTAATAAACCTCCTTGAAGTGATAAAGTAAAAGGTGAGTGGATAAATTTACAACATAGCAAAATGTTATATGTTAATTCTTTTATTTATGATATTACCTCAAGCAAAGCTTATTATTGTTATTATTGAAACATATCTTGAGATATGAAAAGTATTTATGATATGGTTCAAGGATTTCATATGAGATGGAGTAACATCTTATACAAAAATGTTTTTAGGGAACAATGCTTGTAAAGTGAAAATAAGTTTTATTTGATAATGATATGAGATTATGACATGTGTATTTTGATATTGTTAAATTCCATGTGTTCATTAGCCATGCTGTTTGAAAAAGGTCTTTGGGACCGCATTCGATATACATGAAGCCTTTGGAGCGTATATCGGGTGTCTTTGCCTTTTGGGGGCTGCTCTGCGTGCACGTATTGACCCATGATTGCTCTGCATATCTGAGAATCATGATTGGGTGGCACACAATCATGATTGGGATACGTATTGACCCATGTTTTGCTCTGCGTATCTGAGACTCTTGATTGTGAAGTTCTGCTTAACTGTATGACACACAATCATCGAGGGATACGTATTGACCCATGATTTGCTCTGCGTATTCGTGACTCTTGATTATGAAGCTCTGCTTAACTGTATGACACATGATCATAGAGGGATACATATTGACCCATGATGAGTATGTGCAATGACACATGTGTGGAGTTTAAATATGAAAATTATGATATCTTGAGTTACTTTTACTTATGTGTAAGTTCATATGATATGACAAGTTATGTTATATATGCTATGCTTTAAATGTTTTCTCATATGAAAGAAATGTGGTTATTTAAATGTTATATGCTATATGCACTCGTATTGTTCCCCTATGTTGTACTTTTATTCCACTCACTGAGCAAATGATTGTTGCTCATAAAAACTATTTTAAATATTTTTTTCAGATACTCGTAAGTTCTCGAGTTGATCGACTCGGAGCTTGTTTTTGCTGCATATAGAGAAGAGGTCGAGCCGCTGGAGTGCTTTAATTCCCCTTCACTTTTGTTTGAAGCATGCATGTATAATAGATAGTCTTAGATATGTTATAATTAAGTCTGTGAGGAACTTTTTGTAAGGTTGTATAAGATTTGATCCTATGGGGTTATATGTGAGATGGTTTGTGAAAAAAAAAAATATGATGACAATATGCGAATGTCATATCTTATAGTTCTTTTTAAACTTTGATGAATATATATCCATCTTTTGTATGTGTGGGCTAATAACACAAGAAAGTAAGGGAGCGAGGTTTTGCCAATTTTATTTTAGGAATGGCTAAACGTAACTGAGATTATGATGATTGAAATTAGAACTTAGTCACGGAGTTGGGTGTGACAGTTTTTGGTATCAGAGCTTAGGTTATAAGGATTTTGTAGACAGTATAACCTATGTTAAGGCTAGGTGACATTATTTGCATTAGATTGATAGTGCATGCTTTTGACTTTCTTTTTATTTTCATTTTGAAGGGTAAAAATGTCACCGCGTAGGCGTCGTGGTGATGGCTAATTTGCTATTATTGGCTCAAGTCATTCTGTTCCACCAGGCGGTCGACCTAATAGGAGTCCATCAGTTTCATCTCATGCATCAGTACAAGGTGTGGCACGAGATATGAATGATAACCCACCTTTACATAATGATGAGATCCCAGCGGGTCCATCAAGACTTCCTCATGTTGTTGAGCAAGTCAATCCTATTGAGAATCAAAGTGCTGCACAAGTTCTTGCACAAGCTTTAAGGGCTATTATGAGTGGAATAAACCCGACCTCCCAAGTTATGCAAAGAAATAGATTCTACGACAAAATTAGAAAACAAAGTGCAGTTGATTTTGAATGTACAGTTGACCCATAAGAGGCAGAGGATGGTTAAAGCGTATGGATAGAATATTTAAACAGATGCGGTGCTCCAATGAAGAAAAGTTTGATTATATTATTTCTTTGTTGCCAAAAGATGTTTTGGATTGGTGGGAGACAATTCCTGGAAGTCAAAATTTTCCAGCTACTCTTGGATGGGCGGACTTTCTTCGAGAATTTCGAAAGAAGTATTTGCCCAAAGTATATACTGATAGGAAGCAGAAGAAATTCCTAAATCTGACACAAGGAGCATTATCAGTTGAAAGTGACAAGTGTAGGCGATTCGAAGGAGGACTTCACTTGAACATTAGAGAGAAAGTTGAAGTGTTGGAGTTCACTGACTACTCCAAGTTGGTGGCAGCAGCACTAAGAGCTGAAAAGCTTATAGAGGAAAGGAATCAAGTTAGCCAACATTTGAAAAGACCAAACTCCAACTTTACGCAGACTGGGCCAAGTAATAAAATGGCAAGATATGGTGATGGTGTATTTCAGTCTCATGGTAACTTTTACAATAATAGAAGGCATGGAAATGGATCACAAGGTGCACAAAAATATCATGCCAACCAAAAAAATATAAGTACACAAGCAGGTGCAGTGAAAAGAACATTTTTAGAAAATCAAAGTAGAGTTGGACCAAGACAAGAACAATACCGCACAAATGCATATTGCACAACTTGTGGAAGATGTCATTTTGGAAAATGCTCGGTATTCACAGGAACTTGCCTTAAATGTGGTCAAAGGGGACACAAGATACAAGATTGTCGATTCATGAAAAAGGGTAAAAGTATTTCTGAAATAGTAGCCTATCCTCCTATGAAGTCTCAAATCAAAGCTACTCCTGGTGCAAGCATGAAAGCGAGTAATCAAAATGTCCCAAGTACATCAAAACCGATGAATCCACTAGGGAGACCACAAACTTAAGCACGTGTTTTTGCAATGATTGAACCTGATGCTTTGGCTACTCCTGACGTAGTGATGGGTACGTTGTCTATCTTTGATAAAAGCGCACATGTTCTTATTGATCCTGGATCTACTCATTCATTCATATCAAAAAACTTTTCCATGCATGCCGATAGAAATCTTAGTCCTTTAGAATGTTCCATGCTAGTACATATACCCATGGAAGATTCTATTATTGTCGCACAATCATATAAGGATTGTAGAGTCAAAGTTGTTGAGCAAGACATGATGGCAGATCTTATTCCTCTAAATATTCAAGACTTTGATGTCATACTGGGAATGGATTGGTTAGCTCGTCATCATGCCACTATAAATTATTTTAAGAAAGAAGTTTACTTTGAGTCACCTAAAAAAGAGAGAGTTATCTTCTATGGTAAACGTCAAATTCTTCCCTCTTGTATTATTTCTGCAATGGTGGCACATAAATTAATCAAAAAGGGATGTGAAGCTTACCTTGCTTCTGTGATTGACACTAAGGTAGAAGGACCATGGTTGGAAAATATTCCAATCGTATATGAATTTGTAGATATTTTCCCAGAGGATCTTCCTGGATTACCACCGCAAAGAGAGATTGAGTTCAGTATTGACCTTATTCCAGGAACAACACCCATATCTATTGCTCCTTATCGAATGGCACCAACAGATATAAAAGAGTTAAAGCTACAATTACAAGAATTATTAGAGAGGGGTTTCATCCGACCGAGTGTTTCTCCTTGGGATGCACCAGTATTATTCGTGAAAAAGAAAGATGGAACATTGCGGTTGTGCATCGATTATAGACAATTAATTAGAGTTACTATAAAGAATAAATATCCTTTGTTGCAGATCGATGATCTTTTTGATCAACTGCAAGGAGCAAAGGTATTTTCAAAAATAGACTTGAGATCAGGATATCATCAGTTGAGAATTAAAGATGCTGATATTGCCAAAATTGCCTTCAGAATTCGGTATGGACATTATGAATTTCTGGTGATGTCATTTGGTTTAACAAATGCACCAGCAGCTTTTATGAATCTCATGAACCGCGTTTTCAAATCTTATTTGGATAAGTTTGTGATTATTTTTATCGATGATATACTCGTCTATTCTCGAAGCGAAGAAGAGCATGAAGAACATTTAAAAATTATTTTGCAAATACTTCGAGAGATACAATTATTTGCAAAGTTTAGCAAATGTGAATTTTGGCTCAACTCAGTAGTATTTCTGGGACATGTAATCTCAGCAGAGGGCATTTGTGTAGACCCAATAAAGGTTGATGCAATATTAAAGTGGGAGCCTCCAAAAAGTGTAACAGAAGTGAGAAGTTTTCTTGGCCTAGCGGGATATTATCGACGTTTTATTGAAGGTTTCTCTATGATTGCAGTTCCATTAACTAGACTTCTTCGAAAGAATGTAAAGTTTGAATGGACAGAGCAATGCCAAGATAGCTTCGAAAAGTTAAAGAGATTTTTAACATCTGCTCCAGTGTTAACACTCCCAACAGAAAATGAAGGTTATGTGGTATATAGTGATGCTTCTAGAAAAGGGTTGGGTTGCATTCTAATGCAACATGGAAAAGTTATTGCATACGCTTCTCGACAACTCAAACCACATGAGTTAAACTACACAATACATGATTTAGAGTTGGCGGCAGTTATTTTTGCTCTTAAGATGTGGAGACATTATCTTTATGGAGAGACATGTCACATTTTTACGGATCACATGAGTTTGAAATATCTTCTTACACAGAAAGAGTTAAATTTACGCCAAAGAAGGTGGATGGAGTTACTAAAGGACTATGATTGCATCATTAATTATCATCCGGGTAAAGCTAATGTGGTTGCAGATGCACTTAGCCGGAAATCATCGAGTCTTCTAGCCCATATAAAAGTTTATCAGTTACCACTGCTACTTGAACTGAAATCCTTAGGAGTTGAGTTGAAGACAAGTGAGAAAAGAGTACTCTTGACACACTTTAGAATTAGACCCATTCTAGCTGAGAGGATACGTGAAGTACAAGATCAAGATGAAGAGTTAGTGAAAATCATCAATCAAGTAAAGAACGGAGAGCAAACACAATTCTCATTAAAGGATGATGGGACTTTAATATTTGGCAGCAGGTTATGTGTTCCCAATGTTGGAAATCTTAGGCAAGAAATAATGGAGGAAGCTCATTGTTCTCCTTATACTATACATCCAGGAAGTACTAAGATGTATAGAGATTTGAGGAGAAACTTTTGGTGGCACGGTATGAAGAAGGACATAGCAGAATATATCTCTCGATGTTTAATATGTCAGCAGGTAAAAGCAGAACACAAATCTCCAACTGGAACTCTTCAATCAATTTCGATACCAGAGTATAAGTGGGATGAAATCACTATGAATTTTGTAATGGATTTGCTAAGAACGAAACGAAATCATGACACTATCTGGGTAATAGTTGATCGTCTTATCAAGTCAGCACATTTTATACCAGTTCGAAAGGATGATTCTCTTAATACATTAGCCAAGTTGTACATTGATGAAATTGTGAGACTACATGGTATTCCCACATCTATCATTTCTGATAGTGATCCTCGGTTTACCTCTCGATTCTGGAATAGTTTACAAAATGTCTTAGGTACAAAATTAAAATTTAGTACTTCATTTCATCCTCAAACAGATGGTCAATCATAGAGAACCATTCAAACACTTGAAAAATGCTCAGAGCTTGTATTCTAGAATTTAAGGGATCTTGGAATGAACACTTGTCATTAGCAGAGTTTGCCTATAATAATAGCTTTCATTCAAGTATCGAGATGGCTCCTTTTGAAGCATTATATGGTAGAAAATGTAGGACACCAATATGTTGGGATGAAGAAGGTGCGAGAGTCCTTTTGGGACCACGAAAAGTACAAGAGACAGTCGACAACCTAAAAATCATTAAACAAAAGTTAAAGGCAACACAAGATCGACAAAAGAGTTATGCAGATCAACGTCGTCGAGAAATGGAGTATGAAGTGGGAGGTAAAGTCTTCTTAAAAGTTTCACCTTGGAAAGGTGTTATACGATTTGGAAAGAAAGGAAAGTTAAGTCCGAGATATGTATGACCGTATGAAATTTTAGAACGTATTGGACCAGTTGCATATCGATTAGCGCTACCGCCAGAGTTATCACGTATTCATGATGTCTTTCATGTCTCTATGCTTCGACGATATCGATCAGATCCTTTTCATGTATTGGAACCCCAATCTATTCAAGTACGAGAGGATTTGTCATATGAAGAGAATCCAGTGCAAATTATCGGAAGAAAGGAAAAAGAACTACGGAATCGAAAGATTCCATTAGTTTTGGTGATTTGGAGAAACCATTCAAGAGAAGAGACAACTTGGAAGCGAGAGGTTCAAATAAGAGAAAAGTATCCATACTTATTCCCTGAAACAGGTAACCAAATTTCGGGGACGAAAAATTTTTTAAGGAGGGGAGAATTATTACGGACGTGCTCTAAAAACATCATTTGTGCATAATCATGCATTTAATTAACATACTAAGTTAGTTTGGATGTCCATTTAGTGATATTTGTATATAGTAATTGATATTTCGATTAGTGCATAATGACTACTTAACTACCGATAAACTTTATAAAATAATTATATAGGATTATTAGGAATAAATCATAAAATTTCTAAATATTATAATATATATATATTCAAATAGGATTAAGTAAGCTTAATTGGGGTTAAAACACTTAGTTATGACAAAAGAATGTGATTGGTCATCACTTAAGTTCCAAGCAGCTGAAGCAAACAGGTGAAAGCTGCTCAAATAGATATTTTTCCAAACCCTCATAAGATCTCAGAAAATTCTGAGAAATATATATAAGCCACTTAACAATATATTTTCACCGTAATAAAATTATCAGAAGAAGAACTCGAGTGAACCGACCTGGGGAAAATCGGGAATGTCGGCTGTTCTAGGTGAGTTTTGATCCGGAAATTTTTCTTCTGATTGAGAGAATCATTCCATGGTGGTATACGAACCATAAATTATGAAATTTTCTATAGTTCATCCATTCGAAGTTAGCTTTCCATGGCATCTAGAATCACCTAAAAAGAAGTTCTATAGAGGAAGTTATGAACTTAACTTCGCATGTCACTCTTCCTGTCCCGAGTCTGATATAAGTCTCCATTGTAAATTAGGGCACGACTCGAATAGAGTGGATTAGGGTTTGACATTTGGATATGTTTAAATAGATATTTCAAGGGTTCGGTGAGAGGTGGAATCATACTATTTGAACTTGTATTTGGGGAGAAATGAATTTTTCATTTCATAGTGATGCTTCTGTCAGATTCCAGGACATTTACAGATTGTGACCCGAATTAACTATTTTTGTTATAAGTCTGTATAGCGATTTAAATTCTCTAATTTTTATGAAAAACTATTAATGAAGTCTAGATTTCAGGAAAATTATGCCCTAGTTAAATGGACAAGTATGAAGAAATATATAAATCAATATTTCAGTGACATACAGTCTTCCAGGTCACAAATCCTAGATCAGATTACTTGGGATGTCCTAACTTACTCACTTGGAATTTGATAGTGATATTTGGGGGTTGAAAATTTTAGTATGTATAGTTTCTCATTAATCCAGAATCATAAGACTTGCCCATGTGATTAAGAAGTTATGAATTATTTATTGACAGACACTCAGTCTGAAATCTTGAAACAGCACCTAGTTAAGCTTTGGGGAAATTGAAAAGTTTCAAGTATGGAATAGCTAATGAATATGAATATCTGAAGCTAGAAATTGGTATTAGAGAGGATTACATGAATTTTAGGGTGCATAATCATTCATGCATCATGAGCATGCATTGTATATTACCTTATTAGTGATTGAAAAGTAAAAAGGCGTTATTGCTTGTAGGAAAACATCAAGTTGTAAGTGAAAGGGAGGAAATCTAATAAACCTTCTTGAAGTGATAAAGTAAAAGGTGAGTGGGTAAATTTACAACATAGCAAAATGTTATATGTTAATTCTTTTATTTATTGTATTACCTCAAACAAAGCTTATTATTGTTATTATTGAAACATATCTTGAGATATGAAAAGTATTTATGATATGTTTCAAGGATTTCATATGAGATGGAGTAACATCTTATACAAAAATATTTTTAGGGAACAATGCTTGTGAAGTAAAAATAAGTTTTATTTGATAATGATATGAGATTATAACATGTGTATTTTGATATTGTTAAACTCCATGTGTTCATTAGCCATGCTGTTTGAAAAAGATCTTTGGGACTACATTCGATATACTTGAATCCTTTGGGGCGTATATCGGGTGTCTTTGCCTTTTGGGGGTTGTTCTGCGTGCACGTATTGATCCATGATCGCTCTGCATATCTGAAAATCATGATTGGGTGGCACACAATCATGATTGGGATACGTATTGACCCATGATTTGCTCTGTGTATCTGAGACTCTTGATTGTGAAGCGCTGCTTAACTGTATGACACACAATCATCGAGGGATACGTATTGACCAATGATTTGCTCTGCGTATTCGTGACTCTTGATTATGAAGCTCTGCTTAACTGTATGACACATGATCATAGAGGGATACGTATTGACCCATGATGAGTATGTGCAATGACATATGTGTGGAGTTTAAATATGAAAATTATGATATCTTGAGTTACTTTTACTTATGTGAAAGTTCATATGATATGACAAGTTATGTTATATATGCTATGCTTTAAATGTTTTCTCATATGAAAGAAATGTGGTTATTTAAATGTTATATGCTATATGCACTCGTATTGTTCCCCTATGTTGTACTTTTATTCCACTCACTGAGCAAATGATTGTTGCTCGTAAAAACCATTTTAAATATTTTTTTCAGATACTCATAACTTCTCGAGTTGATCGACTCGGAGCTTGTTTTTGCTGCATATAGAGAAGAGGTCGAGCCGCTGGAGCGCTTTAATTCCCCTTCACTTTTGTTTTTGGAAGCATGCATGTGTAATAGATAGTCTTAGATATGTTATAATTAAGTCTGTGAGGAACTTTTTGTAAGGTTGTATAAGATTTAATCCTGTGGGGTTATATGTAAGATGGTTTGTGAAAAAAAAAATATGATGACAATATGTGAATGTCATATCTTATAGTTCTTTTTAAACTTTGATGAATATATATCCATCTTTTTGTATGTGTGGGCTAATAACACAAGAAAGTAAGGGAGGGAGGTTTTGCCGATTTTATTTTAGGAATGGCTAAACGTAACTAAGATTATGATAATTGAAATTAGAACTTAGTCACGGAGTTGGGTGTGACACTTGTTAGACGGCAAGAATTCTTCGCCAGCTAAGGGAGGAGATAGTCACTCACTCGACTCTCATTGGCGAAGGGAGGAGATATTCTATGTCATGTGAGGAGAGAGAAGCCAACGAGTAATTTAATCGACATTAAATTGGGTCACTACATCTAAATCATTTTTTAACCGCGCCTTCATCCATCTACCGTCCAAATTCGATGAAACGACTCCCTTATTGACTAGGGAGCATGCCCATTAAATCCTAATATAAATTAGTTTTAATCATAAGTATAAATTTTGGATTACATCTTGAATTCACAAAAGATATATCTTTTATCATTACATTTTTATTCATAAAAAAGATTTTTTAAGAAAAAATACATTTAAAAATTGTGAATGATAAGTATTCTAAGTTCTACCAATCCACTTATTATTTATCTAATTATATCTGATGATAATATTAGGATACAAAATATGGATAGTATGTACACATATTGATTAACATTAGCACTATATATACCTTAAGATTATGAAATTAAGATATATAATATTAAGATACATGTAATTTGTCATTTTTCTATACTTTTAAAGGCTCATTTGTGATTTATTATGTTAATCATTATTTATAAAATTAGTTATAAATTTAATCTATATTATCTTATTACAAGAAATATTTATTAAAAACAAATATGGATAAAATTATTTGTAACAAAAATATTATGAATTTTATAATATGTCCTTTTATATATTTTTAAAGCATCATATTTTGATTTATAATGAAATTAATCATTATGTTAAAATTTTAGTGCATAGTCAAATGTATCTATTTTATATTCTAAATTTATTAATAATATATATATAATAAAAGGAAATGAGTATAAATATAAAAAAATTAAAGACAATTATGAGAAATAAAAAATAATGATAAATTATTTAATCATATTGTTTATTAATGCATCAAGAAAATAATATAAGTAAACTAGAAAGATATATTAATACAATTAATAAAATTAGTAATATAATATTACATTATAAATATTATAAAAAAAATCCAAGATAGATATTATTATATCATAAACCGTAATAATAAAAATATTAAATTTATTATCGACTGGGGTTAGTACGGGTGTAAGTAAAAAACTCAAAAATCGAAAAACTAAAAAATTTCCCCGAACCAATATAAATTTTTTAAGTTTTTTTATATTTGAAAAAACTTAGGCGGTTTTTAAGTTTATGAAATTGGAGATCTACTTAATTATTTTTTGAATATATATATATAAGTATTATATTTTAAATACTTATAATATATATAAGTACTCAATAAACATGATATTTATCTCATTATATATATAGAACATTAAAATAAGTCATAACTAGTACTATTACAATATACTATGAAATAAAACACCTCTTAGACATTATCAATATTTTCTTGTAAATATAAAATATATAAAATCTAGGACCCCTAAAAGACCACCCGAAAAATCTGATAAGGTTTATAAAATTTTAAAAAGGCAACAAAAAAAAGTAGGGTGGTTTTTTTAAAACCCACCCGACCCTTACCACTTTCACCCCTAGCGGTTAGCCTTCATAATTACATATAGTTTTAAATTCTTTAGTAATTCTGAAGGCTAGACTAGTGTGTAATTAAAATTTAATATTTTGTTATTAATATTTATAATATAATACATATCTATCTTGTATTTTTTATAATATTTATAATGTAATATTATATTCTTAATGTTATTAATTGTGTTAATATAATATTGCATTATTTTCATAAATCACCCCTAAACTATCGATTTTTTTAATTTAATTCTTCTGTCGACTTTTATCAAATTTTCCGTTAACTTCATTTTTTCCTATTTATAAAAAGCCAAAATTACCCCTTCTCTCATCTCTTCTAGTATTTGAAAATCTAAAACAATAAACAAAAATAAAAACACAACACGGAGTAAAAGAAGGGGGGGGGGTCGCCCCTCAATATCTTGTCACCGGGGGGAGGGTCGCCCCTCAAGATCTTGTCGCAGGCGAGATCACCGGGGGGGCATCTACGCGCGAGGAGAGGCGACGAGTGAAAGAGGGGGAGGCATCGCCGCCCTTGCTCTGCGTCCGATGACACGGAGCGAAAGGGGGGTCGGGTTGCCCCCCACCACGATATCTCCCCCCTGTTTCGCTCATCTTCATCACGCATGATGGGCGCCTCTCGCTCAGTGCCGGCATGCATGAGGGGAGGACCGTCCCCCATGGATGTTGCACCCCCCCCCCCATGCACGCCGGCAACAAGAGAAAGAGGGGAGGGGGGTCGTGCACGCCAATGACAAGCGAATGGGGGCGAGGGGCGTCGTCCTTCAAGGATCTCGTCACTGGCGGTGCCCTTGCATTTTTCTTTTTTTTCTTTTCATTTATTTTTTAAAATTTTTAAATATCAGAAAAGATGAGAGAAGGCGTAATTTTGACATTTCATAAATGAAAAAATGAAATTAACACAGAAGTCGACGGAAGGATTAAATTCAAAAAGTCGTGATAGTTTAGAGATAAAAAAATAAGTTCATAGTTTGAGGTTAGATGTAGAACATTGTGACAGTTTAGGAGTACTTTATGGAAATAACCCTATAATATTATATCGGTTGGGATCGAGATGGCTTTATAAATTCGGAGTAAGTCGAGTACCACAGAAGGGAATACCCAACAGTACTACCGATGGGACGAACCACCGGTAATTATTATTATAATATATATATAATATAACATAAAATACACTATTAATAATTTAATATTATTATTACCGATGGGCCTAACCTTCGGTAGCCATTGGTACTACCGAAGGGAAGACCTGTCGATCACTATTATTATAATATTTGTATATATATTATAATACAAAATATAGAATTAATAATTTAATGTTATTATTATCAATGGGTCTGTACCCATGGATTGAAATCCATCAATATTACCGAAGAATAAATCCATCGATAACTATTATTATAATATTATAAATATAATATAACATAAAATATATCATTAATAATTTAATATTATTATTACCGATGGGTCTGCCTTCGAACCTGTCGATAAGTTTAATTTCTCTCCCACCTAATTTTTCCTCTCTTCCACTATGGCTATGTTTAGCAACACCAAAATTAGCGTTTCAAATAGCGTTTAGCGGTTTAAACGCTAATCTTTTATTTGGTAAATAACAAAAATAAGTAGCATTTACTGTTTCACACGAAGATATTGAAAAGTTATTTCTACTAGCATTCATAATTAATATTTTTATATCATCGGTGCACTATATAAAATTTATTGTCAATATAAATTTCTATATATTTTAACAAAAAAATTAGTTGTGAAATTTTATTTAATTTAATTAGGATATAAATATTTAATTTTTTTGTCTTATAATAGAATTTGTATAGTGCTTAAATTGAATAATTTGTCATATTTCTAATTATGTCATTTTATATTCATTAATTAATTCTATCACTAAGTTACTAAATACTTATTTGTTACAACATCTAACCACTAATCATCATCCGTTACCTGCTTCCCCTCTCGGCAAAGATCAGCCAGCCATCAAATTCGGGCGACCGGATTTCATTTTTTTATTTTAAAAATACTTTGCGATCGATGAACTCGTTGAAACCTCTGACAGGAATCCTCCCGTCGAAGCATCCAATGGGCTTCGCCGTCGAAAGATTTGACGGTGTGCTACCATCGAAACCTCCGATGGAAGCCCCCTCAAAACCTTCGTCTGGACTTCCCATGGGACATTCCGACAGTGGCACCCCATCTAAACCTTCTACGGGATTTCACCATCGGAGCTTCCAAATAGCGACAGAAAACTTCTCACTGGCGAAAAGGTTTTCTAACCACTCTCTTATCATCGAAAAATTCATCAGAAATTCCGAAGAATTTGGCCATCCGAAATCATTAAAAGTCAATCTTGTAGTGAAGCCCTTGAGAAAATAAGTGAGCCAGGATGAGAGCGAAGAAGAGATCCATGTGAAGAAGAGCAATGAACACGGGTGGTTGTTGACGAGGTTCGGTCACACCTTGACCTACGTCCCCGCTCTGACTTCTCACCGTCAGAGATTCCACTAATCCCTTCCTTTGTTCCAAATGGGGCAAGGAAGAAAGCTCTTTACACAACCACATTTTTCTCCGCTTCGAGAGGCAAAGCAACCTCTCCTCCTAGGAAGCTAATTTTTTCTCTCGCTCAAGAGGTAAGATTTAGGACCTCTTTTACACAGGAGCTCTCACAATCTTTCTGAAAAATAGTTTCTCTCTGTTACAATAGAACACTCACAAGAAGAGAATATAGAGAGAAAGAAGGCTCTAAAATAATAACTTCAAGAGAAATTATCTCCTTTTGATCATGAAGTTTTGCTTCAATGCTTGGATGGATGCTTTTACTTCTGGCCTTAGCACTCCTTTTATAGGCTCTGGTATGTGAAAAATTCGTGCAGAATTAATTCCACATTTTTCTCCTCAAAATATAGCCGTTACTGTTCATTTCAGTAATGGACCGGTCGACTACATTTATGGGACGGTCGACCGGTTTCGAAAATTCCACAAGTAGAAAAAATAGTGTAGAAGATTTTAAGCGACTATTTATCCATACTGGCTCCCTCGTTAATCCAAGAGCCCAAGTGTCAAGAGGTGGTAAATTGAAAAGTGATGCTAAGTTGTTGTTGAAAAATGTGCCAATGTTGTTGAGCAAACAAGCAATGGAAGAATAAGTGGACATTGGTTTCAAGGGCGAGACCGCAGAGGGAGCAAGAAGGATTGATAGTGCTGTCAAAATTGGTAGCTTATTGTGAAAAAGCTTCCAAACTAAAATGTGAATTTTGGGAGCCACCGAAATCCCTCCACTGAAGGTGTGAGGCGAAACATAACGGCGAATAAAACTATAAACTGTCTTAGTGTTTGCACATTTGAATTATCAACATACTTCTCTTTTAATATATTGTATGTGCCGTGAGGGGTACATTTTTCTAACTTTTAATTACAACAATGCCACCAACGTACAAGAGGGTTGTATAAAAGAAAAAAAGAGTTCGACACCGACACACGAACATGAGCAAGGATTCATGCTACGGATGAATGGCATTTCTACATTTTGGAATGCATGGCTTAATTTGAAGTTGCTCCCTTTCATGCATGAGGACGTCCTCATAATATTACATCCAATTTTTTAGAAAATCAATTTAACTAACATGGTATTCCATTTCAAAAGAAAAAAAGCAATAAACGTATAAACGGAGTGTGGCTGGAAACTCTTACATTTAGAAATGGAATCATAATTTCTTATAAGTTCTCGGCAAATAATTGAATTGACATATTAGTTCGATGTGTTTGAGAGTGGATCATGTTGGAAAAAAAGGCTGAACTGATAGTTGCAGAATTATCTTATTTTTCCTTTTTAATGCGCACGATAAAATGGGATGATGATAATAATATAAAATAATTAAATCAGACCAAAGACGCAAAGAATTAACGTAGAAAACCCCTCAATGTGAGAGGAAAAAACTACGGGAGCAAGCAGCAGATCTTCCACTATGAAACAATAGTAGATTACAAAGTCTCTTCTCCGAACTACGCAGAGGAATATAATAATAATCTCAAGAATTAATCTTGGATATCACAGAATAAAAGTCTCTCAGAATTAATGATAGAAGTCAGAACGATCTCACCGGAATACGAGGAATAGATGAGGAGGTTGCTGAGAAATAATGCCTAAAGTTTCATTGAGAACGGATAAGAACTCGTTCCAGAATCGAACTTCGAAATTCTCTTATCTCTCTTCTCTATTTCTCTCTCCTCTCTTGGTGGCTCTTTCATGATGCACGGCTGAAACTTTCGCGCTATGATGTTCAACCAAATACATCCTCTCTCCATACATCTAACATCCTTTTATAGCGAGACTACCGATCGAGATATCGGTCAAGAGTCCGATCGACCGACCAAGTGCTGAAGCTGCACAAATGAGCACAACGGTCATATAGACCGATCGACCGGTTCATTAATGCGGTCAACCAATCAGCTGCGGCAAATGAGGATAATGAGCCAACGATCATATAGACCGGTCGACCGGCCATAAATGCTGTCGACCGGTCCATTACTGAAATGAACAGTAATGACTATATTTTGAGGAGAAAAATGTAGAATTAATTCTGCATGAATTTTCCACATACCAGAGCCTATAAAAGGAGTGCTAAGGTCAGAAGCAAAAGCATCTATCCAAACATTGAAGCAAAACTTCAAGAAATCAAAAGAAGATCATTTCTCTTGAAGTTATCATTTTAGAGCCTTCTTTCTTTCTCTCTTCTCTTCTTGTAAGCGTTCTATTGTAAAACAGAGAAAGATTGTGAGAGCTCCTGTGTAAAAGAGGTTCCAAATCTTACCTCTTAAGCGAGAGAAAAGATTAGCTTCCTAGGAAGAGAGATTGCCTTGCCTCTCGAAGCGGAGAAAAAGTTGGTTGTGTAAAGGGCTTTCTTCCTTGCCCCATTTGGAACAAAGGAAAGGATCAGTAGAATCTCCGGTGGTCTCGAGGTCGAGTAGTCAGAGCGGAGACGTAGGCCAAGGTGTGGCCGAACCTCGTCAACAATCACCCGCGCCTATTTGTGTTTGATTTCTCTCACTCTCTCTTCCTATAATATTGTGTTTATAATCTGAATTGCAAAGGTTTTAAGAATCGATTTTGTGCTTCCGCGATGAATTTCGTGAAATCGATATTTTCGGTTAAACACCAATTCACCCCTCCCCCCTCTTGGTGCCCTTTGGGATCTTACAATATGATGTTACAACAGAAGTTGTTAAAGTTAAGCAAGATAAGTTCATGATATACTTTAATGATGCTATGTGATTATCTTATCTTGCCACGATGATTGTTCACATGTCATATAGAGCGCATAAGTAGTTCATAACATGCATATTACCTATATTTCTATTATTTTACAAAGCATATGTCATGACAAGTAGAAATCATATTATAGACTCATACCATATATGAGCCTTAACATACTCTAATGAGAGAAATTTCATGCACCCTATCGATGGTATGGAGGATTCCTAGGCTCGACGGTGGGATCCTCATGACGACGACGAATGCACATGTTATCTTATGCTATTTTTTATGTTGATATCAAACCCCTTATGTGAGTCAAGTATTCATGGCCTATGGGTCTTGAGTTGTAAACTTTGATACGAACTCCTTATGTTATCAGTATTATGTCGAACCCTATGTTGGGTATGTAGTGTAGAACCTATGTGGCATATGGGCTAGTGATGTTATCTTGGGATGTATATGCGTATGAAGTTTTTTGATGTGTTTTATGTTAATTATTCCTATTTTAGTATGTTTCGTCTACCAAATGTAATTAGATTATTGCAAAATGATGTAAATGTAGGGTTCAACTTCTAAATTGGGGTTGAATTCAGAGGTCTTACAATTCATGTTGAGAATCCAATGTATTTGATTGTTGTAACAGAACATGTCATATGTTTCCTCTCATTGGTCATTTGTCCTAATAGATCACATTTACATTTTCCATTTTGTTCAGTTTGGGACTTCTGTATTTAAGATTTTATTTTGGGTCTTATAAAAGGAGATAGTAAAATTTCGTTGAACATCAGCCTACGATCAATGTTGTATTGGCATCGGCCAAGCCGCGACGCTAAAGTTCACCAATCTCAACATCACATTAGCTTCACAGGAGCCCGCGGTGCAAAAGTGTTAGCGCCATAGGTGGTCGACGGCACAACAACGCCGCGAATAAGCTCTCAAGTTAGCATTGCGTTGGCGTCAATTGGGTTGCGGTGCTAACATAGGCAGTGCAGCGTTGTTGTGTTTTGACGCTAACATAGTGCTAATATTTACCGCACGTTTGGTGCACACTAATGGTGTTGCAGTAACATCAAGGTGGCATCAATATGGAGTCATAATACTAATGTAACGCAAAGGCGACGCTAAACCAAGGCAAAGAGAGACTATCAATGTCGCTCATTTTGGACATTGTGGCGATGTTTTTTCATCATTGATGGCATCAATTTAGCGTCACTAGTTTTGAGACACTAATTGTCATTACTATTCAACAATTTTCTTGTAGGGTTCCCTTGACTCTGAGGGTGGATTTTGAATCATTACAAGGGAACACTGAACGAGCACATCAATGCTGAGATGTTGATGATGTAACCGTTGGTGGAGGCATCATGCCGTCGGATGAGATTAGTAGTGGACGCGTCGTTGCAGCTAGAGCATCCTAGTAGTGGAAGCATCTTAGCAATGGAGGTGATTTCGAAGAGAGATGAAGCAAGATCTTTTATGACCCATTTGGATCGGTAAAACGTCGAGAATAAACTTCATATTATGGGTTTTTTGTGAACCATATATTTTTTGTGCTTGTGGGCCTACAACAATGATGATGGGATTAGCAGCTTCTTCCAATGCCAAGAAGTTGATCCATCCAATGAATTTACAACAACAACAACAAAGCCTTATCCCACTAGGTGGGGTCGGCTACATGGATCATACGACGCCATTCCGCTCTATTAGTAACCAAACCTTTCGGTATATTATTCACCAATAGATCTTGCTCTATTAGTTCGCCAAGTGTCCGCCTTGGCCTCCCTCTCCCTCTTTTAATCGGACTCCAGATTATTTGATCTACTCTTCTTACTGGCGCATCTAATGGTCTTCTCTGAACATGACCAAACCATCTCAAACGATTCTCTACCATTTTCTCACTAATAGGAACCACTCCGACTCGTTCACGTATATGGTCATTCCTAATCTTATCTAATCTTGTATGACCACACATCCATCTCAACATCCTCATTTCGGCTACCCCCACTTTACGTTCATGTTGTCCCTTCATAGCCCAACATTCACTACCATATAACACTGCTGGCCTTATAGCAGTACGATAGAATTTTCCTTTAACTTTATTGGGTACTTTTCTATCACATAGAACTCCAGTGGCTTTCCTCCACTTACACCAACCAGCTTGAATTCTATGATTAACATCGTCATCAATCTCACCATCTTGTCTTACAATTGATCCTAAATATTTAAACTTTGTCACTTGAGGAATTATATCCTCCCCTAACATAACTTTCAAATCGTCTCTAAGTTGTTTATTTGTGAAATTGCTATGCATATATTCTGTTTTATTCCTACTTAAACGAAAACCCTTTGACTCCAACGTATTTCTCCATATTTCCAATTTTGTATTAATCTCTTCTCTTGAATCCGCTAAAAGTACTATATCATCCGCAAATAGCATGCATTTAGGTACCTCCTCTGTGATACTCTCGGTTATAGCATCGATAACTAAGTTAAATAGATACGGGCTTAAAGCTGATCCTTGATGTAGGCCAATTCCTATAGGAAATTCATTTGTCTCACCTCCGGGTGTCCTAACCCTAGTCAATGCCCCATCGTACATATCTTGTATTACCTTAATGTAGGCAACATTCACCCTCTTCTTTTGCAAGGCTTTCCAAAGTACATCCCTTGGTACCCGATCATACGCCTTCTCTAAGTCCAATCCAATGAATTTAATGACCAAAATTTGTGAATTGGCGGAGGTGCAGTCCAACTGCAATGCACCTTCCTCCTCTCCTATTTATTAACAACGTGAAGTTTAATTTTAGACAGTTGTAACATCTGAAAGTTAAAAGAAATAAAAAGTAACAACCAAAATAGGCCACATACCAATTCCCAAGCGGCCCATAGCCCAACGGAGGAAAAGGAACACCCCAAAAGCAAAACCATCTCACCTACTCCATTCGTCCACCCCCTCACTTTTGTCCATCAGTTGCTGTATCATCTCATTCTTACTCACAAGCAGGCAGCATCATCGTCAAAATGACAGCAACTCATCCAGGGAGTTGGACGGTGAAACCGATCCATCCAGCTAGGAACGAAGAAGGGAAGAGAGAAAAGAGGAAGAAGATAGGGGATTAGTTTCTAATCAAGTATGTTTGAAAGAATACAATTCTAATTTAACCCTTAATGATGTTTGATTAAGAGTTTCGAAGGCCAAACAAGGTCTTATAAATGTTAAGATTAGGGAATGCATGATGTCTCATTTTTTTTCCTATGATTCCTTCATGATTATTGTTTTATTGATAATGCAAGTCAGAGTAACAAGCTTCATTTCAATTGAGTTGATTTTCTTGCACTACAAGAATTTGAGTTATTAGTGACGGTATGTGATAAATCTGTAGCTAATTCCGTTACGAACAGTCATAGCGACCAATTTATGACAAATTTGGGACATAATAAATCCGTCGCTATATCCTTGTCACTAATAGTGACACAATAATCTGTCACAAATTCTATCATTATTTACGTTAATATCTATCACTATTTTGTAATTAACTTGTCACAAATTTTGGCTTCAATGTAATGATGTTTTGTAACTAATCGGTCACTAAGTCATAACTACAATTTGTAAACAATCAATAACTAATCAGTCACAAATTGTTGACAACAAATCTATGGTGAATTCATGGATATTCAGCTAAATGTAGTTACATGATTTTGCATCTCTTGTCACAAATCTGTCGTAACTTAGTCACAACATAATAATATTTATTTACAATAATTATTTTTTATTAAAATTTCAATTTATACAATAATATAAATGAAACATACATATATTTCACAATTAACATCATAAATAGTAAAAAATCACATGTAGTTCAAGAATAGGCTAAATTCCATATAACAAAATTATATGTCATAATGTTTGCATATATAATAATTCTAATCCAAGCCCTACTTCACTTAATAGTCAAAATAGCGAGCCTTTAACATCAATCTTAATGGTCCAACACAAGTCTCAAATCAAATGCAAACTAGTGATGACAAAAGTTTAGTCACAATTAAATTTCATCGTCAATTATTTATTATATTTGACGATGAGGTACTCGTTCTAGCAACATCATCTGTCGAATCAATCAAAAATCATTTGAGCATTTGTTCAAATGCTTCTCCAAGCAGACAATAACTCTCCATCATTGACCCAAATGCGTTCTTCATGCGATCATCCACAACATCACCGACAACCTCCTTAAAATGATCAATTGTACCATCATGCATCAAAGTTGAAAAATATGAACTAGTGACATTTTGAGTAGTAGAGGAGACAGGACCAGTAGATAAAACTGATGTACCCAATCCACGGAGTAACCCTTCCTTGGTCATCCCACCAGTTTGTTTTCACAGTTCGACATCAAGTGATGGTTGTGTCTCCGGATTTTCACCATATTTCTCAATCACTTTAGAATTGTAGTCTTGCTGAAATAAGAAGGTAAGAGTTATAATTTTATTACAACAAAAGGTGAATTAGTAAGATATCATTTCAACAAAAATATTTTATAAGCAACATACATAGACTTTTTGAGAGTAATCAATGACAAAATCTTTTGTCTTTTTACTCCTATGCGTCAATTCATAAACCTCTCTATAGTCGACCAGCCCTTTCTTTTTTTCCTCCTGTATTAAATTATTGATCAAAGTTAGCAAATATTTATTATCATATATAAATATTTAAAAGTTGGAACAAAGTTACCAAACGATGCTTGTGACTTGAAAAAGGAATTGACCCTTGTGTGAATAGTGTTTTCAGGCTTTGAAGCACGATTGCTCTTTGCTGCCACTGATCTCTTTTTCCACTCATCTGAACTCCTATAATTACAAAAAAATATTTTCAAATAATAATATATTAGAAAATATACATTAACAAAAGTTTTTTTGAACTTGTACCATGCATCACAAAGTGATTGCCGAACATCCTGATTTAATCCAGGAGGAGGTGACTTACGAGCTAAGACAATATTATTGTTTGTATCTTTCATTGCCTTTTGTCTAAAATTGTACAATTGTCCACGTAGCTGATGTTGAGCCACATACATAAAAACTTTTTTGATGATATCTTCGGGTAGACCAGGCTCAAACTTATGATTTTTCTGAAATCAGATAAATTAATTATCAAATTAAGTAAATGTATATGAAAATAAGAAGAAAAGTGTTATCTATTTTTAAAAAAATGTTAGCTAACTCTAAATAATTGTAGAGTCTTACAAAAAAATGGTCAAACATTCGTTCCTTAAGATATGAGTTCAATATCAATAATTATATCAAGTTCTTTTAGAATAAAAAAATAACAAATTAAAATAATATGAAACAATTAAAATATTTGATTATCAATCATAAAAAATATTTAATTGTTATTTGAAATAATATAAGAGAGGACAAGGGAAAGAAACTAATATTTTTATGCATTTATGTATGAATAAAAGGTTATCTGTGAAATTGAAGTTAATGGAAAAAAAGAGATAAAACACAATTGAAAAATAATAAGATCTGATTTCATGATCAATAATTATATCAAGTTTATTTAAAATAAATAATGGCAAATAGAAATAAATATATTCTAATAATGGAATATGTAATGGTTAAAATATTTGATTATGAATCATCAAAAGTATTTAATTGTTATTTGAAATAATATAAGAGAGGTCAAAGGAAAGAAATTAATTTATGCATATATGAAATAAAAGGGGACCTGTTAGAATATACAAATAGGGTAAAAAGATTAAAAAAAGTGGGACTCAAACGGCCAAGAATGCAGAGGTGAAAAAGGTGGATCTTTTGCTTCGGACAGTGGGACTCAAACGGGTTAATTAGTTGTGGTCAAGAGATGGTGCAGTTGGCTGTAACATTTTTAGGCAAAGACTAGGAGGAGTGGAAACTACGAAATCATTTAAATGTGAAGGACATCACAAGAAAGTTAAAGTTATATTGAGTATGTAGCAGCAGTGAGCTCTAAAGATGTCAGCACTTCCAACTGGATGCATGGCCTATATATGTGAATACGTATCTTGAAGGTATATACATATTCTGAATGTGTATAGTTGTCATTACAATGATTCCATATGTATGAATCATATGCAAATGGGTAATTTATTTTCTCTCCTCCAGGGATGGACCGAGAGTTAAATGCAATGGGGGGCCAAAATAGAGAGTAAAAAATAGGAGATTAAGAAGAGTAGATGCCTAATATAGCAGCAGCATATAAAGGTTAAGAAGAGTAAATGCCTAATACAATTAAGCAACATGATATAAAGGTTAAGAGGAGTAAATACCTAATATAATTAAGCATCATCATGTAAAGGTTAAGAAAAGTAAATGTCTAATATAATTAGGCACCAACATATAAAGGTTAGGCAGAGGCTCATTTACATAGAAAACAACAGCATTAAGGTGCAACCAAGAGTGTGATGACCCATCCAACTGCACAGTTGATATATTTTTTCCCCACTTTACTAAAATTATTGACCAATTACATGATAAAAGTGTAGTATAAATAAGATAGAGAGCAAAAAAATAAAGACTGGCGAATCAAACTTATGAGTAATCATTAGACAGATTTTGTTAGCCACAATTTTTTTCTAAAAGTAATCATAGTACTCATGAGACAGAAGTGCATGTGGATGCATAATGCATATGAAACCTAAAGACATACGAGTAACTCTCACTATGATTATTAATGGCTTGATGAACTCCAGATCACAAAGGATGATAGGAAACCCTCCATTGCCCATGCAATAGAGATATCAGAAAAAAAAATAACTACAATACTTAACTAACTTGAGGTATTGATCCTCTTTTTCCTATAAAAAGTATGGAATCAAGACCCCAAAGGAATATTTTTTCAAATAATAATCATCACCCAAAACAGTGATGAAATCCATAACTTCTGAACTCTGGAGATAATACATATACGCCCAACGTCAAGATGACAAGAAAAAGAAGAGGAGGAGGCGAGGGGGAAGAAGAAACCTGAGTTGAAGATTTGGTGGTTAGAGATGATCCTGGAGATGATTCCACGAGCAGAGTTGGAGATGAATCACGTCTCTTTTTCTTCCGTGTCGCTGTTAGGGTTTTTTTTTAAGGAGCTGAGAGTTTTAGAGAGAGGTTTAGGGGGAGTTTTAGATATGTCTATGTGCATAATACATACTGTTATAAAACTTAGACACAAAACAAGTTACCATGTGTCATGGTGGTTACGAAGGACATCCACATTGAGTTGGTCATGGTTTCAAATCAATCAAACATTTAATTATTTTTTAAATCTATTTTGTTTTTTTATCTTCTTATGTACCAGGAAAAAAAAGCACATAAAATAAATTTAAAACTATTTAATAGGGGTGTAAAAAAATCCGACCAACCCAAAAAATCCATCCGATCCGAAAAAACCGAACTGAAAAATTAAAAATTAGGGGTCCGAATATGATTTAGGGTAGTTTTTAATAAATTAAAATCTACTCGCTAAAATTAAGTCCCCACCCGAAAAAATCGTAGGGGCCCGTGAAACTCATTTTTTTATTTATATATAATACATATGTTATTAAATTTTTTATTATAGATATAATATTTTTTGTATAAAATTTCATACTTTTCTATCACATTATCAAAATTTAATTTAATAACTTTAAACACTTAGTTTAATTTTTTTTAAATCTCTTTTGTTTTTTATCTTCTTATGTACCAAAAAAAGCACACAAAATAAATTAAAAACTATTTAATAGGGGTGTAAGAAAAATCCGACCAACCCGAAAAATCCATCTGACCCGAAAAAATTGAACAAAAAAACTAAAAATTAGAGGTCCGAATATGATTTAGGGTGGTTTTTGAAAACCGAAACGATTGGTCTTTTAGACCGAAAACCTAACCCGACCTGAACTACTTTCACCCCTACTATTTAATAATCTTACATGAATCTATATGCTAAGTAAGAATCTATATAAATATATAAACAAAGAAATATATATTTTTTGTATATATGAAATTAGCATTAACAGTATATCCTAGTATGTCTATATTAATAATCTTACATTTATCTATTAAGTAATTGTCCATATATATATATATATATATATGAGTTCAATTTGGATGTTCCCTACCTCACCTTATTCCTTATCTTCATCCAATGGTTCTTTTTTCAATTTGTATATATGTATGTATGTATTACAAGACATATTAATGTGTTACTACATATATACACCACAAATCTATCTAAAGGATACATTTTATAAAATATTAAAAATTAAATTATATAACTAGTAAATTCCAAAACACAAATAGAATACTTCCACCTCATGCCAAAGAGTTAGACACCTCCCCTAATTCAGATATTGTCATATCAACATCTAACAGTATTCAGAAATGCTACCGATTCGGTTCATTGTGATGCCAGTTCGTAGAAATGAGGTATGACCGATTCACATAAAAAAATGACATGATAGGTGGCGGGAGTTTCCTTTTTTAATCCGAGCAGGCGATGCGCATGATCGGATGCTTTCAAGACCGTCATTGCTCACCATTACTGTCTCAACAATATTTATCTCCATGTTATTCTGGATTATTGTATAAATATTCATTACAAATCAATAGAAAATTTTGATATCAATAATGACAGAATTATAACTGATTAGTGACAAATTATAATTTAGAGACAATTTAATTACATATTTGTTACAATAAAGCCACTAATATCAGGGACATAATGTTTTTGCAAATAAATTGATCACAAAATAGTCACCATAATGATGAATAAGTATGAAAGAAAGTATTATATGTGTCCCTAATATGTCATCAGTTTGTGCAAAAAAGTAATCATCTGAGGTAATCATCATTCAATGGCGCCTAAAATGACGTCACTCATTATAAAATTAATAGTAATAAAAAACCAAATCATCATGTGATAATCGATTATTGGTCCCAAAATGATATCGTATTGGCATTTAACCCTTATATGCAAAAGAAATTGTATACAAAATTGATATATAGTATAAACTATAATAAGAAAAATAATCAGAAATCGGTAGCAAATTAGTAATTATTCATGACAATAATTATGACATATTAGTGATAGATTAAGGTCAAACCTTAGTGATAGATTACTTATAGATTTGCTACAATTTACCAACTAGTTTTAGTGACCATAATTTTCGTAGTTAATTTGGTCAGAACTCTCACTATATCATCAGTTAGGTTTGGGAAAATAGTGCATGAAATCTGTCCCAAATCAGTAACAAACTCATAATTATTACTGACAATAGTTAAGTCAAATTAGTGACAGATTAAAGTCAAATTTTAGGGACAGATTAGGTACCGATTTGTTATCATATACTAACTAATATTAGTGACAATAATGTTTGTAATTAAAGTGGTCATAATCTCGTCACTATATCATGGATTAGATTTGTGAAAGTGTCGCATTAAACATGTTATAAATCTATCACTAATATGTCGCTACTTATGACTATAGTGAGACGGTTTTTGGAGTCACAAAAATCCGTAGCTAATGGATCAAATTCTTGTAGTGTTGTAACTACGGTTTAGTGAGTAAGAATGTGCTTATTAGACATGGAAGTCACACCTTATTTTTTCCTAATTTCTGCTATTTTATTGAACTGAAAATGTGGTGATGAAAATCGTATGATGAATAGAGTAAATGTATCTTTCATTTGCTAGATTAATGTACGCTTTATAGCTTTTATGTATGTGTATAAATGGGGTCAAATGAAGTAAAAAAATAGGGGAGAGTTTAGCAGTTTTCCTGGATATGGTCGTGACACTAAGTGCATGCCAATGACCTTGATGTTGCATTCACGCTTGTTGCCTTGGACGCGCAACGGCTTGAGTATGAGCCATTATAATGGTCGTGACCAATGGTGGCACGATCGTGACACTGTGTGTGCCCTAGTGCCCTAGAACATTTTCATGGTTCTGACAAATAGGCCACCATAATGATCGTTCCATTGGAGTGGAACGGTTGTGACACCAAGGTGCTGTAGAAGGTAGCGAAAACATGGGCACTAGAGTGGTTGTTATCCCTAGGTGGAACGGTGTGCTGACTAGAAGCTAAGGGTTTGGATTTCCAAGCCATTGGAATGACCATTATCATGGGTTGAGACAGTCATGACCCGAAAACTAGCCCACTAAGCGGTTGTTACTAGATGGCTTCACAGTCATTCCCAAGCACCGACGGACTATTACTCAACATTGACCATGACTAGTGCACACCATACCTATGTTGTGCTGATTGTTTTTACTTAAAAATTATGATGTCTGAAATAGGATTAAAACATGTCACATGTATTGAATGCTTGCATGTATTGATGTATGCAATTAAAATATGGATTAATTGAAGGTGTTGTTGTAATAATTGAGGAGAACTAACATAGAGATGAAGATGATGATGTATGCATCAAAAGTATGCTAATGTATGTTCCCTTATGAATGTAAATGAAGATGTTAAAAGTTAAGCAAGATAAGTTTCTAACATACCTTAGCACAAATGTTTAATGATATTACATGATGATTTTATCTTGTAATGATGATTGTTTACGTGCCATATAGAGTGTATATGTAGCTCGTGCTTTCCTATATTCATATTATGTTGCAATGCATATGTCATGACATGTAGAAAATCATATTAATAAGTTCATATATACATGAGCCTCGACATATTCTAGCAGGAGAAAATTCTTATACTCCATGAATTCATACAAGTACAGATGAGACTTAGACTCGGCAATGGAAGCCTTATAATGAAGTCGAATTCTTCTATGGAGTCAAGTATGTATGTCGTATGGGTTTTGAATTGTAAATTTTGATACAAACTCCTTGTGCTATTTGTGTCTTGTTGCATCCTATGTTGGGTCGATGATATGAAAGATTATGTGGTCCAAGGATATATTATTATGAATTTATACGCTTATGAAGTTTTTCACTGTATTTTATATTGATTGTTTGTATTATATTTTATTTTCGTTGCGCTATCATATGTAATTAGATTATGAAAAATTATGCAAATATAATGCGGACTAAATTGAAATAAATCTTGAAAGTGTTACAGACTGGCCACAACCGCACTAAACAATTAAAAAATTGTCTCCCGAGGTCTCATTATTAGTTGTCCAAAGTAGGTACACTCAGCTCTACCATTTAATGAACAAAGCAATTGATCGATCCAAACAACATACCCTCTATTTAAGCAATATGAAGGGTCCTTTTGTTTTTTGGAAAAAAAGTAAAGAAGAAGACAAAAGCACATTGGCGTTTAGCAATCATTTTTGTGGCCATCGTACATGCATTTGCTTGAAATTTTGATAATGTTGGATTAAATTATATACACAAATAAGACCCTCAGTCTTCCGTTGGCACCGATGACTTATACTCACACTTATTTGCTTGGAAATTGTATGACTGTATTCTGCTGCGCTTAGGAGGAGGAGTTTCTTCCGGCCAGCTCCACAGGTCGATCAGTAAGTTTTATATTTCTTTTTCTTATAGATCAGTTCTTCTCGTCCCTTTTAATAGTTTATTCTTGAGAATGTTTAATTATTAGGTTATGAAATATAGTTGAACTAATCCTAGATTCAAAAAGGCGATTTAATGAAGGGATCAGGTGATATACTAATTTGTTCTCATTTAAACCTAAGACTACGTAAAATATTTCTTGTGGAATCACATTTCATCCTAGCCAAACTTATATCATCTAAGGTGATATAGATTAGATATTATAATAACCACTGACAAAGAAGAAAAAAATAGTTGAGACAGTTTGTACACGACTAATCCATATTAGGTAATAAATCTTCTTACAATAAGATATTTCGTTATATCTTCAAAACTCGCAAGGTTGTAGATAGATTCAAAGTTTGCTAAGTTTATACGTATGCATGCATGGTGGCAATTAAGGTTTGGTTCGCAATAAAATTGATCAGTTTCTAGCCCTGTTCTTGTTATGATTCATATGTGGCAAACCTTTAATCTTCAGCTGACCATCGAGTGTCTTATCACCTTAATTTACATCTGAATTTAAAGGTTCAAATTGTATTTACAGATTTTACATCTTTGTAGGACCACTACTAGAAAAATGCGGATTACCGACGGTCCGAAACGTCGGTAATCAGCCCGAAAACTGTCGGTAACGCAATTACCGACGGTTTTTCAGTCGGAATCGATCCGTCGGAAAAACGCTCGTCGCAAATGGATTTGCGACGGCTCAAAAAAATCCGTCGCAAATATCGACGGTTCTAGCCGTCGGAAAAGTCTCCGGCGGTTCGACCCGAGGCCGGAACTGGCCGCCTGGCGGCCGATCCGGCCGCTGGAGGCCGGATCCGAACGGCAACGGCCGGCCGACAGTAGAGAGAGAGAGACGCCGGCGCGGAGCGGGAGAGAGAGATACGCCGGCGCGGGAGAGGGTCGCCGGCGTCCGGCGTGGGAGGGTCGCCGGCGTCCGGCATGGGATGGTCGCCGGCGTCCGACGGGCGGGAGGGGTGCTCGCGGCCGGGAGAGAGAGAGAGGAGAGGAGGGAGAGAGAGAAGTGGAGGGAGGAGGGAGAGAGAGAAGATGGAAGAGGGAGAGAGAGAAGATGGATGAGGAATATATATAAAGGGAAAAAGTGAAAAGAAAGCGGGAAAAGGGAAAAAAAAGAGAAAGAAAGAAATAAGAATAATTTAAAATAAAATTTATTAATATAGAATATACCATCATTAAATTAATAATAATTTATTTATATGTTAATCATTATTCAAACTTTTAATAATATTAAAATTTATGTTATATTAATTTTTAATATTATTAATAGGTTATTATTATAATATTCATATACTAAATCATATAACTTATATTATATCTTTATAATTATTATAAATAATATTATTTTAATAAATTTTGCTTCAATATGATCGAATTCGATCGTACTAATTAAATCGTGACCTGATAACAAATCCAGTGATATGATCGTCGATCCAATTATGAAAACATTGGAAGAGAGAGATGTGCCCTCTTTTTTCTCTCTTGAAAATCGGGAGGTGGGAGTTGGGGAAGGGGAGCATCCCCCACCCTATATCTCCAGCCGTGCACAATAATTATGTGAGCAACATGATGGAAAAATTATTTATATCCGATCAAAAGAATCCTACTAGTTGAAATATAGGTCAGTTACAAATTAAAAAGTAAATTAAGTTCGAGGAGTTTAAATTTATCCCGAGATAGTAATATCCACTCAATCTTGATTGTGATTAAAAGGAAATCACGTCGTCTTTCCTACCACCATGATATATCAACTAATTAGGTGACAAATCAGTTTTCCACCAAATTAGTCAACACTAGTGAAGTAATGTGTAATGCCCCCAAATCGACCCTCGCCATATGGCGAAGATCAACCTGAAGACGCTACGACATGCTATAACTTGACCATAATATTGACCATATTTCAGTCAATGACCGAGACACGTCAATGGAAGAAAAAGAATAAAGATAAATGATAACTTTAATTTGCGGAAGTCCAAAAGTGGCTATATCATTACTAAAGAAATAAAATAAGTTCTACATCATGAAACTAAAATGTGGAAGGTAAATGAAAACTAATAAACACTCTAAAAGCCCTATGATTCATGTGTTGTCCTATCGCCAGAGCTTCATGATCACACGCCTACTCCACCACGTCACTAACTTGGTCCTATGAAAATCAGACACAAGGGAGGAGTTCCTCCCGTAAGCTTTACAGCCTAGTGGGGAATCACATGATATACAATGCATGACATGAATATAATAATCAATGGTAAATAATCATGCTTAACTTGAACGTGAAAGATAACATATCAGTATCATGGATCATAATAAGAATAAGATCAACGATATCATGAATCAGGAGGATCAATAATATATATTAAACTTGGAATCATCACATACTTGACTTGACTTGAACTTGCTTCTTGATCTTATTTATTAATTAACAATCAGGATGACTTTAGGTGCCTTTAATTCTTGGGGTATGCCGAGCAAACGATACGACCTTGCTCGGGTCAATGCCTGATCAAACCATGACCAAGAGAGCGACCCTTATCTTGATGCACTTGACTTGGACTGGCAACCCATCATTAATCTTTCATCTGAACTTATTAATTGCTTTTAATAACTTGTAGCTCTTTGTTCTTGATTCAACCGATACGATAGGATCAATGTGAAATAAATCAATAATAGAGTAAATCATGTAAATCAGTGAGGGATCTCTGTGGGGTCAGACAATAGGACCAATCATATATATATAATATCTGGATAAAAGGAAAATAATTGATAAATATAATAAAACGGTCGACCGGTAGTCTATTGATTGGTCGACCGATCGACATGTACAGAAAGCTGCTGCATGCAAGTTATCGATCGACCGATTGCCGTGATGCATACGGACCGGTCGACCGGTCGACGTCCAGAAAACTTGCAGAACCCTTGAATTTCATAAATTCTTCGGTGCAATCTCAATCTAACCTAATTACTATCCCTAGCAAATCAATCACACAACCCCAGATCAACAAACAATGAATTATGCGTACAAATAATCAATCAATCAATGAATTCAAGAAAATCAAGCAAGGCAAAACAAGGAACTTGAATCATCTTTTCTTCTTCTTCTCTACTTGTACGATTAGGGCATGATTTAACATTATTCAGGGGTCATGCAAGGTGATTTCGATTCACCCACCTCGGTTCGCGGCCAATTCGTTCTTCAATTCGTCGGAAATTCGATTAATAGTGCCCTCCCCTGTTTCTCCCCTAATCTCCCTGTTCCTCCTCTCGGCCACCCTCTGCAAAAATTCTGGCAAAGGGCATAAGGAAGACAACACTTGAAAGACGATCAGAGGCGGAAGAGACCTCGGCACGACTTGCAGTTCAGCCGATGGAGAGGACTTTGCTCCGGTCGTGGACGAACAGTAGCACCGGAAGAAAAGAAAAAAAAGTCGTGGGATTCTTTGAGGAAGAGGGGTTAATGCAGAAAATTTGTTTTTATCTTAACTAAGCCTCCTCTTCTAATTAAATCTGATTAGATCAGATTTAATCCCTTTCCTTTCAAACTTTGAATCGGATTGGATATTTGTTTTCTCTCGTGCTCTCCTCGGCTTCCCAATTCAACCCTGATTTCATTTTATTTTTTTTATCTTGTGGTTGTTGTCGGTTGTTACATTCTTACCCCCTTAAAAGAAAATCCGTCTTCGAATTTTGCACTAAATAGAGGGCTTACCGAAAAGATGAGGAAATTCTTGGCACATTTCCGATTCAAGCTCCCATGTTGCATCATCTTCGTTATGGTGACGCCAAGCTACTCTGACCATGGGGACATCCTTGTTCTTCTGACGTTGCACTTTGAGATCCACTATATGCGTTGGATACTTAGCGAAGGTCAAATCTGTAGCTATATCTGGCTCCTCTATCCTCAGAACATTTGCAGCATCGTGCTTGTACTTTTTGAGCATGGATACATGAAATACGTTGTGCACTCTCCCATAAGATGGGGGTAGGGCCAGTCTGCATGCTGCCTCGCCTACCAGCTCGAGTATCTCAAATGGGCGTACATAGCGAGGACTGAGCTTTCATCGCTTGTTGAATCTCATGACTCCTTTCATAGGAGATACCTTCAGAAGAACTTGATCCCCCGCTTGGAAGATCTGCTCTCGTCTACCTTTGTCAGCATAACTCTTTTGCCTTCCTTGAGCAGTCTTCATCCTTTGCTTAATCAATTCTATCTTTTCAGCATATTTCACTGCTTCTTTCACTTCTTCCTTACTCATGATCTTTTCCTCGCCTACTTCACTCCAGTGGACAGGTGAACGACAAGGTCGTCCATACAAGGCCTCAAAGGGTGACATACCAATACTAGAATGGTAGCTGTTGTTATAAGCAAACTCAATCAAATGAATGTGCTCATTCCAGCTACCATGCCAATCTAGTGCGTAGGCACTTAACATGTCCTCTAGTGTCTGGATGGTCCTCTCAGACTGCCCATCCGTCTGAGGGTGGAATGCGGTACTAAAATTAAGCCTTGTACCAAAGGCTTTCTGCATGCTCCTCCAGAATCTGACAGTGAATCTGGGGTCTCGATCAGACACTATGGACTCTAGGATCCCATGGAGTCTGACTACTTCTCTCACATATAAGTCTAGCAGACTCTCCACTGATTGCTTCCATCGGATTGGAATAAAGTGTGCTGCCTTTGTGAAACGATCCACGACTACCCATATGTCATCATGACTTTTTTAGCCCTAGGCAAGTTGGACACGAAATCCATTGTGATCTTATCCCATTTCCAATGTGGGATTTCCAAAGGCTTCATCTTGCCATATGGTCGCTGATGCTCAATTTTGACTTGCTGGCACACTAAGCATCGGGATACATATTTCGCTATCTCTCTTTTCATGTCCGGCCACCAGTGGCTGCATTGGACATCCTTCTACATCTTGGTGCTACCGGGGTGGATAGCGAACTCCGACTTGTGGCACTCATCCAGTACCTCTCGTCGGACATCAGCGTAAGTGGGAATCCACAACCTGTCCCGATATTTAATCACACCATCTGTAGAGATCTAAAAATCCGCTGGTTCATTTTGGCACCTCCTCAGAACTTTCTGATATTCAAGATCTACCTTTTGAGCTGCTATGATCCTGTCAATTAAGCTGAGCTTCATTTGATGCATCGTCCATAAAGCTCCATTTGTTCCCAGCTTGGGACACCATTGCTCAATTTCTTCTAGCATCTCGTACTCGCGTAGTCTCATATATGCTAGCGAGCCTTCCCACTTTCTGCTTAATGCATCGGCGACTGAATTTGCTTTACTCGGATGGTAATTGATAGCAAATTCATAATCTTTGAGGAGCTCAAGCCATCGTCGTTGTCTCATGTTAAGATCCCTCTGATCGAAGATGTACTTGAGACTCTTGTGGTCAGTGAAGATCTCGAACGTCTCTCCATACAAGTAGTGCCTCCAGATCTTCAGAGCAAAGACCACAACCGCCAATTCAAGATCATGTGTGGGGTAATTTACCTCATGCTTCTTCAGTTGCCGAGAAGCATAGGCTACCACTTTGCCGTGTTGCATCAGCACACAGCCCAATCCTATCCCACACGCATTACTGTAGACCACAAAGCCTCCACTGCCTGTCAGTATGGTGAGAATTGATACCGAAGTCAGACGGTCCTTCAGAGTCTGAAAACTCTACTCACACTTGTTTGTCCATATAAACTTTTCTGCCTTCTTTGTGAGATTTGTGACGGGTGCAGCAATCTTGGAAAAGTCCCTGATAAACCTTCTGTAATACCCCGCTAAACCAAGGAAGCTGCGAATCTCAGAAGCATTCTTCGGTTTTGTTCAATTCGTCACCACCTCCACTTTCGCTGGGTCTACTGCAATGCCCTTCTTGGAGACGATGTGTCCCAAGAACATGATCTCCTTCAGCCAGAATTCACAATTTGAAAACTTTCCATAAAGCTTATGCTGTCTCAGGGTCTCCAATACTATCCTGAGATGCTCTCGGTGTTGCTCTGGACTGAAAGAATAGATCAGAATGTCATCAACGAACACGATGACAAACTGGTCTAAATATGGTCGGAAGACCCTGTTCATTAAGTCCATGAACGCGGCAGGAGCGTTCGTCAGTCCAAATGGCATGACCAAGAACTCGTAGTGGCCATATCTTGACCGAAAAGCAGTTTTTGGTATGTCCACTTCGACCACTCTCAGCTGGTGGTAGCAACTACGTAGGTCTATATTAGAGAACACCGATGCTTTTGACAGCTGATCAAAAAGGTCATCTATCCGAGGCAGGGGGTACTTATTCTTCACTGTCACTTTATTGAGCATCCTATAGTCGATGCAGAGCCGCATGGAGCCATCCTTTTTCTTGACAAACAAGACCGGTGCGTCCCAGGGTAAGACGCTCGGTTTGATAAATCCCTTGTCCAGTAGCTCCTGTATCTGCTTCTTCAGTTCCTGCATTTCAGCAGGTGCCATGCGGTAGGGTGCTTTAGAGATGAGATGGGTGCAGTCCCAAGGAGGAGCTCTATTTTAAAGTCGATTTTCCGTTTCGGTGGTAATCCGGATGTGTCCTCAGTAAACACATCTAGGAACTCCAGTACCACATCTATCTGTTGGAGCTCAGTGGCAGGTGCATCCGTCTTGACCACACTAGCCAAGTACCCACAACATCCTTTCTGCAACAACTTCTGTGCCTTGATCGCTGAGACAATGACTTTGTTCTTTGTTGATGGAGTGCCCTTAGGCTTGCCTTGCGTCCCTATAACGATCTTCTTCTGTTTGCATTGCAAGACTGCATCGTGATACGAAAGCCAGTCCATCCTCAAAATGACGTCGTAATTCACCATGGGGATGACTATGAGGTCTGCAGAAAAATTTTCCTTGTCTACATTGACAGGTACATTCGGAATGTACCTGGCAGCATGGAGAGTACCCATAGGTGTACTCACACGCATAGCATGGGGCATCTGCTTAAGAGGTAAACCAAGGGTTTGGGCACACAACTCCGAAATAAATGAGTGTGTAGCCCCATAATCAAATAAAATAGTAGCAGACAAGTTGGCGATCGGGAGGGTACCTCTAATGACATCATTGTCATTTAGGGCTGCATCAGCTTCCAGGTTGTGCACACGACCTTGCACAACAGGATTTGCACCTTCTGCTGCCCGGTTGTCTCGACCTCCTCTGGCAGCCTGTGGACAATTTCGGATAATATGTCCAAACTGTCCACATTGAATGCATGCGCCGCTAAGTCTATGGCACTCTCCATCATGGTGATGGCCACAGTGAGGACATAAAGGCTTCTGTGGCACTTGTAGCTGGCGTGGTGGCGGTGGCAGTTGTCTTAGTGGTTGTGCTTGCATTGGCGCAGGGCGTGGTTGAGCTTGAGCCTGTCTTGGAGCTTCTCTTTCCTGGTATGGCCTGAAATAGTGATCACGGCGGTCGTTCCTCCTAAATGGTCGCTGGTCATCTGTTCGAGGCCTTGACTGCTCTATTGCTTTTGCTGGAGCTTTGGCCTTACGTTCAGCTTGATCCTTCTCCATGCGCGTGGCCAACCTCACAGCCTTCTTCAGATCCTCACAGTCCTCAGACAGAACTTCAGTCTTTAGTGCTTGTTGTAGCCCATTGATGAATTTGTTATCTCTAATACGCCCTTCAAATGGCATCGGGCAGTATTGCTCCAGTTGGATGAACTGGGTGTGGTAATCCGCCATAGACATAGTTCCCTGCTGCAGTTGCAGGAACTCCTCTTATTTGTTGATGCGGTCATGTTCAGGAGTGTAGCGCGCCATGAAGGCCTTCTTAAATTCATCCCATGCTATGTCCTCTTCTTCCATCCCTCTGAATCTGGTGGCTCTTGTAGTCTTCCACCAGCCCATCATAGTACTAGTAAGCATATGTGTGGCATACAGGACCTTGCGTTCATCAGTGCATCTCATCAGCTTAAAAATTCGATCCATGGTCTCAATCCATTCTTCAGCCTTGAAAAAGTTCGCCTTCCCACCATAATGAGGCGGGTGCAACTTCAGGAAAGCCTGAATTGTGTCTTCCACTACTTCATGGCATGCCCTTTGATTACGACGTCTCGACGCCGGTGGATTGTCTCCTGCCTGGCTACCTTCAGGTGGAGCAAACTCATCCACATACTCCTCTAATGGCACTCTAGCTGCGCGGCCTCTACCTCTTCCGCGGCCTGGCGCACGACCTCGGCCACGGCCACGTCCGCGACCCGGCTGGGCCCCATCTCAGGAAGTGGGCCTTCCGATGCCTCATACAGATTCCGATCCACTCTGGCCATTTGCTCCTGAATATGCTTTGACCGTCGTGACATGCTTATCCTCTATTCATACAATAAAATCATGCATCAATAAATCATAACTTATCTTAAACATAAACTTGACTTACGTTACTTTTCGATGGAGGGTGTGGCGACTGCTCGGCGATAGCACATGAACCTTTTACCATACTATACTATTATATACACTAGGACGTCAAGAGAGTCCTAACTTTAGGCTCTGATACCATAAATATAACGCCTCCAAATCGACCCCCGCCACGTGGCGAAGACCAACTTGAAGACGCTACGACATGCTATAACTTGACCATAATATTGACCATATCTCAGTCAATGACCGAGACATGTCAGCGGAAGAAAAGAAATAAAGATAAATGATAACTTTAATTTGCGGAAGTCAAAAAGTGGCTATATCATTGCCAAAGAAATAAAATAAGTTCTACATCATGAAACTAAAATGCGGAAGGTAAATGAAAACTAATAAACACTCTAAAAGTCCTATGGTTCATGTGTTGTCCTATCGCCAGAGCTTCATCACCACACGCCTACTCCACCACGTCACTGACCTGATCCTATGGAAATCAGACACAGGGGAGGAGTTCCTCTCGTAAGCTTTACAGCCTAGTGGGGAACCACATGATATACAATGCACGATATGAATATAATAATCAGCGGTAAATAATCATGCTTAACTTGAACGTAAAAGATAACATATTAGTATCATGGATCATAATAAGAATAAGATCAGCGATATCATGAATCAGGAGGATCAATAATATATATTAAACTTGGAATCATGGCATACTTGACTTGACTTGAACTTGCTTCTTGATCTTGGTTATTAATTAGCAATCAGGATGACTTTAGGTGCCTTTATTTCTTGGGGTATGCCCAGCAAACGATACGGCCTTGCGCGGGTCAATGGATGATCAAATCATGACCAAGGGAGCGACCCTTATCTTAATGCACTTGGCTTGGACTGGCAACCCATCATTAATCTTTCATTTGAACTTATTAATCGCTTTTAATAACTTGTAGCTCTTTGTTCTTGATTCAACCGATACGATAGGATCAATGTGAAATAAATCAATAACAGAATAAATCATGTAAATCAGTGAGGGATCTCTGTGGGGTCAGACAATAGGATCAATCACATATATATAATATCTGGATAAAAGGAAAATAATTGATAAATATAATAAAAGATTTTCTGGAGAATCGATCGACCGATTCAGGGGAACGGTCGATCGGTAGTCTATTGATTGGTCGACCGATCGAGATGTGCAGAAAGCGACTGCATGCAAGTTATCGGTCGACCGGTTGCCGCGATGCATACGGACCGGTCGACCGGTCGGCGTCCAGAAACTTGCAGAACCCTTGAATTTCGTAAATTCTTCGGTGCAATATCAATCTAACCTAATTATTATCCCTAGCAAATCAATCACACAACCCCAGATCGACAAACAATGAATTATGCATGCGAATAATCAATCAATAATTCAAGAAAATCAAGCAAGGCAAAACAAGGAACTTGAATCATCTTTTCTTCTTCTTCTCTACTTGTACGATTAGGGCATGATTTAACATTATTCAAGGGTCATGCAAGATGATTTCGATTCACCCACCTCGGTTCGCGGCCAATTAGTTCTTCGGTTCGTCGGAAATTCGATTAATAGCGCCCTCCCTTGTTTCTCCCCTAATCTCCCTGTTCGTCCTCTCGGCCACCCTCTGCAAAAATTCCGGCAAAGGGCATAAGGAAGACAGCACTCGAAAGACGATCAGAGGCGGAAGAGACCTCGACACGACTTGCAGTTCAGCCGATGGAGAGGACTTTGCTCCGGTCGTGGACGAACAGCAGCACCGGAAGAAAAGAAAAGAAAAGTCGTGGGTTTCTTTGAGGAAGAGGGGTTAATGCAGAAATTTTGTTTTTATCTTAACTAAGCCTCCTCTTCTAATTAAATCTGATTAGATCAGATTTAATCCCTTTCCTTTCAAACTTTGAATCGGATTGGATATTTGTTTTCTCTCGTGCTCTCCCCGGCTCCCAATTCAACTCTGATTTCGTTTCATTTTTTTTATCTTGTGGGTGTTGTCGGTTGTTACATAATGTCTCCAGTTAACCTAACTAGAATCACTAATATGTCATGCAAGAAAATGGGAAAACAAAAGAATCCCCTGATCGGTCCATTTGAGAGAAATTAACATCATTTTTACAAAATACAAGACAAACTCAAGCTTTCTAATAAGATCGCTAGAGGACTTCTACAAAGATAGAATTATGATTTTACTGGAAACAAGATATCTTGAAATCAAAGAACAAGGTTGATTTCCCAAGAAACTAAAAACGTCTGAACAAGTAAAATACAACTCAAGCCATAAAACCACATATATAAATTAAAAGAAGAATCAGATCCCGAAAAAAAAACTAATTAATTAAGCAGAAAGAATCAGCTAGCCATCTCCTCTTTAATTTGTCCCAACAATGTGTAAGTTTCAGAGACAATAGGTCAGCTTTCTCAGGTTTGCTATACATAGTTTACCAGGAAATATTATCTTAAAGTACATAAAACATAAATAGGCTGCAAAGCGCAGCTGTCTGGAGCAAGCACATGAAGCCGTTGAGCATCTTGTTATCTGCCAATGGTATTTCTGAACTCTTCCATAATTCCAAGAACATTTGAGCCTCCAAGGAAAAGAACACCATGAGACTAAGGAGAACAAATATCTCCAAGGGTTTTCCAAACGGTTGGCTGTCTACCTGAATCTCAAGGATCAGCATCAATGTCCCAAAGTTCAAGGTGGCGAGTGCGTTAATCACTTTCCATAGGCCAGTGTTGTCATCTTCTTCTCGTGTGTCCGTCTGGACTGTCGTCTCTCTCCAGCCCATCCAGTCCATCAAGTATGCATATAGCTTGCAACACAAGAATAACAATACTGGAAAAGGCATGCTTAACATGTATAATTTTGAGACCAGGAACTTGGATGCAAAGGTGCATACGGCAAACAATAGTAGGACTAAGGAGAATGTGGAGAACAACTTGGTCCTCGTAACGCTAACTTTGGTCGGGGTGGAGTTTTGTGTCAAAGGAGCCAGAATGATTTGAATGGAAGCAAGTCCAAAAATGGCTGCGCCTAAAAAGAACAAACAAGCAGAGGACAATTCAACCTCTACGCGTATGTCCTTACTGGAGATATTATTTATGTACTAAAACACAACAGGGAACCTGTGATCCCTCCGATGGCAAGAACGGTATTAGCGTAAGCGCCATTTAGTATATCTGGCTTAAGGGTAGAGATCCCTGTGTGATCTAGGATTGCTTTGCTAACAAAGAAGCATAATACTGTGGTGAGGATGACGACAAGGACAAGCCCGACAGCACGAAGTACATTTTGAGAAAGAAAGATCAGCAGCACGCATGGTGTCCAAGCTAAAATGGCAGCACAGATATTATAGAGAATAGTAACAAGACACCGCATTGGCTTAGAAATATCGTTGCCTGAACTGGGAAGACAGTAGCCGATGTAGCACGCGCTAAGCGAAGAAGTCAGCCCGGCAAAGCAGGTGCCCAGGAGGATCTTGAGGCTACGTTGCGATACGCTTTCTTGTTTAGGTAGAAGAGCCATCAGTACAGCAGAATAGAAGCTTATTGCGAAGATAGAGAAGCGGCGGAACTGATCAACGAAGGTTGTACAAGATTTTTGAACTTGTTCGTCGGCCGCGTTTGCCTGTCACACATCACTATATATATTCAAATATATCAGCTTATAGATCAAACTCTCTAATTCATGAACTATTTACACTTCTCTAGCTAAATTCAATGCTATCTTCATAGGAAACCTTTAATTCTTCTCGAGAGACATCACTTATGCCTATAGATAGTATTCACTTATAATTTCAACTTCTTGTTCCTGGATTCTATAATTAAGATACTAGTGCTATTGCAAAAAATTCAATATAAAAGGAAATTAGTCACAATGAAATAAAATATGATTTAACTGTCAACGTAAAATAGATTATTTATTATTCTAATAGAAGAATGCATTGCATCCATGCCCTTTGCATTCAACTATACATTGGATGTCTACGAACACACACATTTTCTTCAGCATCATCACCCCATGCAAATTTGATTTATTTTAATTGAATCAGTAGCCAACTTGAGATTATCAATATGATGTCAAAGTATAGTTGGTATTAAGGAATCTCTCCATAAAATATTTAAGAACCCCCACTTTCTGTATTATGGTACTCTTGTTAACAAAGTATTGTTTTACATTTTTCCATGATCCTCAAGTAAATATAGAACATTTAGGCTTTGTTTGATATTTTATTTTAAGAGGGGTGGGCTAAGGTGGTGTAGTGACTGTTAGTAAGGTTGAGTGTGATGAGTGTTTATATTAATCATGTTTACATATAAATTAATGGGATGGGTTAAGTTAGTTTAATCCACTTTTTGTTTGGATACAAATGAATTAAGGAAGGTTGAGTTTGGTAAATGTCTTTAATATCATTAATCAAAATTTATTTATTTTATTTGATTGAGAAGAAATAAGGGTTGAATGGGAATAATTATTTCTAGCTTCTTCAAAACCATCAATTTGGTGGGTTTAATTTTAAGTGAAGTGATGGGCTTATGAACAACTTAGTCTTTGTTAAATTTTTAAAATTTGTATAGTATAGGTGTAGAATTTTTAAACCAACCCATCCCAATTAAACTTAATCCATCCCTACTAAACCTTCCATCCAAACACGCTCTTAGTTCATATTTTATACCATGTTCTTTACAGATCAAAGTAGGTTACAAGTATATTCTGAGTTTCTTCTCTATCTTTTTTTGGATAACCAGCCTACGGTTTCTATGAAGCGGTACTGACAGCCCAATCATGTGGCGCTAATAGCTATATGCACGGTCCACAAATTCAAGACTAGCCCACCATAGATCCCAACTAATCTAATAAGGTGGTCTGCATCATAATGGTAAGTGTGGCTCTCAATATCAATGAGGATAATGGATGTATTTTCTAAGAAAAGTTGGTCTTACTAACAAACCATTTATTATTTGAGCAAATATAATATTATCATAAGCTTTTGCTATTTCTATTCGTTCATTTTCTTCTTTTTCTCTTTGTTTTCTTTCTCTTCTAAGGAATTATTTGCATTCGTAGGGACTCGAATTCGATACACTATTTAAGCGATGAGGAACTGCTACCACTGCACTCCAACCCTTGTTATTAGTTTCTTCTCTCTATCTTTGATATTAAACATCTATATGGTAAATATATAAAACTAGAAGGTACAAAAGAATAATAACTAGAATAAGTTAGAAGAATCCATATCAGAGACAATTCAAACTTACATAGAAAAAAAATGAATAAGCCTTGCTAAAATCACTATAAAAGAAGTGTCCATTGCAAATTGGAGTATACGTTAAATATGACACTTGGGCAAATGATACATAAAAAATAATGTCAAAGAAGTTCAATATTCCTTTTGAACATAGATACATGTTTTCACTAAGGAAAATTGCAATTTCCGATAGATTTTTTTGTTGCAAATCTAAAAAATTCCATCAAATTATCATTTGCGAGAAAGTTTTTGAAGGAAGGTTTACCCTTCGCAATTCTTTATTAAATTCATCTTTTACAATTTAGGAGGGACAACTCATCTTTTGCAATTTCTGAGAAACTTATACATCAAAAAGTGCGAAGAGCATCTTTTTTTTTTGTTTCTTTGAAGAAGTTAGATCATGCGATTAAGAAGTATCCAATGCGAAGAGCATCTAATCCATCTCAAATTAGGCATGTTAAAAATATTAAATTTTATAATTAAGTTTAAATAATATGCAACAAAAAATTATATAACAAATATGCATCCAACAAGATTTTAAGTAACATGCATCCGCATCTTTCCTCTAATATATCTCTTTATCTCTTTCAGCCTTGTGTTCTCTTTTTTTACGTAATCACCTTCTCTTTCCTCCAATACACTCAGTTTCCTCTTTTGACACTTCATCTTTCTTCAAAACTAACTTATTTTTCCTTTATTAATTCTCTTATTTGCTCTCACGACCACAAGCCTCATGATTTTCACTACTCTAATCTCATCTATTTCTCTCTCTCTTCACTTTTTCTCATATTTGGATTCTTGGAAATATTATTCCAAAGAATAACATGTACCCTAAATTGCAAAGAAATACGGCCTCTTGGGCCTTTAGAAAATTTCAACAGCAAATTTGCAAATTTAAAATTCTTAGGTATTTATTCCAAATATTATTATAAAATGTATGTGTGGCCTTCAATACAAGGTTTGTCATTCTTTAAGGTAAATCTCAATAAATGACCTTGAACTTTATCCGTTTCTAACTCTGCCTTCAAACTTTACTTTGTAACGAGAACATCATCCAAACTTTTAACTTATTTCACTATATTTTTTTTGGATATTGTCGGATATTATATATATATTACTTGTTTCTCCCTCTGCAACAAACTTCCCCCCTTTGGACCGTCCAAATCCTGCGAGTGAATAGAATGAATTTGCAAGGTCCCAAATGCATTGGCTTATTCGTAAAACGTCTTGTCATTTACAAGATCTATCTCATGTTTGATACTGCATGGCCACTATGTAAGAACTCCTAATCATCCTCTTGAAGCTCATACTCTTTATGATAAAATGATATGTGTGCCTGAAAATGATCCGGATAAGAAATTTGACTTTTATTGTGTCAATTTTTTTTTTCAAAATTGGGTTCTTTCTTTTGGACTGGCTCACCAATCTCAAGGTTAATGATGCATGTTAGGAATATTGAAAATCCCATTGTTCCAATTGAACACTTTCCATTTATGATCAAAGGCATACATATGTGTATATGGAGTTGGTTAAAATTTCATATATCTAGATAAATTTACAACATTTATGTATATAAATTAAATGTATATCTAAATAATACATTGAACATGGTAGTCCAATTTTATTTCAATTGAAGGAGGAGCCGTATGAAGTGAGAATCTTAGATAAATTGCCAATATTATTTTTTAAACCCCAAAATCTCAAAAGGTGTTGTGTTGGAATCCCTTTTATGAAATATTGATTGCTTGTTAAACCATGCTCAAACTCTAGATTTGATCAATAATAAAGTTCTGATTCCGTAAAGTGTTTCCTTATTGCGCAAAATGCCTTTTGCAGTGGGTTGTCAACCTACTTTTAGTAAATTATTTCTTTTACTAGCTCTGGGTGAAGATCAAAGATCTTGCAACCAATCCAGTAGAACAATTCAAACAAACAAAGGAAGAGAACAAAGGGCAGTTCGATGCATGGCTCAATGAATTAACAGTTTTTTATAAGTATTTTTGTATTTATTGAATGTATCAATGTTTTTTTATTTATTTTTTATAATAAAAAATAAAATTTACAAGGAATTTTTCAAAGAATAAAAAAGTACTTTATTTTTATCTCCTTTTTTCGAACAGTGACCTAAAATTTTTACTTCTTTCCTTGAACTCAATTTCTTTATCGGTTTTCCCCTACTAATGAATGATAAATACCATTTACTTTAATTTTTAGTTATAAAAATTTTAACCCTCCGCACTTCATTGGTGAGCGTCATCGGTGAAGAGAGGGGCAGCGCCCCCAACCCCTCCCTCTAGTGATAGCCCAAGGATTTTTATCCTCTTTTCTTCGATTGTACCCTCAATGATGCCATCATTGCCCATGGAAATAATAATTTGTTAGTGATTTAGTACATGGAAAAATCTCTGTTGAGGAATGATGGGAGTAATCTAGGTTCTTTAGTGGTTATAAACTTATAATTTCCAGAATCTGTTAGTCTTCGATTTACATGTTGTATACTTGTCACATGAGTTTTAAGAAACATAATGATATCATGCATTTTCCATGTGTTTGGATTAACGGGAAAGGAACGCCATGGTGCAAAAGTTAAAATTGAACCTCCTTTCATTTGTTTTGTTAAAAAAATAATTAATTGCGAGCTTACTATTCCTTTAGCTGAAAAATTAGGTTAAGAGATCGAAAATGCACAACTGAATATCCAAGGAGTTATATATATACATACATAAGAGAGAGAGTTATTCCGGCACCTTTGCACAAGTCTCTTTTGGGGAACCAGGGATGGGTGGTGGGGGTGAGGGTATAATTATTTATAATGTATCTTGGCTCCCTTTTATAAGGATCCAAAGAGATATGTATTACTGAACAACATCCCTGTGTTATTCAGATATAAAAAAGCTAATTTGGGTTCAATATTTATATGAACAACTCTATCCGTATAAACTTAATATCTATCATTAGATCTTAAATTCATGATTAATCATGGTTCATGTTTTTTTCCCATATATGGATGATTTATACATGAAAAAAATTAATCATAAATCTGTATTTGAGGCCTCAAGACTAAGATTAAACTTCAATATGTCAATAAATAGCTGATTTTGTTGAAATTTCATGGGTCTAGAAAGAAATCATAACAACTTCATATTCTTAATACTTCTTCTCATATGTGGAATGTTCACATGGACAACTAGAGGAAATTATTTTTTTAATGAGATCTTAATAAGGTTTAAGCTCTTGACATCTCATTCTAATACCATGTTAAAACTTGATGTGCTAATCAATTTTTCTAAAACCTTAAACTATTAGAAAAAGTAAAATTTAATGATTTTATATTCTTAACAAATTCATACATCATTTAGTACATTTAAGTTATTAACTACTAATGGAACTAAATTTACTTTGTTTGAGAAAACCTATATATATTATTAGTATATAATTCCCATGGTTTACATATTCATGCAGTTTCCTATCCATCCATACGAGGAGGCAGATTAACAAATTGAAAAGAGTTTGGGCTTCGCAAAAAGATCTTATATGGCTACCAAGATCATAAAGGTTAGCTCCCATATCTTGACCATAGAAACAGCCGAAGGAAGAGCTTATATGCAAAATGAAGTCAATAAAACGTGGGATAGAAATTACATAATCTACATGACTATATGATTTAGAAATATTTCTTAACCCTAAAATTTAACACTACACATTTACCTCCATAAAATTAATTTTCTTGCTCCTTTTGTCTATATTCTCTTAATTTTATTTAAATACAGAAAATGGCATCTTTACCCTCTACATAAGGAATAAATTTTAGGGTGTTTGGATGATGAATAAATACATTAGTAAGTAGAATAATTAGGGATATAACAAAGCGTTAGTTAGAATAATTAAGGTTAAATCTATTTTTCTTGAAACTACCTAAAAACCGGAAATACCGTTACTGTTAAATCATGAAGAAGAAATATCTTATTCTTGCTAATGGCAAGTATTCTACTTCTCTTTTCATCATATTCCATTCCTTTTCTTTCTCTAACCACAAGCTATATTTTATATTTCATGATTCCATGACAAATCATTAAATAGTTATAATTAAACTTTGTATTTACTTTTTACATGGTATGATTAACTTAAATAAATTTTATTTTTCTAATTAATCAATCTAAATCATTGCTAATTGTTAAACATTTATAGCTAGTAGTTAACTATATATTGTAGTAGAAAAGAAATAAATAAGTACTAGTTTTCTAAAATAAGATTTATGTACGTATAGCCTCATTGTCAATCCAAACACAGGAAATACTAAAAGCATAACCTATTATTGAAATGAACAAGAATAATACATTCTAGCTCACTATTCCTTAAAGACTTTGTTCTCCAATCAAACACCACAAATGTTATATATATTTCATGTCTTAAGATTTTGGAGATCATCCTTTTCACTGTAGTACACTCTCCACCATGTTTTTGCATGGTTTGTGCGGATCGTCATCAACGTCTTGAAACTTGCACCACCATTCAGAAACGCTTCTTTTTTGTCTTACAGAATAACTCTTTTCTTATAGGACGTACGTGATACACAAGACCATACCAAGTGTACAACTCTTAGTTTTCTTTTCAATTTAGAAGTCCTTGCCTAATAGAAAAAAAGGTATGTTAAGCTATTTTATTTTATAGCTAATTATTAAAAGAAGGCAATTCCAACCGAAATCTTGTCAAGTTGACAGCTTATTTTTTTTTCTAGAATTTTGCTTCCTTCTTCGGTTCAAAGCTTGGGAGAGATCGGAGAAGCCCCTCTTTGAATTCCGTCGTCTCAGGTGGTTGAAAGTATTATATACTTCTCAATCCCATGATAGATTCCACTCTCATTAATTAATTACTGTGATAATTGTTCTCTCATCATAAAGAATCAGGAGTTAAAAGATATGAGTATAACATCTATATATATATATATATATATATATATATGCATCGTTAATTATGATTTTAGTTCTACATATCCACGAGTGCAACAAAACGATTGCACGCATTTGAATAACAAAAACTACGGGTGTTCATGGGTCGAGTTTGACCCGAATCCATGAACAAACCCGACCCGGCCGGGCCAGGTCCGGATCGGGTCGGTTCGGGTCGCAGCTTTTTTCGGGTGGTTGGATTATTCGACCATCCTTTTTCTTTTTTTTTTAAAATTTTTCATTTATTTTTTTAATATAAAAAGTATTTATTATTTTATTTTTAATACAAAATAAAGTATTTTTAATACGAAAAATATTTTTTTAAAATATTTATATACTTTTCTACATTTACAATAATTTATTTCATATTTTTTTAGATTTTAAATGATATAAAACTATACATTTAACTAAAAAATAATTAAAAAATTAAAAAAAAAAGAAAAAGACAGATCATCGGATCGGATCGAGTCGGGTCGGGTTGAAATCCAACCCGAACCCGACCCGGTCAGGTCGGGTCGGGTCGGGTCAACCCGACCGACCTGGGTCGAATTTCTGGATTCACGACCCGATGAACACCCCTAACAAAACGCATCCTTAATTCGCAGGCTAAGGTAGAAGATGATGGAAAAGGCCTTGTTCACTGTGCGTGTCGCTGGCTTCCTAAAGTATGCACTCACCAGCAAACTCGGGTGGATATCGATGCGGATGGACATCATGTGATACCCGCCGGCGAGTACGTCAATCAGCGCTCAGGTAGCTGTTTGGTGCGATCGATGAATTGCTCGATTATATCTGCATGCGCTGCCCTAGATCGATCGCGCTCGCGGAGCTGCTCCAAGCGATCATGCGGCTCGATAGATGATGAGGAATGTGGAAATGGAATATTCTTGTCCAGCTTAAATCTTACGGTTTGTAAATATAAATTGTAGGGGAGGGGCCACTGAGCTTTAACCTTTATTATTCTTTTCGGGCTGCACGGTTATCAATAATTAGGATATAATCGATCATTTATTACTGTCATCGCAACTTTGGTTATGTTTATAATGAGATTTCTGCTCAAATATTAAAACTTATAGTTTGCTATCATGTCATATTAAAATAGTTAATAATAGATATTCCATTATTTACTAGACTTCCATATTTATGTTTTACATATTACACAAAATGTCAGATCTAAAATTTTTAAAATAACAAAAAGAAAACATATGTACTTTATTAATTCCAAAGATGAATTGTTTTAATATTGTAATTTAATTATCAAGGTAATGTTTAATATAGGAGCAAACATTAAGAGATAAAAGAAAAAAATATTAGCATGTATTACGATAATAAGCATAACAAGAAGTTCTTTTAAAAAATATGAGATTAAGTTATTATTATTAATATTATTAGGATATAATGGGTGTCCCCCCAACTGAAATGTGGGACACTCCCCCGTTAAAAGGCGTCTGTCCGATGCGCATCGGATGGGCGCCGATCTAAGCCCGGTTAAATCTCCAAAATCATGAGGTCAGAGGCAGTTCGAGATGGCTCGAGGAGAATGGAAAAAAAATTGAGGGCGGTCCGGTCTTATCCGAGGTACAAAAGCGCGTCGGTGAAAAATTTTAACCTCTTTACTCTCTCTCTCTTTTTCTCTCTCTCTCACGCAGCGACTTGGCGACGGAGATCATCGTGCCTATGTCTGCCCGCCGCCGCCGAGATCTGCGTCTCCGAGACCACTGTTTCTCCTCTCCTCTCCGCGCGACTATGCGACGTCGACGAGCACCGCCGCGATCCTGAGAACTCTCGACGGCATCTGCGCAACGGCCACAAGCACCGGCGCCGAGCACGCCCGCCATAGACCTGCCCCACCGCTGACCCCCTTCGAGGTCGAAATGCTCAGATCCGAGATAGATCTGTACGTAGAGGTGACTCCGCGGTTAGATCTAGATCTATGTGCAGCGGCGACCTCCCCGCCGCCACCGCCGACCGCATCCGACTAGATCTGCCCGCCGCCGCCGAGCCCACCCTCGAAGGTGTTTTCTAACCTCTTATTCTCCCTCTTCTTTTCATTTTCTCACTTTCTCCCTCAATCTGACCAGATCTGCCTGCCTCGCCGCCGCCACTGTCGTCGAGCCTGCCCGCCTGCCGCTACCGAGTTCGCCCGCCCGCCGCCTCCGAGCTCGCGCACCGCCACCGCGATGACCTCCCGCGACCCCCCACACCGAGGTCGTGGGACGCTGCGAGCACGCCGCTGCACGATGCACGCCGAGCGCCGCCGAGTTCGACCATGGCGCCGCTGCCGTCGAGCCTGCCAGCCCACCGCCGCCGTTGAGCTCGCGCACCGCTGCCAGTTAGATCTACGCTCATGCACCGCTGCCAGTTAGATCTACGCTCGCACACCGCCACTGGTCAAATCTATGCTCGTGCACCACCGCCGACCAGATCGAGCACCGCCACCGATCAGATCGAGCAGCCGTCGACTCCCCCACACACCCCATCGATCAGATCTAAGCTCGCGCACCGCCGCTGACAACCGACGACTCCCCCGCGCACCCTGATCTGTTCTTGCACACTGCCGACCAGCCGTGAATTTTTTGTTGTAAATTTTTTGTTGTGTTATATGTAAACTAGTTAAATTTTTGTTAATCCATGCTTGGATTACTTACACTTTTGATAGTTCATATGCAAAAAAAAAAATTTAGGGATTGACAACATCGATGGTGTAAAGCGTTCCAATTATGTCACTTGTTATCTTTTAATTGTATTAAACAACTTCCAAAATTTGAAGTTCAAATTAAACAGTTACAGATTTGTTACAAGAGGATGTAGACAGTTACAGATTTATGTCACAGATTTGTTACAAGAGGACGGTAGACAATTCGAATTAAACTTCGTTCAACAGATTTGTTAAAATTCGAATTAGACAGATTTGTTACAAGTGGTCGCCATCGTGAGGTGAGGGGGTCGGCAGGGTTGCGCCTGCGCTCGAGGTCGGCGGGGAGGTCGCTGCTGCGCGAGGTCGGCGGGGAGGTCGTCGCTGCGCACAGATCTAGATCTAGCCGCGGAGTCGCCTCTGCGCACAAATCTATCTCGGATCTGAGCATTTCGACCTCGAAGGGGGTCTGCGATGGGGCAGGTCTGCAGCGGGCGTGCTCGGCGCCGGTGCTCGTGGCCATCGCGCAGACGCCGTCAGGAGTTCTCAGGATCGCGGCGGTGCTCGTCGACGTCGCACAGACATGCGGAGAGGAGAGGAGTAACAGCATTCTCGGAGACGCATATCTCGTCGGCGGCAGACGTCGGCACGATGATCTCCGTCATTGAGTCGCCGCATGAGAGAGAGAGAGTAAAGGAGGTTAAAATTTTTCACCGATGCGATTTTGTACCTCGGATCGGACCGGACCACCTCAATTTTTTTCCATTCTCCTCGAGCCGTCTCGAACTGCCTCCAACCTCACGACTTTGGAAGCGCCCTTTAACGGGGGGAGTGTCCCCATTTCAGTTGGGGAGACACCCATTATATTCATATTATTATTAAGAAGAAATATTTTCCGATAGCTTCCAACTGTATATTTTAAAAACTGTGTGTTTCAAGGTTACACTGTCCAATCGATTACATCGTCGTTTATTTTTACTTACGTGTTATATGGATTGTGTACGACAAGAGTCTAACCGAGTTAAGAGTTGTTATTTCAATTTTTAATTTTTCACGTCAACTAGATATGTTTGGATTTTCAAACATTTAATATACATAAATGTATTAACAATAAACCTAAGGCTTCGTCTGTTTACGGAACTGGATTTTGTGGTTCCAGCCTTGAAGTGGAATTCAGCTAACTTTTTAAATCTAAAATCAGGGTCACATGATTTTATTTCAAATGAACAGTCGGCCTTCTTTTTTTTACCTTTCTTTGATAAAATAATTTATTTATCAAGTATAAAATATTTCTAATAAGGATTAGAATAATATTATTTATTACTTTATTAAAAAAATTAATATTTTGTTAAATATAATTAATTTAAAATTTTATTTTTATATTTAAATAATACCTTTTTAAAATTTATACTTCTATTTTTATTAATAATAAAATTATAACTTATATTTATAATAATTATTTTTAATTTATCACATCTACTTTTTGCAATCACATTCTCATCATTATGCTCTGTTGGATTTTTGTCTATGCGAGTCCGACTTGAAAACAAAGAAAAAAAAGGAATTGGTTTGGAAAACCAATCGGAGACGAAGTGCAAACCGAGATAGATTCGTCAAACGATGCGTATGGAGAGAGGATGTATCTGGTCAAAGATCATATAACGAAAGTTTTAGCTGTGTGTTGTGAAAGAGCCACCGAGAGAGGAGAGAGAAATAGAGAAGAGAGAAGAGAATTTTGAGGTTCGATTCTGGAACGAGTTCTTATCCATTCTCAACGAAACTTCAAGCATTGCTTTTCAACGGCCTTCTCATCTATTTTTTTGTATTCCGTGAGATCGTTCTGACTTCTATCATCATTTTTGAGAGACTTTTATTCCGTGGTATCCAATATAAATTCTTGAAATTATTATTGTATTCCTCAGCGTAGTTCGGAGAAGAGACTTTGTAATCTACTATTATTTCATAGTGGAAGATTTGCTGCTTACTCCCGTGGTTTTTTCCTCTCACGTTGAGGGATTTTCCATGTTAATTCTTTGCGTCTTTGATTTGATTTAATTTCTTTATATTATTGTCATCATCTGGTTATTATCGTGCGCATTAAAAGGGAGAAAGAAGATAATTCTACAACTATCAGTTCAGTCTTTTTTCCCAATAATGGTATCAGAGCTTGGTCAGAAAGTGCACATTATAATGGAGGACAATAATGTCCCCAGTCGGATGCCTGTGCTCATAGGTACAAATTATTCTATCTGGAAGTCTTAGATGAAGGACTATCTAAATTGTAAGGAACTTTATGATCCAATCGAAAAAAGTTCGAGGACATGGATGTTAAAAAGTGGGGGAGGATTAAGACCAAGACAATCGCACAAATCTGACAATAGGTCGATGATATGGTTTTTCATCATATTGCAAATATTGATGAACCCGTCGAAATGTGGAAAAAATTACAAGAAATGTATGAGCGCAAATCGCCGCAGTATAAAGTACTATTGATGAAGAAACTTGTTAACTTGAAGTACAAGGATGGTCATTCTGTTGCCAATGAGCGAAAATATCTTGGCAGATTTCAGGAATTGATTAACAAGTTGTTGTCAGTAAAGATCCATTTTAAGATGAGATCCAAGCTCTATTACTACTAATAATTGGGAAACGCTCATTATCTCTCTGAGCAACTCTGCTCTAGGTAGACAACTATCTTTAGAAACTATTAAGGATAGTTTGTTCAATGAAGAAACGAAAAGGTAAGAACAAAATCTCAATAATAAATTAGAAGCATTCGTTGTGGAAGATCGTGGGAAAAATAAACAGAGAAACTCTTACAGCCACAATAGATCAAGGTTAAGAGGCAAGTTCAAATTCAGAAAAGAAGTCATCTGTTATCATTGTGGCAAGCCAGGATACTTCAAAAAGGAGTGCAGAAAATTAAAGCATGATTAGTCACATGAAGGAAAAGGAGAAGAAGGACAGTGGTGGAAACAATGTTGTGGTGGTTACATCAGATAATGTATACTTTCTTACTCAAGAAGAGGAAGAAGATGGTGTCAATGTTGCGAGTCAAGATTTAGTTTGGATCTTAGACACTGCAGCTTCATTTCATGTTATCCCTCACAAAGATGTATTCTCAACATATAAAGAGAGAGCATTCGGGTCATTAAAGACGGGGAACAAGTCGGAGTCCCAAATTACTGGCATTGGAGAAATTCAGTTGAAGACCATTACAGGATGCAAGGTTGTGCTCAAAGATGTTAGACATGTACCAGAGATTCATCTCAACCTAATTTCAGTTGAAAAATTAGACGATAATGACTACGAGAGAAACATGGGAGAGTGTGGAAACTCAAGAGAGGTTCACTCCTGCTAGCAAAAGGACACAAAGATGATACTCTCTACAAGACTGAAGCATAACATTGCACCGAGGAGATAAACGTGACTCAAGAGATGTCATCCTCTGTGTTATAACACAAACGTCTTAGTCACATAGGTGAGAAAGGACTTTAAATATTAACTCAATAAAATCTGCTACCAGATAAGAAAGACACTTCACTTGACGTATGTGTTCATTGCTTGACTAGTAAGCAATCTAGAATTACATTTAATAGAACTTCTTCATCTAGAAATTCCCAGTACTTGACTTGGTGCATACTAATATCTGCTATATGAAGGATAAAATTCTAGGTGGTGCTCTTGATTTTATTACATTTATTGATGACCATTCTAAAAGAGCTTGAGCTTTTCTTATAGCACATAAAAATCAGTGTTGATAGAATTCAAGAAGTTTTATGCCAAAGTCGAAAAAGAAATTGGAAAGAAGCTCAAGCATATTCGTGCAGACAATGGCGGCGAATATAGAGGTCCTTTTGAAGAATACCGCAACACCTATGGCATCAAGCTTGAAAAGATAGTTCTCAAGATAGCAAAATGGTGTTGCTGAGAGGATGAACAGAACAATCGAGGAACGTGTCAGATGTATGTTTCTACATGCCAAGCTATCGAAGGGATTTTAGGGTGAAGCAATTAATGATGACTGTAGTTGAACTGATTAATCACTCACCATCAGTACCTCTGGATGGTGACATACTTCTGAAAGTCTGGTCAGGGAAGGATGTTTCATATAAACATTTCAGAGTGTTCGACTGTAGAGCCTTTGATCACATTCCTAGTGATGAGCGATCAAAATTTGACAATAAATTGAAAGAATGTATCTTCCTCGGATATGGAGGTTATGAATTTGGCTACAGACTTTGGGATCCTGTTAACAGAAAGGTTATTAGAAGCATAGATGTTGTGTTCATGGAACACCAAACAATTGAAGATCTATTGAAGGACAAAGATCCAACTAGCTTCACTGATTATCTAGCTGAACCAAGTTCAGTTGACGCACCGACAGAAGATGACATTATTCCAGAAGTTGTTCAAGATGATAGTAGCAGTGATAACATCTCATATAATTCAGATGTACCTTCGGATAGTCAAGACAGTGATGATGAGTCACATGTCGAGCATGATGCACCAATGCAAAAGCCTCAGTTGAGAAGATTGAATAGACAAAGACAAGAGTCAAAGTGGTACTCCCCGACAGAGTGCGTATTATTAACTGAAGGGGGAGAACCAATATATTATCACGAAGTCTTATCACATGAGCAGAAGGATGAGTGGATGAAAGCCATGCAGGACGAGATGCAATCTCTGCATGAGAACAACATTTACAAACTAGTAAAGCTTCCTAAAGGAAAGAGGGCACTCAAGAACAAATGGGTGTTTCGACTGAAAAGTGAAGAGAATAATAACATCCAAGATACAAGGCAAGGTTAGTTGTCAAGGAGTTCAGTTAAAAGAAATGAATTGTCTTTGATGAGATATTCTCAGCAGTGGTCAAAATGTCATCAATTCGAGTGGTTCTTGGATTAGCTGCTGCCAAGAATCTGAAAATTCAACAATTAGATGTCAAGACAGCTTTTCTTCATAGTGATTTGGAAGAAAATATTTACATGGAACAACCAGAGGGTTTTCAAGAGAAAGGAAAAAAAATCTGGTGTGTAAATTACAGAAAAGCTTATATGGACTCAAACAGGCATCTCGTCAGTGGTACAAGATGTTTGAGTCATTCATGACGTAGCAAGGATACAATAAGACCAGATCAAATCATTGTATCTTTGTGAAATATTTTTCACATGATGATTTTATTATCCTGTTGTTATATGTTGATGACATGCTTATTGTAGGTTAGGATAAAAGCAAGATTGTCAAGTTAAAGCAAGAGATGAGTCAATGAATTTCTATAAAAGACTTAGGCGCAATAAAGAATATCTTTGGCATGAGGATCACCCGTGACCGAGAGCAGCGCAAGCTATGGTTATCCCAAGAAACATACGATAAAGTCTTGGAAAAGTTCAACATGAGAAACACAAAGGCAGTTACATCGCCACTTGCAAGTCACTTCAAATTGAGTTCTTGACAGTGTTCGAGGAGTACAATCGAGAAGCAAAAAATGAAGAACGTCTCATACGCATCTACAGTTGGCAGTCTGACAGATATAGCATATGTACTTGGTGTGGTGAGCCAATTCCTATCAAATCCTAGTAGAGATCATTGGGATGCAGTCAAGTAGATTCTCATATATTTTCGAGACACGTCTAAGATATGCTTATGTTTCAAAAATGCTGAGCCAGTGTTAGAAGGATTTACTAATTCTGACATGGCAAGAGACATTGATAGTCGAAAGTCAACTTCTGATTACTTGATGACATTCGCAAGAGCAACAGTCTCATGACAATCCAAGTTACAGAAATGTGTTGCATTATCAAAAACTCAAGCAGAATATATCGCAGCTACTGAAGCAGACAAGAAAATTCTGTGGATGAGACAATTTCTGAGGGACTTAGGTTTGACGTAGGAGAAGTACATTATCCATTGCGACAATCAAAGTGCTATACATCTGAGTACACATTCTAGTTTCCACTTTAAGTCCAAGCACATTGATGTCCGATTAACATAGGAAATGAAGAAATGAACACCCAATATCTTCTCGAATGCCCATTGTGATGACTTGATTTGGCGGACGACCGATCCATTTTTGAATGATCGCTGGAAAGAAAACAGACGACTGAAATATTTTCGGATGACCATTGAAAAGAAAATGGATGACCGAACTGATTGCAAAAGTCCAAGACTTTTGGCATTCTAAAATGGACGACCACTGGAAAGAAAGCGGACCACCAAACTAGTCGACACAATGGTTGCAGAAGTCTAAGACCCATACCTTCGATAACGGATGATCAAATCTCTTTCGGACGCCATGCCAAAACAACCAATACACAAGTAGTTTTATATCATACATTCATCTAACATAAGAAATATACCTCTGTACTAATCATCATAAGATTCATATCACCACATTTTTAGCACACTAAATCATGGAAATTAATTAGTAGAGAAATGAGAAAGAAGTATCATGTCTAATAAATACATTCATGCTCAATAAAATAGCAATTTCAGTAGGAACTAAGCACAAATAACATAAAATATTATGATTCTAATTAGGCTTATTAATAAAAACATAGTATGAGAATATCATGCACATTCTCTAATCTTTGCACTTAGAAGATCTTGGTTGGTCTTCCAAATCCTCAATCCAAACATTAAGCATTATTAAGATTGTGAATAAGGATTGGATTCCCTCAAACATATACTTAGGATTTAAGTTAAAACTCTAATTCTAATATTCTTTCTTTGGCTTTTCTCTCTTTCTTCTTCCTCTCCTCTCTCCTCTTCTTCTTTCCCCTCCTTGAAGTGGCAATCCCCCTCCCCCAGAAAATGCGTGGAGGGAGAGGGAGAGGGTGAGAATGGGAGCTCCTTGGTTGCTGCTGGTTGGGGTGTGGGGGAGGGAAATGTGAGGGTGGTTGGGAAAGAAAGAATGTTTTAGGGATTAAAAGAAGACATATTTCTAAAAGATAGAAATGCCCCTCTAACTGCCCTCCTTTTAAGGTTAATATTGTCCATGTTCAGCCTCCGTATAGTTTCAAAATTCCTTCACTTTTATGGTCATTTGTGCCCATTTCCGCAACTTTCATCACAAGTTCATTTTGTCCTCGCTTTGACTTTTAAGGTCAATTTGGTCATTTGATAAATATATATATATATATATATATATATAATGACAACATTACATGAACAAAATGGAAAAGATAGATGTGATCCAACTACAAGTACTACCAAGTATTCTATTCAGAGAGGGAGCTTTAGTGTTGTTCTCATTTCTCTTTCACAAATTCTTCAATTAGCATGTGTTGTCTCCAAGTTAAATTCCTGCAAACGGAATCCATATAGATGCAAATTTAAATTTAGTGACCATCCAAAAGATCCAATACAAAATAAAATTCTAACGTCCAGAAATGAAAAAAAGACATGTAAATACACAAAAAAGGTTAGGAGGAAATAAGAAACTTATATTATTCTTACATTAAAGAGAACTGATTGGCCACATAGTACGAACTACCCCTTTTTTTATTCCGACACATTCGCTTCCTTTTTCTAGTACGCGACATTCATATATAGTTTTAGTACTTTTACTAATTGGATTTACAGTTTCAACATTTGTATGGGTTGAGAACTAAATTTACCTATAAAGGCATTGATAACCTTAAGAATATCATCTCCAGTAGTTCCTTAAAATTGCCTGTCAATTATATATCATCCATGGAAAGCAAGCAATGTAGATTAGAAAATAAACAAATGAAATAGGAATAGAGGAGGTAATAGTTGTAGAGGATAATAGAATTAGTGAAATGTTGAATATTAAGTGGTAGTATCATTATAAAATGGCAACAGTTTATGCGTGAATTCACCTAATCCTATGTCCACAAGAATGAAGAACATTTCTCCAAACCATAAAAGTTATTAGTTCATGAACTCAAATGATGATGATTGAATGACAATAAATTTTTAGTGAACAAAAAAAACAAGAGAGATAATCTGAATTTTCCAATGTGAATAAATTATTAACCTTGAGAGTGAGATAAAGATCACTAGGATGGTTGCCTTCGGGGGATGTCCACTACTTCTGTAAATTAATAGAATGGGTGTAACACAAGACTATATGGACACACTTATCTTATATGTAACATGCAAATACAAAGATAACGCCACAAAAATTTTCTTAGAAGTATTCTGTACACTGGCAAACTTATTTGGAATTATAAAGAAATATGAAAGCTGAAATTTAATGCACCTGATTTATATTGTCTAGAGTGGCCAATGCATTGGTTGTTCCTTGGGCTTACAAAATAGTTTATTAAACATCTTAATTTTACCTAAAATAATTGCCAAAACATATGCAAATTGTAAAACAATCCCAAATAAAAAAGAATCCCTACGATAACAATTTGTTCTAGCAATTCCCCAATTCGTTCAAACCACCTGACTAGAAGTTCTTAAGAAAGAAAAAATCCACCGACTAGTCGGGAGAGAAGAAATCCTTGATCCATATATATAGAAGCCCCCTCAAATTTTAATTAACTAGAAAAAAAAGTACCAAATCTATAGATTATCTGAAAGAATTACAAAGTGCGAATGAAATAATATCAAATCTTTGAGAAAGGTGTGGAGTGGCATCTCTCCAGCGTGCTCTCTATAGAACAGTTGCAATGCACCATCCAAACCTCTTCTGGGAATTCTCGCGAGCACTTATTGCAAGTTGAAAAATTCTCTAAAACACTCTAGAAATTGAAGGGGAGAATAAACAACAAATGGCGAGGATGTGGCCGGTGAGTTGGCCAACGGAGAAGATGTGGTGGCAAGCAAAGATAGATAACAACAAACCGGGGAGTGGCAGATCAGAATTAGCGGGCGGAGGCAGACAAAAGTAGGGAATCCAATCCAACAGACGAGAGGGGAAGAAATATGGTAGTCCGCTGGGTGAAGCGAAAGAAAAAATTTAAATATGAAGAATGGGACGAGGTCGGATAGGTTTTATCTTAGATATGAAAAATGGATAGTTCTGATTCAAATATTGAAATATGAGGTTTTAGATCTATTCCAACGGATGTGTTAGTTAAAATTAGACGCCACTAGTTGCTGTTTAGTAGTGACACTTATTATTTGTTGCGGAAGCCGTAAATATTGGCTATTTTTTCATTTTATGCAAACGCCAGAAAATTAAGGTGAAAATTTTTGTAGTGAGACTTGATTTTAACAACCAATGAATGAAGCTTTCCACTACCTGTGAAAGTAAATCCTTTTTCTCTAGAAGCTTCATTGCCACATAATGCTGAAGACAATGCAGAAAGCAATATTTTACAATTGTATGGAAAATACTCTAGAGATCACTATTTAATATGGGCTAATTTAGAGGATTACCGTTAGAGAAAGATACCTATGGCAGAATAGAGCTTGAAGTCCCCTATGGAAATAGAACTCTGAGTTTCTGCAAATATAACTGCAAGATTATCCATGAACTTGTGTTTATCCCATACTTGATATTAGAGAAAGGCAACCTGCATAATATAATCTTGAGAAGAGATGCCTGACAATAAAATATCTGAGTTTCAGCTCCAGTCACATAATTTTGTCATAAACAACATTGCTAACTAAATTGGATCCTTATCGAACAGTCTCACACTTTTTTGTGCATGTTCCCTCTAATTAAACTTAGGCAGCTTGTCAAGATCTGTTTTAATGAAATTGCACAGGAAACTGCATGTTAAGTCAGATAATGCAAACAAACGTGACAAAAAAGAACCTCCAGCATCCAAAAATGGTTTGCGGAGCTCCCAATGCAGTAACTAACTTTTGTGTTACGTATCAGCTGCTAGTGTGTAACACTTCAAGATTTCATTAAAGACAATATAGTAATTTTATAAGTTAATTATAATCTTTGATGAATTGAAGATGATCAAAAGGAGAATTTGAGAAGAAATAAAAATATAATTGCATAAGAAATATCAATAGAAGAAAAAAAGTACTCCTACTTGAAGAAGGAATTAGAATTAGAGTAGGATTAAAAGTATGGTTAGAAAGGAAAAAGAAAAAGAAAGAAAGTTAAATCCTAATGGGAATAAAAATTATAATTAGATTGAGTTGAGATCCAAAAGATTTACTAATAAAAATAGGACTCACACATAGGATAGGATTGAGAGTTTTATGACTTAAAAATATTTCAACCATTAATCCAAAAATTAGATGATAAAATATTATGGAATTAAATAATTTCAAAAATTACATGATAAAATATTATTATATTAAATAATTACGAAAATTAGAGAAAAGAAAGAAATATAAGGATAAAATAAAAGTAGAGTTTGATTAAAATAAGTTATGAAAGAGATAAAAAGGAATTTGAGTAGAGATGGATTTTTGATAAGTATAGTTATGAAATAATTAATAAAATTCGAATTTAATTAAATATGAATATTTAAGAGATGATAACTAATGATGAATGATCATGATTAATGAAGAAATAGCTCAAAGTCCAATAGGAGTAAAAAACTCTAGTTGAGAGCTATAAATGAATCCTAAAGGGTGACTAGAAAGTATGATTTGTCTTCATAGAATTTCTGCACGATAGTCCCCTCTTTCTCCCTCGTTTTTTCACTAATCGAGACACTTGACAGCTCGTGCGATATATTGTTTCGAAGCCGCGACAGAGAAGAACAAGATTCAAGTGGTAGCCGAAGGTTTCTGGACGTCAATAAGGAGTAATCATCGGCCAAAGTCACGACATTCGTACAAATTTTCAACAGAGGAATTTCAGTTGATTTTTCAACCAACTTAAGGTACGTAGGGGGATCCCCATGGCATCAGTTTTCCACGACATGGACCCTCAGGACCCTTGATCTAAGTATTGCCTATTGTATGGATGAATTGTAAAATTGAATCACATGGATAATCGCATAGAAAATAGGGCCGAAAGTTGTGCTGAAAAGATTACTTCCCGACGGTGACAGAACTCGGCCCGGGTTCTGCCCTGCATGGTCCGGATTTCTTGAAATCCGGATGATGATCGATTCGATCCGGATCGAATTCATAAGAACCCGGCTGGTGTTGTAAGGTGCACGGCCCGGGTTCTGTAACCCGAGTGCGACTTGCTCGGCTCGGGTTCCATGATGAAGCTGATATCAGGTCAATGAATCAAATTGGCTGGGCCTGAGTTACATCAGACCCGACCCGAGTTGGACATGGAATGAGTTTGGAAAATTCAAAGGCCGATCCGCCCCGTGTTGTTTTCCACCCGGCCCAAGTTTGATGATTGAATTGGTGTGTGTATGAGAATTAGATGATCCGGCCCGGGTTTCACATCACCCCCGCCCGGGCTCTGTTGAACGAATTGAAATAGATGTAGAAATCGGTCGAATCGGCCCGGGTTTCATGCCACCCGACCTGGGTTCTATAGAAAGATGAGTATATTTGTTTATTAGGGGACCGGCCCGGGTTCCATCCCACTCGGCCCGAGTTTTGAAGTTCGAAAAAAAGGTTTATAAATTATTAAAGCATGTTTATTTGTGATGATTGTGTTGTTATTTATATTTGATCATATTATTATGATATCAATCTCATTGTGATGATATTGATCTTAGGATTATGATTTATTGACTGACGCCTTATGCATTCAAGATTGAAAAGAAAGTATAAATGAAAGCAAAGATAGACATCATAAGTTAATCAAGATAAAAGATGTAAGGTACTTAAAATTGGGAAAGCTTTCAAAGCAGTCTATATGGTTGAAGCAGCCATTGTGGTTGAAGGATAACTCAAAAAATAAGAATAAGTAATAGGCAGTCGTTATGGTTGAAATTAATTGTTAAAAGTTAAAGAATAAGTATTAAGCAGCTTTTATGGTTGAAGTAGTCCTTGTGGTTGAAGCACCCATCGTGATTGAAGTATTGAACAACCTTTATGGTTGAAACTAAAGTATAAGAAAGATTAATTGATTGTTAAAGATAAAAGATAATTGCATCCTTTTTTGTTGAAGTATAGAGAGATAATTGATTGAAAGGAATAATTGAATTGTAGCCTTCGTGGTTGATATATGATAAAAGATAATTGAATTACAACCTCTATGGTTGAAGTAAAGTAAAGTAAAGATTGAATAATTATTAAGATAATTGATTGTAACTCATATGATTGATGATATTGATAATGGAATTATTATTGTCAGTCGTTATGGTTGACGATAAAGGATGATAAGATTATTGATTCCAGCCAATTGATGCTTATGGATAATGGACAATGCATATTGATAATTGAGATTGCATTGATAGGATAATATTGATATTGCTTATCATTATGCATATGATTATTGTTATTGATATGATTCATATTATTTATTATTATGGTGACCCTACGTATTGAATTTATCTCATTGGCTTTGCCCCTGTACTTGGATCCGTACAAATGATCGTGATGACGATGGTGAGACGGTTGGTATCTCCTCTGACGGATGATATGCACATTGGATATGGACATTGCTAGGGTCTCCAATTGGATAGTTGTAAGTTCATAACTCATAGGTCATTAGGAATTGTATAAATAGCTTCCATATATTGTATTTAAGTCTTCTGCTTATGTAGTCCAGTGTGTTGACTGGTCAAAGTCAAGGTATAGAATTGTGGTGTCGCCGAGATAGCCTTTTGGGCAAGCAAAAGAAAAGAACAATCTCGAGGTGTTACAGTTAGGCCTAGACTCTGTTTGACATTATTAGCGGTTTGATAAGCGATAATAATTTGATAGCGGATAGTAATTTAACTAGTAATTAACGGATAGCGGATGATTATTAGCGGTTAGAGATTTTAATAAAGAAGTGTGGTAAATTTAACGTAGAATTAGCTGATAAATATAAAATGACAATATTTAATATATAGTAAATTATTTAGTTGAAGTACTATACAAATTCTATTGTAATACAATAAATAAATTATTTATATCTCAATTGAATAAAATGAAATATCACAATTATTTTTTGTTAATATATATAAATTTATATTTTGACAGTAAATTTTATATAGTGTACACATGATATAGATATATTAATTGTTAAATTAATTTTTTATTCATGATTAACATATAAATAATTTGTAATTAATTAAGAATGAATGCTAAAGGAAATATAGTTATATGATGATAAAATAAAAATGAGAAAATAATAAGATAATTTGATAAAAAATAATGTATTTGAATAAGGGTAGAATTGTAAAAAATTATAAAATTATAAACCACTAAACTCTAATCTCTAAATGCTAATAGAAGTAACTTTTAATATTTTTATATAAAATACTAAACGCTACTTGATTTTGTCATTTATCAAATAAAAATAAGTTTTTAACTGTTAAATACTACTTAAAACGCTAATTTTAGTGTTGTCAAATAGAGACCTAATCTTCTAACATTTTCAAATTGCAAAATTATTTCCTAATGTAATCACCATTCCTGAAAAAAAGGGAATCCTGAAAGAACTTAATAACTGGGATTCAAATTATGATCATTAAATTCGCGTAACACAAATGTTATATTCCAGAATAAAAGCCTCAGGGGAAGACAAACAAAGAATTTAGGTTGACCATAATAATAATAATAATAATATCGTCTGCATTTATGGAAAGAAGAGACGTTAATGCAATTACTTAACGACGTTAATGCAAGTAACGTTCTTCAACTAAGGAACGAAGAGACGACGCTGTCTCTCCTCCTCTCCCCTTCTTCGACTTCTTTAGGGTTTTGCGTTCTCCATCTCGCAGGGAATGGAAGGGTCAACGATCGAGGCAGCGGATGGATCGGACGGACTGGCGCCGATGGTGGCAGACGATCACGGCCGGAAGAAGCTTTTAGCTTGGTTCGGGCAATTCATGGTGGTGGTGTCAGCTTCTGGCCTCATACGCATGGCAGATCTGCAGAACGCCAGCGCTCCCCTCCACTTCGTGCTCTTCTTGCTGTTCCTCATGGCCCTTGCCCTCGTGCAACTGGCCATGTGACGAATCGCTGCGAGGATTCGTCCGCGTCAACCAGTATCGTGAGCTTTCTAATCCGATAGATCCCCATCGCTTGTGTTATCAGTATACGTTTCCTTAATTGTCTTTCAATTCGATCTTATCCTGCTCCTAAGTTTCGAATGTGATCTTACCCATCGATTGAACTAGCCCACCTTCTAAGTTTCTTCTTGATGTCGTTCGTGTTTTAATTACTTGTCTCTTTGTATGCTCGAGCAAACAATTTGGGTTTAATTCCCAGCTGTATCTTTGCATACGTGTTTCAGTTACTGTGTACTCAAGTTCTGTATTTGTACTACGTCTAAAATTTTTTAGTAACTCCACTAGGGAAAGAAAATTTCGACCTAACACTTACAGCATTCTATCTTTATTCTGATGATCGAACAATCTGCATCCTTTACCTTTTATCTATTACAAAGTCTTGGTAAACACTACACATAGTTGAGAAACTGAAAAAATAAAAGCTTGATTGGCCTTAGAAAGAAATCTTCAAATGCGTATTTTATGCGTCAGCTTCTTCCGTGACATACAGTTACAAGATAGTGTTTACTGTCCAACTTAAAATGCATGAATCCTGGGTCAAACTGTGAAATCTAACTCTTGGATGGAATGTTTCCTTTAATAGACTATGCATTTAATTTTTATTAACTAGGAAAAACAGAAATAATAAAAATGTTCTCAACACTTTTTTTTCTGAAAATGAATGAACATATGAGTGATGATACATCAAATGAATAAAAATGCACATGTAATTTGTAACAATTAGTGGAATGCATATGCTGAAAATCTCAATTAGAGATGTCTAATTGTATGTGAAGTAGATTAGCTAACCACCATATGAAAGGGTTTGATCTAGTGTTATACAAAATACTTATAGATTTTGAGGACGCATTTACTCAATTGGAAATCCATTGACATGCATGAAGATTTAAATTAATTATCAGGTTGCTCCTGAACGTAGAAATATCATTTTTCCTTTTATTGATTTATTATGAAAAAATAATATGTAAACGATTACTGATCATATCTTTTCATAATTATTTGATCATTGATATGTAGAGAATATGATCATTTTCCTTTGTGTTGAATAGTGAAGCTAAGAAGAGGTTAATCGTCTTTCTTCATTTTATTCATTTTTTACATAGAAAGATATTGACCATTTGTCCTCCTTATGGTTCTTTATGATAAAGATGTTGGTCATCTTTTGTTTGCCTCAATTGTACTTGATTTAATAGATGTTAATTATGTCTTAAACATGAAATTATTAGGTATCTCGCATGATGTGCTGACAAAGGAAAGAAAAATAAGTGCTTGAAGATCAAACTGTTTTTAGTTAATCATTAATTATTTTTATCAGTATGAAAGTTGACACAATTATAATCTATTGGATATCAAAATCTCAATGGACGAGAAGACTAAATTTACAAATTTAATGAGTTTATCACTATCTTCAGGTTTTTTTAGGATTGAGCAGATTCATATAATTGCGAGTCCAATCTCCATTATTCAATATTGTCCGTATATGGAGAGGAACCTCCTTTTTTATAATGGAGATTTCTTTTAGAAATGGACATAAATTCAATCGGCATTCATAAGAACAGGAAAAATAAAGACTTACTTACCATGGGCAAAATCAGTTGTTGACATTGCATATATAAATACTATTCTTTTTATTATTTTATAATAATAAATCTCCAAAAGAGTACCATTGATAAGATCGGCCAATTCTCGAAACAAATGAAAAAGAAAATTCCTAGTACGCACAATCGACAAAAATATGAACGCATACAAAAACATTTAAATGAGCTTCAAAAAAGAAAAAGAAAACTGCACTTTGTCCATGGATGCAGAATTAATTAGATCGAAACAAACTCTTACACCTTTGTATTATTTAGTTTATATTTTTTTGTTTTGTACGAGGTTAAAGGACTAAGATGATTTTATTGAATAGTTCTAAAATATGAAGGTGATCATGAATTTATATGTAGCTACCTTCTTCACCTATCAAAATACGTTTTAAATTCGTGCGAGCCGAAAATCCAAAGCGAACTCAGAACCAACATCGTGTGTGCTCACTTGAGCCATGTGAGAAATACATGCCATGAGCCAATACGGACTTCATATAATGAGTACGTTGAAATTTTTATGGGAGAAAATTATAACAACATGAAGTTTAAGAATCAAGATGATCTCAAAGAATAGTCCCATATAGGTAAAACACGAAGGTGGTCATGTGTTTATATGTAGCTATCCCTTCACCTATCAAGCCGTAATTTAAATTCATGTGGACCGAAAGTCCAAAGCAAATAAATTTTGTTTGGACCGGGGTGTTATAATTTAATACCAGAGCCTAAAGTCAGGATATTCTTATGTATTTGAAATGTTAAGTATGTATAATGATCCATTTGCAAAAAGCCACGAGCAATCTCCACGCCATGCCAAGTCAAGAAAGTTATGTTCTTTATGATTTAAATGTTTTAGTGAATATTTCTATGATGCGTAATACCGTAGATGCCTCCACGATGCACTACCACTAGTAGAGGTCATTGCCGAGGCCGACCATGTTGTGATAGAGCAAACAATGTTGAACAAGAAGGGTCAGACTAGAATGAAGTTCAGTTTGGATAGCCTCCGCGGTGCATACGCCATTGGTCCAACCTCCACGGATGCAGCCTCTGATAGCTCATACCAACGCTACCAGAGGACACCATACAATAATTCTTAAAATTACATTCACCACAATTTGACGGCACCAGTGATTTTGATAAGGCGGAGGGGTGGATTCTCAATATGATGAAAATTTTCCTACTGATGCATTGTGGGGAGGACCGAAAGGTCTTGTATGCGACTAATTGACTGAATGATAAGGCCCTTGATTGGTGGAGAAGTACTAGGAATTTGATTTTGCTACCAAAGCAATGAAGTTTTGAAATCAGAACGTGATTCACTGGAATAGATTTTGCAAGGCATTCGAGGAACAATATTTTTTAGAGTATGAACGCATCCATAAACAGCAGGAGTTTCTATAGCTTAGTTAGGAGTAGATGACTATTATTGAGTAACACATCCTGATCCAGTTCATAAAACTGAAAAGGTATAATACCATGCGCTTGAGTGAGAAGCAGAGAGAGAGCATGAGGGGCAGGTAGTTGAGCTGAGGAGACAGTGAACCTACAGCTTTTGAGATACAGGTCCTCTCCCACTTATATTCCTAAAAGGATTATGCATTCGCATCGCTCCTTTCCCAAAGAGGGCATTATATTGATTATATGGTTATAGCGTGTAAGAGCTAGAAATTTGGTATCAACAATGTTAATAATTAATATTTTGTGATATGAAAGAATTTGTTAGTATGAAGCTCCATTGCTATTAATCACAAATAAACATTATTTAATAGTCCAACTTTTGATTAAATTATAATAAAACCAATTAGTTATAAGGTTAACTCATGATTTATAAATGTTGATATTAACCATAGTTGAAGTATATTAAAGTAGCAGCCCAATGTATAAATAAATAAATATATATATATATATATATTTGCTACACACATATATATAGTATAAATAAATAAGGAAAGAAAACAAGATATTAAGATTGAGTCACCATTTTAAATTAAATGGTGAGCTGCCACATCATCTTGAATCGGCATCCATGCAAAATAATAAATACTATTATATTACATGGATATATATCATGTAATATTATCTGATAGTGTATAACAGATAGATAGAGAGAGAGAACGAGAGAAGGAGAGGACTTACCGACTTTGGGGGAAGGAGGATTTTATTTCCTTCTTTGTGTCGGCCAAGAAAGGAAAGGAGGGAGAGAAGGCATATCTTGGCCGGGTGAAAGAAGGGTGTTGTTACTTCCTTCATTGCTTCCGGCCTGATGGGAAATAAGAGAAGGAAATGAGGAAGAGAAAAAGAAGGATAGGAAAAAAGAATGAAAAGAGAAGTGAGAATAAAAAGGAAATAAATTCTCTCCGTGGCTGGCCGAACCAAAGGAAGAAGCAAACCAAGGGAATAGAAAAAGTGATTAATAAGGTATGTAGGGTGGATCCTTCCTAATCTTTTGATGATTGAATTCATTGTAGTAATTCGATTTATCCAATGGAATCAAATATGGTTATGAACCTGTGCTTGCTATTTTCTCACATGACCAAAAATTGCAATTAGTAAATAAATATAAAAAATGGTTGGAAAAATATGAAATTTGTATGATATGATCTTCATAAAGTCTAGTTTCCATAGGATTTGGAATCATCACAAAATAGCATCTATATAGTAAGTTATCTGCAAAATAGTGAATGTCTCACATGTTGTTCTTGGAAATAATATAGTTAAATTGTAAATTATACTTTTATCACTATTGATTATATAAAATTATGGAATTCCATCTGTAAATACTTGTGTAATTATACTATTTATGGAATTTGGAACTGGATTGATTGGATACCTACACAAAAAGTTATGTATGAAAACTTAGGGGTCACTCGTGCTGTTTCAAGAAAGTGAGGCTGAAATTATAATTCGATCATAAATTTCACATTTAAAATTTCATACTATAATTTAAGGGATAGAAATATATGCCTATAGTCTTTCTGTAATAATTGTAAGTTTGGGAAAATAATGTGTACTAGGAATTATAAATTTCATAAAGCACAACCGACAGTTTCAGAATATGATATAACATCTCCAGATTTAGAAAGTTTTGTAAATTAATATAGAATGAGAAAAATTATAAGGTCGCTATTATTTCAATCCCAGCAAGTCTGGTTTCATTAGAGATTTCATTTCATATGATGGATGTAGATTCTAAAAGTTATGAATTTTAGACTATGCACTGTACCTGTCAGGGTTTTAACGTAAAGTAGAATATAGTTTAATTATAAAATTTTCTATGGTCATTTAATAATGAGTTAGATTATGAGTTTTATGATGATCATAGTTGATGATGCCTTCTGTCCCTGAAAATTGATTTCACATTGATAGGAGTTATACACTAATTGTTATACCTTCTACATTGTATAGTGCGCAATCTGTTATATGTAAATAGAAATAAAGTTTTTATGCTTAAATGACCATGTGATATGTGAATTTAGAAATTGATTAATGGTTTTATTTGATTATATAATATATGATATGATATCAAATGATATGTTATATGAATAGGTGTTATGTGCACTCGTAAAAGTGTATTAGTTGTTATGTATGCAATTATTTATTACAAGAGCTTATATAACATGATATGATATTATATGACATGATTGAAAATGACACGACACGACATGATATGTTATAAGATGACATGATATGATAAAATATGATGTGATAGGATATGATATGCTTGGGATATGCATATGCATTGCATCTCATTAACATGCATTTGCATATCCTCTATCAAGATGATATGTCTTATGCAGGGAAGGTACCCCATTTTCATGGGATGACATGATATCCTACGGGATAATATATGTTTTTCGGCAGGGATGATATGATGCCTTTGATCAGGATGATATGTCTTATGCAGGGAAGGTAGCCCATTTTCTGGGATGATATGATATCCTACGAGATAATATATGTTCCCCGACAGAGATGATATGATGTTCTACGAGACGATATGATGCCTCTAGTCAAGGATGATATGTTTTCTGCAAGGAAGGTACCACATTATATGGAATGATATGATACCCTATGGGGTGATATGATGCCTCCGACTAGTTGGCGATATGACATGTGCATGCATCATTCTCTTTGCATACATCCACTTTAAAGAGCATGGCATCTGATGCAATATTGCTTGTGGTATTTTATAATAATATGATATGCTTTGATATGAATGGTGTGACAATAATGTTTATAGGATAATGATTAGATGTATGAACTAAGGATCGTGGTATGATATGATAGATGATATGATATGATGTGATATGATATGATATGATATGATACGATATGATATGATATGATTATAACGTGTAATGGTAGCTCATGCTTATATGAAAATGATTAAGTGCGTGAACATATATTTTAATAAGGTAGGATATGATGATCTATGATTTTTTTTAGCAATGATAAATATGTATTGATCTTTAGAGTTCTTCACATAATATTATCATTCTTGATCAAATGAATGCGTCATGTTTCGAATAAGTTATAAATTAGTGCCTTTTAATAAATATTATTTTGTCCCTACATACGAAACTTTGTTAATGGAGATTATGCGTATATATGTACGTTTATGTACAATATATATGCATATATTTCCCTGTACTTGGATCCTGCAGGTCAAAGGCACGGGTGGTCAATGCTCATAACAAGGATGACACATGGAATTGAGTGTTGGAGAGTTTTTCTTTGAGCACATTGGCTTGTAATAATACTTAAAGATGTCAATATTGAATATCTAAATATTAGCGCTTCTATATGTGCACAATACAAATAAAAGATTTTATTTCATATGAGTTTAATTTATGACAAGATGATAAAAGTAGCGATCGGACGCTCGACCAAAAAAAAAAATGCTTCCTCTGGCTCGAGGGTCCTAGTGTTACATAGCGCCAGAGGGACAGGTCGCTTAGCTGAAGAGACAGTGAACCTACGGGTCTTTTATGATCACTGTTCTAAGGGTACATACTTCCTCCCATTTGTATTTCGAAGAGGGTATGCATTAACATTACACCTCCCTCAAAGTGGGCATCCCTGACTTTACAAGATGCATAGAGGCACCTCTAACTTTCCAACATAATAAAGTCGAGCTCGCATAGAACAACGAAATTCAATGATTGTATAGTTAATGTAAAAGATGTAGTATAACTCATGGTAAAGTAAAGTATAGTAAAACATGATAAAGCAAAGTACAGAAAAGCATGATAAAGTAAAGTACGATAAAGCATGACATGATAAAATACAGAGCATGGTATAGGTAAGATAAAGTATTGTCATTGAAAAGAACAGACTATGAACATGGTCAAGAACAAAGTATAGAAGAATGATTCATTGCCTTTGTGCAACCAAAATTATGATAAGAAAAGAAGAGATCAATTGTTCATAATAAAGCATGTTATCTTATTTCTTATCCGTTATTGATGCAAGCATGTTTTGAATTATTAATTTATAGCCTATCATTCTATTGTACTGGGATTTTTTACTCATGGGTATTTAATGTCCCTGCATTTGAAGTTTTGTAGGTGAGAATCCTGCCTAAAGAGGAGTGATGGAGGATGTAGAGCTCGAGGATAGCTGCTCATGACTCATTGAATTCAATAGTGTCCTTTCCTTTCATATGCATTAGTTTGATAATTCATTTCCACATCAAATGGATAATTTTTTCTTTTCCCTTGGAACTAGATATATGGTCATTTGCTTGGACCTATTGAATATTATTATCATTTCCTTTCTCTCGTATGGATTGCATTAGATGTTGGTGTCCTTTTATATTAAGACGTTTTCTCCTTCTGAAAGTTCTTATTTATTTTATTATGATATTCGCGACATGGTCAAAGTCATAATATATGCTAACAATATAGCGCGTAGTGTAGCGTCCTCGAAGTCAATTCGATTACTTACGTAACAGGAGAGCCAATTTTTAGAGCGTTACGATGACACCACTTCCGAGCGTAGCATATGTTGCTGTGGGGTGGAAGCAAATTCGAGAAAGGTGCAGGGCGAAGCAAGAATGTGAAACTCTACGTCCTGAAAGTACTGAACGTGCGAGTGCTGACATGTGGAACAAAGATTTGGAATGCGTTAGTAGGATTCATCTTTGGGATCCTGATGGTAGTCCTCCTCCAGGCGTACGCCACGAGTACTTGGGCATCGATGCGATCTCCCTAGAGTTCACAAAGCTGCTCGTCCTAATTTCCACCAATTGGCCCAGGGGAGATGGACGAGACCTTGTCACTTGATTGTACGTATGGTCGGGAGTACAAATGGATTTCTGCTTGCTCTCTTTCTTCTAAAGTTAATTGCACGCATGTAGTCACACTACACTAATTTCTATCTTAGGTGACATTTAAATAAAAAGCAAACGTCACCTAACATTAGAATTTTGGTGGCATATAACAAATGTTACTAGCTAAAACATATCATTGATGTTTAGAAAAAAATAAACAACTACAAAATAGATCAAACAATTTAGCCCTTGGATTAAATTTAAAAATATTAAAAGATATTTGAGCCCTTGGATCAAATCCTTGAACAAATCCAATCAGAATGCCTATTTTTGGTGCCCTGTTTCCTCTTCAGCTCTCCAGCAGATCTCATCTCCAGCGGATCTCATCTCCAGTCCTCATGCCCTAGGTACTGTAGAAGCAGCATATAATGTATGTATGCGTCGATGCGCCTCCCCTCTACTTGTGCTGACTGATGTGTGTGGTTTAGCCGTACGGGCTCGGCAGCAAGTCCACCAAGGAGGCGCTGCTCGTGATCGAGGCCTACCGTACCCGGCCGACCAGGTTGTCAAGGATCTCGGCGGCAGCTTCGCCTTCGTCATCTACGATAGTGAGCAAACATCTCTGGTATGATTCTTTTTCCTTCCAGAAATTCAATTTTCATAGACTCAGCCCCTCTGGATCCATAGCAGTCATGCCTTCGTCTAGCGACCCCTGTTGCTGTTGCGATGCCCCCTGTTTCACATTTATCTCTATTGTTCTCATTTCTCATTTTTGAAGATGCAACATGTTAACCAAAGTATGACTCCCAGAAAGAATTTTATTTTTGTTCCAAATAGTTCTGCTTCTATTTCCCCTTGCCTGCTGCTTAGGGTGCATAATTTATACTAAATTGTTTGTGTCAATCGAGTAATCTCAAAGAATACTAGAATAAATGCTTGAAATGTTAACTAAATCAGACAAGTTGAGCTGTTAGTCTCATTAATTTCATGGTTTCTGTGAGAATAGTGTCAAATCTTCCGATCTCCTGTTCTACCAGCAGACTTCCCTTTCTTCCTCGTTGGACTCAGATAAGACTGTGTTCTATCTCTTGTATTAGCTCGGCTTTTGTGTGGTAAATGATCAAATTCCTCAGTAAATGTGAATTGGTATGTATAGGTGTACGAATTCATTTTGCAAATGGATGGTAAGAACAAGAAAAAAACTGATTGCATGAAGAGTATTATAAATCTCTTCCTTTTTTAATGGTTAGAAATTTGCACTGCATCTGTAGAACCTTATGCATCTTATATCTTTTCAATAGACAAATGAGAACTTGCAACATTTCATAACTCCTTTTTATATGAGCTAAAATGCAGTTATTCCTATTGATTTGAATATGCAATATGTAATGATTTGAATATGCAATATGTAATAGGAGTAATAAAACATGATCTGATGTTTTTTCTTTAGCTAAGTTTAATCTATAATATTTTATTAGGTAAGCGCGTATGGATAAAAGTTGGATGACACTTGATATCCACTCTAATGAGTACATGTGTGGTGTGGAGAATTTTATTGCATATTTGATACGCAAGTATGGAATGATAACTAATTTAAGATGCCCATGTAGGAAGTGCTTGAATTCTGAATTACACTTCATTGTCGTGATAAAGACACACTTGCTTGTAGATGGTATAGACATGTTCTACAAGCGTTGGATCTATCATGGGGAAGAGCCAACTATCAAATTGCCTCCAATGGATGAAAGTAACCAATTATATAGAGAGTGGGAAAGTAATCCTAACATTGAGAATGATGACGTGGCTGAGGGTGATGATGTGGATGAACTTAATGAGATACTTGAAGATGTGGATGCCTTTGTTGACAACCAAGCTGAAGACACATGTGATGGAGAGAACTTTAATATCCCGTCGGACTTCTTAGACGGACTAAAAGCTAACTCCCAGAAAGATTTTATCCTAGATGCAAGCTGTCCAAATTCTCACTTATAGTAAAGCTCCTCCATTTAAAGGTTTATAATAGGTGGAGCAACAAGTCCTTTGACATGCTTCTTCAATTTTTACGTGATGTTTTACCTAATGGGGAGTCACTTCCTAAGTCAAACTACTACGCAAACAAGTATTTGAGGGGACTAGGAATCGGATGTAATAACATTCATGCGTGCAAGTATGATTGTTGCTTATTCTAGGGAGAAAATAAGGATTTGCTACAATGTCCTATCTGGGCTACCTCAAGGTATAAGACATCTGATGGAGTTGGAAAAGATATTCCACATAAAATTTTATGATATTTTCCTATAAAACCAATATTACAATGACTTTTTCTAGATTCTAAAATTGCTCAGAAGATGCGTTGGCACAAGGAGGAACATAATATACAATAAAACTTTATTGGTCATCCAGCAGATGGGGAGTGCTGGAAGAGTTTTGACCTTGAATATCCTGACTATGCTCGAGATGCTAGAAATGTGAGGTTAGGATTACCTAGTGATGGTTTCAATCCATTTGGTAATATGACTCACTCTTATAGTATGTGGCCATTAGTGCTATTGGCCTACAACTTGCTTCCTTGGATGTGTATGAAAAAGGCGCATCTCATGATGTCATTATTAATTCCAAGACCCAAAGCACCTAGAAGGGAAATTGATATCTACATGCAACCTTTAATTGCAGAGTTGAAAGATCTTTGGGTTAATGGATTGTGGACGTATGATGCATTCTTGAAGAGTAACTTCAAAATGTGGGCAGCACTTATGTGGACCATCAAGGACTTTCCTGCGTATGGAAAACTTATCGGGATGGAGCACTAAGGGATATAAGGCTTGTCCTATATGCCAAGATCAGACACCAACGCTGAGACTCAATAGCAACATTGGTTATTTTGGTCATAGGATGTGGCTTCCATTGAACCATCGATGGTAGCGTAATTTGAACTTTGATGGAGTACAAGACAATCATGAAGCACCAGATGAATATTCAACGAATGATATTCTTCAGCAATTAAGCCATGGTATATGCATGGGGAAGCATTCAAACAATATTAGCATCCGTCGTCATGCAAAACAACTTAATTGGACCAAAAAGTCTATTTTCTTTAAGTTGCCATATTGGGTCAAGCAAAAATTAAGGCATAACCTAGATGTCATGCACAGTTAAAAAAACATATGTGAAAATGTTATCAGTACTATCCTCCACATTGAAGTCAAGACAAAGGATACTTTAAAGGCACGACTTGATTTGGAGGAACTTGGCATTAGAAAAGAATTGCATTTGGTGAAACATTCTAATGGATGCATTGAGTTCAAGTGAAAGAAAAGCATTTTGTCAATTCCTAAAGAATGTTCGCTTACTGCATGGTTACTCATCCCATATAGGAAAATGTGTAAATGATGTTAACACTAGTATATTTGGTATGAAAAGTCATGATTGCCATATCATGCTTCAAAAATTATTGCCGGTGGGTATTCATGGCTTGCTGCCCAAAGACGTTGCCTCAGTTATAATTGAGTTAGCAAATTTTTTTGAACGATTGTGCGGGCGTATTTTAAATATCGAAGACATACAAAAGATGCAAAAGGATATAGTCATCATTTTATGTAAGTTAGAGTTAATTTTTCCTCCGGCATTTTTTGATGTGATGGTACATCTAGCCATTCATTTGCCTCGTGAGGCATTGATGGTTAGCCCTGTTGCATATCGTTGGATGTATCCTATAGAGAGGTACACAATAGACACTCTTCTTCCTTTCTATCTTGACGACATTCTTATTTAGTATTTTCATTGTAGTTCATTTTTTTTACAATTCATGCTAAGCGCAGATTTTTGAGTTCTCTAAAAAAGTTTATAAAGAATAAAGCATACCCGGAGGGATCCATTGCAGAAGCCTATGTAGTACATGAATGTCTAACATGGTGTTCACTCCATATAGAAGGCATGGAGACAACGTTCAATCGTCCCGAGAGAAATTTTGATTATATGGAAGATGGCGGAGTCAGTGTTTTTAAAAATAGGGTTGGTCTTATTTCATCGCCCACCTTTGTGTTTTTTAAAAACAAGAATTTGAGGTAGTCAAGTGGTACATCTTGAACAACTGCGCTGAGGTTCTCCCTTACTTAGAGTAAGCATAATTATTATTTTTATGTTTTAATATTTTGGCAGCGAACATTTGTGTACTTTAGAGGCACATAACAGTATAGACATTGAGAAGCGATACAAGAGTCAATTCGAACACTGGTTTATGAAGAAAGTAAATTATCTTGTTATAACTAAACACTGGTTGTTAACTTAAGGCTATAAAATTAGTATTTTGTTGCTTCGTATTTTATTTAAACATTGCAGTTGTAGGACAACTGACTCTTGTGTTATAATTGCATATGAGTACTCTATTCACAAGCAAGGATCCTGTTATTAGTGCTTTATATGCATTATCAATAGGACCAGATTCATGCTTCAAGAGATATAGTAAAGTTATATATAATGGTGTTCGGTTCCATACAATAGACTTTGATAAAAGAAAGAAGACCCAAAATAGTGGAATCTTTGTAAAGGGAATTCAAGGAGACTCAAACACATCAACAGAGTTTTATGGGGTTTTAACTGACATATATGAACTTACATATGTCGAAATGTTTTCTTATTTAAGTGCAAATGGTGGGGTACTAATGAGCGACATCATAATGTAAAGAAAGCTGATGGGCTGACAAGCATTAGGGTCACTTGTACTTGGTATGAAATAGATCCTTACATGTTGGCATCTCAAGTAAAACAAATATATTACCTTCACGATATGAAGCTAGGCGATGAATGACGTATGGTGCAATGGTTTCAACATTGTCATGTATACAATTTAAGCTCTCTTAATAATAAGGTGACTTCGTTTACTGATGTGGAGACTCAATTAGGGGACAAGACTATGGCGGAGTTACCTGTGCAAGGTGAGAAAAGTGCAATTATGGAATCTCCAATAGTCGAATATGATATAGATTCCCTATTAAGAATTGACATGCATCCTGAGGTAGTTTTTGAAAAAAGATATGGAAAGGATACTTCAAATGCAACATGATGTTGACAATGAATGCAATGAAGATGAAGAGGATGAGACCCTTGTAGATTATGATAATAGTTATGAAGAGTAGTACTAATGTCTTGATGATGATTTCTGCATCTTGATGGTATTCCACTTTTTTGTGTGATAACTTTATAAATGATATCTTGCTTCTTCACTTTATTACTTTGTTTGTCTCACTTTATTTACTTTGTCTCTTATTTAAGGATCTCATAGAATTAATTTCAGGTGTTCTTGCTTTTAGAATGATTCCACATGGGAAGGGCCCACAACGAAAGGGAGGAAAAACAATAAGGAATAATAATATAGATGAAGTTGAGGTACCTTCACACTTACCTGATGATCAAGATGTCTCTTATTCTTGTCAACAAATTCAAGGCACACATGTAGCTGAAGGTAGGACAAGGACATTAACTCTATTTAGTATTAATGGTCTGCAGCTAACTACTAATTTTTTTCCTTAGTCTCTTTTAGTATTAAAGCACATGAAGTTAACATTTTTATATCCCCTGCATGCAGCAAATGAGTCTACTTCCTCTAGTACTAATAAGAGGGTCCTTATAGGGGTCATTCACTTGGTAAGGAATAGGTATCAAGGTGAAAAGATTAAGATTGAGTTTACTATCGATGGAGGTCGTCCATTAACTGCAAGCCAATCATCACGAATGGCCTCAGAGATAGGTAAAGCTTGTAGAGATTTGCTTCTCTTGTATATCGATGGTGATTGGTGGACTCTTCCCATAGAAGAGAAGCAATGAGCCTGGGAGCGTGATCAGGTAAGTATTATTAGTTTTATTTATTTTGTTAGCTCATCAATTTAAAGTTTGAGTTCGGTAAAATATTTTGTATAGGTCCGACTGAATTTGGATGACATTATGAACAATCCAATAAAGTTTCATGCCACAGATCGATGGATGAGCAAATTCCATAAAAGACATTGAGCCGATGTAAAGAAAAAGTGGAAACAAGTGGGAGATCTTGCTCGACCTATTAGTTCTCACAATGAGGATTGAAGAAAAATAACTCATAAGTGGCAGCATGAGCTTGATGAAGAGAAAGAAATTCTATCATCCGAGCAACCATTAGGGTTTAAAGTAGAGAATCCCTTCCCTGATGGTTATCCATTATATTATGAACATTACTTTTTATACCATTATTTAAAAAGTAGAGAACAAAATCCATTAAAGCGAGGGATGCTCGCAAGGCTATTAAATATCTACATCGGGCAGGTTTAAAGTCTTTTCAAACTCGAAAAAATGAATATGTGAGTTATTAGATTCACAAATTTTGTTTAAACTCAAAGTCATTATCACAATCCATTCATTTTGTTTCTTTTTAATAGATTCACAAATTTCAACAAATTCCTGATGATATTGAGTTTTTCAAACAAATGCGCTATTGTGATCCTAAACCTGATGGATCTGGTGGTTGGGTCAATCAACATGTAGCTGAAATTTATGTAAGTTTACTAGTTGATGTATTATTAATGGAAGGCAAATTAGTTGTAACTAAATTAGTTATAATATTATTTTCTTAGAACAAAATGGTGGAGATGCATTCATCCGACGTGCCCATTTCTTCTAGCGATGTTGTGGATAAATTTATGGGTGCTGCATCAAGATTATATTATCATCCAGGAAAAGGATATGGGCCATCATCCATTGGAAAATTATTTCAAAGAAAACACTTAGAAGCACAATTTGAACAAGCATTGAGAGCTAACTATGACACACAAATCGCTGCTTTAAAGCAAATAAATATGGACCAAGGAAATCACATAAATCATGTTCATTTATATATCAATGATTCACTATTGTTATTTATATTTTTTTTGTTACAGCAAGCATTTTATATTGTGCAACCTTTTCAGCTTATGCGAACAGTAGAAAAACTTTTAGAAAACATTCCTAGCACTTCGAATTAGACAATGAAGAGATATGAGTGTGCTCCTACATCAATTCTGTCACAAAATGAAGGAGCAAATTCGAAAATTGCTTAAGGTAATTTGAACAAGTTTCTTTATAATTATTTATTTGCTTGCTTAAGTGAGCTAGTATTACATTTTAGACAGTTGTTAGAACAAGCCTTTTGTCATGCTGAAGTTCGATTTTTTTAAATTATTGATGATTGGTTAGTATTGAACAGTTGATAGTTTCAATCTTGGCCTCATTAGTTCATAAACTGGCAATCTTAAAATATGAGTTATAGAGAATTGAATGAAGAGTTTGAGACCGTTTCACAATCCTCGCTGTTATATTTTATCCAATATTTTAGTGCTGATTCTAGGTTGACAATTAGATGGTCAATTAAGATTTTCTGTTATTTAAATCTTGATATTGGAACTATATATGAAAATTCTCCTTTCATTAGGCTGTCTGTTTGATAGTTGGGACGAGCTTTTTGGCATAAATTAAACTTGGCAACCCAATTTTGTGTTCTTTTTTAAGTTCATGTTTGTGACTTTGTTTGCATAAACATTTGCTCATGTGCAAATATGTTAACAAAGCATTCTGCGACAGAGCAGCGCCGAAGATGCAAAATTAATGATAGGTTAGTCAGTGTGTTTGCGGATTTGTATGCTGATATTTATTGAGTGTTCTTCAAGGCATTAGGATAATCTTTTTAAATACCCTGGTTGATTTAAAATGTATGCCATAACCTGATCTTATGTTGTTAAATGCTTAGACCACTTATGATGATCCCTTTAATGGTTAAAACAAGAATTTATAGGATGCCATTCTATGTCACCCCTGCAAATTTATATGTGTTAAAACAAGAATATGCATCAAAACAAGAATCTGTTTGGGTACATATTGTTGGTTGTCTTGGCATGTTCACAAATCACATAGTAAGTTTAATTGTGATACAGAAGCAGTTCCTTTTTTATTAAATCTATTTTAGCATTGCTATCATATTTCTTACTGAGTAGTTCCTTTTTTGTTTTGCAAGATGAATGGTGGGAGCAGTGTGAAACCCTCATGAGTTTTTCTTCGTCCTTGGCTTTTTCAGAGTTCATGTTTTACCTTTGCTATCATAGATTTCCCAGATTTCATGGATGTCCTCAGCATTTGCTATCATATTTCGTGTTTGTATCATCCCAATTACATTAATCTTGATAATTAAGATAGGAAGATCTATGGTCATCTTAAAGACTCATCTCGATCAGAACTGAAGTTTTAATTGCAGAATTGGAGCTGTTGCCTTTAATCTTGTATTTTATTTTCATGTTCACTTATTTTCATAGGTGTTCGAAGGCCTTTTATCTGCTAATGGAAAACTTTCATATTTCTTTCACAAAAATATGTTAATGTCAATATGGATTCATTTGCTCATGTGCAGCATATTTAGATTACTTATCTTTTAAAATGTGTCTAATCCAATTATTCTAGTAATTTTGTGCAAGTTTAGCATTTGAAATGAAATATCTCTGGTTATTCATAGTTGACCTTGTTGTGTGTCTTGTTCTATCTGTTGAATTGATGCATTTCATATTCCCTTATATTATTTTCATATTACTTTTTTCTTATAATACTCTTCTTATTTTTCTGTTGGATTCATTTATATTTTACCATAATACCATATAACCATCACATGATATGAGATCCTAAATATTTGCTCTTTCCAAGTTCTGTTATGAGCATAACTTGGATATATCCTACCTTTGCAAGTTTAGAATCAAGTTCTGTTAAGAGTAGTACAATTTATGTCTTCTATTTTATTATGCCTAAATCTAGTACCATGCTTGTCGTTTTGTTATTTTTATAGGATTTCACAGCAGTATAAAAAAATATTTCACAGTAGGAGGCTACACATGAGAAAGGAGAAGAAATCATAGGTGGAAGGAGTCACAACTTCATCCAATTGTTGTTGAATCAAGTTCTTGCTTCCATTTTTGTATTGTTTCTTGCTGATCTTCTCAGCAAAGCTATTAAACTTTCTTGTTATGCTGGATTTGAAGCCAATGTTTGGCTAAACTCTTGTCTTTTGATATTAGTAGTAGTTTAGGATTTAATGTGATGAGATCCCTTGAGTTGAACTATTTCAGCTCAGCATATTGTTGTTCTTGTGGTTTTAAAACTTGATTTACTGTAAAACTTTTGTTTACTTTCTGACATTTGGATGCCTTGCTATTGTCCCATCAAGAAATTAGAAGTTCACATGAATTCTTTGAAAATTTCTTTTCAACAGTTTTTCATAACACAATTTTAGATACTAAATTGTTATATGTTACTCATTATCATATTAGTGACATTTATTATATGTCTTAAAAAATTTCGTGACGTTTAAATATCATTAGTAATTTATCTTTCGTGACATTTAAAATAATTTTAAGATGATACGATTAATTTTTGGTGACGCTTAAACGTCATCTTAACATGACATTTGGGGACGATTAAATGTCATGAAAAGATTAAGTTTTTGTGACGTTTAAATTTTTGGCGACGTCTAATTAATATGCGTCATAAATACTTTCTATGACTAAGTTATGGCGACATCTGAAGCCAACGTTTAATAAACATCTTAAAAGATTTTTGACGACGTTTAATCTAGTTTGGGCGACATTTGTTGGACGTCGCCAAAGTAAAAAATCTTTGTAGTGTCATAAGACTTCCACGGTGTCGACCATCTATTTTGTTAATTTTAATTTTACTTGAGGTATCACTTTTGTGGACTCTCAAAAACTTTTACTTTGCATGTGACACTTTGAGTGAATTGTTTTATCCACTCCAGAAATTAAAAAAAATGTTCTGTTATGTGCAGTGTTACCGGATCGGTTTGATCGGTTCAATCGCAAACCGACAATTCGATACGATTCGGTGTTAAAAATTGTTTTAACAAAAAATCAAATTAAACCATGTCAACTTAGTTAAAATTGGGTTGAACTAAAAATTCAGATCAATTCGATTATTTTTTGAAAAATGGAAAATTGAATATATATATGGAAAAATATAAAATATGGAATGTATATTAGTAGGGAAAGTTGAAGAATAGGAAAGAGAGAAAAACATTAGAAAAATGTGATCAGTCTTTATAGGATGAAGTAAAAAAAAGGATATTAATAATAAGGAAAGAAAATTGAATCAAGCAAAATATAATGAACTTAAATAAGAAGATGAAATTTAAATCATTATTAATGATAGATATTTAAAATATAAAAATAGAAATATTGACACTACAATAAAATTATGATTTGTTGACCAATTTTTAGAGACAAATTATATTTGGTTCTTAAAACTATAAATATTAGAGACTAACGTGGTACTAGTCCCAAGTTCTTATTCATTTGAAATTAAGATTTAATTTGTGGTCACTAAAAGATCATTCTTTAAGGACTAATGGCAAACTTTTGGTCACTAAAAATTTTTAATGACCAGCTTGTAAGGATCACGGGGGACCAAAATATTTTGGGTTTCAAAAAGTATTAAAGACTAAAATTAAAGTTCTAGGAATTAATGTGTTTGGTTTTTAAAAAACTTTTTTGGTGTAGTGAGAATAGATTTTATAATTAAAAAAGAAAACAAATAATATAGATAGAAAATTTGAATTTGAAAAATAAAATGTGAAAAGATAATAAGAAAAATCTAAACAAAAAGATATTAATGAAATTGTTAAATAAGAAAATGATAAAATATAATTTATATTTAAAAATGTAAAAAAGAATTTATTAATAGTTCATTAATTTAAAATGATGATTAATAATTTGGTTCTCCTAATTTATTTTTTCTAACTTATAAGTTGATAAAATAAATACTTATCAATTTTTTTCAGTTATCAAATAAGAAGAAAATTTGAATCTGTTTCTAAATAATTTTGACAAACTTATAAGCTTAGTCAAACACAACATAAGTTTGATAACTTAACAAAATTTAATTAATAACTTAAGGAATTAAATTTCATGTTATATGTCACTGCATTCAATTCTTAATAGTGTTCAGAATCAATCAAATAATGTAGACTAAATTGATATTGCATGCAACATCCTAATTTAATGTTGCATGTAACATCCTAATCGGCTCACAGAATAATAATTTAAAATTCTAACTGAAAAAAGAAGTTAGCCCAGTTACAAACAAGAAAAGATTATTTATAATGAGAAAAAAAGCCTAAGTTATAGATTTCAATATTTCATATATGTTTAACAAACAAGATTCAAAATAAAAACAGCCCACAAGCATTCTAGGGATTTTGTTGATGCTTAAAAGGTTTGATTTAGTTTAATTTGTTCTTTAAATCTGTTTATTATCTTTTTCTGCAGACATACCAATCTATAACAAAAATGCAAATTTTCGATGGCTAGATACGTCGAAAAAAATTGTCAAAAAAATTAATTTTCTGACGAGAGTACGGTTACAAAAACACTCATCACAAAGCATTTTCCGACAGGTAAGAAAAAACCCTCCCATGTTTCTACAGTTGAATCCCATCGCGAAAGTGAACTTCAGGAATTTCAATTGATTTCACTCGCCGAAAGTTTCCATGGAACTTCAAAAGGGTGCAACGCTTATCGGTAATTCTATTTTTACAAAAAAATTCGGTCAATGACAGCCGAATTTGGTCGATGGACAATCGAATTCGGCCGCAAGAGAGCGGATCTAGCTTTTTGCATGCTGTGGCGGCGCAGCTAGAGAAGATAGATGGAGGGATCATCAGACCTCATCACGGGGCTGTTGTGTCATCATCAAGAATGGTGGATCGTCAGAGGTCGCTGGAGCCACGAGGGAGAGAGATTGTGAGGGAGGGAGGGAGGGAGATTGAGTGGAAGAGATCCAAAGGGATTGCTTGACGTCATTAAAAGTTTCGATGACTTTAGCCATCAAAAATTTTAATATTACAATATTAATAATACAAACACTGTTATTATATTATATAGTAATATAATATATTTATTATAAATTCAAATTTTGACGATCGAAGCGGTCAAAAGTTCCGACAGACAATCAACTGTCAAAAAGTTCTAATAGTTGGAGCCATCGAAAGTTTCGACGGATAGCCATCCCTCGAAAATTTTGACAGTCGGAGCCGTAAGTTCCAACTACTTTAGGGGAAAACTTTAATACTATTGTTAATACAAGCACCGCTTTTATATCATATAATAATATAATATATTTAATTATAAATTCAAAATTTGAATATAAGGACAATCGGAACATTTGCCGAAGCTCAAAGTCATCAGAATTTCTGAAGGTCGAGTGACCCACTAGAAAATAATTTTCAACGGACACTATTAATCGTTGTTACTTGGGAGGGATTTTGTGTCCGTCACAAAATCATACTTAAATTGATTTTGCTGTTGGAAATTAAGCATTTTCTTGTACTGCCATTATCTCATATTAGTCGGAATGTTCAAATCTTGTTGACCATATGGTAACTCTAGTTCTTAAGGTGTTGTTTGATTTAAGGATAGTTATTATGAGAATAAGAGCACTTAATCTAATAGGATAATTTTTTTTGGGAGTTTGAGTCAAGAATAACTTATTCTAGCATTTTAATGGAATAAGTTATCTCTAAAAAAGATACTATTCACAGGTTTAGGTATTTTCATAATGGCAGTTTTACTCTTTATCTTTTTTTATGGATTAGTGCTATGTTTGGCAGAATAAGTGAGTATAAAGTCTTATACCTGTAAACCAATCAGCACCTACGAGAATGAGAATCTAAATCATCTTGGTATGATATTTATTTTTAATATTATAAACATTTTTGCGGCGCCTTTTGAATATCTCATCACTCATACAATTGTCTCCACCGAGTAATGTGTCCTTTCATTTGAGGCCACCGAAAGTATGTATTTTCATTCATGATGAATTATTGATAAAAAAGGTTTTTTTCCGTCTTCTTTCAATTATGAACTTTTTCTACGTCTATCAACGATTTTCAAATATTTCGTGAACCTCTCTTGAACTATGCCACCTTTTGCACTTAGATCGATCCGTCAATGTTTGTTAATTTTTTCATTAATTTTTATCTTTTTAAATTATGAAATGATCAAAATATCCTCGTGAAGTTTAAATAAGTGAACTTATACTAAAAAAATATCCCCCCCTCACGATCTCGTCGGCACGCGCGAGGACATCGCCGGCCTCATCATTTTTTTAAGCACACTTATTTGAACTTTAAGAGAGTATTTTGATCATTTCATAATTTAAAAAATAAAAAATAACAAAAAAGTTAATAGACATTAATGAATGGACCTAAGTGGAAAAAACAACATAGTTAAGGGGAGGTCCGCAGAATATTCAAAAGTCGTTGATAGATGGAAAAGAATTCATAATTCAAGAAAGGTTAGAAAAAATTCGTAAAAAAATTTAATTAATTAATTAATTCATCGTTCATAAATTAAATGATAATGGAATGGAAGTTTGACGCTGGTGGTAGCACAATTATCGAACCATAAAAAAAACATCATTCTGCATTTTAAACTTGTGTACTTTTTACACGCTAACGCTTCAGTTAAACTTTAAGTTACGAAGTGATTAAAATGGCGCAAATACCCTCTAAAGAAAGTTGTTATAGTGAAGAGAATAAAATATAAATTATTGTGCTCGCCCTTTATGATAGGCGTAATGTATTGTGTTTATTATAATTATAATATATTTTATGTGAATTTAATATATTTCCATTAAAAGAGGTGCAGGTTCCCTCCTCGTCAGGGCGAACCCAGATACATCATTAGAGGGCCCTGATCACCTCAAATTTTTAAAATTTTATTAAATATATATATTAATATATAAACTTTAAGATTACAAATGAAATTTGACCCCTCTTAAATAAAATATGAAATATAAGTATAAATTTAACTTTAGTGTAGTGATTTGCTTGACAATCCTTATGAGTTCCATGTTCTTTGGAACATGGCTACCATCCTTTTTTTCCCTCTTAATTGACCCCTCATTTTTCAAGTTTGGTCTGCCCCTGCTCCTCCCTCCTCTCCTAGGTCGGAACCCTGTCTTACACTGACAGATGAGAAGGGGTGGACATCCTCCTCCTTCTTCTACTATTGAAATAATTTAATTAACAGTGAAACCGAGAGAGAGAGAGGAAGGAGATGATGTGGGCTCTCTCTTGGTCTTGGCCGAGGGATTATATTTTCTCTGAAATTATTGTAATATTAATTTTCTATTAAAGCACAGTGAAACCGAGAGAGAGAGAAAGGGAGAGAGGATGATGTGGGCTCTCTCTAGGTCTCGGCCGAGTGATTAAATAAATATGTGAATAAATCAACGGTAGTTGGCTCAACTTGCAGGGTTGAGTCTCGAGCGTTCGCTGGGTGCTAGTAGCCCTAGATTCGAGTCTTGAAATCGCCATATTGGTCAGGGAATAAATTACTTTTCTCTCTCTTTTCGGTTCCGGATTAGTCGAGTGTTAGTAGTTTCGGACACCAGAGACCTCCCGTAGACTCGGGCCGGCATAAAGAATATATATATACGTGAATATGCTTCTGGTCATGTTAAAAGTGGATCTTATTAAATTTTTTGTATTCTTTGTGTGTGATTCATCTCTCTACTTGATATTGACAACAAGAAGACTAAGACAAATAAATAAATAAAAAGAAAGAAAGAGAAAAAGCAAAATAAAATCAGAAGGTACGACTTATTATTGTAAATCAAACATTTTACTCTCTCACTAATTTGTAGCGTTGCACCTGTCAATATTTGAACAATCGAGCAATTCAGCAGTTAAAAGGAAGAAAGCATCACTAGATCATGTCAACATGGAAGACGAGATGTGGAAGAGGAGAGGAAAAATCTGCACTCTTCTCAATTCTATTTCAAGAAGTCGTTAAAACCGGTACTTCAAATGTCTTATATATATGTACAGGAAATAGAAAACAGAGGAAGACATCAAATGTAGTACAATGATAAATCGTAGTACACTTGTGTAGTACACTTCTAATCACTAAATTCATATGATTGTAATACCCCCGGTCAAGTTGGTGGCTGGAACAAATCCTATAGACCCAACTTGCTAAGAAGATAATCGTGTTGATGTTTAGACAAGGCCTTGGTTAGAAGATCAGCAGGTTGTTCTGAAGTTGATATATAGGTTAACTTGATCAGCTTCTGTAAAACACGTTCTCGAACAAAAAAATAGTCGACATTAATGCGTTTTATCCGCTCGTGAAAAACTGGATTCTCTGCTATCTGCAAAGCTGGTCGACTATCAGTGAAACATGAACTGGCAGGGAAACAGGCAATCGAAGTTCTTGAAATAGTCGTTGCAACCAGATCAATTCAGCAACCCCGAGAGCTACACTACGATATTCTACTTCAGCTGAGGACCTGACCACGACATCCTATTTTTTGGATTTCCAAGAAACAAGAGATGAGCCTAATTTGATACAAAAAGCTGAAATGGATCGTCGAGTCATTAAGCAGGATGCCCAATCTGCATCAGTGTAAACACTAAGAATATTATTCTGCTCAGCTGGGAAAACAACCCTTTGCCTGGTGCAGATTTCAAATAATGGACAACTCGCAAGGTTGCATTCATGTGGGATTTTTTTGGAGAATGCATGAACTGGCTGAGATGCCTGACAGAGAAAGTAATGTCAAGTCTAATTTGGGTTATATGAATGAGTCGACCAATTAACCTTTGAAAAGAACAAACATCCTAAAGAGGAGTATCCGAGGAATCAGAAACTTTTTGAAAAAAATTGTCAAACTCAGCAAAAGTAACTTTTAAATTCTCTTCCATTGGAGTCAGGATTGGCTTGGAAGCAATTAAACCACAATCATCAATGAGCTTTAGTATATATTTCCTTTGAGAAACAATGATTCCTTTATCTGATCTCAATATCTCTAAGCCCAAAAAATATTTCAAAGCACCTAGATCTTTAAGCTTTAAGTGCTGATGGAGATGAATCTAAACAGCAAGGATAAGTTCCTTGAAATTTCCTGTCAAAAGAATGTCATCAACATAAACTAAAATCATGACAAACTGATCTCCTACTCCTTTAGTGAAAAGAGTATAATCATTATTGCTTTGAATGAAACCATCACTTAGCAGAATTTCTGAAAACTTGAGATACCACTGCCTTGAAGCTTGTTTTAAACCATAGAGAGATTTAAGCAACCTACAAACTTTAGTTCCAGCTTGAAGACCTTGTGGTGGTTGCATATAAACTTCTTCAAAAAGCTCTTCATTCAAAAAAGCATTATTGACATCTAAGTGATAAATGGGTAAATTGTTTTGAACTGCAGAAATGAAGAAAGCCCTGATGGTAACTATCTTTGCCATTGGAGAGAAAGTATCCTTATAATCAATGCCCTCCTGCTGATTGAACCCCTTCGCCACTAACTTGGCCTTATATCTTTCCACTGAACCATCAACATTCAACTTGATTTTAAAAACCCACTTACAACCAATTTCCTTCTTATGAGAAGGTTTATCAACCAGTTCCCATGTGCCATTGGCTTTAAGAGCTTCAAGTTCCTGATTCATAGTTGTCACCCAATTAGGATCCTGAATAGCCTGTGCATATGTGGCAGGTTCACAAAGAGACCCTGAATCAGAAAGAAAGGACAAATATGACTGTGAAACTTTACCAAGAGTAACATAGTTACTCATAGGATAAAGTATAGATGAATTCACAACATAATCCTTCATCCACACTGGTTTTTTTCCAATTCTTTTTGACTTGATATTCTGTGGTAAGCTGGTAACCTCTTCAGATGGTGCAACAGATTGAGAAATTGAAGACCCAGAAACATTTAAATCTAGAAGTGAGACATGCAAATCAAGAGTGGGTAGAGATGAACTAGGAGAATTCTGAATAACTTCCTGAGGTACATGATCCTGATGATGATAACTGGAGTTTGGAGAATTCTGAATAACTTCCTGAGGATGATGATGAGAATGATCTATAGGATTATCATTGGAGTCTGTCAAAATAGTGATAAATGGTGGAACAACATTAGTTGCACCAGTATCAGTCTTCTGGACTTGAGATCTGCTCATATCTGAACTATTAGAGTCAGATACATCAGAGGATTCTGAAGCAAAAGGAAATATGGATTCATAAAAAACCACACGATGGAAATTTTCTTAGAATGAAGCTCCATGTATCTATATCATTTCTGAGTACTACTATATCCAAGAAACACTGCTGATATGGCTCTCTTATCAAACTTATTACTGATATGTAAGTTTGTCACATAACAAAGGCATCCAAATGCTCTTAAATGTGAGAGATCATGTTTAGTCTGAAAGAATTTCTCAAATGCAGAGATATTGTCCAATACTTGAAGGGGAACACGATTTAAGATATGAACAACAATTTTTATACACTCATCCCAATATTTAATTGGTAAGGACGATTGGAAATAAAGGGCTCGAGCAACTTCAAGTATATGCCTATGTTTCCTTTCTGCAATGCCATTCTGTTGGGTAGTGTAAGGGCAACTGCTTTGATGAACTATCCCTTTAGAATTCAAAAACTGTGTGAATTTCATAGAAAAAAATTCTGCCTCATTATCAGACTTGATTGTTTTTACAGATGCATTAAGTTGAGTTTCCATTTTCAATATAAAATGTTGTAAATGAGCAAAAGCTTCTGACTTTTGTTTTAACAAGTAAATCCGAGTCATTCTGCTGAAGTCATCAACAATTGTAAGGAAGTATCTGAATCCAACATGTGATATAACATTATATGGACCATATATCAATATGTAGTAAATCCAATCTATTTTTACATTTTTCTATTTCTGTACACTGAAAAGGCAATCTGACATGTCTAGCCAATGGACAGATTTTACAATGTACATCCTTAGAAACAGAAAAATGAAAATCAGGGACAAATGGTAGCCTATGGTATGGTAGATGGCCTAGCCTTCTGTGCCATAGCTCAATTTCAGCATTATCAGAGATTGAAGCCTTCAGTGCTCTATGTCTATCAACTTCAGTTTCAGCATTATCAGAAATTGCAGCAACTTTCTCCAAGAAATATAGCCCTCGAGTCTCTTTACCGGTTAGGATCATCTTCCCACTTTGTTGTTCCTATATCACACATATCTTTGGATAAAAGATAATAGAGTAATGAGTGTCTTTAGTCAGTTGAGAAACTGATATCAAATTATATATGAATTCTGGAATATATGGAACATCGGACAAAATTATGTTTGGACTGATCATAAAAGAACCCTTATGAGTGACTACAAATTTATGGCCATTGGGCAGGGTAACAAACTTTGTGGTCTTTAATCTAGTCACATTAACAAGACCATGAATATTAGTAGTCATATGCTGTGAAGCTCCAGTGTCAACAATCCAAATATGGCTAGTATAATTTTGAAATTTCATACCTGCCATGAGACCAGAAATATCAGGTGCAGGCATATTTGTCTCAACTTTAAAAAATGCTTATATTGATCATCTGAGAGCATATGCATTCTATCAGAGGTGGAAGCTTTATCAGTTCCTTCAAACTTCTCTTTGGATTCAGGCTGAATTTCAGAATGATCAGAATATGCAGCAACATGATTAACAGAATTCTGAATCTAATTTTTTCCTTTGTTGAACTTAAAGTTTGGTGGAAAACCTATTAGTCTATAGCACTGTGACTTCTTATGTCCAGCTTTATGACAGTGTTCACATATGATGGAATAATCTTTCTTGATCTTTCCTTGTTTAACATTTCCAAGAAAAGCTGAACTTTGTTACTGTATAGGAACCGAAATCCTGGTTTCGTGTTCTTCCTCAGATACCATGGAGAAAACGTGATTAAGAGAAGGAATTGGATGCATCAGAAGTATTTGAGATCGTGCATCAGTGAATGAATCATTGAGTCCAAATAGAAACTTATATATCTTCTGTTGATTCAAATATTCTGAATATTCCTTTAGGGGATCCAATACTGGTATACTTGGCACCATTAAGGACAATTCTTCCCATAAGAATTTTAGTTTGTTAAAATACTCCCCAACTGTTAAAGAACCTTGATTGATGGTGTCAATTTGACCCTGCAACATATAGATTTTCGTGGCATTTATTCTTTGGAACCTTTCCTTTAGATCAAGCCACACAATTCTTGCATCTTGATTATAGGCAACATTACTGATGAGACCTCTGGAAACTGAACTAATCATCCAAGAAACTACTAAAGCATCACAACGTTTCCACTGGAAGTGAAGAGATTGATCAATCGAATCAATTGAACAAGATCCATCAATAAATCCGTGTTTAACGCCAGCAAAGCATTGTAAAAGAAATTACTCCAATCTGAATAGTTACTGGAATCAACTAATGGATATGGAGTTAACGATTGAGTAGCAGAATCAGTAGAACTTAGATAAAGTGGATTGCTGATATCGATTGTAATCACAGATGCATTCAAAGAAGAACTCGCAGAAGCAGAAGCCATCCGATCAATTCAGAAAAAGAAAATAAGACTAACCAGATGAATTGAGGTAGCGAGATGAATTGAGTTCTTCAGTAATCAGCATCTAGATGATCTTGTGGCTCTGATACCATGTCAATATTTGAACAATCAAGCAATTCAACAGATAAAAGGAAGAAGGCATCACTGGATCATGTCAACATGGAAGACGAGATGTGGGAAGAGGAGAGAAAAAATCTGCACTCTTCTCAATTCTATTTCAAGAAGTCGTTAAATGTCTTATATATATGTACAAGAAATAGAAAACATAGGAAGACATCAAGTGTAGTACAATGACAAATCGTAGTACACTTGTGTAGTACACTTCTAATCACTAAATTCATATGATTGTAATATTGCACTAATTTGTAGCTGGGAGCCGAAGGGGCCTGCTGGCCTTTCTCTGTATGGAAGACATCTTATTAAATGTTTGGCATCCAAAATTTGGTATGGACGATCACAAATAAATGTGCTGTGAGATTATGTTTCATTTATTTCGCTCATAGAGGTAATTCGAAATCTCTTCCATTATATTCACCATAATTAACGTGTCGAGAACGAGATTGTGTTGCGCATCTTCTAATATATGCGTAAACTTAAAAGATTCAAATTGAAACAATTCCAGCAATATACTTATTAGTATAAACAACTCAAACCTTTGAGTTAAGATGTATATAGTTAATTATGATGTTACGTAAGATTGATTAATGATGGCGCGACGACCTTGATAACTGTTAAATTCGATGTCCCTTGTATGTTTAGTCCTTTATTTTATATGAACAATAAACGGCGTAAAAATTTTGATACAAGAATTACATGCGCAAAATATTAGCAAGTATACTAAGTCGAATCGAGTAAATAAGAATTGTCAATCCCACGAAGATTAGTGACTAATTTACTTTCTAACCTTATCAATTAACTGAAAGAAAATATATTTGTGATTTAAAATAAAATAGAATTAAAGATGATGTCAATCTCAAATGATTGAACCCTTAAGTACGAGGGAGAAAGTTAAAATACAAACCTCTAACTGTTAAATTCGATGTCCCTTGTATGTTTAGTCCTTTATTTTATATGAAAAATAAACGGCGTAAAAATTTTGATACAAGAATTACATGCGCAAAATATTAGCAAGTATACTAAGTCGAATCGAGTAAATAAGAATTGTCAATCCCACGAAGATTACTGACTAATGTACTTTTGAACCTTATCAATTAACTGAAAGAAAATATATTTGTGATTTAAAATAAAATAGAATTAAAGATGATGTCAATCTCAAATGATTGAACCCTTAAGTACGAGGGAGAAAGTTAAAATACAAACCTCTAATTCCACCTTTTCTCTTAATTACTAATAAAATTTTCTTTACAATTTAAGTGATGGAAAGATGGTCAAAAGTTTAGGTTTTGGTTAGGACAACCTAACTACCCTAAATTAAGAATAGATAAAAGCAGCTAAACAAGTCAACTTCGATCTACCTTAATTAGGATGCTTTTTTATACAAATCTATATTATTAATTACTAAATAAGTTAATTAATAATCCATAATTAATGATCTCAAATAGACGACTGAAAATCGACTATAGCATAACCAAATCTGGCCCGGGTTTAAGGTGACTCGGCCCGAATTCTACCTTGATTTCCTCGTGCAGGTGAAATCAACTCAGGTTCGCAAGGCACGACCGAGTTGATGGTGTACCCAGCCCGAGATGATCGGACTTAGTCCGGTTTTAATATAAAACGAAGCTGACGAGTTTTCTTTAGGAAAACTATGTATACGCACATATAGGAATTACATCAATTATAGCCGTTATGAAAAATAATATAATTAATTTTATATTCTTAACACTCTTCTTCACGTGAATAACAAACGGAGAAAAATAACTTTTTTAATAAGAGCTTAATGAGATTTGAACTTAGAATCTCTGACTCTAATATCATATTAAAGTTTATGTGTTAATTAATTTTTTTTAAAAAGCTTAAGTCGTTAAGAAGGACAAATTATTAATTTTATATTCTTAAACAATAATTCCACGAACGAATGGAAAGGAGAAGAAAAGTTTCGAAAGCTCACCACACATTGGGTGTCGGCCGGCTGGCGTTGCAGGTCAGTTCCTTCCGGAGAGCTCCACAGGTCAATCAGTAAGTTTTGTATTTGTTTTTTCATGTGTCAGAATTTCTCTTCCACTTTGCACAAATGCATGCCAAATTAAGTTTAGTTCTTGGGTGCTAGCAAGGTTCCTATCTTTTTTTATTTGAGAACATGCGCTGAAGTAGTTTCTAGATAAAAAAAAAGCTTTAGTTAACTTGTGGGTTCAACAATGTCTTGAATTATCTTACAACATTGTCATAACACAATCTATGGTCTTTTTTATTCTTCTAAGATTGTCGATCCTTAAATTCTCTATCGTGAGTGGATACCATGAAGAACATTAATCAACCCAAATGCTATACATACACACATATAGGAATTAATGGATTAATTTTAGTGAGTGATTGAATTAAAAAAATATATAAATATAGATTATAAAATTGTTAAAAAATTGAAATACATAATATATTTAAAAAAATTGTCAATATTTTTGTTAAAAATATATTATTTTAAATTTAAAAAATCAATTTTCTAGTAATTTATATTTAATGAAATATTAAAAATTTATAATGAAATAATAAATAATAAATAATATTATATTACTCATTTATTATTTATATTTTACAAATAATAAATAAACTAAGTTATATATGAAAGGTTAAAAAAGAAAATGATAAAAGAAAAAAATAGTTTGAAAAAAAAAGTGAAACGTCAAATAAAAAAAAGGTGAAAACTAAAAAAAAAGAGGGTCACTATGAGTTCCGGTATTTTGAACCTGGTTCTAAAATGGAACTTCAAAAGGGTGTTTGGCAGAATCGAACGAAACAATGACGCTTGTTTAAGTTGCCAAACACTCCAATGAGTGTTTTTGTGATCTAGCTTCTGTTTTTTAAAATGTCTTATTGTGACATGTCGCCTGAATTTAATTTTTCAACTTAAAGACATTTTGATAAAGAAAAAAATAAGTACTTCACATACGCATTAATCAAACTCCCTTTTAAACCGGATTTAGTGCACTAGGTAAAGTTGTGCATGTATGAGATTTGAGCACAACTGAGATTTTTATTATATTACACAATATTTTTATGAAGTTCTACTACAAGAAAATTCTTATTTTTCTGATGGGGACTTGCGACGGATGCAAATCTGCTGCAAGTTTCGATGGCTTTTCTGAAGGTTAAAACTATCCCTTGGAAGTTCAGGCACATCAATTTCCCACGGCGGTAGCCATGGGAAGTTCCCGCGATTTTAACCGTGGGAAAATAATAACGCTATTTCCTACAGCTGCAACCGTGGGAAACGTAAAAATAATAGTTTTTAAAAGATGGATTCGATTAAAATTTTTTAAAGGGGGCGGCATGTAGATGGAATGTGAGGTTTCCCACGGCTGGAGTCGTGGGAATAGGAAAATATACTTTAATGTTACCATAACGGACAAAAAAATTAAAATATTCCGACGGATGGAGCCGTCGGAATGTTCGTCACACCTCCACCCTCATATATAAGCCGGACCTTCTTCTCCAATTATGTCTTCGCCACTTCCGACCTCCTCCGGCGCGGACATCTTCCCCTCCGGCGTACACCTCTTCTTCTCCGGCGCATGCTCCGGCCATTTTCTCGGACTCTCCGGCCGTCTCCCCGCACGGTGGCGCTCACGCTACGACGAAGGAAACCTTGCTGCTGCCGCTGCCACTCCACGGTCCAGCGATCCGTTTCGAACCGTGATCTCAGGACTCCGGTGACCTTCTCCCCGTCCGACGATCCCCCAGACGATGCTCCGGCGAAGATTCCTACAGTAAGGCCGCCCTTTCCAATGTATTTCGATCGACTCCTCTTCTCCCCGTCGCCGGGCCGGTCGTCTACCGATTATCGCGCTGGGCCAGTCGTGGCGGCTGGAACGTCGGACGTGCGAGGCTCGCGCTTGCTGCGGTCGCCGCTGGTCTCCGCCAGCACGATCGGGCATGCTCTGGCCGTCGCCGGCCGCTAGGAGCCTGATCGGCCAATCTAGGCCCTGCGGCAGCCCGACGGAGCCGTCGGAGGCCGCGATGACCGTGAGCATCTAGATCGGCCGTCTGTCGGTGCGCTGAAAGCCGCGTGTGAACGGCCGCGTGTGGATGGATCCTGGCCGTTCACAGCCGGATCCTGGCCGGATCCGATCGTGCATGGCCTGATCCGGCCAGGCACGCACCGGATCAGGCCATGCACGGCCGGGTCGAGCCATGCATGGATGGGTCCAGATCCGGCATGCACGGCCGGATCCGGCTCCGGTCGTGCATGGCCTGATCCGGCCAGGCACGCACCGGATCAGGTCATGCATGGCCGGGTCGAGCCATGTATGGCTGGGTCCGGATCTGGCATGCACGGCCGGAACCGGTCGTGCACGGCCTGATGAAATACTACTCAAATGAGGATGTTGAATTTTTGAAGTGAGAAGGATATAAGAAATATAATTTGAATTAGTTTCACATCTACGAGTTAAAACTGTACGCACCAAGATGATTTGGATGGGCGATCCTTATTCCTTATCACTTCTATCCATTGTTTGATTTTAATTATATTTTTTGTTTCGTTAATAATGTAAAAAGTCCTTTAAATATTATAAAAAGGGACGGACTTACAAGTTCACATGTCTCGCCGGGACCAACTATAAATCTGGACTCTATTATTATTGGATAGTGCAGCCAAGTGCGACATATATCGTTGGTTTTGGCTGGCATTAATTTGTCGAATTCAGATCTCCCATCTGCCACTAGAATCATTATCAAGAGGCATCTTGGCTTCTTGCGTGGTTTTCCCAATATGCTAAAAGAAGAAATAGTGTTCCAATAGTTTCGACTTGGAGTCTTACTTATCAAAATACGCAAGGCCATACAAATTAGTCAATATAATTGTGTTAAAAGTTATTGGGATCCAAAATGAGTTTGATCAATTATGACAATCAAAATGAGGTCGATCGTAAGATAGTATTAAGAAAAGAAGAGAAGTGAAATTATGTATATCTAGAACTCTTGCTTCCCGCAATTCTCCTCAGACATACAGATCTTGTACTAATGTTGTCTCTCCAACCTGTGCACTTCTGACATTCTACAAATTTCACTGACCCAAGTGTTAGATAAATGGGAAAAATGTGTGTTCTAAACTCGATCGGAGAATCTCAATTGAATCATCGATCAAACAATTAAATTTAATGATAATAATCGAATGAATTTAGAATACTGATATTCAAGTTGTTGGTAATAATAGTTTAGTAAAGGATCATAATAAATAAATCTAAAATGGCACTCAATGGTTCTTTCAAAATAAATTAGATAAAAATGATATCATAGTAATAAATAGAGCAAGGATTATGGCAAATGGAAAGTTGATTTTGAAGAATCTTTTACTCATGTTACTAGGCTTGAGTTTTAAACTTTTTTAAACGGATGTAAAATTAACTTTTTTAAATAATTTTATAAATGAGGATGTAAGACAGAATAAAAAAACTCAAGATTAAATTAGACTAGAGTTGGAAACTTATCCAACTTAAAAAAAATAACAAACTTTTCCCTCCTTATATAAACTAACCTCTATCTACGGTAAACAAGTTTTTGCCCTAGCCCTCATCATCTCACGCGCCCCTTTCATACACCCATGTCTAGGACCCCAAGAGCCCATCGTCGGACGCCAAAGAGATAGCCGGAGATGAGCCAAGGCACCACGTAATGAGCAGCAGCCGCCAAAGTCTTCTAATGCATTATTTTCGGTTGCTACTCTTCATTATTGACATCCTACTGCTTCTCCTTCTTCCCACATGGAAAGCAGACAATCAGGGATGTGGCCGATATACTGTTGATGTCGGGGTCCTTCAAGAACAGCATGCGAGGAGGAAAACAAAGGGAAGAAGACTAGACCACAAAGGAAAAGTGAACAGAGTTAGGTGGATTGTTGGATCAACTTTTGGATCAATTTTAACAATAGATTTACATGTTTAAGGACCCACTTAGGGCCAGCCTTCTCCTATCTACCATGTATCATTCTATGTATGCACGATCATTTTTGTGAGATTTGTTCCAATGAAATCGCATGGAAAACCATGAAGCTGCAACCACGATTCTGCCGGAATTGCAGAACCTGGTCCGGGTCACACAGAACCCAGCTCGAGTATGACACCGTGGAGCAAAAATAGTGTTGAGCCTGACCCGGCTCCTCGCTGCCTAGTCCGCACCGTCGTTGACGTGCGCATAGGCACCGAAACCCGGGCCAAGCTCCTCTAAACCCGGTCCGAGTTTTGGCAAAGTAGTTGACCAAGTTCGACTTGTACTCGGTCTAGGTTAAGTCGAGGAATCAACCCAACCTAGCCCGGGTTCTGCCAAAATGCTACAATATGATGTGATTTTATGTTATTATTATTTTAATGTTAATTCATGAGATCTATTGTGCATGATGTCACTGATGTATTAGTTTATAGTGCTACATTGCATTGCATGATTTGACGTCTCAATTTGAGCGAAGACGAGAACCAAAATAATTAATCAAGATAAAAGCTTTGGTGCTCATGTTATGGATTGATGGGAGCACATGGCATTGTTATTTTTATCGCATTTTTGGCGCATTAGATTTACCATGTCCCCATTCATGACTCTCCCCATTGTGTGACGAAATAGGATACCCTCCCTATAGTGAGGATGACTTGTTGTGATGTGCACAATCAATGGCCTTATGAAGTACATGGCACCTCATTACAACCAAAACGTCCATTGAGAACATTGCATAGATGACATTGATCCAGAACATTAATTAGCCTTTGATGGCACATTGATCTCACTCATAGCATTGTATTGATTGATTCTTATCTAAAGCATAACATTGACCTACCACTACAAGAAATTGGCCGTTTAGTGATGCAAAATAGTGACGCAAAACTAGGCGATGCTAATTCCTCACTACTAGCATCTAAATAACGATGATGTTCTATCGATAAGATCAGATGCTAATTGCCTCCCAATAGCATCGACTTAGTGTCACATTTGCGTTACAAAAAGTCGACGCTGAACTCGGCTACATCAACGATGCTACGTAGACGCTATTATCACGCGCCAAGATTGAAAATTGCGTGGTAAATTATAACGTTGTATTAGCGTCGACAAGACGCGATGCAAGTTAGTGTCAACAACAATGCAGCACTAAATCGACGCAAGTTCAGGAGGCGATTTGACCTCCGCAACTTTGTTGTATTGGCATCGACCAGTGTGGCGCTAATTAGCATAAAAAAGCTTGCGCCGCTAAGTCGACACTAGGTTCTATGCTGGCGTTGAGACAAGTCAACGCTAATGTGACGCTGAATACTTTGCGATGCTAATATGAAGATAATGTTGCACCAACGTTAGAATTTTAAGAATATATAAGTATTTATATAAGTACTATTAATTATTATTCGTATTTATGTAATGTTAATTTGTAGAACTATATATGTTATTTATACTCAATACAAACATATATATGTTACCTATATTAATAATATATATATATACATACATACATATTTACATATACATATACATACTACACAATACTATATAATATGCTTAACTATATTATACACCGTACTATACTATATAATTCTATTATATAATATACAAAAATTAATATACCATGCTATACATACATTATACTCCAATTCTCAAATTCCAAAAGGCGATTGCCGAAGATCCACGTCGGATCATCATTTTTTATGAAATTTGTACCTTTTGTAATTCACGGCAACACATCTTTTTCAGTATTTTTTTTATGATTTTAGGAGGTCGGATGGCATAGTTAAGAAGCAAGAAAAAAAGGCTTCCGACGATCGCCAACGTCAGTTCGGTGGGAATCAGTCAAAGGACAAAATTACAAATTCATAGTGATCGATGCAAGCTCTCCAACCGCACAAGAATCGTGGCGATCAGAGGTTCTACAAAATTCAATAAAATGAGCAAAGTTTCGAAACACAAACGGTCATTTCTCCATGGTCCTCGCTCGGATTGCCACAAAAAATAGGCATATCGAAGGGCTCGAGAAGTTTGGGTGGCACAAACCTTTCACGTTTCACATCTTTTTCGTTTCCTCCGATTCTCAAAATACCTATTTTCGTAATTGTAAAATTTCTCAAAACTTCTGCCCCACTAAGAAAACTATAAAATGTGCTTTCTCAAAAAATCGGACCATGCGGGAGGGCTTGGAATGGTCCCATTTAGTTGACATAGAGTTTTCAAATTTTTTTGAGAAATGCTGAGTTTTTTAGAAATTTTTTGTATCTAAATGTAAAAAGAGTATTCAAAATGGTCTATTTTTTTTCGTGCACTTAAAAAATATTAGAAATTACTTTTCTTGAAAATTGGACATCTCGGTACTTCGTAAAATGGCCACATTTGATCGACATATGACTTTCAAATTTTTTAGATGACATTGATAATCATAAACATATATATATACATATATCCATACATATACACATATACATACATATGCACATATACATCGCCACCGAACGTGGAGAAATTAAGCCAAAGGAAAGCAGTGGTCCATAATGTGGTGTAGAATCAGCAATGGAGCTCTTCTTAGTTTGGTTTAGATGTCATACCCCCTTTGATCCGTGACCTGAAAAGGTTGTGCGCACTCCGGATTTCTGATAATAAACGACCGCATTGAGTCGGAGATTTGGGATTACCATAAACGGTTTCAAAGGATGATCACACATTTCTATTTTACCATTGCTGTGTTCGATTCTTTTCGATCTTTTGGGAAGTTCAACTCAAGGTGGGATATTCTTCAATTCCCATTAAATAGCAATGACCCGAGTAGCACTACAAAAAATTGATCAATTAGAGACACAATAATATAGATGCTAATGCGCGCTGATCAAAGTAGCGACACATTAGCGTCGAATTGGCGCAACAGATGTGGTGACTCAAAAGTTGCGACGCTATTAGTGTCCAACCGCGCCCACAAGTTTGTGACGCTATTACCGTCGACACGCGGTGCTACAACGATGCAAAGGTAACACTATTTGCAGGATGGGAAATCACTTTTAGCATCTGAGAAGTTGACGCTACGTGATGCTATTTTGACGCTATTGCGGGTGAAGCCATGGTGACGCTATTCAGGCGCAAAAGCAATCCTACATCACGATGCTAACGACGTTGTTTGCTGATGCTAAATAATATTTTATATAGTATTGTAAATCACCACGGTCACAATATTCACGTTGGAGACATCTTAAGACTTCAATTGATTTTACATTCAATTTGCATTGTCTAGAATCAAAAGAGAAATCAAAATTAGATATCAAAATTAAATTAAATTCACATCGTTCATCAAAATTGTAAATTCATTAAAAGTTTACAGCTCAATACAATCAAAATCAAAATTCAATAGCTCCCCCGCTTCTCAGCATCCTCTTGCTCCTTCTCCTCCAACGGCGGTGGCAGCAGACGACCACGCCGGGTAGAGGAGAGGAGAAGGGATCAGAGGGAGGATCTTGGGCGGGGTGGGGACAAAGCGGTGGTTGAGTCGTCGGGGGCAGAGTGCGAAGCGGCAACGGTGGAGTCATTGGGGCAGAGGGCGAAGCGGTGGCGGTTGAGTCGTCGGGGTAGAGGGTGAAGCGATGGCGGCAGAGTCGTTGGTGGAGTCCTAATGGTCGGATCACGCGGAGGGGAAGGGCTCACGGTGATTCTGGTAGAGAAGATGGAGGTCGAAGAGGAGCGAAGCCACGATGAGCAGAAGATGAAGGGACGAACGTGAAAAAATGAATATGAAGGAGAAGAAGTGGGCACAGAGGATGGTGAACACGCAGGGAGCGTCGAATAAAAGAAAATGGATGGTTAGGATTCATTTTTCGATGGACACATGGATCGCCAATTAGCGACGTACTTTATTGCGACGCTACGACAATGCTAATGTGGCACCATTTTAATTCAATTCTTATATATAATCATTTATAAAGTATGCCGCATAGCGCCTCACTTTAGCGCCTCCAATGTCGCGATGCTAAAGTAGAACAACATGTCGAATTAGCATCATAATACTTAGATGCTAAATTAGCGTCGCAAATAGATGACGTTATTATGATGCTATTAAGAGAGGCATTGCAAATAAGCGACGCGATTGAGACGCTATTGTGATGCTAGGATGAGAGCATCACTATTACGACGTTGCAATGGCGCCAAAATAATTGATTGAATGTATAGGTGTATGTATATGTGAATGTATATGTATATCAACATATATGTATATATGTATATGTATATGTATATGTATATATGTAATATGCATATATGTAATATGTATACACATTATATATTGAGTACAAATAACATGTATAAGAGAAGAATATCGACGTTGTCCAAAAAATTCAAGAATTGTATGTCCACCAAATGAGGCCATTCTAAGAAGTCTCAAGTGTCTGAATTTTTAGCAAAGTAATTTTTAATATTTTTTAAGGCGCACGAAGCAAAATAGACCACTCTTATTAAGTTTGGATACAAAAATTCTAACAAAATAAGCATTTCTTGGAAAAATTTGAAAACTCTATGTCGACTAAATAGGATCGTTCCGATCACTCCCGAAAGGTCCAATTTTTTATAATGCACATTTTTAGATTTTTTAGGAGGGCTGGAAGTTTTGATGAATTTTTAGATTATGAAAAATGAATATTTTAAGAATCAGAGGAAATAGAAACGACGTGAAACATAAAATGTTTGTGCCGCCCAACCTTCTCGAGCTCTTCGAAATGCCTATTTTCTTATGGAATCAGAGGAAATAGAATAGGCCGTTTCTATTCCAAAATTTTGTTCATTTTATTGAATTTCTTCCAACTTCTGATCGCCACGATTCTTACGCGGCCGGAGAACTTGCATCGATCTCTACGAGTCTGTAATTTTTATTTTTATCGATTCCCACCGAACTCACGTTGCCGACCGTCGAAAGTCTTTTTTTCTTAGGTTCTTAACTCTGCCATCCGGCCTCTTAAATTTCATGATGATCCGACGGTCAGATCTTCGGCAATCGTCATTTGAATTCCACGAAAAATGAAGAAGCACTATTCTCCTAATTTTAGAATTTGAGAATTGGAGTATAACGAATGTATTGCATGGTGTATTAAATTTTTGTTATGTAATAGAATAATATAGTATAGTATGGTGTATAATACAGTATACAATTATGTATAGTATATAATATTATATAGTATGTATATGTATGCGAAGTAACGTCGCAATGACTTGCATATGTATATGTATATGTATGTGTATATGTATATGTATATGTATATGTATATGTACATACGTGTATATGTTTGTATTGAGTATAAATAAATTTTCATTCGCAAGATTCAAGGCTATTCCTTTCACACCGCTGGCAAATCCCACAATTTCCCCAGCTTCCAAATTTGCTCCCATATAAAAGGAAGTATTATTCTTGCATAGAAGAACACAACTCTTGAATCCTACCGAAAAAAAAGTCTATTGTTTTTTTTAGAATGAGCACTGTGAACTATCCGCTTCAAAAAGGATAGTGGATCGCCAACGGAATGGTATATAAAGTCAATGAGCTATCTAAATAGCGGAGTAAATGAGCTTCTGTTCGAAATGCAGTATTTCCTTAGTGATTCTTTCTGGGTCTTTTGACTCGCAATCAAGCTAGGGTCTTGATCGAGCATCGACCTCTCCAGACACAATATCTTGAGTACTCGGAACCATGTTCCGTGCTACAAAAGCATAGCTGGAGCCCCCTAACATCATCGGCTCCTCTTTTTATTCAATTATGAAATAACTCATTTTGATGAAGCTTTGTAGCATCATTGAAATAAATGCAGATTGAGATCGTAGAAACATGAGCTTGTGATATAGCTACACCTAATTCTGGACCGGTTAATGCTAGAACTATAAATAAAGGACTAGGATCTCCTATGAAATAGAAAATATTATTCATAAATAGCATAGTCCAAGGAGACCCACTTAAAATCTTTACTGAACTATGACCGGCCATCATATTTGCAAATAAGCGTATTCCTGAGCTTAATGCATGAAAACAATGAGGGATTAGCTCAAGGAGTATTAAAAAAGATGCTAACGGTAGTGAGACTCCTGCGGGTAATGAGAAGCTAAAAAAATGAAGCCCATGTCTTTGAAATCCAACGATCGTAATGCCTATAAAAATAGAAAATGAGAGAGCCAAAGTAATGAGAAAACGCTAGGGAACAAGCTCCACTGGAGCGCGCTAGGGAACAAGCTCCTGCTCGAAAGCAGGAGCGCGCTTGGGCTCCATTTTCTCACTGCTTTCCATTTTATCGCTTCTCACAACTTCCATTTCTTGAGCCGACCCTGGTTTGAATCAAATTTGCTCTTTTGGAAGGAAGCTTACGATTTTTTGAGTGTGTGAGGTGGCCCCGAGAGCTCCACCAAAGCCGGCCGTTTCGAGACCAAGGAGCTTTAATAGTTGCTACTTAAACTATGTGTTAAGATTATGCTATTATATTAGTCAGTATCGATTCGCCCTTGCCTGTAGCGCAGCCATTTTCTTTATCGTAGCGCGTTAGTTTTGTTTTTCACCACCTTAAAAAGAAGGCGCCAGCGCTTTAGTAGTGACCCCTCTAGGTCCCGGGTTGCTTTGGCGTGCCCTACACCGACATTAGAGTATTGACTATCCTGTCTTGTACTTTACTTGACTCTCCCCCTCTTGTTGCTTGCTGATCGCTGTGTTCAAAAAAGAAATGACACGAAGCGAGTTTGAGAAAAGTCCAACCAAGGGGTATATCTACTGAGTTGGTTGGGTAGGTCAACCTTGACTCTACTCAATTGGTCTAATACCGCCTCTGGATCTAACCATGGTGATAGTTTGGATGGTTAAGTCCTTTTTTTACTCACTTTCTTGGCTAGGCAAATAACCTTAGCCAACAAAAAGAAAGATAGGAAAACCTTCATCAAAATATCAGCCTTCTCATCCCGTCGAATAATTTGTCAGCGGATAGTTGATGGTATGATACGCGGATAGCTTGACCTCCCGCATTCTCTCCTTTCATAGGATCGTCAGCTGTTTTGAGACCTCGAGTTGGCCTCCCACCTTTCCTCGATTGGGATTGGATGGTTGAATGTCTCCGAACAAGAAGGCCTAAATAGCTAAAGAAATGTATGCGAGTCCCCAACTAGTCGAGCTCCTCTTTCCGTCTTTCTTCATCAATCGGAACAATCCCATTCCACTAAGAAAAGGGGAAAGGGGCCTCGGTCAATGAAAAGGAAGGCCAAGGACCTCGTAGACAGTTTTGAAGAAAGATAGAACTAGAGTATCGCTCTCCATTGGTATGACTATTAGTAAGAAAAAAGAAACGACCAGGAGAGTGAGAAGCAACTTTTAGGGATCGGCTACGCTTGGCGGAAGGATCAAAACAAAAAAGGGAAGTTTTGCTGCATTAAAGTTTAGGAGGGGGATGGCGCTAGCATTCTAAAAGAGTTTGGAAGTTCGTGGGTAAGGCTTTCACCTTTCACATCCTATTTCAGTACGCTGCCTGATTTCATCTTTATTGACCGAGTAGCTGGACAAAGAACAAAGGAACGGGACCAATGGGGTGCTGTAATCCTAGAAAAAAGTAATGAAGGAGCGAAACAGAGCATTCAAGATCGAAAGCAGATGATGATCGGTTACCATGATGTGACACGCTATCGACACCATTAAAAGAGAGATTTATGGGAAGATCGAAACTTCCATAGCCTTCACTGATCAAGTCCGATCCTCTTTCTTGATGTTACTTCACAAACCAATCATGTAAATTGATCTTATTACGACGTCTCTTTCTTGATTTGATTTCACACATCATTCAACCAATCACACTCTTTCCTCCTATAACCAACCTCACAGATCCCACTCAAATCTTTTACACCGATGTTTCGTACTCTCTCGACCAGGTCATCATAAGAAAATACTGCAAAATCTTTCCAAAGTGAGAGAAGGAGGGAAGGCACGCTAGCGCGCTACAACTAACAGCCTGCTGAAAAAGGCAAGATTTGCACTAAAAAGCTACCCTATTTTCATTTAAGTGCTAGCGTCCCACCCCAACGTTGTTGTACTTTACTTGACTCTCCCCCTCTTGCTGCTTGCCTCAGCCACACGTGGCTTATGTAGTGGTCGGCATTCCTACGTGCTCCGACTTCTTGGGTCCCCACTGGAGATGAGATGACAAGTAACCCTTGGTGTCATGACGCTTTGGGTGACGAAGGTTACCGGGGTGATGGTTTATGGATGAATTCTGTGGGCCTCCCTCCAACTCAATCAATATCAAAAATATGTCGTGACCATGACGGAGCAAACGGAGGCATCAAAGCCGTAGTGCGCTAGCGCGCCCTGTTATTTTTCAGCTTGGTTGACTTTGTAAGAGAAGATAGTTGGTTGAGGGGCTTCATTGATTAGTAAACCTATGGTGCTGGTAAGGTCGGGACCGTGGTCGTCCGTCTCCAGTTTGCCGGCCGATAAGATCATTGAGATTGACTAGCCAGTTGGGTTGGTTTGGCTATTCCTTTCTACTGAAAAGGAGTTAGCTGTCTGCGCGAGTCACCTTCCTTTTTCTAGGCTCCGAGTCACCTTCTTCTAAGCTCCGCTGGACGACACGACATTCTCATTCTATAGGCCGGTCCTACTTGTGATGGTTCCCCAGGATCCAATAAATCCACTTAGGTCTACGTTGCCACGATATTGTTCTATGGAAGCAGGCGGGTTAGAAGTTCAGCCCGGTTTTTTTATTTTATACTAAATCTGGGGGGGAGGAATTGACCTTTCTAATGCATATTCTATCGTATCGGCATGGCCCCATTGATTTGTTTTTGATTGGAGCATCAAGCAACGCAACCCGGTTCTACTTGACTAAGCCCCATGCTCATCCAAGGAGGGAGTTTGCTTTACCCAGCTCCCCTTTTTGATAACAAGGCAGAAACCTCCGACCCGACATTCATGAATTTCGAATGAAGAATGAAGAGTGCCCCTCTTTTTTCTTTCAGATTTTCATAGTTATACAACTTAACTTTACCTAAATATGAATAATAATTAACATTACTTATATAAATTCTTGTATATTCTTAAAATTCTAATGTTGGCACCGCATTAGCTTCACATTAGCATCGCAAAGTATTTAGCATCACATTAGCGTCGACTTGTCTCGACGGCTGCACAAAATCTAGCGTCGACTTAGTGACGCAAGCTTTTTTATGCTAATTAGTGCCACACCTAGTCGACGCCCATACAAAGCAAATTGAGGATGCCAAAATTGCCTCCTGAACTTGCGTCGATTTAACGCCGCATCGTTATTGACGCTAACTTGCATAACGTCTGTCGACGCTAATACAACGCTATAATTTGCTACGTAATTTCCAATTTTGGCGCGTGATAATAGCACACCTTTCCTTCTAGGAAGCTTATCTTTTATCTCCTTCAAGAGGTATGAAAAGGGGAAAGGGGAAAGGGGCCTCGGTCAATGAAAAGGAAGGCCAAGGGCCTCGTAGACGATTTTGAAGAAAGATAGAACCAGAGTATCGCTCTCCATTGGTATGACTATTAGTAAGAAAAAAGAAATGACCAGGAGAGTGAGAAGCAACTTTTAGGGATCGGCTACGCTTGGCGGAAGGATCAAAACAAAAAAGGGAAGTTTTGCTGCATTAAAGTTTAGGAGGGGGATGGCGCTAGCATTCTAAAAGAGTTTGGAAGTTCCTGGGTAAGGCTTTCACCTTTCACATCCTATTTCAGCACGCTGCCTGATTTCGTCTTTATTGACCGAGTAGCTGGACAAAGAACAAAGGAACGGGACCAATGGGGTGCTGTAATCCTAGAAAAAAGTAATGAAGGAGCGAAACAGAGCATTCAAGATCGAAAGCAGATGATGATCGGTTACCATGATGTAACACGCTATCGACACCATTAAAAGAGAGATTTATGGGAAGATCGAAACTTCCATAGCCTTCACTGATCAAGTCCGATCCTCTTTCTTGATGTTCCTTCACAAACCAATCATGTAACTTGATCTTATTACGACGTCTCTTTCTTGATTTGATTTCACGCATCATTCAACCAATCACACTCTTTCCTACTATAACCAACCTCACATATCCCACTCAACCTTTTACACCGATGTTTCGTACTCTCTCAACCAGGTCATCATAAGAAAATACTGCAAAATCTTTCCGAAGTGAGAGAAGGAGGGAAGGCGCGCTAGCGCGCTACAACTAACAGCCTGCTGAAAAAGGCAAGATTTGCACTAAAAAGCTACCCTATTTTCATTTAAGTGCTAGCGTCCCACCCCAACGTTGTTGTACTTTACTTGACTCTCCCCCTCTTGCTGCTCGCCTCAGCCACACATGGCTTATGTAGTGGTCGGCATTCCTACGTGCTCCGACTTCTTGGGCCCCCACCGGAGATGAGATGACAGGTAACCCTTGGTGTCATGACGCTTTGGGTGACGAAGGTTACCGGGGTGATGGTTTATGGATGAATTATGTGGGCCTCCCTCCAACTCAATCAATATCAAAAATATGTCGTGACCATGACGGAGCAAACGGAGGCATCAAATCCGTAGTGCGCTAGCGTGCCCTGTTATTTTTCAGCTTGGTTGACTTTATAAGAGAAGATAGTTGGTTGAGGGGCTTCATTGATTAGTAAACCTATGGTGCTGGTAAGGTCGGGACCGTGGTCGTCCGTCTCCAGTTTGCCGGCCGATAAGATCATTGAGATTGACTAGCCAGCTGGGTTGGTTTGGCTATTCCTTTCTACTGAAAAGGAGTTAGCTGTCTGCGCGAGTCACCTTCCTTTTTCTAGGCTCCGAGTCACCTTCTTCTAAGCTCCGCTCTCATTCTATAGGCCGGTCCTACTTGTGATGGTTCCCCAGGATCCAATAAATCCACTTAGGTCTACGTTGCCACGATATTGTTCTATGGAAGCGGGCGGGCTGCTTTTTAGAAGTTCGGCCCGGTTTTTTATTTTATACTAAATCTGGGGGGGGAGGAATTGACCTTTCTAATGCATATTCTATCGTATCAGCATGGCCCCATTGATTTGTTTTTTATCGGAGCATCAAGCAACGCAACCCGATTCTACTTGACTAAGCCCCATGCTCATCCAAGGAGGGAGTTTGCTTTACCCAGCTCCCCTTTTTGATAACAAGGCAGAAACCTCCGACCCGACATTCATGAGTTTCGAATGAAGAATGAAGATTGCCCCTCTTTTTTCTTTCAGATTTTCATAGTTATACAACTTAACATTACCTAAATATGAATAATAATTAACATTACTTATATAAATTCTTGTATATTCTTAAAATTCTAATGTTGGCACTGCATTAGCTTCACATTAGCATCGCAAAGTATTTAGCATCACATTAGCGTCGACTTGTCTCGACGGCTGCACAAAATCTAGCGTCGACTTAGCGACGCAAACTTTTTTATGCTAATTAGTGCCACACCTAGTCGACGCCCATACAACGCAAATTGAGGATGCCAAAATTGCCTCCTGAACTTGCGTCGATTTAACGCCGCATTGTTATTGATGCTAACTTGCATCACGTCTTGTCGACGCTAATACAACGCTATAATTTGCTACGTAATTTCCAATTTTGGCGCGTGATAATAGCACACCTTTCCTTCTATGAAGCTTATCTTTTATCTCCTTCAAGAGGTAAGATATAGAACCTCTTCTACACAAGAGCTCATTCTTAATTTTCTAATAAAAGCTTTCTCTCTTTTACAATAACACGCCCACAAGAAAAGAAACAGAAGAGAGAAAGAAGAGAATCTTGAACAATAACTTCGGGAGAATAATTTTCTTTTGATAACTTGAAGCTTTCCTTGAACACTTGGATGTGTGCTTTTTCTTCAGGCTTTGGCACTCCTTTTATAGTCTTATACATGTGAAAAATTCGTCCAAAAAATGTTCCACAATTTTCACCTTGAAAAATAGACGTTACTGTTCATCTCAACCAGGGACTGGTAGACCATAGTTATGGACCGGTTGACCGGGCTATCGACCGATGTGTCGACCAGTATAGTCTCATCATTTTTAATCTTCGACCTTTGAGATGATCGGTCGACCGGTGCATCGGTCGGACTGTCGGCCAGTGTAGTCTCGACATTGAGCTGGGCAATTTATTCATTGACTGGTTGATCGGTGTGCCTAATCGGTCGACCGGTGCCTCGATCGGCTTGTGTGGCTTCGATCGACAAGTTGACCGGCCTGCACTATTTTGAGCATAACGTTTTGCATGATTATCCAAATTAGACAATCTTGGATTCTATGAAAAGCTAACATAATTTTCTACAACTTTGATATTCATCATTCATCTAAAATCTAATGAAATCATAGTTAGATATTCAATGAAAATTTAGCACATAAACTTGTCACTTTCTATTAACCTTCTTTGACATATAACTTTAATCTTTCAAGGTTTGTATTATAAAAATATAGTTTTATAGTGCATTAAAATTTACCCCAACAATCTCCACTTATTTATGAAGACAAATCAACAAATATGAACAATATATAAGTTGCGAAAAAATTGCAAATCAATTTACTCCCCCTAAAGCTAAGCTTTCCTTACAATGATGGACAGGTATATAAGTACTAATTGTAAGGAACTTTTTATATAAAGTTATATTCATAAATTTTTCCTTTTATTCAAATCATATTTCTTCTATATTTCTCCCTCTTTTGTTTAGTAAAAAAGTAATTTGCATATGAATCACATAAGAAACAATATGTCACTCTCCCTTAATCATCTTATCTTTGAAAAACTTTATTCTCCCCTTTTTTCATAAACATGTAAAGTATTACATCATAAAGAGTTGTTTCATATATAAGCTATAAAAAAAGAAAATTTAATAACTCCTTATAAATTTATGGCTATTTTATAATGGCAAAATGAAATCAAATTGATCTAGAGGTTATGATAACACAAGTCTCAAAAAATTGTATTAAGAATCAAAATATTACATAAAATTTTGAGACAACAATGATACGTCAAAATTGAGTTTTGTAAAATAAGGATAACAAAATCATATTCAAAGTGGGTGGATGAAATTTCCAACTTTTGAACAAGCTCCCCATATTATTATGACAAATTTTCTTTGTTTTTCTTTTTAGTACTTTATTTGTTTCCCTTTTCTTTCAAAGAGAAATGATAACATTATGATATGTCATAACTTAATTTTCATAACATGAAGATTTTAAACTTTAGAAATCTTAAGAATCATGATAATAAAGCAATTCTACAAAAGAATGTTTCAAATTGTTTTTGTAAATGATACTTTTACCATGACCTTCATGCATTCACATTTTCAAATCCATTTGTCCTTCGCTTTATATGTGAGGCACATCTGAAAAATAATCATTTAGCTTTTGGTAACCAAACTCCTTTGGGTCCAATTTTGTTAGTTAAGATTCCTTTTGGAACTCATAACATCCCATGTTGAATATTTTCTTACTTTGCATTGATATGCATAATTACCATGAAATCCTCATGCAAAACAAGTACTATGTGAATTTAAGGATTTTTCATAAGAATGTTTAGATTTTTAATAAGAATTTTCATGTCCAAAGTATTTCCTAAAATTATTTTTCTTTGCATAAGAACTAGTCTTATCATTATTTTGTGAATTTTTCAAAAAAACTATTTTTCTTCTTTACTTTTTCTAAAGAACATACCAACTTTACAATTTCTCATGCATGTGTAATTTCCAAATAATCAACAAATTTTCAAGTTTTCATTTTCTACAAAATATGTATTCTTTTCCTCTTTCAGTTTTTCAAACTTATGTAGTAATTTCTCATTTTCCTTTTTAAGTGCAAGGTACCTTTTTATAAGAGAGAAAAATTCTTTGTGCACATCAAATGAAATATCTTCTTCAAAAGAGCTTGATAAGTAATTATTTGAATTTGAAGAGTTATAAATTACCTCATCGTTGTGTACCATTAAGCATAGATATGCTTCCTCACTAGAAGAGCTTAATGAATCACTTGCTTCACTTGACTCTTCATACATTTTCTTCTTCCCTTTCTGAGAAGCCTCTTCTTTGTCATTCTTTGTGAGACTTGAGTTCCTTTCTTGGTGATGTTTATATATTCTTCTCTTTGGCTTCTCATTAGTTTCTTTATTTTTCACCAACTTAATATATTTGTCAAGGCTTCTTGTATAGTGTGCTAATATCTTTTCGTCTACTTTTTTTTCGCTTGAGTTTTCTTCCATTTTGTTTGCTTTCAAAGCCAATATTTTATTCTTGAGAGCATTTTCCTTTTCATCTTCTTGGATTCCAATCTCATAGGTTAATAGTGAACCGACAAGATAGATTTCAAGTATTTTTTTTCAATCACGATCCTCTTGATATGTCAGTTGGAGGAGAGAGACTTGAAAAACTTTTTCACTTTTTGAGAGTTAGTTCTTGGCTCTCCCAGGGAGGCTAAGTCATTCACAATATCGTTAAATCGTACAACCATATCATTAGAATTCATTATCATGCATTATAAAAGAATCATATTAATGATTTAAAATATTTAATCTAGATTCTTTAACTTTATCCGTTCCTTCATAAATAACAATGTGTTTCTTCAATATCTCATTTGCACTTTCACAATTAGAAATACGATTAAACTCTGTTGAATCCAAAGCACAATAAAAAGTATTTTTAGCTTTCCAATCAAGTTTTGCAAAAAAAAAAAATTCTTGTATTCTGAAGGTAATTTTTCATGCAAATAATAACTTTTTTTAACAACATCCCACATGTCAATATCAATCAAACATATGCATGCTTGTATTCTGATTTTCCAATATGCAAAATTTGATGCATTAAAAAGCAGAGGTCGGTTATTTGATTGACCTTCGGAAAAATTAAATTCAGTTGATGCCATAGCTCTAAAGACGATTAAATCTTAAAAATAAGAGCAACCTCGCTCTGATACCAATTGTTGAATCCCAAGGCACCAAGAGACGGGAGTGGGGTGAATTGGTGTTTAACTAAAAATATCAATTTTACAAAAATCATATTACATGCATAGTAATATAGAAAAGAGAGGGAGAGAGAAAGCAAACACAACAACATAAGGTGGTTGTTGATGAGGTTCGGTCACACCTTGGTCTACATCCCTACTCTGATTTCTTGATCTCGAGACTATCGAAGATTCTACTAAACTCTTCATTAGTTCCGAATGTGGCAAGAAAGAACCATTTACATCAAACCACATTTTCTCCTCTTCAAAAAGTAAAGCACACCTCTTCTTTTAGAAAGCTTATCTTTTCTCTCGCTCAAGAGGTAAGATATAAAACCTCTTCTACATAGGGGCTCACTCTTAATTTTCTAATAAAAGGTTTCTCTCTTTTAAAATAACATGCTCACGACAAAAGAAAAGAAGAGAGAAAGAAGAGAAGCTTGAACAATAACTTTAAGAGAATTTTTTTTTTATAACTTGAAGCTTTCCTTGAATACTTGGATGTATGCTTTTTTTAGACTTTGGCACTTCTTTTATAGCCTTCTACATGTGAAAAATTCGTTCAAAAAATGTTACATAATTTTCTTCTTGAAAAGTAATCGTTACTATTCATCTCTACTGGGACCGATCGACTGCACTTATGGACCAGTTGACTGATCTATATGACCGTTGCGTGATTTTCTTAGTGACCGTAGTTGGTTGGTCGACCGGACTATCGATCGGTGTATTGACCTGTATAGTTTCGTCATTTTTAATCTTCAGCCTTTGAGCTGATCGGTCAACTAGTGCATCGATCAGAATGTCAACTAGTGTAGTTTCGACATTCAGGTGGGCAATTTGTGCATTGCCCGTTGACCGGTGTGCCTAATCGGTCGACCGGTGCCTCGACCGGCTTTCATGGCTTCGACAGGTAGGTGACTGCCCTAAACTATTTTGAGCATAACTTTCTGCATCATTATCCAAATTAGACTATCTTGGATTCTATGGAAAGCTAACAAAATTTTTTACAATTTTATATTCATCATTCATCCAAAATCTAATGAAATCCTAGTTAGATATTCAATCCAAGTTTAGTACACAAACTTGTCACTTTCTATTAACCTTCTTTGACATATAACTCTAATCTTTCGAGGTTTGTATCATCAAAATATAATTATATAGTGCATGAAAACTTTTTTCCAACAAGGACGACCGATTATGAGATGTACAATCCACAAAAGACAAATAGTGCAACTACTATTTATTCTTGCAGAACGAACGTCCGATTTCGTGAGCGGACGTCTGCTTCGGAACTAACAAGATAGAATCAACTTTTCTACTTTCTCAAAAAGTTACACAACATTCATTCTTGTGAGTTGATCTTAGATGTTTTAATAGAGAAAGAGAGAGTGATTCTTTCTCCTATGTTGTGTTGTTGAGGTCCATTGTGTAAGATGTGTACCTTATCTCTTGGACAGAGAAAAGGTAATGTGATGTAAAGAGTTCCTCTCCCTAGCTATTCAAAAAGAAGTTTGCTAATGGATCTCCGATACTCTAAAGGCATGAGGAATCGGAGGAAGATGTAAGCAGCAGTCGAACTTCATCAACAAGTAGTTTGCATTTTACTCTTACTTATTTACCCTTCTTGTTTGCATGACATATATCGTGTATTCTCGAAAATTGGCTTTAATTGATGAAATCAATTTTAACACGTCAAACCACTCATCCCCCTCTTGATGCTTTCGATCTACACAATCAACTAAGATGCATATAAAAAATATTTTACACATAGTCCACATAAAAAAATTTAAACAAATATTAATGAGAGAAGAATATTCCATATAATATTATTTACACAATAATAATAATCAAATAAAAATATATAGAGATGGGAAAAGAGTATAAAATGTATCAAGAATCATGTATAATTTATGAAAATATGGAAATACATAATAAAAAAATATTTTTTTACTTAATCAGTTAATTTTTAGTTTTATCCGAAATTACGATTATTCATTGAATCAAACCAATGTTGTTTGCTTAATGAAGTAATTATCCGTTCGTAATTCTGAGATCGTACTTGGATGTTTTAATTTTTGCTGCTGAGTTAGATGGAAACCTGATTCGTGCGTTACTTGTATTTTACTTTAAAGAGATCATGCTTTGGGTCTTTTAGTTTTTTCTATTCAATGCCTGAGTTTATTGTTTGTAACTTCTGTTAAAATAAATCTTTACGACACGATCTGGAACATTTTCTTTGTTTCGATTCTTCATTCAGAAGGATCTAGACAATGTTCCTTTGGTTTGATTATTGATCTAAGTAATGCCGCTATAATTTTTTTTTATCGTTGATTGTTAATTTAGAAAGATTTTCATATGATTTTTTAATACAATTTAATGTTGTTGCAGATCTATAACATGTAAAGTTGTTATTTTTTCAAATAAGATGTCGATGGGAAAATATTTTTGGATGATGGGTATACTTACAATTTACCTTTAAAGATTTAATTTACAGGTATAAATCTGCATAGCATTGAATCATTTTTACCTTAAAAGAATTTAATTAACTGTTGTCCTTTTGTTCCCAGTACTAAAAATTGAACCAACTATACTACTATATTTTGCGGATCATCTTTTCATATGTGTCCAGTCCAATAAGATCTATTCTGTCTAGCTAGGTCAACACCTGATCTCCTAACCCAAAAAAAAAAAAATGCGAGTACAAAGTGGGTTCTTTTATGTTGCCTCTGAGGAATCAAATTATTTGTGAAAAATGGATGTCCTAAATTATGATTATCTGAATTGGCTGGATCGACTGATTATGTCAAACGGTCTCTTTATCCATCCTAATTCAGCCTCAGGAAGAAAATGGAAAAGCTTATTGTGTGCTTGAGCTATTTGGGCCAGATACTCTACAAGAAAATTGGGATTTTTGGACGAGCAGTTTCCGACGGACAGAAATCCTTCGTAATTTACGATGGATATGGATTCGTCGAAATTTCTGACGGTTACAACCGTCCAAAACTAAAATAATAAATTACGAAAGTTATAATATTATTATTTTATTTTCTGACATTTATGAATGTCGAAAGTTTCGACGGATATCAGTCCATCGAAACTTTCGACACTCCAAACCGTCGGTAAGTAGAAAATAATATAATATAAGTGATATTTTATTAATATAATTATCGACCATTCAAATCGTCAAAATTTTTTACGGCCTAAACCGTCGGTAACAGAAAATTAAGTATTGTATGATGTAAGTATACTTACATTATACTTATCCACAGCTCATAGCGTCAAAAATTTTTCGACGGTCCGGACCAAGGATAGTCGAAAATGTACCGATGGTCCGGATGGTCAGTAAATATTTCCGATAGTCTCGACCATCGGTAATAAAAAAATAACTCTCCCGCACCTTTCTTTTCATTTTCCCGCTTTCCCTCTTTAATTTCTACCCCAATATATATATGTCACCTTATTATAACTCTCCTCTCATCTCTACCTCTTATCCTCTCTCATCTCTCTCTCCCTCTCCACGACTCTCTCTCCTCTCTCTCTTCCTCTCCGATCTTGCCGGTACGACGACTTCCCGGACGATGACCCGCCGACGACACTCCGTCCCCCTCTCTCTCTCTCTCTCCGGCGACCTGCGGAGGGTCGATCAGACCGCGGTCGGATCGGCCGCCAGGCAGCAAATCTAGCAGCGGGGGATCGGATCGGCCGCTAGGTGGTCTAGCCGCTGGCGGCCAGATCTGGCCGACGGTGGTCGGATCGGCCTCCTGGTGGTCGGATCAGTCACCAGGCAGTCCGATCTAGTCGCGGACGCCGGATCGGCCGCCTCGTAGTCCATTCTGATCGTGGGTGGCCGGATCGGTCGCCTCGCAATCCATTCTAACTGCAGGCGGCAGGATCGACCACCTCGCACGGACGGCTGGATCAGCCACCACGTAGTCTGATCTGACCGTGGGGGCCCAAATTGATCGCCTGGTGGCAGAATTTGGCCGAGGGGGGCAGATCGGCCACCAGTCGGCTGGATCTAATCGCTGGTCGCCGGATCGGCCGCCTGTCAGTCGGATTAGGCCATTGGCCGGCGGATCGGCCGCTGGCCGGCGGATCGGTCGTTGGCCGTCGGATCTGGCCGCTGGCCGTCAAATCTGGTCGCTGGCCGTCGGATCGGCCACCTGACGTCCGGATCTGGCTGTTGGCCGCCGGATCTGGCCGCTGGCGGCGGGCTAATTTTTTTTATAATATAAAAATGCTTTGCGACAGTTGTTACCGTCGAAAGTTTCGATGATCGCGACGACCGCCGAAAGTTTCGATGGTTGCTACCGCCGAAAGTTTCGACGACGGCCGTCGGACTTTTTGGTACTATTACAACCATCAGAACTTTCAACGTGTTTTTTTCAACCGTCAAAAATCGTAATTTCCGTCGATTTTGAGCAAATTACAGATGATCAAAATCGTCTATAATTGACTTTTTTCTTGTAATGGTAGTTTATGAAACTAAGTCTTTTAGCCATTCTTTTCGTTTCTTTTCCTTTTCTTATCTCTCTCTTTCTAACTTATCAATCTCTTTCAATTAATACTTTCCATATGTGAGTCTTTTAGGTCTGTCAAGCATGAGAGCACTAACTTTTATTTTATTTTATTTATGCCGACATGGAAGATATGCATGTCAAATTGTCAGCACGTACACTGTTACCAATTAATTATTTGGGTTTATAACTTTTGAATGTCATGAGAATTTCGATAGACTGCATATGACTGTAAACTGGTACGTGTATGCGCGAACATAGTACGTATGAACTAAGAGAATGCCGATTAAGTTTACTTTTTCGTAACAAAAAAAAAAGTGCAAAAGAAAGAGTTGGATAATATGTATTGCTAACGGTACCTTATTAATGTAGCTAAAAGTTTGTTTGAAAAATAACTAATGGAGCGGTGGCATGGGATGATGTGATAGGAGGTGGTGAAGGGAGTGTACTTTACTAAACTCATGTTTAGATAAAAAATAATGAGAATAGACGGAATAAATTAAATCACTTTTTGTTTGGATACAATATTTAAAATATGATGTTTGACAGGTTAATTTAAATAAAAGTCTTTTTTACCTTTATGTTTTATTCTTATTTATATTACTTAATAAATTGTTTGCTTTATAATGCAAGTTAATATTAGAAGGTAAAGTATAAGAAATTAAGAAGAGAGAGAGGAGAGAGAGTGAGAGGAGAGAGCACAAATCTCAAAAATTGTCTTCCACTAAGAGTTTCAAATTATTGTATGTAAAATCAAGAAATCAAAGAGAGAGAGCTCAAATCTCGAAAATTATCTGTCACCCAGAGTTTACAAATTGTTGCTTGTAAAATAAAGAAATCGAAGGGAGAGAGAGGAGAGAGAGAAGAGAGGGAGAGCGCAAATCTTGAAAATTCTTACTTGCAAAATCAAGAGAGAGAGAAAGAAGAGAGATAAAAGGAGAGGAGAGAGAAAGAGATAGAGCAAATTTCAAAAATTGCCTCCTACTGAGAATTGTAAATTATTGCTTGCAAAACCAAAAAATCAACTATCGAGAGAGAAAGAGGAGAGAGAAAAAAAGAGGAGAGAGAAAGAGAGAGGAGAGAGAGCAAACTTCGAAAATTGTCTGCCATCGAGAATTTTAAATTGTTGCTTGTAAAATCAAAATATCAACGATCAAGAGAGATAAAGAGAAGAGAGAAAGAGAGAGGAGAGAGAGTAAACTTCGAAAATTGTGCCATCAAAAATTTTAAATTGTTGTTTTTAAAATCAAGAAATCAATGACCGAGAGAGAAAGAGGAGAGAGAGTAAATCTCAAAAATTATCTGCCATCGAAAATTTTAAATTATTGCAAAATCAAGATATCAAAGATCGAGAGAGAGGAGAGAGAGAGCAAACTCCTGCCACCGAGAGTTTTAAATTGTTACCTATAAAATCAAGTAATCAAAGAGAAAGAGAGGAGAGGAGAGAGAGAGCAAATCTCAAAAATTATTTGCCATCAAAAATTTGCAAATTATTGTCCGCAAGAAAGACATAGCATATAAAGAGAGTTAAGGAGATGATGGAAAAAAAATATCATGGGTAATTTTGTCTAAAAAATTATTAACCTTCCTCATTCCACCAATCATTTGGTGGAATGTAAAAATTGGAATGTAAAGGTATAACTCATGCCATCAAATTACTCATAATTTTTAAAATAAATTTTGCCAAATAATATTTTAAAGAATTCACCCTCTCATTTTCCATCGCATCCCCTCTTATTCCTCGATCCAAACAAACCCTAAAAGTGAGAAATATATATACATGATAAATTATTCTAGCTAGGATTCGATCTGGATCTTTAATTTCAATCATCGTTGTGGCCTCCATTTTTCTAGATATATAACATTGGCACTCTTAAGCGTCATTGCAATTGAGTTGCCAACACACTATCTGAAAAATCCAAGTGCCCATCCAGCCATCCTAAAGACATGACACCTCCTTATTAGTTGGCCTGGTAAAACATTGTTTCGCCATAAACAAAATAAAGAAGTTATTGCATTGATAAATGGATATAATTGGTGTCCCCTCATCTGAAATGGGGGACACTCCTCCCATTTATCGGTGCCCGTTCGATCCGGAACGGACGGGCGCCAATCAAAAATGGGGTTTTTCTTCTTGAACTGGCGATCATGGCAAAAAAAATCAGGCTTAAAATCCTCCGGATCGGACCGGGGCTACCGAGTACAAAAACCCGGGGTAAAAAAAAATTACCCCTTTTACACGCCGGGATCTCTGCAGCCCCTCTCCTCTCGTGACTCCGCCACCGGACACCGGACCGATACGTGCTCGCCGAGCCCGCCGATTCTGTTGTCCTCTCACCTCCTCTCCTCCCGCCAACCAGATCTGCACCTCAGAGCTCTGCAGCTCCTCCTCTCGGCGTGGCAACTCGTCTGACCTCATCCCGGCATATCTGCACCTCCGATCTCTTCAACGCTCCTCCTCTCCGTGTGGCAACCTCATCCCGACATATCTGTGTCTCCGATCTCTTCAACCCTCCTCCTCTCCAACCTCGAGCGTAGGCGCAACTCCGCCGAGCCCCTCACCTCACGATGACGACAACATTGAGAGATCAAGCAATCGATGACTCCCCCGCACTGCCGCCGACCAGATCGAGCATGCCGTGGCTTAGATCTGCCTCACGCGCACGACATCGACCTCGAGCACCTTCACCGAACTCATCACGCACTACGCCGTCGAGCTCCCGCCCCGCCGCCGCCGAGCTCGTGCACCACCACCGCCGCCGTTGAACTCGCCCGCCCCGCCATCACCGAGCTCGTGCGCCGCCACTGCCGCCGTTGAACTCACCCACCCCACCGTGGTCAAGCTCTTAACAATGTTAATCCATTAATCCTTGTAAAATTTTTGCTTGTCGAACTAGTTAAACTTAATTAATCCATGTTGTATTGCTTTGATTAGTTACACTTCTGTTAATCTTTCGTTGAATTCATGTTGTAAATTTGTTAAAGCTGTAAAGTATCAAAATGCGTCGTTGAGCTCCGCTCGTCGGAGCTCCGCCGAGCATTGTTGAGCCTACCTCCGGGTGTCCTGCCGAGTCCACCTTCTAAAAGTATTGTAATCCTCTTGTGACATAATTGGAATGCTGCCGAGTCCACCTTTAAAAGTATTGTAATCCTCGTGTGACATAATTGCTTATGCATTTTGAGTTGAACGAATTAACAAATCTGTGACATAAATCTTTAACTGTCTACCGTCCTCTTGTAACAAATCTGTAACTATTTAATTTGAACTTAGTTGTTCAATACAATTAAAAGATAACAAGTGACATAATTGGAACCTTTACACCATCGATGTTGTCAATCCCTAGAATTTTTTTTTGCATATGAACTATCAAAAGTGTAACTAATCCACGCATGGATTAACAAAAATTTAACTAGTTTACATATAACACAACAAAAAATTTACAACAAAAAAGTCACATGGATCAAGTGCACGAGCTCGACGGTGGCGGGTCGAGCGAGCTCGGCGGCGGCAGCGGACAAGCTCAGTGGCAGCGGGGCGAACGAGCTCGGCGGCGGTGGTGCATGAACTCGGCGGCGGCGACGACGCACGAGTTCAGCGGCGGCGGGGCGGACGAGGCGGTCATGCACAAGAGGCAAAGCCGCGGCGTGCTCGTTCTGGTCGGCGGCGGTGTGCAAGAGTAGATCGGGGTACGCGGGGGAGTCGTCGGTTGTCGGCGGCGGTGCGCGAGCTTAGATCTTATCGATGGAGTGCGTGGGGGAGTCGACGGCTGCTCGATCTGGTCGACGGCGATGCTCGATCTGGTCGGCGGCGGTGCGCGAGCATAGATCTGACCGGCGATGGTGCACGAGCGTAGATCTGACCGGCGAGTTGCGCGGGGGAGTCGCAGATTGCTCGATCTGGTCGGCGGCGGTGGCGAGTGCATATCTGATCAGCGGGTGCGTGGGGGAGTCGCCGGTTGTTGGATCGTCACACACGGAGAGGAGAGAGACAACGCGCGGGGGAGGACATGCTCGGCGCTAGTGCTCGTGGCCGTTGCGCAGCCGCTGTCGGTGTAACACCTGAGAAAAATAAAAAGGAATATAAATGATTAATTTTAAACCATAGTGGATGATGACCTCACAATCCACTAATAAACCCCTCACACAATAACCTATCAGCTTTCCCATTAACCCAAACCCACTTTAGAGCACTATAAAAGTCCTCACACTCTCTTTCCACTATTTTCTGGTGGCCTCTTTGTTGAATCCGCCCAAAACCCCCACGACACCTGCAAGAAGGATCCTAATCTCCATGATACAGAAGAGGAAAGGAAAAGAGAAGAAGATCATGGTGATTTCTGCTGGTCAAGTGTAGAAGAAAGGGAAAACAACAATGGGGAAGAATGGTGAAGGCAAGAGAAGAAGAAGAGAGGAGAAATGAAATATTAGGGCATAAGAGGTATGTAAGGGGATACCAATACCTCTCATCTTGATTCTTATTTGATCAGATGATGTATTGATGATTATGCTATTGTTTTACATGTAAGGAGTCATGAACCGTGGTCATAATCATGAGTTTCTAGTAATAGGAATGAAAACAAGAATCTCTCTAGATTTTGTGATCTCTGTTTGAATACGTTTTTGAAAAGATTATAGATGTCTAAAAATGACATATAACATATGAATAGAAAGGTGATGAAGTCCAGATTCTGTAGGAACAAGAATCATGCTAATCTAACTTGTGTAGGCAAAGTTATGAGTTATTAAGTAACTTTGTCATGCTGATCCGAGATTTCAGATTGATGCGTCCACTTCTATAAGAACATAGGATAGGTTAAAGAAGTCCAAAAATCATAAATGATATATGGACATATAGCTATGGAACTCTACTGTTCATAGGAACTGGAATCATCTCAATTTGAAATGTGTTATTGGAGTTATGGTTCAAACATTGAACTACTGTCAAACTGCTTCGAAAAGTATTTCAACTCTTTTATTAATTGCTTATAAAATCGTAAACATCATCTTATCTGCTGAAATTTATTATGGATGATTATGAGAGCTTTGAAATGGACTTAGAATCACACTATTAGGATCAGTGTGAAGAAAGATATGATTCTTTCTTCACACGACTGTCAAACTGTTTACACAAAAAAAGATTGATGCATATGTCAGATTTTCTGAGAGCACATTGTATGGATTTAAATTTTGAGAAATTTATCTCTAAGACCTACTAGTGTCTACTTTCAAATAAAATTATAATGAATAGAATATCACTTTTATAAATGAAGTTATAAATTGAGAACCACCAGCATGTTGAATCTATCAAAATTAGGATCTAATGCTTTAGATAGTGTTATTAATATGATTGATACATATTGTTATCCATGATAATTGAGTTCTCAAACTAGGGTTCATTAGTGTCAAATATTCATGATGCATAAATGCATGTTTTGCTATTGTTTTAAAAATTGATATTGTGTTCCAATGAAGCCTAGAATCTTTGCATACTAGGAATTGTTTATTGAACCATGTTTTGGTCCTGATTGAGAGTCTATCATGATTTTGTAATGTGTGGCACATTGATTGATGTATTGAAAATAAAAAACATAGTGAAAAATACATAAGGTCACATTGTCGGTATGGTTCGGTCGATTGTTGATGATGATCAGTCGACCGATGCACATGTCGTGATTGTGTCGATCGATTTTGTATATAAAATCGGTCAACCGGTGTCAAGGTCACATCCGTATTGGTCGAAGTTTGACACAAGACCGTTCGATCGCTGGATATGGCCGGTGGACCGCTCTAGTGCATTGATAGATTGTTTATCATATTTAATTGATCTGATTGATAATTTAGATGCTTTCGAAATGCATGCTAAGTCGTAAATAAAAATTGTTAATGTATTGATGTATTGATTGATTAAATGAATTTGTCGGAGGAACGTAATTGATGAGCTTGTCCTATTGGGAGGTAGATGTCTCTATATTGATTGATCGGTCCTATGGGACACCCATTATTTGGGGAACGGACAGATTCCCCATGGTCTAGCTAACCATATATTGTTTGACTAAGGCAAGATTCGGTCCTCCGACCTATGGTTAAAGGCTCACATATTGATTGATAATTGATAGAATTGAAAATTGGAGTTGTCTCTTGATGAGGAATAAGAGTGACTATTTGGGGACCATATTATGGAAGTCTTGGTGCAAGCTTCCACTCATCAAGTGATAACAAATAACGTAATAATAATCTTAATTAAGCATGAGCACTGTTGAACCTTGGGTTATATTGGGCACAAAGATGCTATATTGATTGAATGGTTCATGCTTAATATGGGTGAGCCTAAAGATTGAATAATTGAAATGAATCTAGGTTAAAGAAATACCTAGATATTAAATTGGATTGTATTGTTATTCAATCATCTTTTATTCCTAAAGATTGAATAATTGAAATGAATCTAGGTTAAAGAAATACCTAGATATTGAATTGGATTGTATTGTTATTGAATCATCTTTTATTGCTAAAGATTGAATTATTGAAAATGAATCTAGGTCAAAAAAAATGCCTAGTTATTGGGTTGTATTGTATTGTTATTGAATAATCTTTTATTGCTAAAGATTGAATAATTGAAATGAATCTAGGTTAAAGAAACACCTAGATATTGAATTGGATAGTATAGATAATGAATCATGTTTATTGATGTCATTTTATTGATTTATGTCATTCTAGAGTAATGACTCATATAGCAACATATTAAATTATTATTGAAAGTGATAGATCGTTTCTCTTTATGGTTATTATTGTATATAGGCATAGATATTGCATTCATACGTTTATTGTTAATAAGTACATTAAGTGCATTTATGGATGGCATGTGTCATCCGAATTGTCATGACTTACATGTTGGGCGTAAGCTCATGGGATGGATTATCCCTGCACGTATCCTGCAGGCGAACGTGATTGAAGATGTTAATTAATGAAATTATCACAAAAGATGCTCATGACAAATGATGCTTGCACATGTCCACGGTTAAGTAAAAGTTAAGTCTTGAAATCTTGTGATATAATTGCTTAAATTATTAGTCTACCACTGCGTTATATCATGTTCTAACCATCGTTTCCTATTTATGTTCATAGGTGACTCCCAAAGAAGAAAGTTTTTCGTATCCTGTGACACTCCTCCCAGGGACATTACAGTAGGCGATGCTTAGGTCGCGGCGGGTCGAGGGTGCTCCGAGTTGCGCAGATCTGCTGCCGTCAGGGGTGCTCGTCGGCGTTGCACAGCCGCGCGGAGAGGTGAGTGTATGGGCGAAACGGAGAGGAGAGAGAGAGGAGTCGGGCGAAAGAGAGAGCTTCGTGAGGGGAAAAGATGCCCCATGCAGAGAGGAGAAACGGAGGCGCGGAGAGGAGAGAGAGAAGTGACGAAGGAAATGTTGGCCGTCGAGGGTTTTTTTACTTTATACCCCTTCGAACCAATTCGATTCGGCGAGCGCAAAAAATCGGTGTTTAGACCGCTTTAATCTCACATAAAACGCTTAGATCTGCGCCAGCCGTCGGATGTACATCTGACGGTTGGTGCAGCATGGGGGGATAGTCCACCCACATAAGGTGGGGGAACGCCCATTATATCCTTGATAAATTAATGAGCGGTTCCATGATAGAATCAGATTGCATAGGAGTAGTATAACTAATTAACTTCAGCAATAGGGATATCAACTGATTAGATTTTTAAGGCTAGCTTATCTTTGGTATCAGAAAATTTCAATTAATGAAACATATCATACCTAATATATTTATGAAAGAAAAAAATGAATGAAGAACAAACTTGGACGCACGTGGATCGCGATTTTGCAACGGCAATAAATTTATGGGCTGATAAATGATGATGATGAATATGACATGTACACATTAGTTCTCTCGTTGTGATGTATGTCCGTGATCTAAGTTTATCTTCACGATGAGAAGATGTAGGACCTAACATCATTTCATATCACGTCCGATCGAGTTGCTATGTTCTTATTTTCTCTTTTCGTTCCAACTTTCAACTTTGAAATCATCCCATATTCTACTAGCATTCTTTCTTGATTCAAAATAGGATAAAGAACAAACTCTTTACACCACCTTCTTCTTCACTTTGAGAGGCAATGCAACCTTTACGCATAGGAAGCTTTATCCCGCACTTTTTCTTCGTGCACAACCACTTATCACTCAAGAATAAATAATTATTATAGTATCATAAGAACACTCCCCAATCTCTCTTTTATAATGTGGAATCTCACACAAGATTAAGAGAAAGAATGAAAGATTTATAACTTTAGGACACAAATAGACTTCACAAATGTTTTTACAAATTTCTTTAGAAGCCTTGGTCATTCCTTCACCTTTGATATTTCTTTTATAGACATAACTTCGTTTAGCCGCTAGGGCACGTTTCCCATTGTTTGGGATGAAATATGATCGTTATTATTCTACTTGAATACCGATCGACTACTACTTATAAGTGTTGGAGGATCCACCAATCGACCTATTCATCAGACGTCGACCATTTGCACTATTTTGCATATATCATTTCACAAAATTATCGGAATGAGATGATATTTTATTCTGAGGAAAGCAAATAAAATTATCTACAACTTTGGGATTATTTCTTTCAAATTCGAACGGCATCATAGTCAAATAATAAGTGAAATTTTAGCACATAAAGTTGTCCATTTGAAATTAAACTTTTTAAACCTTTACTCTTTTATATGTAACTTTTCGTACGAGAATCCAAATGAGATGATCTTTGATTATATGGAAAGCTAAGAACATTATATAAACTTTCATGTTTGTCTCTTATCCCAAATCTATTTACAATGTAATCAAATATTAAGTGAAAATTCAGTGTATAAAAATGTCAACTAAAAAATTAAACTTCTCAAACTTAACATTTTATGTATAGTTTTTTTATGGAGTTGTCCAAATGTGATGATTCCTGAATCTCTAAAAAAACTATAAGGATTATTTATAATTTTTATATTTACTTCTTAATTCAAATCTCATAATAACATAGACAAATATTAATTGAAAGGTTAATGCATGAAGCAACTCATTCCTATTTAAAATTTTTTGGCAATCTAAATATAATTCTAATCTTTCGAAGTTTGTATCATCAAAATATAATTATACAGATAATAAAATATTTGTATTGTTCCAACAATTTTTCCCTTTTTTATGAAGATAAATCGATAAGTATGAAAAGTATATAAGTATGGAAGGAAATTTAATTCATAGTCAAAATTTAATTCCACATAAAACTAAGCCTTCCTTATAGATATGTACATAAATTTTAATTGTAAAGTACTTTTCATATAGAATTATATTCATGAGGTCCACATAATAATTCAGGGTTATATACTTTTGTATTATACTTCTCTATAAATTTCTTTCATATTCTTATCATATTTCTTCATATTTTGTCTCATTAAGAAGTTCTTTGCACATTGAGCATACATGTGAGACAAATGATAACTTTCCTTAATCGTGTCATCTTCCTAAATTTTTTATTTTCCCTCTTATAATATAAGAAATAATACATAACACATCATAAAGGATGTACAAAATGTTTTTCATTATTTTTTCATATCATAAATAATAATACAAATGTAACATATGTGATAGATAAAAATAACTCCCTCTAAGTTCATGAATGGTTCATAAGAGCAAAATATAAAATTAAATTGATATAGGCAAGTCTCAACGGCATATATAAATAACTAAAATATTAGATAAAACTTTGAGACAAATATGTCAAAGTTAGATTGAATTATATCAAATAGTTTAAAATTTGACAAGCAGAAAAAAATCATCAAATAGTAAGATCATATTAAAAAAGACGAGGAGTAACATTTCAAGTATTTTAAAAACACTCCTTGTATCACTATGGTCAATTTTTATGTTCTTTATTTATCACAAAATAATAAATAAGATTAGTGACAATGAAGATGAGAAATGGAATTAAAAAAGTATTCAAAGTTTAGTCATTTTACATACTCTACATTTCTTAAAATAATGGTATCTATTTCGAGTTATGAATGGGAGGCAAGAATTTTCATTATATGACATAAATAATTTTAAACTTGAAAAAGGTAAAAGTCATGTCAAGATATTTTTACAAAGATGTGTCCATAAATCAATTTGATAGGAAATATATATAGCAAGTTGAAAATGATCTCCTTAGTAATGTGCTATTTCAAACATATGAAAAAATATAGAGCTTATCAATTAAATGATTTATGCAACAATTCCAAGTGTATGATCGATCACCTTGTTTCAAATTAATTTGTCAAAAATTATAATGTGCATATATACCCAAATCACATATTGTAACAAGTCAAAATTCATAATAAGTTCATGTACATAAAGTTCATAATACGAGAATCATATTAAAATTTATGCCCAGCATGTTTGTCATAAAATATAAAGTTTCATTTATAGATAAAGAACAATTATTCAAGTTTAGACAATTAGAAAGAAATTCACATTTGTTTGCCAAATCAAAAGAATAGTCATAACAATAAGAATGATAATAGTAAAAACATGCATACAATTTCTTTCTTTGACATGTGAAAAACATAGATTCTACAAATATATGATCACAAGTCAAGAACAAAATACTATGGATTAACTTCAAAATTCTCCATAAGTTTTCATTTCTAAACATTCAAAAGGTATTCAATTTTTATCCCAAGATTATGACTTCATTAAATTTTAAAATAATAAAACTAAAAATGCCATCAATAAAAAATATATGTGATAATCATACTTCAAATCAAAGTAATTTATTATTATCAACTCATATTTCAAAATATTATTTCTTTGTATTTTGAAATCATGAGCACATATGAGTATATTTAATCACAAATATCAAGATGCCTTATTGTCAAAATCAACACATTTTGAAGAGCCATATATGCATGCAAAATTTAGTGTTAATGTAAGAGCTCTTGTTTAGTTAAGTAAGATTTTCCATTGGAATAAGTAAGGTAGTCCAAAAATGACATGAGTAATCAACATGCACAATTCTATAGACATATTTTCATTAAGCATATTTAGGTAAAATGAGTAGTATAAGTACTCTTAAAGTTAGATGAGTAAGATAATTTTAGTATGCACAAGGATTCTAATATTTTAACAATTATTAACCCATGGACACATTATGAGTAAAATAAATTCAAGACATAAGTATGCATGATATCAAAATATGTTCAAATCTTTATTTTCATATGTCAAAATACTTTTACCACCTCATTCCAACTTCAATTTTGTTCTTTTCCATTTCATGTGACACGCCTACAAGCAAAATGTCATTTGAATTTGAATACCCAAATTGGCTTGAGTCCAAAATTATTAGTCACATTTCTTTTTGGAACTCGTATTATTCCACTATGTTAGTTTTTCAACTTTACATTCAAAAGCATAGTGACCATGAATTCCACATGCATAATATGTAGAACGATATTTTGAAGCATTGATATGAACATTCTTATATTTACAAAAATAAACATTATGATGTCTAAAATAGTTCTTAAAATTATTCTTGTCTCTTATCATACCAAATGATTATGTACCCAACTTAATAATACATAAATGATTGTCAAATATTACTAGATAAAATGATTACCAAATATAGTTACATATATCATTTTCTTTTGTCAAATAAAAATGATGATTATAATAAATAACTCAAAATATGAAGATATGCATATAGTTTACTTTATTTGACATGTGATAAATGATATTTTACTAATCCATTGTCACAATTTGAAACAAGTTATGAAATTTTAAAACTCTCTCCAATTTCGATTTCAAATTTTTTTTAAAAAATCAATTCTTATATCAAAATTTCAAAAATTATAAGTTCTTTCAATTTTCAAATCATAATGCATTAAATGCCTAAAAAAGAGTTAGTAAGAGCATAATAAAATATAAGTGCTCACATTTTCAAGAGTTTAGTAGTCATAATCATTTTCAATGTAAAATGATTCTATTATTCACAAAAATTTAACTTTCCAAAAATCCTAATTTTATGTAAAAATTATGATAACTAGTGAAGAAATTTAAAACACAAATAATTATGGGATAAAATTAAGTCCAAGGTATCATCATTATGGATTCCCTACAAATATTTAAATATCAAGATAACTCAAATGCACTAAATCTTTATTAATCAAAAGTAGTATAATTGTAACATCCCAATTTCATACACGTCTTATCATCAAAATTGATATTAAAATGCAATTTACATGAGATAGATATTTTAATATATTAAATTCACTTCAAGATACAAATCATCAAATGTTTAATATATCAAATCATTATGCACATGCATACTTAATCATAGAATGTATCATCTTTTTTTCTACATGAAGATTTCAAAATTGTTATGCATTTGAGCTTTTGAATAATCATGATAAAAAATGGACACATGAAATTCAAATACACATTTTAAATATGAGAAGTCATAAGTCAAATCACATGCAAACTAAATAATTTTAAATTTCTTTGCTTCAATGATGCTTTTTTCTCAAAAAGTGTATGTTCACTTTACTTGAATCATTCTTCTTCATTTATTGTGAAGCAACCTACAAATCATATCATATTTTCTTTGGTACCCAAACTTGTTTGGATCCAATATGATTAACTTCAGTTCCTTTAGGAACCCACATTAATTCACTACAAGAAAAATAACTTTTAGTGACCGCAATTAACAAAGAGTCTCAAATCTAGTCATTAAACAGTATTATTAAGGACTAGATAAAAATCTAGTCGTCAACAATAAGGACCAGAAATAAAGTGCTCCTTAATATTTTTATGACTTGTCGTTAAAAGTTAACTATAGGAACAAGATTGGACTTGACGTTAAAATATTAAAATTAATGACTACAATCTTATCGTTAAAAATATTGAGAGACAAATAAAAAAAAAATCTTAATGATATTAAGAAGATATATTTCTTTTAATTTTGTTTTCTTCTTTTCATTTTTATATTCCTTCTTACCCAAAAATATTATTATTTATTATTTTAAAATTCAAAATAAAAAATTTAAATTATACTTTATGTTTTAATATTATTCTTTAAGTTTTAATATCATTAATAAAAGATAAACAAATATCTTCACTTTTAATTTTTAATATTTATTTTCGTTAATGGAATTAAGAATGTCAATATCTCTTTACTTATAATAATTAATAATATTTAATTATTCATTTTTTATTTTTATGTATGTTTAACTTTTCTATTTATTTAACTTCGACTAGAATTTAATATATATATTTCCTAAAATAATTCTAAAAAGATAAATATAAAATATTTATTGTTTTAAATCAAATCTAAAACATCACTTTTATCATCATAATTTTGTTAATAACAATTAAAATATAACTATCACCTAATTCTAACCTATTTTTTTTACTATACCTACTATCATTTTTTTATCTCTTCTCTCGCACACCGGCAAGGACGAAGGACCCGTCGTCTCCTTCCTTTGATACTTCTTCCTTTGATAGACTCCGATGTGCTGCGCGAGAGGCGGCCGAGGCGCGTTGGGTGACCGTCGGGGCCACTCACCAATAGAGGCGATCATCGGGGCCGCCTCTACGTGAGAGGTGGCCCTGGGCAGTCTCCCATGCAGAGGCGACCGTCAATCGCTGCCTCTCATGAAGAGGCGGCCGTCGATGGCCATCTGCTTGAGAGGTGGCTTCGGCGGCCGCCTCTAGTGCAGAGGCAATCGTCTATGGCCGCCCGACTCTCATGCCCGATGGCCGCCTCTCGCGAGAGGCGGCCGCCGATGACTGCCTCACGCTCAGGGGCGGCTATCGGCAGTCGCCTCTCACGGAGACGCAGCCCCAACAGCCGCCTCACACGCAGAGGCGGCCACACACAGATGTGGTCCCGACGGCCACGCGTGACAGCCGTCAGAGCCACCTTTGCACGAGAGGTGGAGGCCGTCGGGGCCACTTTTGTGTGTGAGACGGCCATGGACCTCCATGTAGGATCCCAAAGGGCACCAAGAGGGAGGGTGAATTGGTGTTCAATAAAAAATATCAATTTCACAAAATTCGTAGCGGAAGCACAAAATCGATTCTTAAAACCTTTACAATTCATATTATAAACACAATATGAACGGGGAGGGAGAGAGAGAAAATCAAACACAAAGACACGATGGTTGTTAATGAGGTTTGGCCACACCTTGGCCTACGTCCCCGCTCCAACTTCTCGACGTTGAGACTGTCGGAGATTCCACTAGTACTTCCTTTGTTCCAAATGAGGCAAGGAAGAAAGTCCTTTACACCATCGCATTTTTCTCCGCTTCGAAAAGCAAGGCAACCTCTCCTCCTAAAAAGTTAATATATTTCTCTCGCTCAAGAGGTAAGATTTTGAACCTCTTTTACACAGGAGCTCTCTCTAATTTTTCTAAACAAGAGTGTTTCTCTTTTACAAAACTAAGCTCACAAGAGAAGAAGAGAGAAAGAATGAGAAAGCTATAAAACGAAAACTTCAAGAAAATGATCTCTCTTTGATAACTTGAAGCTTTTTACAATGAGTGAATGGGTGCCTTTGCCTCTGGCTTTGGCACTTCTTTTATAGCCTTCAATGTGTGGAAAATTCGTCCAGAAATCATTCCACAAATTCCTCCTTCAAATTTGACCATTATTGTTCATTTGACTCGGAGGCCAGTCGACCACACTTTTGGACCGGTCGATTGGTCTATGTGACAATTTCACATTTTCATCAACTTCTGCGCTTGATCGGTCGAGTGGTCCGTCGACCGATGTCTCGACCGGTATAGTCTCGCTGTTTTGATTTGTAACCATTGAGCTATCGGTCGGCCGCTGCATCGACCGGTACAGTCTTGCAGTTTTTATTTGAGCAGCTTATGCCTTGATCGGTCGACCTGTTTCTCAGATCGGTCGACCGGACTATCTTGACCGGCCTTCTTTGCTTCGACCGGCAGGTTGACCGATCTGCACTATTTTGATCATAACTTTCTGCACGGTTATCCAAATTAGATGATCTTGGAGTCTATGGAAAGCTAACAGAATTCTCTATAATGTTTCACTTTCAAAACTAATTAGATCAGTGATAATTATTTAATCAAAGCATAGTGAATAAAGTTATCCATTTTTCTTTGAACTTTTTTTGCATTTCAACTTTAATCTTTCGAGGTTTGTTTCATCAAAATATAATTTTATATGTCATTAAAACTTTGACCCAACACTCCAACTAACGCGCTCGATAGCTGCCCCTGTGCGAGAGGAGGTCATTGCCTTGATGGTTGCGCCTTATGTTGCGGCGGGCGTCAGGGCCGCCTCCTCCCTCTGAGGTGATCGCCGGTGTTCTAGTCCAATGCGACAAGGTTGGACTGCCCCGTCATCGTCTATCTCGGCATTGACACCAAGCACATATTTTTTTTACAATTTTTCTCCGTTTACACATATTTCTTGACTTGTTCTAAGATGGATTGCATGCAATTGTCTCGCATTATGTGGTAATTATGTTAATGGATATATATTCAACTTGATTTTTATTTTTTTATTGCTATAGGTGAACACGACTTCGGTTGCAAAGTTTGGAAAATGGATGACATCGATTTCAAAAGCGTTGAAGCAAAATTTTATTGCACCAGGTGTTCTTAGAAGAGGGGGGGGGGGGGGGGGGGGAAAGATTTTTGTGCTCCTTGGGAGTTTTTGAAGACATTTCACTTGTGATTAATAAAAGAGCAAGTCTTCGTATCAATGGAAGTCAAAGATGTCACATTATTGTGAATGGTTTAAGGTTTGTTCATTTATTAAAATTATTATGTTTATGATTTCTACTATGATTTTATATTATATATAACATTCTTGTGTATGTTATATGTTAACATAGGATGCAAGTGAAAGAAATACAAGAAATGGAGTAAAATTAATTATTCCACTCCGTGTTGGCAGCAAGCCTTTCAAAGAGCTCATTTATCAATATGTATTAATATTAAAATATCAATATTCTTTTATTTCATTTTTTGCTTGATATATTATTGTCTTTTATGTAAAGGGTGGTAAAGGTGGTAACCCACTAGATGTTGCAACTATTTTTTTGAGGTACGCAAGAAAAATAACAAGTTTGTCGAACCAAAGGTCATTGAAAAATATGTATGTTTAATAATAGTTTTCATTTAATATTCATAAAATATGTATTAATATGAGTTTGTATTTTTGTAGGCTGAAATATAAGAGATTGTACAAGCTGAACCTACACTTTCCGCAATATGAATATCTCTTGGCGGATTTGAATTTTTTATTGGTGAGTTTACTATCTTAATTGCTTCTAAGTAAAGTTATTTTTAGTTATTGTAATAGTAATTATCATTTTGGTTTTACATATTTTTTATGAATATCCGTTAGATTGGGAAGGAAGATGAATGGAAGAGTTATTTGGAAATCTTGCTATATTTTTTGAACATGTTCTTTTAGAAGAGTTACTTGGAATTTTGTAAATATTTGAATTAAAATTTTGGATGTTGCATATGAATATCTAAGTTGAATATTGTATGGATAATCGATTTGATGCTTGATGTTTTGAACATGAATGAGTTTGAATCTTATGAAATATAAAATTTTAAAATTGTAAAAATGTATTGATGATCATATATCTATCATGAAGAAATAATAATAATAATAGCGACAATAAAAGTGGCCCTTAAAAAGTTTCTTCTAACACATAAATCATACCTTTAGCAACTAGTTGCATGGTTCTTATAAGTTATATCAGGGACCAACATACTAGTCGCTATTGAATTTTTAGGGAATAGAATTATGATGGTCCCTAAAAAGAACCAACGAAAAATTATTCACACTGGACGTTAAAATATTTTAGCAGTGGAACCTATAGCGAAGAGCCGCGACCAATTTTTTCATGTCATTGATAAGTGTTAACGTCAAGATGATAACTTTTAACAACTACATATCTCTTCGCTAATGACCTAATTTTTTGTAGTGATTTCTTCTCAACATTTATAAATATTCTAATTTGCACTAAAATACACAATGACCATGAGTACCACAATAATGACAAGTAATAAATGGTCTATAAAAATGATCATGAGCATATTCAAGTTTCAAAGTATTATTATATGATACATGATCATGAGTGTTTTTAGTTTTAAAATGATAAATATGGGTATGCTTAGATTTCAAAGAATAGGAGCATTTCAAACAATAGCCATTTGAGTTTCTAAATTTTTTCTTTAAATTATTTTTCTTTTGTCATGCATGAAAAGCATTCTTTATAGGGGTTTTGACAACATGGATAGGCCTTTGAACATTCTTAATATTTTTTTAAGAACTAACAATTTTTTCATCTAATAATTTTTGTAAGGGAATAATTTTGATTTATATATCATCATGTAATACAATCAACTTTGAATTCTCAACTTTTAAAGATTCATAAGATGCACATAAATTATTAGAAAAGTAACTTTCTTTTTCAAAGCCTCTTTTTTTATCATGCATGCATCATTCTTCTTTTTCTATTTTTAACTGGATTAGTCAATTGTGTATTTTCACATTTTAGGAAATTACAAAATGCACAAGATAATGAAAGAGAATCATTTTTACTTTTTAAAATATCTATTTGAACTAAACATGCATCATTTTCCTTCTTAAGAGATTCATAATTATTTTTCATGATATGAAAATTATTTATCAAAGTTTCATTTTTCTTTTTGAAAGAAAGATACTTTTGAATTCAAGAAGAAAATATTTTATGCACATCAAAATTAATATTTTCATCATCACTACTAGAGATATAAGAAGAGGTAGAGATTACCTCGTTATTCGCCATAAAGCATAATCGAAGATCTTTGTCGGATGTAGTAGATGTAAGGTCATTATGTTGCTCTTCACTTTCATCCAACGAGTCATTGACCTCATGTTCCTTTCATATAAAACTATCAAAGTTTTCCAAATCTCAAGAGATGTAGAGCATTTAGAAATCATAGTCATATCATAAGAATCTAAAGAACAATAAAAGACATATCTAACTTTATAATCAAGTTTTTTAATCAAAATTTGAAAATCATGGTATTAAAAAATTTGAAGATCAATAGAAATGTCATTTACAATTCTCTTTGTCTTTTCAGACCATTTTATACAATATCCTACAAATCAAAATCAATAGAACACAAATATGATTTTTCAAGAAGAAAAAGAATAATATTTAAAATTCGATGGAGAAAAAATGGAATGAACTTCTTCAAAAAAAATGGTGTCATGCTCTAAAAGATGATTAAATAATAAAAACAAGGACAACCTTGATACCAATTGTTGGATTACAAGAAAGCAAGTGCAGGGGGAGGGGGTGTTGAATTAGTGTTTTACTGAAAATATCAATTTAATGAAATACATCGCGGAAGTACAAAATTGATTCGATAAAACTATAAAATTAAATTCAATAAACCTCAAATCACATGCACAATAAAGCAAGAAAGAAAGTGAGATAATGCAAACACAAAGAAGATGAGGGATTTGTCGACGAGGTTCAGTCATACTTTGATCGTCCCCATTCCGACTTCTTGACTTTGAGACTTTTTATATCTTTCTCAATTTCGTTTAGCCATTGGGGCCTATTTCCCATCGTTTGGGCCAAAATGTGATCATTACTATGCATTCTGTTCACAAATCGGTCCACCATTTCATCTACCAATCGACCATTACTTATAGTCATTAAAAATATGACCGTTGGAGGTTCCATCGATTAATCGTTTCACTCATCGGTCGACCAGTTCAACAAACTAGCTGATCGACCTCCCTATACTATTTTACATATCATATTTTGCACTATTATTGGAATGAGCTGATTCCCCCATCCAAAATCAAATTGATTATAGTCAAATATTAAGTCTAACTTCAGTACATAAAGTTGTTCATTTCAAATTAAACTTTTTAAATCTTTACTCTTAGATATATAACTTTTCGTACGAGTATTCAAATGAGATGATTTTTTATCCTATGAAAAAATAGCAATATTATATAAAATTTTTCATTTCTTATCCCAAATCTATTTATAAAGTAATCAAATATTAAGTAAAAGTTTAGTGTATAAGAATATCAACATCCAATTGAACTTCTTGAACTTCACATTTTTAGGTACAATTTTTTAGTTCTTGATTCTATGGAAAATTACAAGATTTTTTTTAAAATTTTATGTTCATCTCTTAATCCAAATCTCATGATAACTGAAACCAATCAATAGCTAACGTACAGGTTATGTAAATTTAAGCCAGAAAGGCTAGAAAGTTTGCTACGGTAAAAGACTACACTCTTAGTCGGTGTCTGGTACTAGAACAAAGGCAACGATAATTAAAGAGAATATTATTTTTTATTCCTATGAAAAGAATAAGAGTGGGATGTTCTTGTAATATTTTTAACTTTGTGTTTGGTTAATTAGTTGGCAATCCTAAGTTTAAAATTAAAAAATGTTACGTTGAAAATTGGAACAAGATGAAAATAAAATACTTGTAAATAACTAGTCAAGATGTTAATTTTTATGAAATTTTAATAACTAAATAATAATGTAAATATTATAAATAATTAATACTTAAAGTTGTAAATAGTAAATACATGTAATATTTTCTAATATCATTACACTCTAGTCAAACCTAATTATAATTAATTTTGGTACTTATTACTATCAAATGATATAGAAAAATTAGCTAAAACAAAAAGGATAAAAAAATGGTGGAACAAACATGTTCTTGGTACGGGTAGGAATTATATTGTGCTCTCATATGAGGAACAAATTTGAGTGATTTTATACATTTTGAGGTGATATTAATTTGGACGAGAATAATTTTGTTCTAAAGGATTTTAATATCATTTGGATGCAAAAATAAAAATAAGACTATTATTTTTGCAATTATTTGGAAGAACCCTTATGGTAGTTTTATATATGTATTTAAGTATCTACGTACCTTCGCAACGAACCCTTATGGTATTTCTATATACGTACTTAAGTACCTTAGCAACTTAGAATCCTCACGACATATACGTCAAAATTAAATGTGCTTTAATGATTTTATCATTATATGATATACCCAAGAAATTGATCATGTTCTATTAAAAACCTTGCTAGATAGTATAATTACTTTCCTTAATGTATGAGCTTGTCAAGTAATCACTGGCAGTGGGGGCCTGACAGTGATAGTTCTTAATTATATATGCCTTTTTAAACTTTTAATTACAAAAATGGAATGCAGCTACCAATGGCAATTACTTTCCTTAATGTATGAGCTTGTCATGTAATCACTGGCAGTGGGGTCCTCACAGTGACAGTTCTTAATTATATATGTCTCTTTACACATTTTTTTGTTATTAAAAAAAATATAGTAATGCATAACTGTTGTCATATTATACATATATATACGGACCAAGCATGCAATAAGATCTTTTTAAGAATATTTTCTAACCACTTGAAAACAAATTCTCCAATACCACTTTCAATGAAACTGAAAACAAAAATATAACTTTGATATAAACTTTTGTTATATGTGATGCCTTAAACATTAATCTCTTGTAAAAATATTTCACAATATAAAGAAATTAATTGATTTTATCATATGGATTGCATTAGGTATCTATGAGTTTCATTAATGGTATTCTTTATGTCTCATAAAAAAGGGGAATGAGCGGGATTTGTTGTTTCATTCAAAGTCATGACTTTATTTAGCAGTAATCCATTTGAACCTCTTAATTAATTGCAAGTTATACTGACAGTGAACGTCTAAGTTTTTTAACTACACATTAGTGTTGCTACTTTTTTATTTTTATATTATTTTAATTTTTTAATGTTTTTTAAATGTTGCTATATTTGATGAGCGTGGACTTCTCATACTTGAATCCTTAGAAACTTGTAGCCGTTATTGAAGGCCAACTTTCACTATGATTTGTAACTAAACATAAAGAAACAAAAATATTAACCATTTAAAATTATGGGTATTTGCTTGATTGTTTATTAGGTCAAGTTGTTAGATAAACTACATATCCATGACTTATCCATAGATGCTTAAAATGAGAAAAAGATAGACTAAAAATAATCAAACAATACCATAATTCACTCTTCCTTGACATATTTTTTCTTTTAAAAAATTAATTTTGTCATGGACCACATCCTTGTGCTATCCTTAGAAACATATTCAGCTAATTTGTCTTTTGTCTTAAAATCAAGAAGCGTCTCAAGTAAGAATTAGGATGCCTTTATTGCCATTCCTAACTAATGTCACTCTTCCTTGACATATTTTACCCTTCATTTTCTCTTTTATACAAAAAAGAGATAGCTCATATTAAGACATTAAATATCTGATGAATTATCTTTTTTATTTCATTTTCTTCATTACTATTTATCATTTGTGATTCTTCATGCGACTCATATACATTACATATTATGAATAATTAATTGATTATTACATGAGTTTATGGTGATGAGATGTAACGGATTAAGTATTGGTTTAGTTACGTCAACAAAATGAGTTTGCTAAAGGTTATTCAAAAAGTATGAAAACATAATAACCAGGAACATAAATTTTATTCAAGCATGTATTTTTTTATTAAAGTGTTTATAAGATGAAAGAGTATCATCAAATACATATACTCTCACAAATGAAAGCTCATCATTTTGAAAATAATTAAAACATAAAAAATGAGGTATTATGATCACATTGCCGAGGAGTCTCTTTATATTCTTTGTATCATTTTAGTTGTCATATTTTTATAAATATTTTAATAGTTTAGTCGCCATTTTTTTTAAAAAAAGTGAAATTAAATGGCAAGATGATAATAGAGATAGAAGTTAATGAATATGTAGAATATTGGCTCTACACTTTGATGCAGATAGCATTTATTTTTCTATTAATTATTGGTACAACCAATAGTTTTAACACATATTTCCAAAAATATATAGCTTTAACAAATTACAACCTTAATGTCATGCATAGTGGTAGTAGAGGAATAGGAAATAAAGAGAATTTGGTTTCAAATTATTTAAATTCAAATTATACTGTAGATGTTGATATGAGAACATAAGTGAGAAGATGTGTTTTCACTCTTGAGTTTCTTAGATTCAAGTGATGACGAAATTGCTGAGAGTGAAAACATTGCTGGTCACTTATGTTCTCATATCCTACAGTATAATTTGAATTTAAATAACTTGAAACTAAACTCTCTTTATTTCTTATGTAGATGGGGTCAATATCAGACCTCCCTCTCATATTCGGAAGATATAATTTATCGTCTCTTTCCCAAGGTTACTCAATATGTTGACTACACTATGCATACATCAAACTTAAGACGGCGCTGACATATGATATGTATTTTTTTTCTTCATTACACATAACTACAATTATGGAAAGGTGCACATTTAAATTTAATAGAGTACTTAAAGTTTCGCTATAATTTTATTTTGCTACACCATGGTCTACTAAGGATCATTTTTTTCAAATTTTCACAATGTCTAACATGTTCCTCTTATACCGTTGATTGCAAAATTACTTCAAGACATATAGTAACTTGTTCAATCTATACACTTGATCCCACTTGTCTAGGATAGAAAATCCTCTAGCTGATTCATGAGGATTTCTAATTCGAGTATCCTATAGAAATGTTGTCCTCATATTTAATTGCTCAAGCTTCAAATTTTAAAATGCTAAAAGGGCAAGTAGCACGTGGAGAAATAATCTAGTACCTCTTGCTAAATATTTTCTTTAGCAACTAAACGTTCTTCGTATGTGATGTCTTCAACTTTTCAACTTCGAAGTTTCTTCCTAAATAATAATTTGCATCCAACGACCTTTTATCTTTTAATATTTTGATTAGCTTTCAAGTCCAATTCTTGTTAAGAGACTCCATCTCATTACCATTGTCGCAATTCATTGTTATGATTTCACAAATTTAATGACATCCTTATATCTAGATGGCTCTGACGACTCTAACTCCTCAACTACTTGGAATGGCTTGCAATTATGTTCTAGAAGCCATATTATTTAGGAGGAAATACTTACCCACGAGCATGTCCGATGGCTATAATTGATGTTGCTTTTTTGATTGTTTGACTTGATGTAATTATTTTTGCATTATTGTGAATTAGAGTTAATTCGCATTTTACTTATTTATTAATTCGAACGTTCCATGGTAATAAAATATGTTTAATAAAATATTTAATAATTAATTTTGGTATTTATTACTATTAAATAATATAGAAAAATAGCTAAAATAAAAAGGATAAAAATGGTGGAACAAACATGTTCTTGGTACAGGTAGGAATTATATTTCGCTCTCATATGAGGAACAAATTTGAGTGATTTTGTTTGTTTTGGGGTGATTTTAACTTCGACGAAAATGATTTTGTTCTAAAGGATTTTAATATTATTTGGATGCAAAAATAAAAATAAGACTATTATTTTTGCAATTATTCAGAAGAACCCTTATGGTTGTTCTATATACGTACTTAAGTATCTACGTACCTTCGCAACGAACCCTTATGATAGTTCTATATACGTATTTATGTACCTTAGCAACTTAGAACCCTCACGACATATACGTTAGAATAAAATGCGCTTTAATGATTTTATCATAATACGATATACCGAAAAAAATGATCAAATTCTATTAGAAACCTTGCTAGACAATATAATTGCTTTCCTTAATGTATGAGCTTCTCAAGTAATCACTCGCAGTGGGATCCTGACAGTGACAGTTCTTAATTATATATGCCTTTTTAGACTTTTAATTACTAAAATGGAATACAGCTACCAACGGCAATTACTTTCCTTAATGTATGAACTTGTCAAGTAATCATTGGCAGTGGAGTCCTGACAGTGACAGTTCTTAATTATATATGCCTTTTTAGACTTTTTTGTAATTAAAAAATATATAGTAATGCATAAGTGTTGTGATATTATACATATATATACGAACCAAGCACGCAATAAGTTCTTTTTAAGAATATCTTCTAGAAAATAAATTCTCCAATACCACTTTCAATAAAACTGAAAATGAAAAGAAAACTTTGATATAAACTTTTGTTACATGTGATCCCTTAAACATTAATCTCTTGTGAAAATATTTCACAATATAAAGAAATTAATTGATTTTATCTTATGGATTGCATTAGGTATCTATGAGTTTTTTTAATGGTATTCTATATGTCTCGTTTAAAAAGGGAATGAGCGGGATTTGTTGTTTCATTCTAAGTCATGACTTTATTTAGCGGTAATCCATTTGAACCACTTAATTAATTGCAAGTTATAATGACAGTGAACGTCTTAGTTTTTTAATTACAAATTAGAGCTGCTATTTTTTTATTTTTTTAAGTTTTTTAATGTTTTTTAATGTTTTTTAAGTGTTTCCATATTTGATGAGCGTAGACTTCTCGTACTTGAATCCTTAGGAGCTTGTAGCCATTATTGAAGGCCAGTTTTCACAATGATTAGTAATTAAACAAACATATTCACCATTTAAATAATGGGTATTTGCTTGATTGTTTATTAGGTCCAGTTGTTAGATCAACTACATATCCACGACTTATCCATATAAGCTTAAAATGAGAAAAGGATAGACTAAAAATAATCAAGCAATACTATAATTCACTCTTCCTTGACATTTTTTTTAACTTTTCAAAAACTAATTTTGTCATGGACCACGTCCTTGTGCTATCCTTAGAAATATATTCAGCTAATTTGTCTCTTGTCTTAAAATCAAGAAGCGTCTCAAGTAAGAATTAGGATACCTTTATTGTCATTCCTAACTAATGGCACTCTTCCTTGACATATTTTACCCTTCATTTTCTCTTTTATACAAAAAAGAGATAGCTCATATTAAGACATTAAATATTTGATGAATTATCATTTTTATTTCATTTTCTTCATTACTATTTATCATTTGTGATTCTTCATGCGACTCATATACATTACATATTAAGAATAATTAATTGATTTTTACATGAGTTTATGGTGATGAGATGTAACGGATTAAGTATAATCAAGAACAAAAAATTTATTCAAGCATGTATTTTTTTATTAAAGCGATTATAAGATGAAAGAGTATCATCCAATACATACACTCTCACAAATCAAAGCTCATCATTTTGCAAATAAATAAAAGCATAAAAAATGAGGTATTATGAGCACATTGGAGAGGAGTCTCTTTATATTCTTTGTATCATTTTAGTTGTCATATTTTTATAATTTTTTTAATAGTTGAGTTGCCATTTTATTTAAAAAAAAGTGAAATTAAATCGAAAGATGATAAGAAAGATAGAAGTCAATGAATATGTAGAATATTGGCTCTACACTTTGATGCAGATAGCATTTATTTTCTATTAATTATTAGTACAACCAATAGATTTAACATAGATTTCCAAAAATATATAGCTTTAACAAATTACAAACTTAATGTCATGCATAGTGGTAGTAGAGGAATAGGAAATAAAGAGAATTTGGTTTCAAGTTATTTAGATTCAAATTATACTGTAGATGTTGATATGAGAACATAAGTGAGAAGATGTGTTTTCACTCTTGACTTTCTTAGATTCAAGTGATGACGAAATTGTCGAGAGTGAAAACATTGCTTGTCACTTATGTTCTCATATCCTTCAGTATAATTTGAATATAAATAACTTGAAACCAAACTCCCTTTATTTCTTATGTAGATGAGGTCAATATCAGACGTCCCTCTCATATTCAGAAGATATAATTTACCATCTCTTTCGCAAGCTTACTCAATATGTTGACTACACTATGCATACATCAAACTTATGATGGCACTGACATATGATACGTATTTTTTTCCTTCATCAGACATAACTGCAATTATGGAAAGGTGCACATTTAAATTTAATACGGTACTTAAGGTTTCGCTATAATTTTATTTTGCTACACCAAGGTCTACTAAGGATCTTTTTCAAATTTTCACAATGTCCAATACCTTCCTCTTGTACCATTGATTGCAAGACTACTTCAAGACATATAGTAACTTTTTCAATCTTTACACTTGGTCCTACTTGTCTAGGATAGAAAATCCTCTGGCTGACTCATGAGGATTTCTAATTTAATTATCCTGTAGAAATGTTGTTCTAATATTTAATTGCTCAAGCTTCAAATTTTAAAGAGCTAAAAGGGCAAGTAGCACGTGGAGAAATAATCAAATACCTCTTGCTAATTATTGTCTTTAGCATCTAAACGTTCTTTGTATGTGATGTCTTCCACTACAAGAAAATTGACTGTTACAGACGGTCCGAACCGTCGGTAAAATGGCCAGATCCGTCGGAAATAACGTTTTCCGACGATTTTTTCGATGGATAGTGTCAGTGCGAAAAAGGGACGTCGCAAAGAATTTGCGACAGTTTTTACCGAACCGTCGGTATTAGAGACGGTTTAGCTAGCGTGCGCGGCCATCGAACGTTGAGTATCGACGGCACAAACCGTCGATAATATCAACGATTGTGACCGCCGATATATCGCGGTGGTTTCAACCGTCGATACTATATATCGGTGGCTTCAACCGTCGATATCGACGGTTTTAACCGTCGACAAACTTGTGTCTGATAGCTATAATTGATGTTGCTTTTCTGATTGTTTGACTTGATGTAATTATTTTTGCATCATTGTGAATTACAGTTAATTCAAATTTTACTTATTTATTAATTCGAAAGTTTCATGGTAATAAAATATGTTTAATAATCAATTTGTTTAATAAAATATTTCATAATTAATTTTGGTAACTATTACTATTAAATAATATAGAAAAATTAGCTAAAACAAAAAAGTATTAAAAATGGTGGAACAAACACGTTCTTGGTACGGGTAAGAATTATATTGTGCTCTCATATGAGGAACAAATTTGAGTGTTTTTGTATGTTTTGAGGCGATTTTAATTAGGACGAGAATAATTTTGTTCTAAAGGATTTTAATATCATTTGGATGCAAAAATAAAAATAAGACTATTATTTTTGCAATTATTCGGAAGAACCCTTATGGTAGTTCTATATACGTACTTAAGTATCTACGTACCTTCGCAAGGAACCCTTATGGTAGTTCTATATACGTACTTAAATACCTTAGCAACTTAGCACCTTCACGACGTATACGTCAGAATAAAATGGGATTTAATGATTTTATCATTATATGATGTACCTAAGAAATTGATCAAGTTCTATTAAAAACCTTGCTAGATAGTATAATTACTTTCCTTAAAGTATGAGTTTGTCAAGTAATCACTGGCAGTGAGGTCCTGACAGTGACGTATATATGCCTTTTTAGACTTTAAATTACAAAAATGGAATGCAGCTACCAATGGCAATTACTTTCCTTAATGTATGAGCTTGTCAAGTAATCGCTAGCAGTGACAGTTCTTAATTATATATGCCTTTTTAGACTTTTTTCAATTAAAAAATATAGTAATGCATAAGTGTTGTGATATTATACATATATATACGGACCAAGCACGCAATAAGATCTTTTTAAGAATACCTTCTAGAAAACAAATTCTCCCATACCACTTTCAATGAAACTGAAAACGAAAAGAAAACTTTGATATAAACTTTTGTTATATGTGATCCCTTAAACTTTAATCTCTTGTAAAAATACTTCACAATATAAAGAAATTAATTGATTTTATTTTATGGGTTGCATTAGGTATCTATGAGTTTCATTAATGGTATTCTATATGTCTCGTTTAAAATGGGAATGAGCGGGATCTGTTGTTTCATTCTAAGTCGTGACTTTATTTAGCGGTTATCCATTTGAACCTTTTAATTAATTGCAAGTTATACTGACAGTGAACGTCTTAGTTTTTCAACTACAAATTAGTGTTGCTATTTTTTTTATTTTTAAAATTTTTTTGATGTTTTTTAATCGTTGGTATGTTTGATGAGCATGGACTTCTCATACTTGAATCCTTAGGAGCTTGTAGCCATTGTTGAAGGCCAGCCTTCACAATGATTAGTAACTCAATAGAAATAAACAAAAATATTAACCATTTAAATTATGGGTATTTTCTTGATTATTTATTACGTCAAGTTTTTAGATCAATTACATATCCATGACTTATCCATATATGGTTAAAATGAGAAAAAGATAGACTAAAAATAATCAAGCAATACCATAATTCACTCTTCCTTGACATATTTTTTTCTTTTCAAAAACTAATTTTGTCATGGACCACATCCTTGTGCTATCCTTAGAAATATATTCAGCTAATTTGTCTCTTGTCTTAAAATCAAGAAGCGTCTCAAGTAAGAATGAGGATGCCTTTATTGCCATTCCTAACAAATGTCACTCTTCCTTGACAGATTTTACCCTTCATTTTCTCTTTTTACAAAAAAGAGATAGCTCATATTAAGACATTAAATATCTCGTGAATTATCTTTTTTATTCCATTTTTTTCATAACTTTATCATTTGTGATTCTTCATGCGACTCATATACCTTACATATTATGAATAGTTAAGTGATTATTACATGAGTTTATGGTGATGAGATGTAACGGATTAAGTATTGGTTTAGTTGTGTCAACAAAATGAGTTTGCTAAAGGTTATTCAAAAAGTATGAAAACATAATAATCAAGAACATAAATTTTATTCAAGCATGTATTTTTTTTATTAAAGTGTTTATAAGATGAAAGAGTATCATCCAATTCATACACTCTCACAAATCAAAGCTCATCATTTTGCAAATAAATAAAAGCATAAAAAATGAGTTATTATAATCACATAGGAGAGGAGTCTCCTTATATGCTTTGTATCATTTTAGTTGTCATATATTTATAAATATTTTAATAGTTTAGTTGCCATTTTTTTAAAAAAAGTGAAATTAAATGGAAAGATGATAAGAAAGATAGAAGTTAATGAATATGTAGAATATTGTCTCTACACTTCGACGTAGATAGCATTTATTTTTCTATTAATTATTAGTACAACCAATAGATTTAACACAGATTTCCAAAAATATATAGCTTTAACAAATTACAACCTTAATGTCATGCATAGTGATAGTAGAGGAATATGAAATAAAGAGAATTTTGATTCAAGTTATTTAGATTCAAATTATACTGTAGATGTTGATAAGAGAACATAAGTGAGAAAATGTGTTTTCACTATTGAGTTTCTTATATTCAAGTGATGATGAAATTGCTGAGAAAGAAAACATTGCTTGTCACTTATGTTCTCATATCCTATAGTATAATTTGATTCTAAATAACTTGAAACCAAACTCTCTTTATTTCTTATGTCGATGACATATGACATGTATTTTTTTTCTTCATCACACATAACTCAATTACGGAAAGGTGCATATTTAAATTTAATAGAGTACTTAAAGTTTCGCTATAATTTTATTTTGCTACACCATGGTCTACTAAGGATCGTTTTTTTCAAATTTTCACAATGTCTAACATGTTCCTCTTATACCGTTGATTGCAAGATTACTTCAAGACATATAGTAACTTGTTCAATCTATACACTTGATCCCACTTGTCTAGGATAGAAAATCCTCTAGCTGATTCATGAGGATTTCTAATTCGAGTATCCTATAGAAATGTTGTCCTCATATTTAATTGCTCAAGCTTCAAATTTTAAAATGCTAAAAGGGCAAGTAGCACGTGGAGAAATAATCTAGTACCTCTTGCTAAATATTGTCTTTAGCAACTAAACGTTCTTTGTATGTGATGTCTTCAACTTTTCAACTTCGAAGTTTCTTCCTAAATAATAATTTGCATCCAACCACCTTTCATCTTTTGATATTTTGATTAGCTTCCAAATCCAATTCTTGTTAAGAGACTCCATCTCTTTACCATTGTCGCAATCCATTATTATGATTTTACACATTTAATGACATCCTTATAACTAGATGGCTCTGACGACTCTACCTCCTTAACTACTTGGAATGGCTTGCAATTATGTTCTAGAAACCATATTACTTGGGAGGAAATACTTACCCGCGAGCATGTCCGATAGCTATAATTGACATTGCTTTCATTGTGAATTAGAGTTAATTCAAATTTTACTTATTTATTAATTTGAGCGTTCCATGGTAATAAAATATGTTTAATAATCAACATATTTAACAAAATATGTTTAATAAAATATTTAATAATTAATTTTGGTATCTATTACTATTAAATAATATAGAAAATTAGCTAAAACAGAAAGGATAAAAAATGGTGGAACAAACATGTTCTTGGTACGGGTAGGAATTATATTGTGCTCTCATATTAGGAACAAGTTTGAATGGTTTTGTATGTTTTGAGGTGATTTTAAGTTGGACGAGAATAATTTTGTTCTAAAGGATTTTAATATTATTTGGATGCAAAAAAAAATATGACTATTATTTTTGCAATTATTCAGAAGAACCCTAATGGTTGTTCTATATACGTACTTAAGTATCTATGTACCTTCGCAACAAACCCTTATGGTAGTTCTCTATACGTACTTAAGTACCTTAGCAACTTGGAACCTCACGACGTATACGTCAGAATAAAATGCGCTTTAATGATTTTATCATTATATGATATACCCAAAAAATTGATCATGTTCTATTAAAAATCTTGCTAGATATTCCTTAATGTATGAGCTTGTCAAGTAATCACTGGTAGTGGGGTCCTCACAGTGACAGTTCTTAATTATAACTTTTTAGACTTTTCATTACAAAAATGGAATGTGCAATTACTTTCCTTAATGTATGAGCTTGTCAAGTAATCGTCAGCAGTGGGGTCCTGACAGTGACAGTTCTTAATTATATATGCCTTTTTAGAATTTTTTTTGTAATTAAAAAAATATAGTAATGCATAAGTGTTGTGATATTATACATATACATATACGGACCAAGTATGCAATAAGATCTTTTTAAGAATACCTTCTAACCACTTGAAAAAATAATCTCCAAGACCACTTTCAATGAAACTGAAAACGGAAAGAAAACTTTGGTATAAACTTTTGTCATATGTGATGCCTTAAACATTAATCTCATGTAAAAATATTTCACAATATAAAGAAATTAATTGTTTTTATCTTATGGATTGCATTAGGTATCTATGAGTTTCGTTAATGGTATTTTATATGTCTGATCTAAAAAGGGAATGAGCGGGATCTGTTGTTTCATTCTAAGTCATGACTTTATTTAGCGGTAATCCATTTGAACCTCTTAATTAATTGCAAGTTATACTGATAGTGAACGTCTTAGTTTTTTTAACTACACATTAGTGTTGCTATTATTTTATTTTTAAATTTTTTTAATGTTTTTTAAGTGTTGCTAAATTTGATGAGCGTGGACTTCTCATACCTGAATCCTTAGGGGCTTGTAGCCATTATTGAAGGCCAGCTTTCACTATGATGAGTAACTAAACAGAAATAAACAAAAATATTAATCATTTATGTTATGGGTATTTGCTTGATTGTTTATTAGGTCAAGTTGTTAGATCAATTACATATCCATGACTTATCCATATATGCTTAAAATGAGAAAAAAGATAGAATAAAAATAATCAAGCAATACCATACTTCACTCTTCCTTGACATATTTTTTTTTTCAAAAACTAATTTTGTCATGGACCACATCCTTGTGCTATCCTTAGAAACATATTCAGCTAATTTTTCTTTTGTCTTAAAATCAAGAAGCATCTCAAGTAAGAATTAGGGTGCCCTTATTGCCATTCCTAACTAATGTCACTCTTCCTTGACATATTTTACCCTTCATTTTCTCTTTTATACAAAAAAGAGATAGCTCATATTAAGACATTAAATATCTGATGAATTATCTTTTTTATTTCATTTTCTTCATTACTATTTATCATTTGTGATTCTTCATGCGACTCATATACATTACATATTATGAATAATTAATTGATTATTACATGAATTTATATTGATGGTTTAGTTACGTCAAGAAAATGAGTTTGCTAAAGGTTATTCAAAAAGTATGAAAACATAATAATCAGGAACATAAATTTTATTCAAGCATGTATTTTTTTTATTAAAGTGTTTATAAGATGAAGGAGTATCGTCCAATACATATACTCTCACAAATGAAAGCTCGTCATTTTGCAAATAAATAAAAGCATAAAAAATGAGGTATTATGATCACATAGGAGAGGAGTCTCTTTATATGCTTTGTATCATTTTAGTTGTCATATTTTTATAAATATTTTAATAGTTTAGTTGCCATTTTTTTAAAAAAAAAGTGAAATTAAATGGAAAGATGATAATAGAGATAGAAATTAATGAACATGTAGAATATTGGCTCTACACTTTGATGCAGATAGCATTTATTTTTCTATTAATTATTGGTACAACCTATAGTTTTAACACATATTTCCAAAAATATATAGCTTTAACAAATTACAACCTTAATGTCATGCATAGTGGTAGTAGAGGAATAGGAAATAAAGAGAATTTGGTTTCAAGTTATTTAGATTCAAATTATAATATAGATGTTGATATAAGAAGTGAGAAGATGTGTTTTCACTCTTGACTTAGATTCAAGTGATGATGAAATTGCCGAGAGTGAAAACATTGCTTGTCACTTATGTTCTCATATCCTACAGTATAATTTGAATCTAAATAACTTGAAACCAAACTCTCTTTATTTCTTATGTAGATGAGGTCAATATATGTCCCTCTCATATTCGTGGGCCTTAATTTCTCACTAGTCTTTCTCCAATATTCTCATCGCAACCAGGGGAAAAAAGTTGGAGCAATACATTGCCGTTTCCTGCATTATCATCTGCTTTGTCATCTTGGCAATAATCCCCTGCTTAGTGCTCTTCCTCAGTCATCCCATTTATGCCCTATTTGCTCTTTATCCCATAACATCCATCGTGCTCATTTCCACATCCTTGTCAAAACAAGACAGTACTACTCACCAAGTTGACAAGTATCTCTTCACAGACCTTCTGAATGTGGCATATACCAACACTGTCCTGACCGTCAATGCCATGGTGGTCGCCTTTTGGTGTTCCAGCACGATGAACCTTTCAAGTTTGGCTTACAGATTCGAGTTTGAACTCTCGCTGGTCTTGTTCTTCCATTCCAACATGTTCGGACTAATTGCCATAGTAAACATCTGGTTGCCACTGATGAGAAATTGCGGCCTCAGCGAACTTAGAATCACCATCCCCAAATGCTTCGTCAGTCTATCCGCTTGCTTACTGGTATCGGCAGCCATTTCCTTCGTGTGTCCCATGCTGAAAGGCTACAAGCGGTATTTGCTTAGCTTTACTCTCGTTCCGAGCGTAGCATATGTTGCTGTGGAGTGAAAGAACATTCGAGAAAGGTGCTGGGCGAAGGAAGAATGTAATGCTTTCAAAATCTACTCCGTCACATGGTCGAATATACTCTGAAAACGTTACGAGACATGACTTACGTGTACAATATTTTGACCAAAATAAGATTTTGACTGGTCAATAAAATAGAGACATAATTATGAAAGAAAAATATAACATTCATTTAATTTAAAAGAGATAATCAAAATGAGTGCGAAAGTCTTAACAAGATAACATGATTGAGTCTCAACTAATATAAAAATAAGAGTTTGCATAAGATAAATACAACTCGATGAAAATAAAAAGAAAGCTGAAGAGACTCGATTTCATGTACAAAGGTCACCACGAGCTTGATATGTCGCATGCGTCATCATTCTTTTTACTAGACCAGGTTGTTACCTTTGACAATGGAGATAAACCTCCCTGTGAGCTTTAACGTCCAGTATAAAATAATCATATGACATATAAACAGCAATGACATCATAAAGATAATCAAATGAACATAACCATAGATGATAAAGTCATGTAGACATAATTAGTATGATAATCATGATAAGTGTAACAAGAAGGATAACATAGTCATCTTTAAATTCATATGGCATAGTCGATTATGAGATTTAGAATCATCATCATAAAATATCATAATATCATTGGGTGTTGCCCATCATCATAATCATAGTCATCTTTTCATTTTCATTATGTTATACTTATTTTAGAGTGTCTTTCAACTAACTTTAACATAGGCTGGTGGAGTATCTTTCAACTCCCTTTTGATTAGGGCGGAGTGTTTCAACGTCAAATATGAATTGATGGAGTATCTTTCGACTCCCTTTTGACCAAGTTGACCGTCGTCAATAAAATATAAGAAGAGCTCCTCATTTAATATTTCTCGTCTTTTATCTTATTTATCCTATAATTATTTTTATAGTTCCAAGATCAAAGGTCATGGATAAGAAATCAAGAATGTTCGCATCCAACATAAAAGAATCATAATATGATAAGATTCGGGAATGTAAACATATAATAATTTGAATGTTGTTATGATCAGACACATAACATATAGATAAATAATCAAGAGGACAGATAATGAAAATCCTAAATAGATAAGGTAAAAGAATATATAAATTATATGGTGGAATCTCCAATCGTATGCTATAGGACCATGTACAAATGCATTTTAATAAATAACCCAGAGGATAGATAGTGCAAATCAATAAGATAAAAGAATATATAAAGCATAGTGTAATCCACCACCGCATGCTCAAGGACCTTATGCATATTACCAATTCTGCTACAGTACCATGCGGTATAGAGGCCATAGACTAATGCATTTAGTTGTCATGCATGTAAGACACCTACTGAGTACACACGTATCATGACCGATTGTGAGGTGTAAGCAAGATTAATGCATTTGATACACCTGTCATCTAAGTGTATTCTTACCCTCTTTACATGTGATGAATGCGACCATAGGCACGGAGAGAGGATTGGCTTTTTCACGACCAGGATGCATACGAAGGTGATCTTTTTCTTTCTTTTCAAAAGTGCAGGTGGTGATGGCATAGTAATACATGGATGGGATTTCGATTTAATATGAATATTCAGATCCATACATGAGAAATCTAATTTATATGATAACTAATAAGATGATAGGAGAAGTCATTGATGAGATTCGCCATCTGATGCTGATGATAAGGACCGAACAATTATTAATCAAAACTATATCTACACTATGACATATAGATTGACCGAGGAGTTATTTTGAGGCCATCGCTCATTCGTGAGAGAATAATTATCATCCAAATTCATTTTTGTACCTTTTAGCTGTGAGAGAAGGTCGATCTGCTCAATCCTTACGTCCACGACGTCTCCGTCGACGGTGCTCTCTTACTTCTCCTTCCACTCCTACCACAATGAACGAGTCAAAGAACGTAGCACGGGACAGTTACGAGCAGTGGCGGAGCCACAAGGGTGTCAGTGGGTGCACGTGGATAAATATAATTGTAGGAGTAATTGTTCACATGTCAATGCTTAGTTAGGTGGTTAGGCATCTTTTTTTCTAATCCAGAACACAAGTTCGAAACTGGAAGCCAGTCACGTTCTAAGTGCTTTGCTATTTGTATTTACGTCAAATACAATTTATTTTATTGCTATTTGTTCATATTAACTTTATAATATTTGTTCTTAATATTTTTATAGAATATTATTATATTGCATAACATAGAATAATATATTTAATAATCATATTTAGTCCCAAATTACCTTAAATTGTATAATTTCATAATATATATATATATATTTCTATTTTTATAGCTTTAAGAGAATTTAATTTATGATCTTAGACTTAATTTGATTTTATAAGATCATTTCATGTTTAAAATATCTATACATATATATTTTTGGATCTGGATATAAAGTCAATATGATTTTGGTAATTAAAAGTAATAAATTTATACATTATAATTGAGGAAAATATGAAAATTTTATAGTTTATGTTAGTAATAATTTTACATATTAGTATTATGTGTGAACCACACCATATTTAGTCTGCCTCCGCCACTGGTTACCAGAACGAGTCAAAATGAACTTATTTTCTTGTTTTTTTACGGATTTCTCGAACGTTACAAAGAAGGTGAAAATATACGTCGTGCAAGTACTGCATGCGGAAGTGCTGGACGTGAGAGGGCTGACATGTGGAACAAAGAATGGAATGCGTTTGTGACGTTAAACTTTTTGGTCCTGATAGCAGTCCTCCAGGTCCACGCCATGAGTACTTGGGCATTGATTGGTTCATTCCACTTCTTCGCCATCCTTAGTGTTATCGTTTTTTCCTCTCTGGAGTTCGCAGTGCAGCTCATCCTACTCATGTAACATTCAGAAAAAAAAAATAAATAAATAAATTAGTAAGTAACTAAGTGGATAAGATCAAAGAAAATGGACAACAAGACTCATGAATGGATAAGATTATGGATAAAATCAAAAAGGCACAATGTGAACACTTTTCTCCATCCAAACCCCTATATAAGGAGAGCCTCCCTTTGGACAGCCCCTCTTCTCTTCCATTTGCCCTTTGCCATCAAGAAGGTTGTTGTAGGAGCTTTCTCCCATGTGCCATCAAGGAGCATAGGTTCTCTATTTTCTGCATTGGTTTGATTCCAGCGACATTTTCTTACTTCTTTCTCCAATCGATTGATTCATAGGTGGAGAACGACAATGGGAGGAAGATTATCGATAATCGAAAAGGTTTCAAGTAAGAATCAACCCCAGAAGGAGGTGGGTGAATTCGAAATCCCTTTGCATAACTTGATTAACAATAGGATAGAATTATGGTTCTTATTATGAAATGTGTTCTCGATTGATGAGAAGGAATGGAAAGAGAATGATTGATTGTGTTTTTTTGTGTTTGATTCATGTTTTGTGATTATTATGACTATAGATGTGCTCTGTATTAGTCTTCCATGCTTAGATGATTGATTGTATGAATTGATTTCATTTCTAGATTGAAAATCGTTGTTAATATGATTCTATCCGATTCTATTTTCACTACGACCGGTCGACCGATACCGATCCTGATTATCGGTCGACCGGTGATATGAAAATCGGTCGACCGTTCGATAGAGACCGGTTCGATCGATCGATAGAGACTGGTCGACCGATCATTCCTCTCAAGCCTTGTATAGGTCGGCCGATCGGTCAATCGAAGCTCCTTTCCAGACTAAGTATTATCGATCGACCGATCCAGAGATATCGGTCGTCCGATCCAGAGATATCGATCGATCGGTGCTCAGGACTTGTAAATCAAGAACCATTGTATTGCATTAAGACAAATCGGTTGACCGATCCAGAGATATCGATCGATCGGTGCTTGAAAATCAGTCGACCGACCAGTGAGGACCGGTCGACCGAACCCTGACCAGAATGCATATTGATTACTGAGTTGATTTAGATTCTTTCTATGAGTATAATGTGCTACTCAATGCTGATTGAAATGTTATGTGACTGAATCCTTGATCTTTCATTGATCTGTCCAATGATCCATTCCCCTTATTGTATTCAAGAATGATAAAGTGGTTAAGTATGAAAGATGGAAATGTAAATGAAAGTGGTGGCTAACTTATGCCAAGTGCTTATCGTGAAGGGTCGCTCCCTTAGCCATGGCTTGATCACTCATTGGCTGCACAAGGTTGTATCGATCGCTTGGTGTAAAACTCCCAAAAGTTAAAGGCACTCAAAGGCACCTAATGCTAAGACAAAGGTACAAGCACAAAGAGAATGTACAAGTGATATGAGTATGATGATGATATGTGAAGCGTGATTTTTAATCTAGCATGATTATATGATCCATGATCTCTTTTAACCATTGATATCTCTACTCGAATGATCTTATGCTCACTACTTGATCTTGTTATCAATTATTACTGATTCTGACTATTGCTATTTATTGTTATGCACTGAGTACTTTATGGATCCCCACTAGGCTGTATAGCTTACGACCTCCTCCCTTGTGTTTGATTTCCACAGGGCCAGGTCAGTGATAGTGTTGAGATCGTGTGCCGTGACCAGCTCGAGCGATGGCAAAGCACATGAACTGACAGAGGGCTTAGTTATCTTTATCTTTATTTTTCGCATTATTAGTTTTGATGTAACTCAGTTATTATGACTACCATGGAGATTTTGTAACACTTTGAGACTTCCACTATTTTGATGTCTTATGTTTTCTTGTTATCTTTATTAATGATTTGTTATCATTTTTATGGAGTTTTAGTCAATTGTTGGTCATAGTTATTGTATTTTCGTAGCGCCTTCGGAGATCCTCGCCACGTGGCGTTGGTCAATTTGGGGGCGTTACAACTTATGCCAGAAGCTGGCCAAAGGAAAGAAGGGGAGATGGATATGTCCATGTTGAAAATAAGCATGTCTCTTCTGCAGGTGGCGGCGTTCATCTGATTGGGTCTTGCGTGAACAAGGTTTTTAATTTTTGCAGTCACGACCATTAGTTACCTTTTTTCCAGTCGGTTCCTGCTCCAAAAGTGGTGCAGATCATCCAACTCAATCGAATTCGAAAAATATATATATATATATATTATTATATATATGTTTGTTATTTTTTTTTTCTTTCTTTGTTCTTCTCACTTTCACATGCATGTCGGACTAGAACACCAGAGGCAGGATTGGCGGCGCCTACCTGATCTATAATTGTAGTTGTAATAATAGGCCCAAATAGATAAAAAATAAAAAAATAAAAAATAAAATAAAAATGTGACACGGCTGCAAGATGAAAGAAAAACTCAAAGTCCAATTTGAGTTGGACTAGAGAGATCAAATTTTATCTCATTAATCAGAGTAAGATTAGATTAGAGGAGGGGAATTATTAAACCAAATCAAGAAAACTTAAATTTCTCCTCAAAAAACTCACAACCCTCTCCCTGTTTCTCTCTCCCTCTCGTTCTCCTTCGTGCGTGCACAGAAGCAGGGGCAATCCGATCGTCGGTCTTGGTGCAAGAGTAGGCAGGGTCTCCCCTCTTTCCCAACCTGATCCTTTCGCTTTCCCTTACGTTCCCCTCTGCACTGATTGGATTGCAGGCAACGAAAGAGAAGAAGAACAGGGGCAAAAAATGTAGGAAACAGGGGGGCGTCGGGGATCGATTTTTGACGAACGAAGAGACGGATTAATCACGAATGGAGGTGGGTGAATCGAAATCACCTTGCATGACTCTGAATTGTCCTAACACGTGCCCTAATTGATTTTGAAACAAAAGGGATCAAGGAGTTTTCCTAGGATTCTTGTTTGATTATTGAATTCTTGTTTGAATTGTGTGATTCCTGATTGTTTGAATTAATGCTTTATGTTCTATTATGTTTGATTGATTGCTAGGAGTTAGGAATTAAATTAGAATGAGTTTATGTTGGAAATTTTCATGAAAAATTGAAATCTGCAACTTTTCTAGACGTCGACCGATCGACCGGTCCGTAGGCATTATGGAAATCGGTCGACCGATAACTTGCTTATCGCTGATTTCTGCATATGTCGACCGGTCGACTGGTCGACCGATCCCTGTCATCGGTCGACCGATCCCTGCCCACCGATCGACCGTTCAACCGAACGGACCGACCGCTCTGAATTACCCACCGGTCGACCAATCTTGACAAATCGGCTAACCGATTAGCAGACCATCGGTCGACCATTCCCCTGAACCGGCCGACCGATTTCTAGAAACTTTTTTATTAGATTATTAATTATTTTTCTTTTTAATCCCAATATTACTCATATATAATTTATCCTATTTTTCTGACCCCACAGAAATCTCTCACTGATTTTCATGATTTATTTTCTTATTGATTCGTTTCTTATTGATCTTATCGTATCCGTTCAACAAAGAACAAAGAGCCATAACTTATTAAAAGTGATTAATAAGTTCAGATAAAATATTAACAATGGATTGTCAGTCCAAGCCAAGTAATGTAAGATAAGAGTAGCTCCCTTGGTCATGGTTTGATCACCCACTGATCCGCACAAGGCCGTATCATTTGCTCGGCATACCCCAAGAACTAAAGGCACCTAAAGTCACCCTGATTCTAATAATAATCTAAGATCAAGAATTATGTTTAAGTCAAATCAAGTATGCTATGATTTCAAGTTTACTATGCATCATCTGATTCTCATGATATCCTCTTATTATTATTCTTATTATGATTTATACATGTTATCCTTTCACGTTCAAGTTAAGCATGATTATTTACCGCTGATTATTATATTCATATCATGCATTGTATATCATGTAGTTCTCCCACTAGGCTATAAAGCTTACGGGAGGACCTCCTCCCCTGTGTCTGATTTCCACAGGACTAGGTCAATGACGTGGTGGAATAGGCGTGTAGTGATGAAGCTTTGGCGATAGGACAACACATGAACCATAGGCATTTTTTGAGTGTTTATTAATTTTCCTTTACCTTTCGCATTTTAGATTCATGATGTAAAACTTATTTTATTTCTTAGCAATGATATAGTCACTTTTAGACTTCCGCGAATTAAAGCTATCTTTTATCTTTATTTCTTTATTTAATTTCTTCCGCTAACGTATCTCGATTCTTGACTGAGATACGGTCAATATTATGGTCAAAGTCATAGCATGTCGTAGCGCCTCCAAGTTGGTTTTCGCCACGTGGCGAGGGTCGATTTGGGGGCGTTATATTTATGATATCAGAGCCTAAAGTCAGGACTGACGTCCTAGTGTATAGTATAGTATGGTATTGGTTCATGTGCTATCGCCGAGCAGTCGCCACACCCTCCACCAAAAAGCTTTGTAAGTCAAGTTCATATTTATGTTAAGTTACTGTTTATTGATGCATGATTTTCTTTTATGATTAGGGGATAAGCATGTCACGATGATCAGAGCGGATTTAGGAACAGATAGCCAGAGCGGGCCAAAATGCTCATGAGGTACCAAAAGGCCCACTCCCTGAGATTGGGGCCCAGCCGGGTTGCGAACGTGGTCGTGGCCGAAGCCGTGTGCCAGGCCACGGACGAGGCAGAGGTCGCGCAGCTAGAGCAGCATTAGAGGAGCACGTGGATGAGTTTGCTCCACCAGAGGGTAGTCAGGGCTGGAGGCAATCCGCCGACGTCTAGACGCCGCAATCAGGGAGCACGCCATGAGGCGTCTGAGAACACCATTCAAGCCTTTCTGAAATTTCACCCGCCTTAGTACGATGGGAAGGCGAACTTTTTCAAGGCTGAAGAATGGATAGAGACCATGGACCGCATCTTCAAGCTGATGAGGTGCGCTAATGGATGCAAGGTCTTGTATGCCACTTACATGCTTACTGGTACTGCAATGGGCTGGTGGAAGATTACAAGGGCCACCAAGTTCAGAGGGCTGGAGGAAGAGGATATTGCTTGGGAAGAATTCAAGAAGGCCTTTATAACTCGCTACACACCCGAGCATGATCGCATCAACAAGCAAGAGGAGTTCCTATAGTTGCAACAGGGAACTATGTCTATGGCAGATTATCACACGCAGTTCATCCAACTGGAGCAGTATTGCCCTATGCCATTTGAAGGGCGTATTAGAGCTAATAAGTTTATCAACGGGCTGTACCAAACACTAAAGACTGAAGTTCTGTCTGGGGATTGTGAGGATCTGGAGAAGATTGTGAGGTTGGACACACGTATGGAGAAGGATCAAGCTGAACGCAAGACAAAACTCCAGCCAAAGCAGTAGAGCAGCCTAGGCTTAGAACCGATGATCGCCGACCATTTAGAAGGGACGATCGTCAAGATCGCCGCTTCATGCCATACCAGTAGAGAGAAGCCCCACGACAAGCTCCAGCTCAGCAGCGTCCTACGCCTCTACAAGCACAACCTCTGAGGCTACTACCACCACCACCGCGCCAGCCACAAGTGCCACAGAAGTTCTTATGTCCTCATTGTGGCCGTCGCCATAATGGAGAGTGTCGTAGGCTAAACGGCTCCTACATTCAGTGTAGACAGTTCGAACACTTTATTTGAAACTGTCCACAGGTTGCCAGAGAAGGTCGAGAGAACTGCGCAGCAGGAGTTGTGAATCTCGTTGTGCAAGGCCGTGTGCACAACTTAGAAGCAAAAGCAGCCCAGAATGACAATGATGTCATTAGAGGTACTCTCCCTATCGTCAATTTGTCTGCTACTATTTTATTTGACTCTGGGGCTACACATATGTTTATTTCTGAGTCGTGTGCTCAAACTCTTAGTCTACCTCTTAAGCAGATGCCCCATGCTATGCGTGTGAGTACACCTATGGGTACTCTCTATGCTGCCAAGTACATCCCGAATGTACCTGTCAATGTAGACAAGAAAAACTTTTCTACAGACCTCATAGTCATCTCCATGGTGGATTATGAGGGATGGACTAGCTTTCGTATCACGATGTAGCCATGCACTGTAAACAGAAGAAGATCATCATAGGGATGCAAAGCAAACCCAAGGCAGTAATCAGAGGCACTCCATCAACAAGGAATAAGGTCATCATCTCAACTATTAAGGCACATAAGCTATTAGAGAAAGGATGTTATGAGTACTTAGAGAGTGTGGTCAGTTGAAGCCTTTGGAAATCCCACAATGGAAGTGGGATAAGATCACTATGAATTTTGTGTTCAACTTGCCTAGAACTAAGAAAGGTCATGATGCCATATGGGTAGTCGTGGATCATTTCACGAAGGCGGCACATTTTATTCTTATCCGATGGAAACAATCCGTGAAGAGTCTGCTAGACTTGTATGTGAGAGAAGTAGTCAGACTCCATGGTATCCCAGAGTCCATAGTGTCTGATCGAGACCCAGATTCACTGCCACATTCTGAAAGAGCATGCAGGAAGCCTTTGGTACAAGGCTTAATTTTAGTACCGCATTTCACCTTCAGACGGATGGGTAGTCTGAGAGGACCATCCAGACACTAGAAGATATGTTACGGGCCTGCGCACTAAATTGGCAGGGTAGCTGGGATGAGCATATTCATCTGATTGAATTTACTTATAACAACATCTATCATTCTAGTATTAGTATGGCACCCTTTGAAGCCTTGTATGGACGACCTTGCCGTTCACCTGCCCACTAGAGTGAAGTAGGCGAGGAGAAGATTATGAGTAAGAAAGAAGTGAAGGAAGCAGTGAAATATGCTGAAAAGATAGAACTGATTAAGCAGAGGATGAAGACTAATCAAGAAAGGCAAAAGAGTTATGCTGATAAAGGCAGACGAGAGCAGATTTTTCAAGATGGTGACCAAGTTCTTCTGAATGTATCTCCTATGAAAGGAGTTATGAGATTCAGCAAGCGAGGAAAGCTAAGTCCTCGTTATGTAGGTCCCTTCGAAATACTCGAGCTGGTAGGTGAGGCAGCATGCAGACTGACTCTACCCCCATCTTATGAGAGAGTGCATAATGTATTTCATGTATCCATGCTCAAGAAATACAAGCACGATGATGCAAATGTTCTAAGGATAGAGAAGCTAGATATAGCTGCAGACTTGACCTTCGCTGAGTATCCAACGCATATAATAGAGCGTAAAGTGCAACGTCAGAAGAACAAGGATGTACCCATGGTCAGAGTAGCTTGACGTCACTATTAGGGCGATGATGCGACATAGGAGCTCGAGTCGGAAATGCGCCAAGAATTCCCTCATCTTTTCGGTAAGCTCTCTACCTAGTGCAAAATTCGAGGGCGATTTTTTTTTTACGGGGTAAGAATGTAATAATAGGCCCAAACAGATAAAATAAGATAAAAACATGACACGGCCGCAAGATGAAAGAAAAACTCAAAGCCCAATTTGAGTTGGACTAGAGAGATAAAATTTTATCTCATTAATCAGAGTAAGATTAGATTAGAGGAGGGGAATTATTAAACCAAATTAAGGAAACTTAAATTTCTCCTAAAAAACTCACGACCCTCTCTCTATTTCTCTCTCCCTCTCGTTCTCCTTCGTGCGTGCGCAGAAGCAGGGGCAATCCGATCATCGGTCTTGGTGCAAGAGTAGGCAGGGTCTCCCCTCTTTCCCAATCTGATCCTTTCGCTTTCCCTTACATTCCCCTCTGCACCGATTGGATTGCAGGCAGCGAAAGAGAAGAAGAACAGGGGCCGAAAATGTAGGAAACAGGGGGCGCTAAGGATCGATTTCCGACGAACAAAGAGACAGATTAATTGCGAACAGTGGTGGGTGAATCGAAATCACCTTGCATGACCTCTGAATTGTCCTAACACGTGCCCTAATTGATTTTGAAATGAAAGGGATCAAGAAGGAGTTTTCCTAGGGTTCTTGTTTGATTATTGAATTCTTGTTTGAATTTTGTGATTCCTGATTGTTTGAATTAATCATTTCTGTTCTATTATGTTTGATTGATTGTTAGGAGTTAGAAATTAGATTAGGATGAGTTTATGTTGGAAATTTTCATAAAAAATCAAAGTCTGTAACTTTTCTGGACGGCGACCGGTCCGCAGGCATTGTGGCAACGGGTCGACCAATCTCTTTCACCGGTCGATCGATCCCTGCCCACCGGTCGATCGTTCAACCGAACGGACCGACCGCTCTGAATTACCCACCGGTCGACCGATCTTGACAGACCGGTCGACCGATTAGCAAACCACCGATCGATCGTTCTCCTGAACCGGTCGATCGATTTTTAGAAATCTTTTTATTAGATTATTAATTATTTGTCTTTTTAATCCCAATATTACTCATATATAATTTATCCTATTTTTCTAAATCTCTCACTTATTTTTAAGATTTATTTTCTTATTGATCTTATCGTATCTGTTGAACAAAGAACAAAGAGCCATAAGTTATTAAAAGTGATTAATAAGTTCAGATAAAAGATTAATAATGGATTGCCAGTCCAAGCCAAGTAATGCAAGATAAGGGTAGATCCCTTGGTCATGGTTTGATCACCCACTGACCCGCACAAGGTCCTATCATTTGCTCGGCATATCCCAAGAACTAAAGGCGCATAAAGTCATCCTGATTCTAATAATAATCCAAGATCAAGAATTATGTTTAAGTCAAGTCAGGTATGCCATGATTTCAAGTTTACTATGCATCATATGATTCTCATGATATTCTCTGATTATTGTTCTTATTATGATCTATACATATTATCCTTTCACGTTCAAATTAAGCATGATTATTTATCGCTGATTATTATATTCATGTCATGCATTGTATTCATGTGGTTCCCCACTAGACTGTGAAGCTTACGGGAGGACCTCCTTCTCTGTGTCTGATTTTCACAGGTTAGTGATATAGTAGAGTAGGCGTGTGATGATGAAGCTTTGACGATAGGACATCACATGAACCATATGACTTTTTAGAGTATTTATTAGTTTTCCTTTACCTTCCGCATTTTAGATTGATGATGTAAAACTTATTTTATTTCTTAGTAATGATATAGCCACTTTTAAACTTCTGCGAATTAAAATTATCTTTTATCTTTATTTCTTTATTTTCTTTTTTTCGCTGACGTGTCTCGATTCTTGACTGAGATACGATCAGTATTATGATCAAAATTATAGCATGTCGTAGCGCCTTCAGATTGATCTTCGCCACGTGACGGGAGTCGATTTGAGATAGTTACAGTGGTCGTACGTCGTGTGGTTCGGATTAATCCTGATGATTTATTTTTTAACGGATTCCTTATGGTTTTATACCTGCTCCCGTCCTTCGATATCTTAAGTTCACTGGGATGCATAAAGACTGAATTTTAGAACAGTACGAACTTTTGTGGACTCGTAAATATTTACTTGTGCATGTGACGCTTTGTGCGAACCCGTTTTATCAATTCGAAAAGACATAGCTCTGTTGATAAGAATGTCTGATGGTTAAATTTGAGTTAAAATATTTAAGTACGTCAAATTGAATTAGTAAAAAAAATAGTTTTCTTTTCTTCCAAAAAGTAGCTGTCTTTGTAAGTGTCAGAGATAATATAAAAAAACAATTTGAAGAAGCCTGGAAAAATGCAGAAATATATAGAATCTGAGCTGATTATCGTGATGAATGAATGTAATAGATATGGAATTAATGAGTCAGGCTTAGATTCATGCCGGAATGAGTTACTACCGTTTAAAAAGGGGAAAAAAAGAATATAAGTTAAACAACCTTACTACATCCACAAGATTAGGCAAGTTGGCGATGGCTTAAAAAAGCTCATAACATCGTGCCTTAATGGTTTAGAAAGCCATATATTAATTAAAAAATCAATAATAAATAATATATATTAAAGTATTTTATCTATAATTTTTTACAAACAACATAGGTTTAATATTTTTTTAGACAATTAGGGGGAATATAGTTTGAGCCATAACAATGTTTCGAACTAAAAAAGCCTTCCGACATTTTTCACGTTGGTTCAACAAATTTTAAAAAATAATCATCCAAAAAACATTTTGGAAAACAATTAATAAACTAAACTTAATATCAATATATTTAATACTTTAAGTAAAATAGTTTAACTCCAAACTTAGAAAAAAATCAAATAAGCATTTCAAAATATAATATAATAATATGAAACTATTATAAATAATATAAAAATAATGACTCATGAATTAATAATATAAATAAAGTATTTATAAAGACGAGATGAACTCACACGTCTTCGTGTTTCTAATGATTGTTTTTGGGTTGGTCGGATTGTTTTTTACGTCCCAGTTTGATTTATATGTTAAATAGACGAAGTTAACACGGATATCAAAAAGGTTATTTTCATAAATTTTTCCTAAAATATCTTGATTTTACTCATCTAATTTTAAATTAAAAACTTATCCTTTTATTTCTAAAGTACCGTGACTTTTTCACTTTAGTCTTTCCATCTACTTTTATTACGTTTTTCGTGACTTTTACTTTTTTTATTTATAAAAAAATAAATTATCACTCCCTCCAAAAAATAAAATAACAAATAAAAAATAAAAACACAATTATTAGAAGGATTAAAGTATAAACAAAGAATTTATCATTTATAAAAAAGACTAAATTATTCTTCCCGATTTTTTATTTTTTATATTAATTATTTAATGTGTTACGAAAGGAAGATGACAATTTAGTCTTTTCATAAATAAAAAAATCAAAAGTAATGAAAAATATAACAAAATTAGACGAAAAGATTAAAGTGAAAAATTGTAATAGTTTAATAATAAAAAAATAAGTCCATAATTTAAAATTAGATGTGAAAAATTATGATAATTTAAAAAAAAATTATGAAAATAATTCAAAAACAAAGTTTACTCAGTTATAATATCCCAATAAACATAGCCCACGAGCCACAGGCTAACCTTTTTTTTGTAACAATTAAACTCCCACGTGCGTGGGCGTTTTTAAATGTTTTTAATTAAGGTTTAATTAAACTCCCTTTCATCTTTCGGTTTTCGTTATCACATGGAACAAAGGAAAAAAAATGAATTATTTTTAACAAAAAAGTATAATTTTTTGAGAGATTGACAAGTAATAAATAATATTAAATTATATTTTATAATAAATATTATATTTTGTGAGAGAAATGTGAAAGAGAGAAAATAAGGTAAAAATAATCTTTTTAAAAAAATAAAATAATTGTCACGTCAAAAAAATTGAAAAAAAGGTTAAACGACCCTAGAGTGCTTAGGATGAGAACGCTTGATAGTTTCAAGTTTGATTTCGTCAAATATTGGAAGAATTGACCGAAACCGTAGCATTAGCACCTTAGTTAACTATATCTTAACTTAAAGGTTCGAATTGTTTTTATTAATATTTGTATTATTGAAGTTGTTATAATGCGTATCTCTAAATCCAATATTATTATTTCGAGATTTTTCTTACTTATTATATTCTTTTTTTACATTAATAAAGAAAGACAATAACCAAGGCAGCATTCTTTTTTTTCCATTATTTTTTTCACAACTTTTTTAAATATTTTATTTTTTCATTATTTGTTCACTTTGATTTTCTCACTAATAGTAGGACAATCCAAAATTAATAATGAACAAGCAAATTATATTTTATTATTAAGTATATTATTTTATAATTTACTACTATGTTATGATATTACACAATAAGTGATAATTATATTTGAATGCTTAATATTATTAATAGATTAACTGTAACTATGGGATGACCTGTTAACTAAGTGATTCTTGAATTCTGGCCGGCATGAGAGACAATCATGAATAACTGATGAATGCGTATTTTACTCTCGTGCAAGTATGATTATATAAGCAATCCATGGATATATGTTTCAAGTTGTACTTTACGACATATATTGTAGCTTTAGTTATTGGCTGCCAACTTTTGTTACTATCAGAGTTCACCAATTTTCTTTTTCTTTCGCTCCGTGCATCAACATATGCATTATATTGAGTTATATTGAGTGTGCAAGTTATTTATTTTGGGTATACGAGGATGTATTTACACTACAAGAAAATTATCATTTTTCGACGTGCAATTTCGACGGTTTGAAATCCGTCGCAATTTGCGACGGTTTCATTTTCGACGGATTTTCCGACGATTATGACCGTCGAAAAGGAAAATAATAAATTTTATAATTTATTATATTATTATTTTATTTTTCGATGGTTAGGAACGTCGATATTTTCGACGGATACCCATCCGTCTTAATTTGCGATAGATTTTTCGACGATTACGACCGTCGGAAAGGAAAATAATAAATTTTATACTTTATTATATTATTATTTTATTTTTCGACGGTTAGGAACGTCGATATTTTTGACGGATACCCATCCGTCGCAATTTGCGACCGACTTTCCGTCGGAAAGGAAAATAATAAATTTTATAATTTATTATATTATTATTTTATTTTTTTGACGGTCAGGAACGTCGATATTTCTGACGGATATCCATCCGTCACAATTTACGACGGATTTTCCGACGGTTACGACCGATGGAAATGAAAATAATAAATTATATAATTTGTTATATTATTATTTAATTTTTTGATGATTAAGAAATATTTTCGACGGATATCCATCCGTCGCAAAATCCACCGTAATTTCTGACGGTCGTAACCATCAGTAAATATATAATAATATCATATATAACTAAATATTATATATAACTAAATATTATATATAACTAAATATATTTTCGACGGTCACAACCGTCGGTAACTTTAAAAATAATTAATATTTATATTTTCGATGGTCGGAGTCGTCGGTAATTAAAATTTCGTTATCCCGCTTTTTTTTCTTTTTCTGCTTTCTCTTTTCCCTTATATATAATTCCTCCTCCTCTCCTATCTCTCTCTCCCTCCTCTCCTCTCTCTCTCTCCCTCTCCCTCTCTCGACCCGCGAGCACCGATCGTCATCAACCCTCTCCCGCACCGGACGCCGGCGACCCGCTCCCGCACCGGCGATCCTCTCCCGCACCAGACGCTGGCGATCCTCTCCCGCACCGGCGACTCTCTCCCGCACCGGCGACCCTCTCCCGCGACGGCGTCTCTCTCTCTTTCTCTCTCTGGCCGGAGGCCGGATCCGGCCGTGGGCGTTCGGATTTGGCCTCCAGCGGCCGGACCGGCCGCCGGGCGTTCGGATCCGTCCACCTGGCGGCGGATCCGTCCTCTCGCGGCCGATCCGGATCCAAGATTGGCCGATCCGGATCCGACATCGGCCGCTAGCCGCTGGCGGGCAATGTTTTTTAAATTATAAAAATTCTTTGCGACGGTTTTGACTGTCGAAACTTCGGCGGTTGTCCGACAGTCGCCAAAATTTTTTGCGGTAGCAACCGTCGATATTTGCGGCGGTCAACGAAACCGTCGGAAACTTCGGTGGTCACGACCGTCGAAATTTCCGGCGGTTCCTTCCAAACCGTCGGAAATTGATTTGCGACGATCGTTTTTCGGACGTCCCGGTTTCCGTCGAAAAAATCGTCCGTTTCCGACGGTTTTTGGTGAAATTACCGACAGTTTCGACCGTCGGTAATCCCCAATTCTTTTGTAGTGTTATATTTTTTTTTGCTGGTACACTCTTGAGAGCATATGCTTTCAAATGAGAAAAAGTCAATTGTATTTTTATTTTAGATTGTTTGCCCTGCGCATTTATGCCCACGCACATCTTGCCCAAATAATCCTAAGAGAAAATTAATCAACAATCATTCAACTATGCTATGACACAAGATAATGTGTGACCTCTTTCGTGGGAGAATAAAAATACGTGTGTTAAATGAAAGTCTCGATTTTTTAACATTCTGATTTTATCAAAGGAAAATAAATGAAGATAGACTCAAATTTATACGTATAGATGTTTATGATCAACGGTATTTTATAAATGACTATTCTAGATATGATTATCTATATCTTAATTAGGAAAAAAGTCATTATATGTGTTAAAAAATATTTAAAGCTAAAGTTGAGAATTAATTTGGCAAAAGAATTATCATATCGGGATGATGAATACTATGATCAATATGACGATTCAGGAGAGAAAACAAGGATGTATCATGAATGATGGATAATTGTAAGTGCGTGCATTTAAATGTTTTGAACTTATTAATGACGTAGACTTGATCCAATTAGATTTTATAATTTTGGTTTTAAGAAACAAAGGTGCTCGGATCAAGATCTCCGGTGCCTCATACTAACAGAGAATCATAGAAAATTGATCACAGGAGGACTTCAATTTATCGGAGTCCAGGCCTTAATTACTAGCATATGTGTGTACATGTATTTATATATGCTATAGCTTGTGGGTTCATCAATGCTCTGTGTGCATTGTTGGATAGCTTGTGGGTTCATCAATGCTCTTTGTGTGCATTGTTGGAGATCCTGCAGAGCAACCAAAGGCAGCCATCGATAGTGTTCGCCGCTTCTTTAGTGTTCATCGTGTAGAAGTGTTGTAATACCAGATTAACATCGGTTTAATCCATTCATGTATCAGGCCCATTTTAGTATAAATAGAGTAGTCTAGCTTCTGTAATGTGTGGCCAATGAGTTATAATCACATTTCATTTTGAGTAGAAACGTAGTTTACTTTCTTTCCACTGAAACTTCTTCCGCATCGCCCTTCTTTCTTCCGCCTTCTTCTCCAGCGACCTCCTCCACAAGGCAGATCGATGGAGCTCACAAATCTTGACATGCATATCCGCTCGCCATTAGAATTAAGGATCGAGAATCTTTGTCGTGAGATTTGATGTGATATATCTTAGAACAATCATAAAGACCATAAATTATTATGACAAGATTGTAAGATAAATCTAGACATTGATGAACCCACAAGCTAACTAAAGCTTTTTTTACTCTAGAAATTACTCCAATTCATGTTCTCAAAAGAAGAAAAACAATGTGTACGTAACATCAAGAGACTGACTTAATTTTGCAAAGAGGAAGAGAACTGATTCATGGAAAAAAAAAAAAAACAAATACAAAACTTACTTATTGAACTTGGAGCTGCATGCCCGGAAGAAGCTAATTCGCCGGCCGGCAGCCACTGAACTCCTCCATCATGAACACCTTCGTTAAACTTCAATTGGTGTCAATAGGAGAGGTCCCAAAGTAATACATCTGTGTATATAAAAGATTCGACATTGTCATATATATGTGTTATCGTCCACACAGTGAGCTGAGAGTTTTGTCCACCTTCTGATTTGTTTTTTTTTTTGTTTTTTAAGTTTCTTATTGCAATGTGCGGTCTGATCGAATTTAATTTTACAACTTCAAGACAATTTGAGACAGAAAAATAAATACTTCACACGTTCATTAGTTAAAACTCTCGTTTAATCCTAAATATAGAATCTAGTGTAGTAACCCAAAGTGTGTAAGTAAATTTAAAAATATTACTTATATGTCGTTATGATTTTTTATTGCAAACCTACTACAGACAACTTAGTTAATAATTAATGAGACCGCCGATGCCAATCTTTTGATGTCTAACTTAGTTAATAATTCTTTCTACCATATCTAACAACAAATTAGTTAGGTCCAGAATCAGGCTCTTGAGATTGAGCTGTACCTGTCTGTGCTCGAACTCTGGACCGCTCCTCCTTGCAACTAACTTTGAAGGGAAACTGAGGTTGCGCAGAACCTCAATTTTTCAGTGACCACCACCTTGGTCAACATGTCAGCTAGATTATTTGTACCTCGAATCTTTTCAAGTAACAATGTCTTCTCTTTTCGAAGAACTCTGATAAAATGGTACTTCAGTCTGATGTGCTTCGTCCTGGCATGATACACTGGATTCTTTGTCAAATGAATTGCACTATGACTATCACTGTATATACTCGAACTCGGTTGCATCTTGCCCAGCTCTTCAAGGAACTCCTTCAGCCAAATCATCTCCTTACATGCCTTTGTCATAACAATGTATTCCAATTCGGTAGTAGAGAGAGCAACAACCTTCTACAATTGAGACATCCAACTTATCGTCGTGCCACCTAAAGTGTACACATATTCAGTGGTGCTTCTAGCAGTATCAATATCACCACTTAAATCTTGCATCAACATAACCCTTCAGATCCAAATTACTTTTATCGAAACACAAGCACATACCTTTGATTCCTTTCAAATACAAAGGATCCACTTCACTGCTTGCCAGTGCTGCTTTCCTGAATCTGACATGTATCTGCTCACAACTCTCACTGCATGAGCAATATATGGTCTGGTGCTAACCATAGCATACATAAGTCTGTCTATTGCTGATGTATATGGAACCTTCTGCATGTGTGCACGTTCCATATCTGTCTTGGACGATTGCTCCTTCGAAAACTTGAAGTGACTCATCAAAGGTGTCTGTACTGACTTGGCATCTTGCATGGAAAATCTCTCTAGCACATTTTCAACATAGGCTTCCTGTGTCAACTTCAGGGTACTTGCTTTCCTATCCCGAACAATCTCTATCCCAAGAATCTTCTTCGCGGCTCCTAGATCCTTCATCTCAAATACACTTGATAATTGTTCATTGAGCCTTTTGATTTTCATCATATCTGAACCTGTGATGAGCATATCATCCACATACAACAGCAATATGATGTAGCAATTACCAAAATATTTGATATAACAATAGTGGTCAGAAAAACACTTAGCATATCCTATGCTAGTCATGAAGTTATCGAACTTCATATACTACTACCGAGGTGCCTACTTCAAACCATACAAGCTTTTAGTCAACTTTCACACCAGGTTCTCTTTACCAAGAACCTAAAAGCCTTCTGATTGCTTCATATAAATATCTTCCTCCAAATTACCATGGAGAAATGTTGTCTTTACATCTAACTGCTCAAGATATAAGTCCTTAGATACAACTATACTCAACACTAATCTAATAGTAGTTAGTTTCACAATTGGTGCAAATATCTCAATATAGTCAATACCTTCCTTCTACTCGAAGCCTTTTACAATCAGCCTTGCTTTATACCTTTTGCCATCATCTGCCTCCTCTTTAATCTTGTACAACCACTTGTTGTGCAATGTCTTCTTCCCTTTAGGCAATTCCACCAGCACCCAAGTATTATTCTTGTATAACGAGTTTATCTCATCCTGCATTGTTAACTTCCACTTGAAGGAATCATCAACTTCCAAGCTTCCCTGAAATAATTCGGCTCACCAGCATCAGTTAGCAATATAAAATTCAAAGAAGGAGAATACCTCACAGGTGGTCTTATCTCCCAAGTAGGTCTCCTGATAGGGGGTGGAGTACTCGGCCCAGCCTGTATCACCTCAGGCTTTTGCTGAACAATCTTCTCGGATCTAGCCACATTTTCATCTGAAATGCCCTCAAGTTCCACTTGAGCCTTGCCTTCTACTCCTGCATTACTAGATTCTGCAACCTTGTCTTTATACATAATCTTTTCATGGAATACCACGTTTCTTTTCCGAATAATTTTTCTATTTTCATTATCCCAAAAATGATATCCAAACTCATCAGTACCATAACCAATAAAGAAACACCTCCGAAACTTAGCATCTAACTTGTCTCTACATGCATAATCAATATGCACATATGATAGGCAACCGAACATCCTCAGATAAGAAAGATCTCCTTACCACTCCAGACTTCTTGTAGTAATTTGTTCTCCAATGGTTCAGATGGCCCGCGGTTGATCAAGTATGCCGCTGTGTTCACTGCATCTGCCCAAAATTACTTTGGTAGACCCGCATGGATCCTCATGCTCCTAGCACGCTTATTCAACGTCATATTTATCCGTTCAGCAACCCCGTTCTGCTGTGGTGTTCTTAGAACTGCCATCTCCATCCTGATGCCATGTTTCCCGCAGAACTCCTTGAACTCATGATTCAAATACTCACGGCCATTGTCAGACCGCAACCACCTGATCTTGACGCCAGTTTCATTTTTTACCTGTGCCTTCCATTTCTTGAAAGTAGAGAACACATCAAATTTATTTTTTAGAAAATAAATCCATACCTTTCTGGAATAATCATCGATGAATGTCGCATAATATAGTGACCCGTCGAGGAATGGAACTGGAGATGGCCCCCACATATCTGTGCGCACAAGCTCCAACTTGCTACTCTTCGGCATCCTTGGTACTTTGTTGAAAGTGACTTTCTTCTGCTTTCTCAGCACACAGCCTTCACAAAGTCCACCATCGACTGACTTTAGATCTGATAGTCGACCCATCTTGTGCAGAACATTCATCCCATTTTCACTCATATGTCCAAGTCTGCAATGCCGGACTTCAAACATATCATCTGAATCAGCTGCTGCAATAATCTTCGTGTTCGATGACTTGTATAAAGTACCCAGCTTGCGGCCCCGTGCGATCACCATGACTCCTTTGGTGACCTTCCAAGTGTTAACTACAAATACCATAGTGTAACCATCTAAGTCAAGCTATCCTACCGAGATCAGATTTCTCTTCAACCCCGGTATATGTCAAACATCCTTCAGCTTCCCATTATTAGTGACAATCTTCATATTTCCTTTCCCTACAACATTCAAGGCTTTATCATCTGCCAGATAAACCTTGCCGAAATTACCGACAGTGTAATCTTCCATACACTTCCTTTGTGATGTGGAATGGTATGAAGCTCTAGAATCAAGAATCCAGGATTCTGTTGGACTGTCAACACTCAGAACCAATGCATACTTCTTCTGTAGCAGCATTTGCCGACTCCTCATTGGTTTTCTTCTTGGGTGTTCTGTAATTCTTCTTCAGGTGACATTTCTTCCCGTAATTCCAGCATGCGAATTCACCAGATCTCGACTGACTTCGTCGTCTTGCATTTGATCTTTCTTGGTTTTGTCCTCACTGTTGCATTCTTCCCCTTCCCTCTGCACTCAACATCGAGCTTGAACATTCTCCTGATTCTCTCCTGCGAATATCTTCATTCGGAATCAGATCTCAAATATCATCGAGCTTCAACTTCATTGAACCGAAAGAACTGCTAACCGCCGTCACGGTTGCACCCCAACTTTCTGGCAAAGAAGACAACAAGATCAAAGCCATCACTTCATCGTCAAAAGTAATACTCACCGAATTTAACTGTGTGATGATAATGTTAAATTCATTGATGTGATTGCGACAAGCTCCCTCAGACATCTTCAGGTTGAATAACCTTCTCATCAAATACATCTTATTTGATGCAGATGGTTTCTCGTACATGTTTGATAACGCCTTCATCAAACCCGTCGTGGTCTTCTCGTTCACGATGTTAAAGGCTTCGTTTCATGCCAACATCAGCCTGATAACACCGAGCGCCTGTCGGTCGAGGAGTGCCTAGTCCGCGTCGCTCATCGCCTTCGGCTTTTCCCAGAGAGAGGCCCGTGCAATTTCTTCTGATATAGATAATCCTCGATCTGCATACCATCGAACTTCTCGATCTTCACCTTCCCATCGATATCAACTTACTGTTAATACCGATGTCTGGAAGAAATCGATAAATAGATGATGGAAGAATAACAAGAAATCACACACAGAGAAAGACACGCAGATTTTACATGATTCGAAAATTATCTCCTACGTTCATGACCATCACAGAGTTTCACTCTATCATATCACCCATTATAAACATTACCCAGATCCCCACAATATATGGTGCATAACGGCTACCAGATATGTGCACGTGAAAGAAGAAAAAAAAGATAGTGCTTGAATATTTGGACTCGAGGAGTTTTATTCGTCATAGCATGTGAAAGATGCTACGTATTACTAAAGATAAACGTGTTCAGGGTACTGTGGTTATAATTAAAAACGAGTTTGATCAGGAGAGAGAGGGGATGATTTAACTAAGAAGAGAAGAGAGATCAAAGCTTGCACACATAGAAGACCTCCGAGCTTATCACTTGGATTTTAACTCAACACTATTTTATATCCAAAAGGTGAAGTGGCAACTTCTCACACAAAAAAGCAAACCGTTTATTACTAATTTTTTACTACTTCAAACATTAATCTCTCTTTTATAATACAAAGAAATAAGATGTAGAGAAAATATAACATCATGAATGCACACAATTGTTTGTTCTTGTTAAAAATATTTTTTCCTTAGAAGTCGTTGCTCCTTTGATGTGTCTTGGACCTCCTTGTAGACTCCAACCCTCTAAATGGCCATTGTACTACAAAAGTAGTCGTAGACAATTTTTTAGGTAAAATTTTGAATGCTGGTAATCAACTAGCTGTTGAGAGTCATTGTCTATGTCAGAGCAAGTTCGGACATCTAACAACTGGGGCTCAAGTGCACTTATGGTTCTAAGTAATAAAGCGTATAAATAAAATTATTGATTATATGAGGAATTAAATTAACTATTTATCATAAACTAATAAAATCATCTCAATGGGATGTAAAAGAGAAATTACTTTATGCAAATTGATGATGAACTCCTAAAATGTAACACCCCAAAATTTCCATCCTAGAAGCTAGAGGGCAATTAGGTCATTTCGATAGTGTTAGTCCATTCGCTATAACATCATCATAATCAAATGATAGATATACTATTGTAAAAAATCATTAAACATGAGAATAAAATAAAATCATTTATAATTCAGCGGAAAACTTAAATAAAAATAGTTTCATCATCATGTCATAGAATTAAACTCATTATTTCATAAGACTCTTCTAGACAGAAACTCTAGATACTCATGACTCATTATTCCTATACCATGTGCAACTTAGACATCATAAATTGATCAGTCATTCATCCAAGCTTATCAGTTACTTGCACGAATTCAGGTGCAGGTTTTTCCAGTTAGAGTATGTAAAGATCATGCAGTGTAGGTGTTGCATCATATGCATGACATATGTATATGACAATTTGATAATAACAATGAACATATATGCATGTCATACCATAGTCATAAAAATGTACATGTCATTGGTTCATAACATAAGGTCATCAGTAAAATACTTGACCTACACTACAGGAAAATGGGTCTTTAACGAAGGCATAAATGGTCGTTAATGATTGAATTTTGGTCATTAATTATTATTAATGGCCGACATATTTCGGTCGTCACTCGTCGTTATAGGCTCCATCGTTAAAGATAAATAACGACGGAGCAAATGATCTAGTCGTTAATAGGTATTAACGGCCACATGATTTCTTGTCGCTATAATACTTTCAGCGACAAGTCTTCTTGCCGTTAAAAATCTGTTGACGACCAAGGTTGGACTCATCTTTAATAATATTAATGACCAAATATATGGTCCTTAATACTTATAATGACTCAAGAACCTGGTCATGGTGGATCAAGATTTTTGTACTAAATATTTTTTTGGACAATATAAATAATGGTTACCAACTATATTTTAGGAACAAGATGCATATTGATGATCAGTTGAACTCCATCGCTTACAACAATGATCAAAATAACTAAGTTCTGAATGTTCATTTAACTTTCATTCACTTGTAACATATATTATAAGGTCACTGACAATCATTCATAATATTCAAGTTTGACAACATTTGCTCCTAACATTCTATTTTCTTGCGTCAATATCATGGTAGACATCCAAAATCTACCAAAAAAAAGTTGTAGCTTCAATAAAACAAGATGTGTTTTGACTTTCAGCCTCTATCTTCAAATGTGTTGCATACTCTGAAACCTGCAAAATTGTAATATAAACGGTTATAACACTTACTTAAAATTTATAATAAAAATGTGATAAAACACGACATATGACTCGTCTCATGTCTAAATATATATCATTGTATTTCATCCCAAAGGCAAATGATATCCTGTCATATTATAATTATCATATGGGGGATTGTACATAAATGTGAAGAAAGAACTCTAAGTTACAAAAAAAGGCTAGAAAGATGCTTATGTAGGCTTAATTGTAACAACATGGTTGCAGCAATTTACAATAATGAGATACTAATTGGAGTGAAAATGGCCATCCTTTGAACAAAGCTATAGAATTTTATTAACTATCTATGCTTATATCATATGCAAAACATACGCAAATGAAGTAATCGATATCAAAGTTGCTAAGATAAGACAACTCACTTGGCCAAAAAGTGCTTTCCCATTATGCTTTAGTTAATTGGTTGTACAAAAGGAGATGATGGATATGTCCTTTTGGCATTTGCAGCTAACTCTTCATTGATCAGTTAATATGGCATCTACATCTAACCGTTCTTCTGCAACTAACATTTATGAAAATGAGTGAATGGAAAGCTTAGCACTAGATAAAAAGTGGATAACTCATATAAATGACAAAGAGAAAACATTTATCTTAAGAGGATGTTTTTTGTATTAAAATTTCATGACATTCTAATTAACGATTTTATGGAAGGGAAAGCAAAATTTTTCATGCTTTAAGAAAGAAATAGAATGGGGAAAACAAAGAAAAAAATAGGATAAACAATGGCAAATTCCTATTTTTCATGAGATAGGATAAACAAAGAAAAAATAGGATAAACAAAAAAAAGTAAAAGAAATCAAATAGGAAGCTTATTAGATGGCAAATTCCCACAATTAATTATTTCAAACTTTTCATGAGATTAAGCAACTTAGATTAGAAAAATATAGAAGATAAACTCCTTGGAGTAACAAAGAGAATTAAATTCGCTGGTCAAAAATAATACAAAAAATTGGATGTTCTTATGTTTAAAACGTGTGCAGCTCCAGAAGATGTGCATCATATTTTCATATTGCAACATAACACATCTATCTAACCAAATTTTACTCCATAACCAAAAGAGAGGCATCAGTTGGACAAATAAGCCAAGGATTCAAGCAAAAGCTCCAAAATATGGTCTTCGTGAATCTTTTTTTTCTCCTCCTAGAGTTGCTGCTACAGTAGCAGCTGGTGTTGCCTTTCAATTGAAGGCCATGGCTGGCAGCCCCCTCATATAAACTAGAATCTCTTGTGGCATCCAACATCACCAACTTCTCATCCTCGTCTCATAGAAGAATCATAATTCCTTTTTCTCCCTTATAAATGATCTCATTATTTACACTGCAGCAACAGTAACTTGTGGCATACCATCACCAATTTTTCCCATCCTCATCTTAGAAAAGAATCATAATTCCTTAATTTTTTTCCCTTCTAAATCATCTCATGCATTGTTTTCGCCATATCATATTGCTGTAAATATTCAGCAAAATAAAATAGGAAAACTTCAAAAGCAGAGCATTCAACAGAAAATAATATAGGAAATTTTAAATAGGAAAAAGCACCCACTACACGAAGAGTGGCAAAGATCCACCATTTACGTTGGAGCTAGATGTCGCCAGATGAAGGAATCCACTCTTAGTGCCAGCTTTGGATGTTTCCTCCTCCCTCTTTCCCTCCCTCCCTCCCTCACCATCCCACTCATATGTACACAGATGATGCTAAACATCCCCAACAACAACAAACGATCTTCAACATCAGCGGAAACCCTTATTCCTTTCGTCACCACCTCACCCTTCGCGTAACATCCTGTCCAGATTTATCTCAATATCTTCAAGACCTAATTTTTCCTCCATCATCTGACTACCACCTCTTCAACCATGATCTCCTCATCCCTATTTGCGCTTCTTCTTAACGAGTGTGACTGAGCAGAAATGGTGGTTGGGCGAACATGGGGGCTGCCTTGGTTCGGAGATGATCCCAAAGAGCCTTGCGGTCAATGGATTTGGCGATCTGATGCGAGCCATGGGACAAAGAAAGGAGGAGACATGCGGAACAAAATGGAAGGAGTTTGCAGATTTGGGAAAAAGAAACAAGGACCCAAAGAGCAGATAACGAGGAGGAAGAATTAATAAGTTTTTTTTTCATTTAGGTTTTCAATCATACAGTGAATCTTTATTGATCACCAAGGAGATCAACTTAATCGGACGGTAAGAGAATTTTAATCAAGGAAGATTATATTTAGTTAAATTTTCAACTATTATTAGCTATGATTTTTTATTGATAATGTTAATGATCTTTAATCACCTAAAATCATATTCTATATCATTAACGACCAGGAAAGAAGATGATCGTTGTTGACTATTTTTAATGACAGGAACTACATTTTTTTGCGACCATCCATTTCACTTGCCGTTGTTGACAAGCGTCTTAGAGACCAGATTTATTTATGGTCATTATTGAGCAGAAATAACGACCGGTATTACGGTTGGTCATTTAAAGATGGTCGTTAATGATCACTTTTCTTGTAGTGCTATAAACATCATTATCAGTTCATCAGTCAGTCAGTACAGTAGGCATACCAAGTGACTAGCACTTATTTTTACCTTGCCTCAGTAATATCCTCGGGTTGTTTCATAACCCTTTGGATCCCACTTCCGTGGTCATCAGTCCTTTCAATTCAGTCAGTCATAGTCTTTGATCTTATCAGTAATTGAAGAATCAAGTCATTGCCCTCTAGTAGGCTAACTAAGCCTTGGAGCCGAGACTCCGTCACCCAAAGGTGAATGAGAATATACATACCATTGCAGGTATGATACAATTATTCCTCTAAGAAATGTTATCTTCAAAGTGCATGGCACAATAATTTTCCAAGGGAAATTCTAACATAATGGAGCAGGGCTCAATATTTCTTATCATCAGTTTGAGGGGTGACAAGTAATAGTTTTTTTCAATTGGGTTCATTATTATCATAATCAACAAAATAGTTTACGTCACTCAGTCTTCAGATTTTAACCTAGTTACGACTGTCCATACATTTAGTATATCTAGGTTTATATATAATCATCAATCAGTAATATATAATAGTAAATATCTTAAAAATAACTTAAATATAGCATATATCAATTTTTCGGTCTGTCATGACTGTGATAGGGTGTGTCACGGCCGTGATAGGGTGTGTGACCTATAGAGTCACGATCATGCTACCTTGTCACGGTTGTGACAACAATTGTCACGGGCGTGATAGCGATGGATTTCACCCCTTATTTTCGTCCTATCATGGGCGTTCGGGGACCTGGCACGGCTGTGCCAGCGTTCTGAAAGTCTGATCTTCCATTCGAAATTCTTAATTTTTTAGATTAAAACTCTAATAAAAATAATTTAAAACATCATAAATATTTTAGTTATGATCTCTTAGCATCTATGCATATAACTTTCATTCGTTAACAAGATTTAGGGTTTTTCCTACAAATTCATACAAATAACAGAATCTATTCTCTGCATAGTATTCTGGCAGTAGACACTAAAATATTTATAACTTAACTTATTCTTATTCTTTTCTAATGATTACAATTTTCACAGAAAGATAACACGAACATTTAACTTGTGAATAAATTTTAAACCCTAATTCTGTATTTTCAATTTATGATATTTTTTACAATTTCATCTCGATGTTACCCGAGATAACATTATAGTAGTTCGATGTTTGGATCATAATTATTTTTATACACCTTCAAATCGGATGAAACAAATTTCTCTAGAAACTATATTCGAGAGATTTTCATCCATATATTATTTGTAATTTTTAAATAAGTAAAACCTACACAAATAATTATTACAAGATAGTAACAAATTATGCAACTTAAATCATGCTGCCCTCAATCAAAATTCTTATCAAGAACAAGGTGTTTTTGAAACTCTCAATCCAAACAAAACATCATTGAGAGGAGAGAGAAGTTTGAAACCCCTTTACATACCTTTTTTTCCGAATCCTTCTCCTCTTTCTTCCTCTTCTTCTTTCTCTTCTTCCTCCTCCTTGTTCCTCTTGTTCTCCTTTCTCAAGCCCTAGCCATCAAGAGATTTTTTATGGAGAAAAAAAAGTTAACAAGAAATTTAGGTCTCTTATATAGGAGTACTTAAGGATATTGAGCCTAGATTAACTATTAAGCCTGATTAGAAAATTTGGGAGTATTACATAAAAAATCATGAGATCACCGTGCAAATTTTTTCTTTGGTAGCCCTTTTAAATGCTCTTATGTCCTTGTCTTTGAAATGCTCTTATGCTCCTAGCATACTCAATTTTAATTATAGCGGTCCTCTTTTTATAGGACAAAAATAAAGTCTCAAACTAGTTTGAAATAAAGTAATAAACAAAAATTAATTCTTTGATAATGACATCAAAAGTTTGATGCAAAAGTTTATAACAATAAATGCTAGCTAGTGTCCTGATCATTCAAATAACCAAGTGGATGAACAAAACTATCAATCCCGTGAGAAACTAACTTAACAAAAATATTTAACTTCAAAGACTAATAGGACAGGCAATAAGACTTAGAATAGAATAACAAAAATAAAAAAATCAATTAATCTATCTTATATATATTACCTTATTATATTATTTAAGATTATGAATGATCTTGTTTAATTTTTATAGTAAATTATTTGAACCAATGATACGCAGATCTAATTCTTAGATGTATTAAGAAGACCTAGAATATGATCTCCCTTCATGAGTAAGTCAACTATATTAACCGTTGAGAATAATCCTTATTTACTCTCCCTCAATGTTACTTCTATTAAGATGTCATGCGTAGTAATCCCTATGCCATTGAAGTACTCATAGTTACTTTGTTAAAACTTACCGAACTACACTACAAGCACTTCTATTGGCACTACTTAGATTATAATATAAATTGCTTCAACTTAAAAGTTAGGGTCAGTTCCATAGAGATTATGAACAAACAAAATGTTGTCAATAGTCAATAATTTAGTTCAGTCATAACTATAGAAAAGTAATGCAGTAAGCAATAATGTTTATAAGAATTTAACAAATTACACTACAAGAAAATAGCTAATTTGCGACAGACATTTTCCAAAGGACACTTATCCTTCGCATTTTCGACCGCAGTTGCGATAGATAGGAAAATTCTTCCGAATTACCGAAGACCAAAAAGTCCTTCATTACTATGGACGGCAAATCTCCCTCGATAAATTATCGACGGGTATAGCCTTCGGAATTACCAAATGATTTAAATCCGTCAGTAATTTCGAAGACTAAACCCATCGATAATTATATTTATAATAATATATATAACATAATATAAGTATATATTCACTATTATATTATTAAATTATTATTTTATTTATCGAAGGATAATGCTTTCGAAATTATCGAAGGATTTAGCATCCGTCAATAATTTTGAAGCAATTAATCATCGGTAATTAAAATAATATCATTTATTATCAATATTTATATATATAATATTATTATTAAACATTAATCATCTTATATGTATTGATATTAATTAAATATATTAATATATATGATTATAAAAATTAGTAATATAATATTATATTATAATTATTTAAAATAAATGGAAGAGAGATATGTATTATATTATAGACATTAATAATATATTATTATTTTATTTACCAAAGGATAATACCTTCAAAATTATCAAAAGATTTAACATCCATCGGTAATTTTGACGGAATTACCCATCGGTAATTAAAATAATATCATTTATTATCAATGTTATATATATATATAATATTATTATTATTGAACAATAATGATATTATATGTATTGATATTAATTATCTATATTAATATATATGATTACAAATATTATAATATAAACATTAATATTAAGATACATATGTCTTTTATAATATTTCATTTTGTACACTTTTAAAGTGTCATTTCTGACTTATAAAAAAGTTTATCATTATTTATGATATTCCCTTTTATATATTTTTAATCATAAGTCTTCAACACATTTTATACACATATTGATTAACATTAATATTATATGTACGTTAACATTAAATAAAGATGCATTTATATATAATTATTTATTGTTATAAATAAAAAAGAGTGATTAATACTTTAAGAATATGATTAATATTTTAATATTAGTAATGATTAATTTCAAACCACATAATTTTTTATCAATACATAAAAAAATAAAATAACTTGAATTACTTAGTTTAGATCTAATATGAAATTTATTTATATATATTTATATCTATGAATGAGTAAAGAAATAAATGACAAAAAATAGGTGGTATTGGGGTTTGAATTTGCAACTACATGGAAGTAGTGGATCCTACCTACCAAAAAAATATTTTAATATTATACATATTATATTAGATAATATATATAAATATTGATATAAAAGTATTATTATTTTAATTACTGATGGGTGCTTCATTCGGAATTACTGATGAACCCCCATCCTTCGGTAATTTCAAAGGTTGTACCCGTCGGTAATTAAATAATTATTTTTTATGAATGTTTATAATATAATATATATCAATCTTCCATTCATTTATAATATAATATTATGATTATTAATGTTTTTAGTCATATATGTTAATACATATAATATTATAATGTTATTTATATAAACATTGATAAAAAATAATATTATTTTATTTACTAACGGGTACTTCCTTCGGAATGACCGACAAATGCCAAATCCTTTAGTAATTTCGAAAGATATATCCGTCGCTAACTCTAATATTTACCCGTCCAATTTTCCCCCTCGCCCTTCTTGTTCCCGCGCCCCCTCTCTCTCCCTATATCTCTTTCCTCACTCGTTCTCCCCCTTTCTCTATCTCTCTCTCTCTCCTCTCTCTCTCTCTCTCTCCCTCTCCCATGATGGCGGCGGCGGCGACTCCCGCGATTCCCACCACCTCTCATGACTTTGGCGATCCCAGCCGCCCTCCGCCTCTTCCTCTTCCTCTTTGTCGACTTGGCCGCCCTGCCCCACTCCCTCTCCCTATCCCTCTCTCTCGACTTCAGCAGCCAGTGTGCACAGATCCGGTCGCATGCGGCGGATTCCATGCACAAGCGGTCGGATCTGGTCGTAGGCAGCAGATTCGGCGCACAGGCAGCCAGGTTGGGCTCATGGTGGCTGGATCCGGCCACAGGTGGTGGATCAACCATGCTGGCGGCGGATCCGATGCGCAAACAGCGAAGTTGACACGCAGGCAATGGATCCGGCGCGCAGACGATGGATCCAAGGCGCCAGCAGCGGATCCAACACGCAGGCGGCCGATCCGGCGCACAGGCAGCGGATCCGACGCGAAGGCGATCGGATTTGGCCGTAGGCGGCTAATCTAGCCGCAGGTGGCAGATCTGGCTACAAGCGGCGGATCCGGCGGCAGGCGGCGGATCCGGCCGCACCAGTCATAGGTGGTGGATCCAATGCATAGGTGGCGGATCCAGCGCACAGGTGGTGGCCCGACGTTCGTTCACGGACGGATCTGGCCGTCTGGCAGTCGTTAGTAGCCGTGGCTACCTAGATGCCCTGATCCTAGGCCGGACGTTCACCTCCCCATCCCCCTCTCCCTCTCAACTTCAGCCATCCTCTCCCTCTCCCTCTCCCTCTCTATCTCAATTCTGGTCGCCTGCTCCGTATTGGTTGCCAGCGCCAATCCGACAGCAGGCGGCCTATGTTTTTTAGTATTTAAAAAAAATTAACGGATGTATTCTTTGCCAAGTGTATGTTCCGAATCGACTGGTGCCTGCAATGGGTTCACCCCGTCGAAGGCTTTGATGAGTCGCACACGTTGAAGCCTCCGACGGGTGTCGCCCGTCAAAGGAGTCGAGGTGGAAGCCCTCCCGTCAGAACCTTCGACAAGTTCTCCCGTCAAAACCTACGAAGGGCCCAACACTCCCTCCTTCGATTCCGGCAACACGATTAGGAGCTAAATCTGTCGGAAGTTTCGAAGGATGACCTTTCCTTCGAAACTTTCGACGGATTCTACCCGTCGAAAATTCTAAAGGCAAGTTATTAGTCGCAAACATCCGCCAAAACTTCTAAAGGGATATTTGAGGACCATCGATAATTCTTTCCAATGGCATAATTTCCAACAAACTATTATTCATCAAAAAAATCTGTCGCAAAGATATTTTTGCTACGAATTTCGAAGGTTCTGCGACGGATATATTCGTCGCAAAATTGCAAAATCCTTGTAGTGTTATAATCAATATTATAGAGGATCACAAGCTTATCTTAATAGTTAAATTATTATAAAATATAGACAAAATTTATTCTCAAAATCATCTCTCAACATAATATAGAACATAAAGTATATACTCTATAAAAATGATGTTGAACTCATTCATGATCCTTCATTATAAGAAATTTGTCAAATAGCCATGCACATTAGCTACTCAAAAATGGTGACACTAACTAGCTCATCACCTCCAATTATCTCCATGATTTGGAGATACTAAAAATAGATAGAAAATTAGAGAAAATAGCATGTTCTATTCCAAGATATCAAATTCCCATTTTATAAAAATTGTTGTAGAGAAATATATAAAATTGGAAAACCAACAATAAATTGCAGTCATGCATCAAAATATAGAAAAATATATCTAAAATGCATGTTAAACATAGTAAAAAAGTGTTTTAACTTCGATTTGAGCGTGATTTTCTTCAGTGGCTTCGTAATTTGATTTTCTTGCTTTTGTAGATAATAAAATACAACATTTTAGTAGATTTAAAATTTTGTAGAATTAACATAAATAATCTTATAAAATGATGCATGCAATAAGAAAATGAATCGAAATAAGATTAAATGCATAGTTAAATATATGTTGTGTTTTGCATGCCTTAGCATTTTGTTCATCGTTCAATCGCAATGACTCAGCCCAAGTTTCATTCTAGAGTATGAATAGATATTTTTAGATTTTGACCCGACCCGCATCGGCCTACAACCTAGCTTAGGTTTCGAAGCAAAGTAAGAAAAGGAATGTTTGGGCATTTCATCCGATTTTTGGTCTCGATGACCCAGCCCAATTTTCAAGAAATTTGACCCAGGTTTCTATGTTAAAAAAATTAGGAAGAAGAAATAGGAGCCATTCGGATCGAGCTTATTATGCCGGCCCAAGTTTCAAGGCAATCCAACCCAAGTTTGACTATACCGGCTCAGATTCTGCACAGTTCGCATATGTGATCTTTGTATTGATTTGTATAGATGTCAAATGATCTTTTGCCCTTATATTGTTACGTGATAAACTGAACAAAAAAGATAGCTAAATAAGAAAAGATAAAAGGTGTAAAATGGAATCCTCATATGTCCAATGATTGTTATATGCCAAAAGGTATGTATTAATAGCTTCACCATGGTAATGTCATGAGGTGAGTATTAATAGTCCCACTGTGATGGTTTTAAAGAAAGTCAGTAAGTGGGTATTAATAGCTCCACCACGACAACGAAAGTGAGTATTAATAATCCTACTGTAATGATCTTAAAGAAAGGGAGATCCTTGCGGTCCTACTTGAGTGGATATGTGAAGCTCAATTCTTTTGTGAATAAGTAAACGTTCACCTGATCCTGGTGTGACCCATTGTTATAATCACATGGAAGTGCCATATTGATCCATAACAAAAGAGGTCGACCTCGCATTAAGACAACACATATAGATGTCGTAGAAATTGTGTAAAGTAAAAGATATAGTGAAAAGAACAAAAAAGAATAAAAAAGAAAAGAACATAATGGAATCGAGAAAGAAAAGAAAGGAATAAAAAAAGAACATAATAAAATGAAAAAAATGGAACATAATAAAAAGAACATAAAAGAATATAAGGAACATAATAAAATGGAATAGAACATAAAAGAGAATGAATAGAAAGAAAAGAATCTAAGTGTTTTCTCATACTGGAAGCTTGCTTATTTTTATTAGGTCTTCTTATCCAATTGTTATGTACTGAGTATTTACTCATGAAAATTTATTTCTCTGTATTTGAATCCCACAAGTAATTAAACTGAAAAGTAAGGATGGAAGCATGGACAACGACAATGTTCGTGGTGATGCAAAATGCACATGGGTATTGAGTTATTAGAACTCTTCATTGTTAATTGGTGTAAAATGATTTGAACGTCAATTAACCTTTGGGGGATTATTAGGAAAGAATATTAGAAAGTATAGTTCGCTTCTGCACTCTGTTAAAAAAAAAAGATGAATAGTTATTTCACTTTCGCATCCCATAAAAAGAAAGGCTCAAGAAGAAAAAATTGTAGGTAACACCGTCCAAAATAAACTCAAATGTTATGTGGCGGGAGGATGAAATTTGGGGGCATTACATTGATATGTTATAATTTTATGTGGTTATTGAAGAAACTTTCAAAGTGCATCAGAATGCATGTTCTAATTCATCTATAATTTATGCAATGACCATGTCTTACTAAGTTTCATTATTTTGAAAAACATATAAAAACAACTCATATCTATGTACTATATTAAAAGGAATATAGTATGAAAGGAGAGAATGCAACTTGGCATTTCCATGGAATGCCATATTTCTTCTAATTAGGATATTAAGTTTGAATTATTTATTAAAATGATTAATTTGGAATTACTTACAAGATGATTTTAGTAGAGTCTTGGATAAATTATCCATATGTACGAACTAATATAATATAAGCATTCGTATTTTGGAATTAGTTAGTAATTTCAATGGTTAATTAGTAATCATCCCTAGCAATTTGAAATTAATTAAAAATAGGAATTGCTTTCTAAATTTTTTAATTGATGATTAGTAAATAGTAATTTTTATTTATTTATCTATCTATATTATATTAAAAAGAGGATAGTAATAATTAGACGTAATATAATTGGAGTCTATATATATATATATACACATTATTAAAGAGATGATAGTAATAATTAAGTACATTTAATTTGAGTAATGGATAACTAATTCATAACAGTTAGTCATAATAGCATTTTAGTTATCAATGAATTAAATATACAGCTTTGAAGATGTAAAAATGAGATCTTAGTGGTACTAAATAATTACAAATTAGTGGTGGCATGAAATAACTAGAATTAATAGTGGTACAATAATATAATGTTGCACGTTGTCACAAGATTTTTATAATAACTATAACTATATCTTTATTTTTAAACCATGTATAAAATATCATAATTATATAATAACTATAACTGTATCTTCTTTATTATAAAATGATGATGCAATAATTTTAGTCCATTGACACAACAAAAGAATAATCACAATTATTATTAAACTTATCATTGTTTCCAACAATTAAAATTATGTCAATTTAAATTATTAATTAATTAATAATCACATAATACTAAATTATTAGATGGTTAGGGGGTCAGTTACGCTAACCGTATAATTCACTATAAATAAGACACTGAACAAAGCAACTTCCATAGTCTAATCTCAATTTTTTTCTCTAATCAACTTTATTTTAATTTTCATTTTGTGCATGTTTATTTCTAATATTGTATTACTAATCTTTTAAGGTCAGAGAGTTGAAATTCGGAATATTGCAACGTGGCTTTCAACCCTAAAATAATGCTGGCTTTTTTTGCATGTGTAAAGGTATGTCTTCATTTTATATTTTTCTTGCAATTCTCTTTCGAAACTATTTCACATAAAAATCTCTCTAGACAACATAATTTTTTTCTCATTTGTTGTTGATTTTTATTATGTTACCGGAAATTTGTTTTTGACATCAATGATATATGTAAGAACATACTTTTTAGTGCACTGACATATATATTTAAGAAATTCTTTTTGAGTAAAATAATACCCTACAAAATTAAAAGTGTGTATATGAATGTTGCCTTTTCTTTGTTCTAATCTATATATAAGTGTATGTTCAAATAAATAGTAGTCGTTGCTTAATGATGGCTATGGTGGGATGCAGCAAAAAGAGAAGTAGGTGCTTTAGGGATGCTCCTACTATGTGATTGCATGCTTGTTTAAATGATTAACTTATCAAATTATGTAATGTTAATATTATATATAGAATATTAACGTATTTAACATGTTAATATTGCATTGTACTTTTTGTCATATTTAACATTTCATCATTGTACTTTTAGGCCATATGCATGCTTCTTTATATTATTCATTCAAGAAATACAATTTAGAATAATAAAGGCATTTATTTTGTTTAAAAAAATTACAAAAGCATCTACCAATATTTAGCATACAATATTTTAAAAGAAAATTAATTTTGACATATAACTTAAAGATTTTGAATTCTTTTATAATAATATATAAGATAAATCATACAAATTATATATATAGTACTTCCGAAACACCATTTGTTTTAGAAGCATATATATATATATACTTCCGAAACACCATTTGTTTTAGAAGCATATATATATATATATGAGGAATATTAGTGTTAGATCAAAAATTTTGATCTCACCCTCAAATCAATAAATCTCGGCCGTTATAATCATGCATCAATGGTCAAGATCGTGAAGATTAAAATATCTTAGTTGAATCGAGTTCAAATGAAAAAAAAGTCAAGTTCAACCTCTTGTTTAGACTCATGAGATCTTGACCGTTGATGCAAGATTATAACGGTCGATATTCATTGATTTGAGGGTGAGATCAAAATATCTAATCTACCACTAATTTCTCTCTCTCTCTCTCTATATATATATATATATATATATATATATATTACTTCCGAAACATCATTTGTTTTAGAAGCGCACTTAAGTGATGAATGCTTCCAATCATCTATCAATTTATTCTTTTTTTAGATCAGAAAAGAAAATATTTCATAATTTAGGAATATATATATAGCACTTATGATGCTACATTTTTATATATTATTTTAGATACTAGACAATTGTATAGATTCTTCTCACTTACTAAAATATTATTGGAAAAACATTTTAAAAACTGATTATAAATTATATTGAGTCATAGCAATAGAAATATCAATAATAATAATAATAATAATAATAATAATAATAATAATAATAATAATAGTAATATCACTTATTGTTTAAAAATCCAGATAATTAAGCTTCATCATTATCTCTATATTTTACTTGACTAAGTTATTGAAAATTATTTATTACAATAATAATAAATAATGTGTAATCTCAAGAAGAAAAATGGTATGCACGTGAATTATATCTTGATATATAATATTTAACAATTAAAATAATTTAAAAATATGGTACACGAAATAACAATAAATAATAGGTGATTCATTGGGATATATTTTGGCACATTATCTACATATATTTTTTACATAAATAATTGTTTTAGTTATATCTATATTTATGCTTAAGTATAATGATTTCAAAATAAATAAGGATATTTTGGTTAATAACATCATAAAATAAAATTGTAAAACAACCTTCTTATGGTGAATATTACAATTATAATTTCATTAATGCGTGTAGGTTGAAGTTGGAAGTGACAAGATCCAATTAAGTCACCAATTCCATTCAAATAAATAAGGAATTTAAAATAATTTTATAAAATATATGAACTAATTTATTTCAAAATCAATATATATAGATCACTATAATTAAAAGTTTGAAATGAGAATTTAGATTAAAAATGAATTAATAAAAATAAATATCAAGAAGTAGATATTTTGGATAGTAATGGAAGTTACTGGTCTATGCAATCATTAAAACAAAAGATCACAATAGAGACTATACTTGTTCGAATTTTTCCATCGAAACTTATCATATGAGGCTACATAAAATCGCCGACTCAAGATTTTTATAATATGTGATATATAAAATAGTAAATTATTTTCTTATTAATCAAGTTTTCAAGATATGAATTTTATTTGTACTTCTTAGGATAATTCAAGTGACACAATTACATCAATTTGAATTTAATTTTAAACATAAACAATAACAATGAGAAAGTAAATATCAAAGTATATATGAAAATAACATTGTACCATTAGTACTTAACATAATAAATGAATAGAATATTATGAATAATGTAAAATAAATTAATATTAAACATTGGTCCATGTTTCCATGATGGACATTCAAAAATAAATTTTTAGACAAAGATAAAAATCAATATATAGGATTCATACAATATATTTGTTGACTAATAACTAAAAATATAAAATACATTTGATATAAATAAATATTAAAAAAGTTTAATTAATGAAAGAATAACATTTAAAGAGCAATGTATAAAATAATATTTGAGTAAAGGGTGGGAAAAAAGTTAAAATAATGTAAACTAAGCACAAAAAATATTAATAAAAGATCTACACCTTCTATATTATATTAAAAGCAGGATAGTATTCAAGGAAAAGTTGACACTTAGCTTAACTATCTATTGACAAGTGTCCTTAAAATTATAAGTCATAAATAAGAAATATTGAACAATTATGATTATAAGATATAATAATTATAAAATTGTATTATCTGTATGGTTATGATAACTATTTGATTTAATTGTAATTAATTAAAATATCATATATTAATTTGTGGTTACAATTTTTAATGATCATCTCAGAGTTGGATACAAGATTTATAACATAATAACATTTAACTTTAATTAATTAAATATAACATATAACTATATAATTTCATTGAAGAAATATATTAAAAATGAGAAATCGGTGGTATGAAATAATTAAAGATTAGTGTTGTTGTGAAATAATTAAAAAGTGATGGTAGTACACATATATATATATAGTTATTTCAAAATTAGTTATAAAACATCATAATCATATAATAACTATAACTATATATCTTTCTATCAAATAGAGAATACAAACAGAATAGCTCATAATCATACTTAAATAAGATAAAAGTATTCATTTATTATACTAAGAAATTAAAACCAAGAATTCTAATCAATGTCAAATAGAATTATACTTATTCTTTAATAAATTAAGAAAATAAGTAAACTTAATCAAACTCGAATAATAAACAAGCAAATATTCAGAATATTGCCATTTCTATCTCTTTTTCTTTTTAGTATAAATAATATTTTTTATTTGTCTTTGAGAAATATTATATCTTTTCTTGATTTTCTTTTATTTTTTATTTTTTTCTCAAAATATTATTAGTGTACAAGTGTGAAAAAATTTTGTACTATATTTGTTTGTTCTTTACTGTTGAACTTATGTTATCCTCTTATAAGTTATTTAGCTATTCTATGATTATAAACAAAAATGATATCGAGCCTCAATCTAAAACTATCCATGCATATAACTTGTGTTTCATGAAAACTATTATATCATGAGAGTAATGCATATATTTCTAGGTAACTTCTTTTATGCGATATGATTTATTTTTTTAATAATTAAATTATATAATATCAAAATGTAACATTTTTATTTTAATGTATTATGATAATGATACTATATTTTTTAGATAAAATTATTTATTAAAAATTAGTGTAGATGTGTTCATGTGATTACTTTTATTTTAAACTTGAAAATAAGAGTACAATTTTTTTATTTTAGAGACAAAGAAATTAAGAATTAAGATGATGAACGTGTTTTGCATATTGCAGTGCCATGTGAATGGTTGGAGTTTATCCCTACATCAATATCCAAATGTCCTAGTGGATAATTATTTTTTATACATGCCAAGTTGCATATTTGTTTATTACAAAAAATATAATTGCATTATGTTTTTAACATTTGCATGAATCTATTGGCAAGTATTCGTTATGTATTTAAAAGTTATCATATTTTTAAATGATTAAAGTAGTTATTGAAATAAATATAATATATGATTATATATATCATGAAATTTATATAGATATCGAATAGACTAATATATTAATATCTCAAACTTAAATGAGAATATTATTTTTTAAGAAAGTAAATATTTTTTTGTATTTTATAATTATATTCTTTAAACAATTTTAAAATATATCAAACTAATCTTTACTTATTTTATTTTATAAACATATGGTTAATATAATTTTACAACATTAGTGCATCACACGGACCATCACACTAGTATATATAACAATAAAATAGTGCCTTTATTCATTTATACGTACGGTGTATTTATCTTTTTATAGAAAAAAAGAACTCTTATTTATTAATATTCAAAACATGCACCTATGTAGATATGATCAATCATCACAAAAATATTCAATGAGGTCCGAAGGAAAATCTTCCTCCCGAAATGCATCCAAATTAAAGACGGAGTTACGCACTTGTTTACATCACATATATTAAGTGTTTGCAAAAAAACCTCTGAACTGCTCTATTGGTTACCATCAATGTTATTAAAATCAAACTAAACCGGCCGGTTGAATCGCGATCAACCATTGATTTGGTCCGAGTGCATGTCAAAATTGAATTTGACATTTAATCAGGAAAATCTGGTTAAATCGATCCAGTTGAATCGAATCAACTCAGTTCTATTCAAATTTTAAAAAATAAAAAATATAAAAAATAGGAAAGTTAAAAATAAAAAAATAAAAGAATATAAAGAAGGTTAAATAGAGAGAGAAAATGATATGTATAAAATTAATTAGTAATTAAAATAAAAAAATATAAGTATTTAAATTGAATAACATTAAAATGGAAAATTATCATAAAGAAAATAAAAAAGGAAAGTGTAAAAAAAAGAAGTAAGAATAATTTAAGATAAAATTTATTAATATAGAATCTATCATCATTAAATAATATATTCTAAATCAATAATAATCTATTTATATTTATATATTAACCATTATTATTTATCATTATTAAAACTTTAATAATAAAAACTATATCATATTAATTTTTAATATTTTTAATAAATTATTAGTATAATATTCATATACTATGTCATATAACTTATATTATATCTTCATAATTATTATATATAATATTATTTTAATAAATCAGATTCAATTTAATCGAACTCCATCAGACCGATCCAACTACAATCCGGTCAGTAGGTCCAGTTCGTGTCATGAAAACATTAGTTATAACCTTGGATGGTACTGCACCCACTGCTGTCAGAAGCAACACTATTTTTTCTTTAAACGATTAAATAAAAGGCTATCATTCTCATTAGTGGTAGCGATTCCATTTATTATGTCCTTATAATCAAATTAAATATTTATGCTAATTATATCTGATTTGTACCATAATTTTTGTCTATTTCTGTCATCTCATCGTTCCTTTATCATTTATTACATTGACAAGATTCTCATATTCAAATTTTTAGTTTGCTATTTTTATTGTTTAATAATATTTTATTTATAAAAGCTTATATACATGGATAATTTTGATTAGAATTTTTTCTTAAGAAAAATGAATTCAAAAGCTTATGGTAAATATTTTTATCATCTTTTAAATAGTAAATTCAGTGATTTTTTTTTAATGGACAAATAGCTTCGGGACGAAAAATCTCGTACAAGCAGCCGATATTCCTTTAAATTCACTTTCTTGTACCTGCAGGCTGCACCAGCAAGAGATCCATTAGCAAATCGATTTTATTGAGTATTCAAAAGATGGCATGGCATCCAAATACTTAAGTAATTTTACATCTAAAATAAATTGATGAAACACTTTTTAAACCTATAAAAATAGTAGCAGAAGATTGAAATGGACTTTAAAGCCTTTTGACATCGATAATAATTAGGATACATCTGCTAATTATAACAACTTTCTTTTATTGTCATCCTGAGAAGCGGCGTAGATCGTTCAACTCAATTGACGTTAAGAGTTATGTGCATTGATCACGAATTAAAGTTTCGACCCACCATCGAGCATGTAACAACCAACTAAAAGATAAAAAAAAATAGAGAAAAGAAAACAAATCATGATGGGTGGCCGAGCAAAGCACATGGGAAATTAAAAAAAATCAAATCCCACCCAAAGTTTGAAAGGAAAGAAAAATTAAATCTAATCTCTTCAAATTTAATTTTGAGAAGAAGATTAGATTAAAATAAAAACCTTATCTATATATATATATAGGTATATGAGAGGTATTCACGAGAGAATTGAGGGAGATAAAAATCAATTGGCCATTAAATTTCTGGTTCCAGCAATCTCACGAATCCTTCCCGGTTTTCCTTCGTTTCCCTCCTACGCGATCCGAAGTAGGGAGATTTCTGCGCAAGGACAGAATTCGAGAGGAGGAACAACAAGAGAACCGAGAGGGAACAAGGGCGGATTCGAACGGATTTTTAACGAATCAAGGGTAGGATCCATCGCGTCCAGGTGGGTGAATCGAAATCACCTTGCATGCCCTCTGAATTATCTCAATTCATGCCCGAATCGTTATGAAAAGAATATGAATATGATTCAAGTTATTGTTTTTAATTGTTTGTTTTCTTGAATTCTTTGATTGGTTGATTGTTGCATGCTTAGTTATTTTCTGTTTGTTATATTTCTGTATTATTGATTACTAAGGTGTAAGATTTAGATAGGGATTTCGTTTTCGATCTTATAACGCAATTTAATTTTTAAAAAGTAGAAGTATTACGGCCGTAAGAATTGTTTGGCCGTAATTTTCTTACGGTCGAGAAAAGGGATAGAGAGGTAGAGAATTTCGGCCGTAAAAGGAATAGAGAGAATAGAGTTTCGGCCGTAAAAGAAGAGAGAGAAGAGAATTTCGGCCGTAAAAGGAATAGAGAGAATAGAGTTTCGGCCGTAAAAGAAGAGAGAGAATATAATTTCGGCCGTAAAAAGAAGAGAGAGAAAAGAAGAGAGAGATAAGGGAAATAGGTTGTTACGGCCGAAGAGTTAGATTTCGGCCGTAATAAAATGGAAAAGAAAAAGAGGGAAGATGTCGGCCGTAAAAGATGTCGGCCGTAAAAGATGTCGGCCGTAATAGATGTCGATCGTAACAAACGATTTTTACGGTCGTAAAAATCCGAGAAGTTGGGAGAGAGAGAAACGAAGAAAGAGAAAAGGGGGGAGATCGATTGTTACGGCCGAAGAGTAGAGTTTTACGGCCGTAACGGGATAGGCCGTAACGGATGGGCGTAACAGATGATGGCCGTAACGAAATAAGAGTTGAATTTTTACGGCCGAAATAGAATAGAAAATAGGGTTCTTACGGCCGTAACGGGATAGGCCGTAACGGATGGGCGTAACAGGTGATGGCCGTAACGAAATAAGAGTTGAATTATTACGGCCGAAGTAGAAAAGAAAATAGGGTCTTTACGGCCGTAACGTAATCAAGGTTAATTTTTACGGCCGTAACGTAATAAAGGTTAATTTTTACGGCTGAAAAATGAAAGGACTCTCGGGCGTAAAATCCAAAGAATTAGGGTTTTACGACCGTAAAGTGAAGGAGATTCTTTGGGCATAAAATCCAGCAAAATTCACCTATTAATCTCTCTTTATTTTTATATGAATATTATTAATTTCTTTATAATTCCAACATGAACTCTTTGTCTTGATTTACCTCATACCGATCATATCTCCTTCATCACATGATACAAAGAATGAAAAGATAATAAAAGTGATTAATAAGTTCAGATGAAAGATTAATGATGGGTTGCCAGTCCAAGCCAAGTGCATCAAGATAAGGGTCGCTCCCTTGGTCATGGTTTGATCACCCATTGACCCGCACAAGGCCGTATCGTTTGCTGGGCACACCCCAAGAATTAAAGGCACCTCAAAGTCACCCTGATTGTTAATTAATAACCAAGATCGACAAGTATGTTCAAGTTCAAGTTCAAGTTCAAGTTCAAGTTCAAGTCAAGTCAAGTATGTCATGATTCCAAGTTTACTATGTACTATTGATCCTCATGATTCATGTATCGCTGATCTTATCCTTATTATGATCCATGATACTTATATGTTATCTTTCATGTTCAAGTTAAGCCTGATTAATTATCGATGATTATTATATTCATGTTATGCATTGTATATCATGTGGTTCCCCACTAGGCTGTAAAGCTTACGGGAGGACCTCCTCCCCTGTGTCTGATTTCCACAGGACCAGGTCAGTAACGTGGTGGAGTAGACGTGTGGTGATGAGGCTCTGGCGATAGGACAACACATGAACCATAGGGCTTTTAGAGTGTTATTTAGTTTTTATTTACCTTCCGCAATTTAAATTCATGATGTAGAACTCAGTTATCTCTTAGTAATGACATAGTTACTTGTAGACTTTCGCAATTAAAGTTATAATTTATCTTTATTTCTTTTCTTCCGCTGACGTGTCTCGGTTCTTGACTGAGATATGGTCAATATTATGGTCAAGTTATAGCATGCCGTAGCGTCTTCAGATTGATCTTCGCCACGTGGCGGGGGTCGATTTGGGGGCGTTACATTTATGGTATCAGAGCCTAAAGTTAGGACTCTCTTGACGTCCTAGTGTATGGAATAGTATAGTATGGTAAGAGGTTCATGTGCTATCGCCGAGCAGTCGCCACACCCTCCACCGTAAAGTACAAGTAAGATTTTCTTGCATTAAGTTATTCTTTATTGATGTATTGATATGTATTTCACATGAGTGGTTGATTCCTAGGAAGGTCACTCTGTATGGTAGGAATCAACTTAAATGTGATTAGTGATTAAACAAAAAGGATCATAAAGGTTACGAACAAATTGGAAAAGAATAAACAACATGCATGTGGATAAATATACCTACGTGGAAAAAAAAAGGTCTTACAGATATTTAAAGAATAAAATATAAGAAACGATTATGTTTCTTATAATCCATGTTTTTCATCTCTTTCATGATTGTTCTATTCACGGACCTCTTCTGCTGACTGCAGCAGTATGAAGAGGAAAATGAATAAGCATATCAGTTGCAAAGAGATGTAGATTTAAGGAAGAAATGAAGGAATTATAAGAGTAATTAAAGGATTCGACTCACACAACACGTAGGTGTGAGATGATTTCAAATAGTAGAGGTAAAACCAAGCATGCATAAGTTATGATTTATGATGATGACTTATGTGGTTCCATTGGTCTACCAATATAAGGGTTCAATAAATTATCTTATATGTTTATGTTGATAAGTATGGACCCATAATGCTTCTTGCGCCTTAGACTTCATATGATCCATGTATTATGTGGATAATGGCCCTAAGCAAAACTAAACTAGTTATACGAAAATTCTTAGTTGGACTACTTTATGTGGAAAAATAAGAATCAAATTATTAATTATGTTCAAGTTATGTAATATCCGTACACAAGAGTTTAAAGAATTAGTAAGCTATCCAAGAATCATGTATAAGGTATGGATGGACAAATATAGAAGCTTAAAGGGTTTAGAAGTCGCATTAGCTTGAATGAATATTAGGAGAAATTTTCAATAAGTAAGTAATTATTTAAGTTAATCGAACATTTAAATCTAGCATATTCATACGCATATGTACATATAACATAGTATACTTATAAATATATAAAGATAAATAAATAATTAGATTTAACTAACTTAGTTTAGTATATAGTATATTTGAAATTTTATTAATATGAAGAATGTTTTTAAATAGCCATTATTAAAGAATGAATTCTCTATCATCGCAATGTATATATATTTTCAAAATAGACTAATATGATTAATACAAGAATTATATAAGAACAAGTAAGACATGAAAGGGTTAAAATGAATGTGAGAATTTTTAAAATGATTTAAGATCTCTTAATTGGGATATGCTTGAGGAGGATATGAGCCTCCAGCCATTAAGTATTAAAAAAAAAAAATCAAAACATCAAGTGAGGAAATCTTTAGAAAGTATGTGGGGTTAAGGTAAAGTATGAGGAATTTTGTAAGTCCCATACAAGATGTCTGAAAAAAACAAGTTATGCACCCGAGAGGAATGATTATGCAAGTTTTAATTGATTTATCTTGATTATTGATATAATTATAGTTTTCATAATAATGTCAAAACGTATAGAGTATTTAATCATATAATCATAGTTGATGATTCAAGAGGAAAAATAAATCATATATATGTTTAGATAATGGGTTAAGCAAGTCATCGGATGATACATAGAATGTCCTCTAAGATGCAAGATATAAGATGATATATAGAATGTTCTCTAAGACGCCTCTACGTCAGTATGATGAAAAATGTTCAAGATTTTGTCTTGATTAAGTGGATCACTTATGATTTGATCATAAGTTTTATAAATGGATTAGTTCTCCTTTCCAACTTTAAAGTTATCCCGACCCTCTCCCATGTACTACAAGATATCGTTAATGCAAAGGACCATGAAATGATGCACGAAAGAGAAGAATGATTGCTTGTCTTCTGTTTTGTTGATTGTTTTATTTTCCTGTCTTATTGTTTGAATTCATTCCATGTGTCAACCTGCATTCATGATGTTTGACTAAGGACTTATGTTATGTAGTGCACATAAATTATTCTGTTAATTCTAGATTAGAACATACTATGTAGCGACCCCTCAGCGTAGATATCGTTCGACCTTAACATTGATTCAGAGTGCTTCAAGATACTCAAGAAAAGGGTTTATTGTGGTCATATATAATCACTGGCCTCCCATGAAATGATATGACCTGACATTGCAAGAAACAAATCAATGTAAGCCAAGAAGTTAAGATTGAGGGCAACTCTCATGACAATCATATCAAATAAAGCATTGGCACAATGTGTCGAGAAAAAAAAAAGGGATAACAAATGACATTGATTTTCAATGCCCCATGTCATATGAACTAAAAAGACAAATCTAATAATCGTAAGACGAGGGGTTTAGGAGACGAAGGGTCTCATTTTTAAATGTTCCACTTCTTTTGGTAAAGAAGAATAATGACCCTATGAATCTAGAGATTTATTAACAAGTTGTTAAATAAAATAACCATCAAGACATAAGTGTTTGTTACCATGCAAAGATGACCTATTTAAGGTTAGGTGCTCTCAAGATCGATCTAGGGAGTGAGTACCAATAGTTTAGAATTGCTGATGAAGATGTAATGAAGATAATTTTAAATGAATGACCACTATAAGTTGAGCGGTGCCACTAAGAATACCCCTCAAACTTTTAGGTCCTTACGAACATTGTGTTCAAACTATGCCCACATTTATGTAGAAAAGATTGAAGTGTTCATAAATAAAAAAAAAAAAGAGAAGTACTCGATAAATAACATAAGCCTGGGTTGCGGTCCATTTAGGAATAAGTCTTATAGGAAGTATGTGATGAATATAATAAGCCTGGGTTGCGATCCATTCGGGAAGGACACGGATGTATAAGGATGAATAAATAGTTATGACATGAAACATGGAGATACGAAAATAAGTCCCAAGTACCCAGCATGTCAATGTGGAAAAAAAAAAGTAGAGCATCAGAAATCCTATTAGATGATGATGCATGACGTTAAGAATTCGTAGACCTGATCTTCGCTGAGTATCCAACGCACATAGTGGAGCGTAAGGTGCAACGCCAGAAGAACAATGACGTAACCATGGTCAGAGTAGCTTGGCATTTCCATAAAGGCGATGATGCGACATAGGAACTTGAATCGGAAATGCACCAAGAATTTCCCCATCTTTTCGATAAGTCCTCTACGTGGTGCAAAATTCGAGGACGAATTTTCTTTTAAGGGGGTAAGAATGTAACAACCAACAAAAAGATAAAAAAAAATAGAGAAAAGAAAACAAATCATGATGGGTGGCCGAGCAAAGCACATGGGAAATTAAAAAAAATCAAATCCCACCCAAAGTTTGAAAGGAAAGAAAAATTAAATCTAATCTCTTCAAATTTAATTTTGAGAAGAAGATTAGATTAAAATAAAAACCTTATCTATATATATATATAGGTATATGAGAGGTATTCACGAGAGAATTGAGGGAGATAAAAATCAATTGGCCATTAAATTTCTGGTTCCAGCAATCTCACGAATCCTTCCCGGTTTTCCTTCGTTTCCCTCCTACGCGATCCGAAGTAGGGAGATTTCTGCGCAAGGACAGAATTCGAGAGGAGGAACAACAAGAGAACCGAGAGGGAACAAGGGCGGATTCGAACGGATTTTTAACGAATCAAGGGTAGGATCCATCGCGTCCAGGTGGGTGAATCGAAATCACCTTGCATGCCCTCTGAATTATCTCAATTCATGCCCGAATCGTTATGAAAAGAATATGAATATGATTCAAGTTATTGTTTTTAATTGTTTGTTTTCTTGAATTCTTTGATTGGTTGATTGTTGCATGCTTAGTTATTTTCTGTTTGTTATATTTCTGTATTATTGATTACTAAGGTGTAAGATTTAGATAGGGATTTCGTTTTCGGTCTTATAACGCAATTTAATTTTTAAAAAGTAGAAGTATTACGGCCGTAAGAATTGTTTGGCCGTAATTTTCTTACGGTCGAGAAAAGGGATAAAGAGGTAGAGAATTTCGGCCGTAAAAGGAATAGAGAGAATAGAGTTTCGACCGTAAAAGAAGAGAGAGAAGAGAATTTCGGCCGTAAAAGGAATAGAGAGAATAGAGTTTCGGCCGTAAAAGAAGAGAGAGAATATAATTTCGGCCGTAAAAAGAAGAGAGAGAAAAGAAGAGAGAGATAAGGGAAATAGGTTGTTACGGCCGAAGAGTTAGATTTCGGCCGTAATAAAATGGAAAAGAAAAAGAGGGAAGATGTCGGCCGTAAAAGATGTCGGCCGTAATAGATGTCGATCGTAACAAACGATTTTTACGGTCGTAAAAATCCGAGAAGTTGGGAGAGAGAGAAACGAAGAAAGAGAAAAGGGGGGAGATCGATTGTTACGGCCGAAGAGTAGAGTTTTACGGCCGTAACGGGATAGGCCGTAACGGATGGGCGTAACAGATGATGGCCGTAACGAAATAAGAGTTGAATTTTTACGGCCGAAATAGAATAGAAAATAGGGTTCTTACGGCCGTAACGGGATAGGCCGTAACGGATGGGCGTAACAGGTGATGGCCGTAACGAAATAAGAGTTGAATTATTACGGCCGAAGTAGAAAAGAAAATAGGGTCTTTACGGCCGTAACGTAATCAAGGTTAATTTTTACGGCCGTAACGTAATAAAGGTTAATTTTTACGGCTGAAAAATGAAAGGACTCTCGGGCGTAAAATCCAAAGAATTAGGGTTTTACGGCCGTAAAGTGAAGGAGATTCTTTGGGCATAAAATCCAGCAAAATTCACCTATTAATCTCTCTTTATTTTTATATGAATATTATTAATTTCTTTATAATTCCAACATGAACTCTTTGTCTTGATTTACCTCATACCGATCATATCTCCTTCATCACATGATACAAAGAATGAAAAGATAATAAAAGTGATTAATAAGTTCAGATGAAAGATTAATGATGGGTTGCCAGTCCAAGCCAAGTGCATCAAGATAAGGGTCGCTCCCTTGGTCATGGTTTGATCACTCATTGACCCGCACAAGGCCGTATCGTTTGCTGGGCACACCCCAAGAATTAAAGGCACCTCAAAGTCACCCTGATTGTTAATTAATAACCAAGATCGACAAGTATGTTCAAGTTCAAGTTCAAGTTCAAGTTCAAGTTCAAGTCAAGTCAAGTATGTCATGATTCCAAGTTTACTATGTACTATTGATCCTCATGATTCATGTATCGCTGATCTTATCCTTATTATGATCCATGATACTTATATGTTATCTTTCATGTTCAAGTTAAGCCTGATTAATTATCGATGATTATTATATTCATGTTATGCATTGTATATCATGTGGTTCCCCACTAAGTTGTAAAGCTTACGGGAGGACCTCCTCCCCTGTATCTGATTTCCACAGGACCAGGTCAGTAACGTGGTGGAGTAGGCGTGTGGTGATGAGGCTCTGGCGATAGGACAACACATGAACCATAGGGCTTTTAGAGTGTTATTTAGTTTTTATTTACCTTCCGCAATTTAAATTCATGATGTAGAACTCAATTATCTCTTAGTAATGACATAGTTACTTGTAGACTTCCGCAATTAAAGTTATAATTTATCTTTATTTCTTTTCTTCCGCTGACGTGTCTCGGTTCTTGACTGAGATATGGTCAATATTATGGTCAAGTTATAGCATGCCGTAGCGTCTTCAGATTGATCTTCGCCACGTGGCGGGGGTCGATTTGGGGGCGTTACAGAGCATGTCCGACTATTTTGTTCCCGCAGTTTATTTTTTTAATGACGTGGATAATTTCATTTTCTTTTATTATTTTTTTAATTTTTATGATGACGTGACGGACTTAAACTGACATGGATGAGAGAGAAAGTCTGCCACGTAAGCAAGACAAGCGAAAAATCCACTATCACCTGTCAGGAGGACTAAGCGTGCAAGAAAATGAAAGATGAAAGACGTTCTGATTATAAATTGAAGTTAAGGGACCAATTAGAAATCGACTCAAAATTGGGGGACCATTCGTATAATTTACCCGAAGAATCCACATAAAAAGTAGTCTGCTGGTACTAATTTGTACTAAATCTGTGCAAATTACTTTTTGCAGCTTCCTTCTTCCAACGAGATTCATATTTCACGTAAACTTATTCTTATCAGGGTACTAACATTTTTTATATAAAACAGAACTAACCGTTGGTCTGCTGCTAATGAAATGATACGATACAAACTATTTTTTAAGGGTAATATGGGTGTCCCCCCATCTTAAATGGGGGGACTGTCCCCTATTTAACTGTCACAAAATCGTGGTTCTGGAGCTTTCGACCGCGGTTCGAGGGGGAAAATGGGTTCGGCGGCCGTCCGGTTTAGCTCCGGGTACAAAAGCCTCTGTCTCTTTTACCCTATTTTTTTCGTCCGCCGTGCATCCCTCTCCTCTCGCGATGGCGTGCGATGGCCACCGATCCGATCGTTCCTCTCATTTTCGAAAACTTTGGCTGCCGACCATTTTCTTTTCTTTCCTCTCCATTTCTCCTCTCCGCACGGCGACCTTCTTTGATGCTCGTCGCGGCAGATCTACCCACCGCCGACCCCCACGCTAACGCGTCCAAGCTGTTCAGCGATTCAGCTCCGCGCGACGACCTCCTCCGATGCCAGTCACGGCAGATCTGCCAGCCGCCGACCCCCGCGCGAACAACAGGGGATCTGCCCCGCTGCCGGCCCCGTCATGCCGCAAGAACCCCTTCGAGGTCAAAGATGCTCAGATCGGCGACATCCCGGCCAGCAGCGGCAACCACCCGTCCAGATCTGCCGGTCAAATCTACTCTCGTGAACTGCCGCCGACCAGATCGAGCACGCCGTGACTCTGACTCTAGCGCACAACCGTCGACGAATCCGCCCGGCCGTAGTTGAGCTCGTGCGTCGTCGTCACCGAGCTCGTCTGCCCCGCCGCCGCCGAGCTCGTCCGTCGCCACCGCCGAGCTCGTTTGCCTTGCCGTCGCCGAGCTCGTCCGCCCCGCCGTTGCTGAGCTCCTCCGCCGCCGCCGCTGCCAAGCTCGTCCGACCCGCCGCTGCTGAGCTCCTCCGCCGCCGTCGCCACCGCCGAGATCGTTTGCCTTGCTGCCACCAATCTCATCCAGCCCGCCGCTGCTGAGCTCCTCCGCGGCCGCCGCCGAGCATCTCCACCGTCGCCACCGCCGAGCTTGTTTGCCTTGCCGCCACCGATCTCGCCCGCCTCGTCGCCGCCGCCGCCGAGCTCGTCCGCCCTGCCCCGCCGCTGCCGAGCACGTTCGCCTCGCCGCCGCTCTCGCCCGCTCTGCCGCCGCTGCTCGCCCGCTGCCGCCGTCATGCTATAAATTTTTTGTTGTGTTAATCCATGCTTGGATTTGTTACACCTTTATTAATCCATACTACAATTCTTTTTCTTGCTTGTATGCCATTGATAACAGTGGTGTAAAGCGTGTTGAGGCTCTTTTCTCGTCGATATTTGGTGTCTTTCGAACATACTAAACACATCTCTATCTCACGCTTTCCGCCCCGTACTAAACACATCTCCATCTCCGCCGAGCTAACATGAGTGAATTGTTGCCAAGGAAAGTATTGTAATCCTCTCATATTAACAAATCAAAATTGTTACATAATTGAAGCCATTACACAGTTCAACATATTTAATTTGAACATGTTGACAATAAGCTATCGCCACTTCGTTCTGGAAAAACAACTCATCGTTCTCGATTTTGAAGTTCTAGAGGCATTGCACAAATCTATACAAAGAAAGTTTAACTAATTTACAACATGAATTATCAATAAAAATTTTACAAAAATGTAACCAATCACATCGATTAATTAAGTTTAACTAGTTTACAATAAAATTTACAACACAAAGGATTAACGGATAACATGGATTAATAACGAGCTTGGCGACGGCGGGACATGCGAGCTCGATGGCGGCGGGGCAGGAAAACTCGAGGCGGTGGGGAGGGAGCTCGGCGTGAAGGGGCGGCGGCGGGCGGTGGGGCGGGAGCTCGGCGTGAAGGGGCGGCGGCGGGCGATGGGATCGCGGTGTGCGGCGGGCAGCGGGATCACAGTGTGCAGCGGGCGGCGGGGTCGCGGCGTGTGTGGTCGGCGGCTGGGCGGTCGAACTCAGCATTCGACGGGGCAGCGCTCGGTGTGCGGGTCGCGGGAGGTCAGCGGGATCGAGGCGGGGTGCTTGATGTCAGGACCGCGCAGATCGACGGTTAGATCGGGCCCTCTTAACGCGCAAATCTGGTCGGCAAGGCGAAGGGGGCAACCATCCACCGCGTCGCGCAAGGAGAGGCCGTCGCGGAGGTTGCCGCTGAGCAAGGGGCAATCGTCTGCCGCGCCGCGTGAGGAGAGAACCGGCGGTGAAGCGTTGTAGAGCTTGGATGCCGTCGCGCTGGGTTGGTGATGGGCGTCGGAGGAGGTCGCCGCGCGGGGTTCGGCGACGGGCGTCGGAGGAGGTCGCCGCGCGAAGGAGAAGCATGGAAGAGCTTGGATGCCGTCACAAGGGGGTCGCCGACGGGCAGATTTGCAGCGACGAGCGTCAGAGGTGAAGCGCTAAAGAGGAAGAGAAAGGAGTTGGCTCGTCGGCGTCGGGCAGCCGCGCAGAGAGGAAAGAGAGGAGGCGGCGCGGAGAGGAGAAAAGCACGGGAGAGAGAGAGAGGGGAGAGAAGAAAATGGGGAATCCGAGGGTTTTATCTTTATATACCCTTGAAACCGGTCCGTGCGAACCACATCAAATTGAATTCCGAACCATTAATTTGTGGTCAGACCACGCCAGATCTATTTAAAATTCTCAAATTTGCGCCAGCCGTCGAATGCGAATCCAACGGTTGGCGCTGCATAGGGGGACAGTCCCCCATTTAAGTTGGGGGGACACCCATATTAGACAAACGGGAGATAAAGCACAGTGGCCTATTCCGGCGATGTTAGAACAAGGCTTACAATTTTACATCAGGAACTCTTTTACTTCCCTATGCAGATTCGGTCTGACACTGACAAGTATTTCCCGAGCGAAATAAGGACATATTCTTATGTTATGCTGCTAATTTTGAAGTTTTAGTTTTTTAATAACAATAATAGCTTTTTGTTATGATATGTATATTATACTAAAGATACTAAATTCTGCAGGACCATTCTTTATTCCCACTTGTTCCGGTAAATAACTTAACCATGTTTTACGTTTTGGTTTATATACATAATAAACAATTATGGGAAATGATGCATGTGCACTGCAATATACATATTGAACACTCCAAATTGACATAATCATATGCATACATTATTGTGATAATTATAATGTGAACATGTCTCATATCCTAGTTTCTTCAATCCATTGTGATTAAAAACATAAAATAAAAATGAAAGTCGCATTGGTGATTGTGAACTACAATGATGCACAACCGTCTCAAACTGACCTTGAAGAACATGACACAATTAGAATGGCAAGCAAAATGAGCAAAGCCTAAAACAGCCTCCTATAAGATATGATACATTGCAAGTAAATATCAACTAAATTGAGTGGATGAAAATAGTATTTGTCGCATTTGTGAATGATACATGAGAAGACACTAAGTAGAAATCTTGATTATTGCAATCTACCTTTCCCAGGTAAAAAATAACAAATGAAATCTGCTCCTATCTTCGGCATAAGTAGGATTGCATCCTGTATGTCCAAATCATTTTTCCAGTGAAACAAAAAGACAGCATATATCCTTTCATCAAACTGTGCAGGAATTGACGGCTGTATGAACTTCATATTAGAAGTCCCCATATCTGTATACACTTCTGGTGTAAATGTTGTGAAAAACTTTAATCAAAATAGCTAAGAAGACCCATATCCATTTGGATGTGATTTCTGCCATCTCCATGCAATTGAGAGACTCTCATGAAGATCAGTGTAGCGTGCTGTCCAGCCAAGCTCTTTGTTAATTTTTGAAGGATCACTGTAAACTTCGGCATAATCCCCTGGCCTGCGGCTGAGGTAATCAACTTTGATATGCACCCCAGTTGCTTTCTTGCAGGCTTCGACAAATTCTTTTACTGATCTACCTGAAAGTACAATAAATGCTTTTGAGAGTTAGTCGCAGTAATCCTGGTGACAAGTAGCGAGTTTAAATGTCAAAGATATACTTCATGAAGAGTAAGATAATAAAGTGGAAGAGACAAGTGCATAAACTACTTGCTGGAAGAATAATAAACATGAGAGCGAGAAAGAACCTTGTCCAGTGCCAACATTGTAAATGCCAACTTGGTTGGGCCTTGCCTTGTCAAGGGCCTTGACATGAGCATCAACAAGATCAGTAACATCAATGTAGTCTCTGATACAAGTTCCATCACTTGTTGGATAGTCTGTGCCCCTAACCTACACAAAGGCAATAGCTAACCAATCTGTAACCTACTTTCCCACCTCTCTAGCAGTAATTTATCATCCTAATGCAAAAACAGTACATCGCATTAGAATGAAAAAAATGTACCTTCAGTCCCTGTATTATACCAAGCGCCGCATCAAAACATGCGCCAGATATCCGTCCATGCTCTCGTAGTTCAGGTCTTGGAGCTTCACCCAGTCTACCCTCTGGATCTGACCCAATGACATTGAAATATCTGACAGCAACAAACAATCTTAAGTCTTCTTATATAATAGTTTCTGTAGCTAAGATATGGTGACAAACCTTAGGATCATGACAGCCATATCAGATCCTTTTGAGAAATCCAAAATCATGTCCTCTGCCATTTTCTTTGCCTTGCCATATGGGTTGATAGGAAACTGCATAGGCAAACAAAGTGCGATTAGAAGTTTACTCTAAAAGGGAAATCAGCATGTCTATTGTCAGTTCACTTAGCGCCACAAGTAATCAGCTCATTTATGCATTCAATTTATATGTTACAATAACCTGGGGAGTTTGTTCAGTAATTGGCATCTTCTCTGGTTCCCCATAAGTAGCACAAGTGCTCGAGTAAATAAGAGTTTTAACGCCATGTGATGACATAGCCTCAAGAATGACCAAAGTATTTGCTGTTATATTGTGGTAGTACCTGTTGCAAAGTAATGCATAGAAAATTATGATTAACAATTAGAAGATCGGAAATCAAGTTCCAATAAATTAGCCACCACAGGTTAAGAAATATTCCATTACTAAAAGAGCTACTCCCAGAAAAGTTGATTGAAATAACAAACTTCTATTTTCACCTTTCAATCAGAGGACAAAAGAACAGTTCAACCATCATTAAACTCGATGTGCAAAGTACATAGCAGGAATTAGACAGCACAATGAAGATATTGCTGCATCATGTTCTTAATAAGTCATGATTGAAAATTAGGGCTTCATAATTCTTATAAACTCAAACTCATTAAACTTTTGGCATATATGATTACAACAACAACAACAACAAAGCCTTATCCCACTAGGTGAGATCGGCTACATGGATCATACGACGCATTCGTTGATCCATGTTCATGAGATTCGACAGGGTTTTACGCTGGCTGTCGGGGCCTAACACAACCCTTCTCCTTTATCCAGGCTTGGGACCGACTATAAAACATAGGCGGAGTTTTTGGCATATATGATTAACTCATCTAATTTGAATGGTATCAAAGTAACTTGAGAGGTGATCTAAATCGCGACTAAACTCGTATAATCTTTTTTATTTTGAAAATGTGATATAAAATATATTTTGTGAGATGTGCTGGGTTTATAGATTAAAAATGTTAGCAGCCCACACATGAAGGGAATTCTTAAGAATATATAAAAATGAATGTGTTTTTTCAATGGTTAATTCATCTAATTTAACGTGGCAAAAACAGATTTAATTGCAGTATTCCAGGACCTTCTGATTTTTTCAATATAAGATTTCTTGATATAACTCCGCCTATATTTTATAGCCGGTCTCAAGCCCGGATAAAGGAGGAGGGTTGTGTTAGGCCCCGACAGCCAGCATAAAATCCTGTCGAATCTTATGAACATGGATCAACGAATATATACTGAAAGGTTTGGTTACTAATAGAGCGGAATGGCGTCGTATGATCCATGTAGCCGACCCCACCTAGTGGGATAAGGCTTTGTTGTTGTTGTTGTAAGATTTCTTGATATATGATAACTTACCTAAGAGGTTCAAGTGTACTTTCCCCAACATAAGCAACAGCAGCGAAATGCATGACGGCGTCAAAAGCATTTTCAGAAAATATTCTGTTGACCTAATTATTTGGTTAAAGAATAACAACAAATCGACGAAATAAAATGAAAAATATGTTTCTTCAAAATCCATGTGATGAGGATACAGCTCTAGCATCACCAAGGTCGGCATATATAAATTGAAGCCTTCCAGGCTCTGGAAATAGCCCCTGGAGAACCTTGATTGCTCCCATATTTCCTCTAGAAAGGTTATCCTGAAACAAAAATACTAGAAAGATCAATGCTGGAAATATACAATTTGTCATGGAATGTCAAGGAAAAGACAGTTAAATATCTACGTGCTTAGGAAAATTACCACTATAGTTACTCGATAATTTTCCTTCAACAATCGAAGTGCAGCATGTGAGCCAATATAACCAGCACCTCCAGTAACTAACACATGGGTTACTCCTGGCTCATGACGGGAAAACTGCAGATAAAGTACAATTCAGGTTTTTCATTTTTTCTTTCATAATAGTACAATTTAGGATCTTACAGAGGACTAAAAGAAATAATTAAGTTAGCTGGATCAAATGCCACAAACCATTTCAATATATACATATATGTAAAATGTTGTACAAGATCGTGAATAGGTTCATAGCGAAATATGCAGTAAAGATATTTAATTCCCATTAACTTAATTTTTGTAGACATCTTAGAATCTGTACATTTCTGCATATAGTTAAAATGACAAAAGATAACAAGTAGAATGAAGAATCAAAAAAATCAATGAACAAATTTCAAAATCTTAACCCAGGACAGATGTAGGCACCTTCATTGTCGAAAGAATCCCAGAACAATCAGTCATAAATTACTACTGCAATGACATAACTATGTGATCAAAACTTCCTTCAGGAAGTGAGGAATTAATATCACTTTTCATTCAATAAGCAAAAAATGAATGAATGCCCAACTTTTCTAGAGGCTAGAAATATCAATTTGTTAACGGATATTGTACGACGTGTTTTACGTTTATGCAATAAAAAGAATATCATGAATGGCCATAGATGTGACACTAGAAATACATTCTTCTTTGCTTTTTAGCATGAATTAAAGAATTGGGGTAGCAAACAAAATGATGCAAGAAAGGCTCATCCTGAATCTTGGACAAAACCAGCAAAGAAAAATGTACCAGAACCCCAAACATGCTTTTAGATTAATTATGAAACCAGAAATAATTGTAAAACAATACCTACCACACTACTGCCACTGAATGAAGGCGATTGCTTCAATATAAATATGCAGAAGGTGGTAAGAAGAACCACCATCAGAATTTTTCCAAGAATTTGAGGTTTCCGTCTTGAATCTGAGTAATCCATCCCTGCAAATCAACAACATTTGAGCATTCCGAGGAACTAGAGAGAAGAAATGAGAGAAATAGCATCTTTGTTCCATACTGTAAATGATACATCTTCCTGTAGATGGAAACATGACTCAAAGTTTTATATAAACGAATAAGAGCTAACTCTAGCTCATGAAAAGAGTTAAAGTATATGAGTCAATTGTAATTGCACTTCTTCATCTGTCATGGTCAAATTAACATGACTACATGGCTCGCCTATAATCCTTATCAGACTAAAAAGAGAAACTATGAGTACTGCAAATGGAAAGTCAAGTTCCAAATTCCCAAAAATTTGATAACATGTATCTGAAGAAGTCTGATGCCTACCAGCCCTTGGCTGACCTCTGTTTCTGCTGATAGGTAGCATATGACAAAGAAGGACGTTCCGAGCAAAGAACAACTACCTACTTCACAGAATTATGGGTAGTGAAGATCCCTCTCCTCCTCTAAGTGAACTTGCACTAGGGGCAAGATAGTGAGCTGTAGGAGCAAAAAATTATAAAATCTCACTATCACTAGAAAAGGGGTGATTGAAGAAAACAGAAGAATGCGTAACAATGAAATCATATAAGCCTAAAAGTCTCTTAGTACTACATAAGAGAGGAAAAAGAGCTATCCAAAGCACTCAAGAACTGCCCATATACGGCCACTAAAACTTGACATAAATAGCATTAATTACTTATATTTTTTTAAGGATTTAAACTTAAAGAAAGGTCAAAAGAGGAGAAATGAGAATAAATCAAAGCAAAGTGCCCCACAAACAGATTAGAGAAAAAAAAAGTAAACATTATGATGAAAAACCTTGTTAATCGCTTGAAGAGAGAAGTACAAAAAAAAAACATCTGAATGGAGAAAACTACCAACTTCCGTCAAATGCGGGAACGAGAACAAGAATTTGGCGCAAAGTTGAACGCAACCAAAGGATTTGAAAGTCCAAGTTTCGGGAGAGTTGAAGCGAAAAACCCGGCAATTAAATGTGCATCAGGAAGAAACGTCGAGGACGGCAACTAAGATGTGAAGCATAAAAAGCCAAAACTGAGGTGCAGGCGGAGATATCAACAAACTTCAACAGAGAAAAAGGATCCCCCATAACCCGTAAACCACAGAGACGAATGGATTTTAATACCAGAAACCCAATCAAAAGAGCAACTTTTAATGATTCGTAGAACACGATTCACTTTTCATACTCCCAGCCAGGAGATTCAAACGACCTACGGAGAGGAATCGAAGCGCCCAGCAGAAGGGAAGATAACAGAAGAAAACCCAGATCGCAATCCCAAACAGCCCGAAAAGACAACAATCTACGCGCACAAACTCGCGAGGAGCGCGAAAAATGATCAAAATCGAATCTTTGCACAGGGGATGGGGAGTACCTGAGACGGGAATGGGGAGGGAGCGAGCCCGAGGAGAGCGGGGACTTTGATATTGGAGAAAACAAAGTACGCAGAGTTGGACCAATTCCTGGTAGACTTTTGAGCGGTGACAGGAAAGGAAGGGAAGAGAAGGCAGAGGAAGGGGAAGAGGAGGAGAGAAGAAGAGAGAGAGGAGAGAGAGAGAGAAATCCAAATATCATAAATAATGCATATTCGAACATAAGCTTCATAATATTCTTTAAAAATTTTGCATTCCCATGTTCTTCCTACGAGGGCTGTACACCTTTTATTTGATCTCATTGGCACTGCTTTTCCTTTTTTTCTTTTTAAAGTTTTCTCCTTGTTCTGCATATTAATATTGAATTCTTTTGGTAATGATAAAGCAACCAACATTATTATAGTAATAACATATAAAAATATAGTTTTGAACTTTTTTTTAATCTAACATTCGCCGTTTTTCAGACTATTAACACTCAACTAATCATATATTCGAAATTGAACTTGAGATTATTAGCATTTTAGGACACAATCCATTGTGTCAAAATTTTGAACTCTTTGTTATAATGACAAAGAAATTAATATATTATGATAATAAATTAAAATAACACATAAAAATATAAATGATAATAATAAAGCAGTATTAGTGATTGTCGTTGTGTTTTTCCATTAAAAACATAAGATATATATATATATATTTATATATCTGATTAAATGGCATAAACAAAAATGAAAGGGAGATGCATATGTATTGCAATACGTTTAATGTAACACACAAGTACTGAGCACATATCCTGTTCTTTTTAACTGCAGTGGTATATATAATTTGAAGTTACAATAAAAAAATGCGTATTCATTAATTAATTAATTAGCCTGTGCATGGCAATGTGAAATTACTAAATAACTTATACATATGAGCATTCATTAATGTGATATGACTGAATAATAGACCCGCTTCAATCTCTCGGTGACAAGAACATTAAATTGAACCAATCCAATGTAGGGGTGTGTTTAAATAGGGTTTAATTAATAGGGATGTGCCATATATAATTTTTAAAAATTTAATTAAGATTAGGTTAATGTTCATAAGCTCGTACTTAAAATTAAACCGACCAACTAAGATTAGGTTGGTGATTTTAAAGGAGTTAAAAATAATTATTCTCATTCTACTCTCATTTTTTCTTAGTCAAATAAAATTAAGCATAACATTCCTTAACCCATATATTATATTTTATATTCAAATAAAGAGTAGAGCAAATTATCTCATTTATCTCATTAATTTATATTCAAACATAATTTATATAAACACTCATCACACTTAATCTTACCAACCCTAGTTACATGACCCTAACACATCTCTCGTAACTTAAATTACGCTCAAGTAATTTTGTGAATTATGATTAAGTTAATGCTCTACTAATCTTACTACATATTCGTTATACACGCTTTATTTATCATTTGATAGTTAATAAATAATTATTTTCAACATTATGAACATGTCAATGTCTATTTTTTAAGAGTAAACATTGACTATATATACCTACTAGCTAAAAAAGAAACTCGAGAAATGGTCAGTTTGAAATCTAAAAAGTGGTCTTAATTGGCGCATTGTGAATTGAGCTAACTTATAGCTAAAAAAAAAAAACCTATCATTTCATGTGACGGCTCTCGGTTTAGATACCTGTCATGCATGCAAATTGGGTGGGCAGGAGGACTCAATTAAGTTGGTGAAGTCTTAGTTTTGTTTTCCCACTCTCTGCTTGTTGTCTACAGTTTGGAATTTTCTCCCAATGCAATCATGGAGCTCTTTTTTTTTTTTTTTTTTTTTTTTTTTTGAGGTGGGAGGTGGAGTGGGATGGTGGTGGGTGAAGCAATTCAGTAGCTTTTAGTTGGTGGCTGAGTTACAGGAGGCGAGGAAATTTCAGAAGTTAAAGAGACTATCAGCAGAGTAAAAATTAGGAGACAACTGCAGCAGCAAAGTTTAATTACAGAAATGACTGGTATATTTTGGATCGCAGCAGGGCAGCATCAGACACATGAAAGAGCAGTGACTTTGCAAGAGGAATACAAATTTGTTCTGAAATTTTATTGACCCAAGATGAGTTTTTAATGAAGACACCTCAAAGGTGGCATTATTGTCGTGTGACATTTGAACATCGCCCAACTGTTCGAGGCAGGCCCTTTCATCTCTCGTTATTATATTACTCGGATAACAATTCTGCTAAATATACTCTTTTATGATTACGTCAATTATCAAATTCAAAGATGAATTTTAAAATATTTTTATATCAGATTTGAGTTCAATAATTCGCATTAAGGGGGCCCCTACTTAGCTAAATTCATTTTCTCCTGTAATTGATTTAACCACAAAATGTTTTTTTAATATATATTCCAGAATATTTTTTTTTCTTAGATGGTATTAATAAATAATGCGTTGGGTTTGGTAGCATTTTCCCACAATACATGCACGCCTAGAGATAAAAAAAAAAAAGGTTTGCAAATGACATCGCACCTTCCACTGATTGCAATTTGCAACGTCTCCCTTGTTTTGTGATGCATGATTCGCATCAAAAGTCAGAAGATTCAAAGTTAGGTAAGCTTCATTTATATATGTGCTCCAATTCACATTATTGCATATGAAAAGAAAGTAAATAATGAAAGGGATATACCAAATATTTCTAGATGACTTGGCTTGGACCCTCTTTGGACCAAAGATTCCATACATCATCATATTACTCACTTTTATAATTTCTAAGTAATTTCGAGCCATGGCATTACATTTCTAGGTGTAGCTTGGTTGTCGTAAAATTAATAAATTATATAAGTTATGTTTGCAGTGAATTCCATGATTTCTAATTAATTTAAAGTTCGGCCGGTACATTTGTTTCAATCAGCAGATGATATATATATACTACTGAATTCTCAGAATTCATCATGTCATTACTTCTTATATGAGACGACTTTGGAAATTTTCTGAAATTTGTAACTTGGACAAGGATTGAATTGTCAGCGGCAGCCCTTTCCCTGTAAACTTTTTTATTTATATGTACGAAATTACCTTTTTTTTGTATAGATGAAAACAATAAGAAGCATACAAACAAATAAAATTGCGTGGATTGGTATTAAGTTGAAGTTTGATAACTAAATATGGGATATAGTACTATAACTATTAAAGTAAAGTTTCATATTATGATAGGAACATATTAAATTATATAAAAAGTTATTATACCAATAATAAAATTAATTGTTTATAAATAAATTATATAAATAAAATCAATGATGATTTTTTTTTAATGAGCAGATTGATTTTGCTCCATTAAAAAATTATTTTAAATCATATTTGATTCACTAATTTTTATTTTTCTATTTACTTATTTTTAAAATAGGTAAATTTTTTGGATGGGCCGAATTTTTCTTCTCCCTCTATTTCAAGCATCTCTTTTTTTTTCTTTGGTTCATCCATCTTTTCAAATTTTAATATTCCAAATCTATTTTTAATAACAATGGATCCGATCCAACTTTAGTGACATTAGTATTTTGTGTGTAACAAGGTGTGCTACAACAAACTTTATTATCGAACATATATATTTACTTGTGCAATGAATTATGTACATCATTTGCATATATGCAAGTGTACACATTGATTATTGAACTCGGACAGCAGCCGAGCTGGACCATGCAACTTTATATAAATACTTTCGTGAATCGTACACATCACATGTGATACAAATTGTATTTTTTATTTCCCGGGGAACCCCTAGCCACCGGCTCCACCATATTATGCCATGTTTATTATAATACATATATTAGGTGACCAAGGAGTACTTAGCGAGGAATCATATATATATATATATATATATATATGTATATATATATATATATGAACCAAGTCAGACCATGCAAGCAATGCAACAATACTAATATTTGGCATGCCAATGATTTGAACTTGTAGGTGGCCCGTAGGGATGGCAATATTCCTCGCCCCCTGCGGAGAATTCTCGATCCGGGCTTCGAATTCGAAAAATTTTTTCTCGCGAGGTCGGAGATGGGAGAAATTATCCCCGAATCCTCGTTCAGGGATTGGGGCGGGGGAGTTGTCTTCGTCTCGCCGCTCCACGGGGCTCCAAATTCCCACATCTCAAAGAAAAAGTAAGTGTACAACAATAATCTCATATTGATAATAGTATGGAAGTGAGGGTGAATAGACAAGTATAAATGAATGAGGAGACTAATGGGTCAATATTGAATGTTTATAGAGAAAGTCCACCTTCCAAATTTATAATAATATTTTTTATCAAATTATCTCTTAGTAAAAAAATTTGACTGAACCAAAAAATACGGTTCAACCCGACTTTTTTCGATTTTGACCAATTTTTTATCGATTCAGTTCGGTTTAATCTAGTCCAAACTAGGATCGAGCCGTGGGATTCGGGGTCTTCGGGGCCCCGCGAAGATCGGGACGGGGGATAAAATTTCCCTCGGACCAGAAATTCGAGACGGGGTCGGGGGCGGGGGTGGTGTTTCCCACCCGGAACAGGGTCGGGTGCCATCCCTAGTGGCCAGTGCAGGTTTGAAATGTGCCAAATATTTAATTGTCACCTGCCAAACTCATTGGCCACCGAGCACTAGCACTTCACATGCCAATTGGCAATCTAAAGTTTAATTATTGTCTCCTTTTTAATTATTTTTTTCATTGTTCTTTTTTTTTCCTTTGTTTTTCTTTACTTGATCCAAGGCGCAGCATTTCATCATGTTCTTGGAATTTATAATTTATAATGGACATGAAAACTATGAAGAAAATAAGAGGAAAAGAAAAAGAAGATGTAGAGGCGAATACAATGGGATCAGAAAAACTAAATTTCGGATGTTAAAGTAGGAGAAGAGTAATATGGTAATAATTTAAGTTTGTTCAGTTAATTTTATAATAAAAATACATGCCGTTTATTCCCAAGGATCCCAATCCCATATTATATAAAGTGTAAAGAATAAATGTTTAATTAAAATAAAATTTCTTTTGTTTACCTTACCAAAGTAAATATATAAACACAAAATATAATGAATGTATTTGTCAAAATCATATTATCATTTAACTTACATTTATTTTCCTTTCAATGAAGTGCGTCTTAAGAACAAACATGCTCTTTCATTTCTTTCATCCTTTTTATATTTTCCTTCATTAACGTTGTCTTCCCTCAGAACCTCCAAACAAATTGTTAGGATTTTCGTACAAGAGAAATTATGCAATAAAGAATAAATCAAGAATTCTAAGACAACGTAAAATTTTATCAGATAAAAAATAGAAGAGAATTAAAATTCATATTATTTTCTCTTTAGACCCTTATAGAGCTTATATAGACACTTTCTTTACGCATGAGGCTCTGCATTAATTACGTAAAAATAGAAAATTTATCTCGTGATAAAAAATAAATTAATTATGAATCACAAATCAAATACATCATAATATTTTATAGTACGAGAATGTCTTTTATTTTGAAGCGTCTGAATGAATTTTCAATTGGAGTAAAATTCAAGACATTATTAATAATTTTTCACCTTAAGTTGAATCTGCCTAGTAGCTATCTAACAACCTATGTCACTGTCAGTTCCAACACTAGGATTACTGTCAATTGTCAATATTTAGCAAGTCCAAATAACATTAAAATTGTTAGTAGAAATCAATTTGATGAACATGTCAGCTTAATTGTCATCTATGTTGACATTCTTCATCTTTATTCTTTTTTTAGTACGAATGAAGTGATACCCGACGTCAATGTGTTTGATTTCTTCATGATGCATTTGATCGTCATGATGTTGAGATTGGACATTAAAATAAGTTAATGCAATAATTTTTATCGACATTGTTATGAATATTTATCTTATTATTATATAGATGTGTAATAGTTAAATAATTGCTTATTGAATTTATTCCAAATTATTGTTATTATTTATGCATATACATCGAAGTTCGTGTAGATATGCGGAGTCAAGTGGTGGCATGCTCGTGATATGGACCATGCACATAAAGTCACATCTTAGGTACCTTGGGTTCTGTATACATTGGAGAACACCTGCGATTTCTTAACGTTACCTTACCTTTGAGACTTCGAATCTTATGCCTATCATTATGCTTATTTATTTTATTTTATTTTATTTAGTTATTACGATGTGAGTTGCAGTTAATGCTGTTCTTATTATGTCCCAATTGAATTGTCCATTGTCTTTCCAAGTGAACACCACTGGAGAACTTCTCATATCATGCGTCATGATGTGAGTTCCATTTTTATGTGATATGTCACTAGCAATAAAAATTCTAACCTACCGTACGATGTTTTCATCCCGGATGGGTCTAAACTAAAACCCCATAACATTTTTTGAAATTCTTTTTATTATTTATTTATTTTTTTATTCTACAATATTGCAAGATGAACGCCGAAGATGAACGACGGCGAAAAATCGCAGAGATCGTCGGAGCCCTAAAATCGCATCTTCGAAACCAGCACGGGATTTTACCTACCGAAGAAGCTAAAAGTAAGTTTAGGAATATAAATCGTCTAGGCAGGAGTACGATGGTCCAAAAATTTTGAAATTAACAAAAAACTTCACGGAATTGAACGGAAGGATCAATCTGGAAAAGTCGCGATAGTTGAGATACTCAAAAAATGAAGTTCGTAGTTTGAGATTAGATGTGGTATTTCGCGATAATTCAGAGGAGGTATGAGGAAATAATCCTTTATTTTATACATATAATACAATTTTCATAAGTGATTCTGACAATATGCGATTATGCCGCTAGAAAACTTGGCATCCATAGATGAGTTTGGAAATGTTGCGATTGTTACAACCACTCGGGTGTGCATTTATTCAGTTTTTCCTTTGTCTAAGGTTTAAACCTCAACTTATATTGAATTTAACTATGAGATAATAATCCAAGTTCGTTGTTAATTATAATTTGTTTTACTAGAAATAACTTTATCCATTTTTTGTATAAGGTTTTCTAAATATCAAAATAACTTTAGCCATTAAATTTCTCGTACAACTTTGAACTTTTGCATAAATATCAAAATCCTCGATAGCACTGTCGAGAATTAGAATTATTCGAGAAGCCGAACTCCACATTTTATTAGAGCGAACGGGAATTGCACACACGGAGGGATCAAACAGACAAAAAGGGGAATTACGGGAAAGAAGGAAAAAGAAGGCAGAAGAGCTCTTGGAGTTTGTGTAATGAAAACATGGACAAGGCAGACTTGGTAAGTAGCAATCATCAATCAATAGTTTTGTGAATAGACTTGGGCAGCTTTTAGATCCGTTGGACGAGGCATCAAGTAATTCTGGGTTCTTGTGAGACTCTGCAGCCTATTAGCTACGGCGTTTCTTTTTCTCGACGAACTCCGCCTATATTTTATAGTCGATCCCAAGTTCGAATAAATGAGGAGGATTGTGTTAGACTTCGACAGCCAGCGTAAAATCCTGCTGAATCTCATTAACATGGATCAACGAATATATTGTGTTAATGCTATATCGTTACCCCTAAGTAATATGCTGTACAGCTCGAGTACAGTGATAAGAGAGCAAGAGCCGCTACAATCTTGACTGAATGCAGTGTTAAATGAACAAGGGCTACCGCATTCTAATGGACGGAGGCGGTTAAAGAAGCTAGTTCATTAGACTAAGGTCAGATTAGGTTCTTGAAACATTTGGACGTTGAATGGGAAGCGCCTCGAGGTGGCACAAGTAATGGACCAGCATAAGATTAGTATCTTATGCTTGCAAAAAACTAGATGGGTAGGAGAGAAAAGTAAAGAGATTATGTTAAATGATTCCAAACTTTGGTATACAGGTAAGGTAAAGGAAAGAAATGGTGTTGGTATTATCGCGGATGTAGAATGGAGGAAAAATATTGTGGAAGATAAAAGGATTGATGATCGAATCATATTCGTGAAAGTAATTATTGGAAATGAAACTATGAACATTATTAGTGCATATGCACCCCAAGTAAGAGCAGAATCACATATCAAAGAGAAGTTTTGAACAGATATGGAGGGTTTGATTGAAAGTATACCAACAACCGAAAAAGTTTATATTAGAGAAGACCTTAATGGACATGTTGGTAAAGAGGCAAGACCACATGCAAGGGTTCATAGTGGTTTTGATTTTGGGGAGTTGAATGAGAAAGGACAAACTATTATTGATTTTTCTTTAGCATACAACCTTAAGATCATCAACACTTTTTTTAGAAAGAGAGAGGAACATTTAATCACATACAAAAGTGGAACTCATAGGTCTCAAATCGATTTTTTTACAAGAATTACTGATAAAAGACGCTGTACTAATTACAAAGTAATTTCTGAGCATGGGGTGAGTACACAACATAAATTGTTAGTTCTTGATATGCAAATGAAATGTATAAAACTAAAATCTCGAATAATTTTTTATCAAAAGATCAAGTGGTGACAGTTAAATGACGAGAAGCGAGAGACTTTTAAAAATATGTTATTAGAGGAAAGTGTGTGAGAGTTAGAAGGAGATGCTAGTATAATGTGAAAGAATGTGACAAAAAAAGTTGAAATGATTGCTAAAGCCATTTTAAGAGAATCAAAAGGTTTTGAACCACGAGATAAGGAGACTTGGTGGTGGAATAAGGAGGTCCAAGAAAAGGTGCGTAATAAGAAGAATTATTTCAAGACGATACACTTGGACAATAGTTTTAACAATTGAAAAAAGTATCATTTGACGAAAAGGGAGACTAAGAAGGCAGTTAGTGATGCTCGTGCTAAAGCATATTAAGAATTTTATAAGGAGTCAGGGACAAAAGCTGATGAACAAATGATTTACAAGATTGCAAAGAATAAAGAGAAAAAGTCGAGAGATTTGAATCAAGTAAGATGCATAAAAAATGAAATTGTCAAGATTTTAGTTACTGAGGGAGATATTAAGAACAGATGAAAAGAGTATTTTTATAAGCTATTTAATGATGAATGTGAAAATTCTCGTTGTGATTTGAAGGACTTGACAGTTAACGAATATGAGCTTAATAGATCATTTTATCGTAGATTAACAAAGCTCTTAAGAAGATAGAGAATGATAAAGCCGTTGGACCGGATGATATACCGATTGAAGTTTGAAAATGTTTAGGAGAAAAAGGTGTGTTATGATTATGTAAACTATTTAATGAGATTTTACGATCGAAAAAGATGCATGATAATTGAAGATTAAGTACATTAGTTCCTATTTACAAAAAATAAATGAGATATTCAGAATTGTATAAATTATAGAGGAATTAAACTTATGAGTTACACAATGAAATTATGGAAAAAAATAATTGAGCATAGATTGAAAATGGAGACTAATATTTCTGAGAGACTAGGGTTCATGCTAGAAAGATTTACTACAGAGGCGATTTATTTATTAAGGGAGATGATGGAGAAGTATCGAAGTAGGAGAAGAGACTTACATATGACTTTCATTTAGAGAAGACGTATGATCGGTACCAAGAAATGTACTTTGAAAAGTCAAGAAGATGGTGAGTGTTGCCTATATTAAGGTAATACAAGATATGTACGATGGAACATTGACTAAGGTTAGGACACCCGAATGTAAGACAAATAAATTTTCTATAGGAATTGACCTACATCAAGAATCAACTTTAAGTCCGTATCTATTTAACTTAATTATCGATACTATAACCAAGAATATCACGGAGAAAGTACCTAAGTGCATGCTATTTGCGAATGATATAATACTTTTAACGAATTCAAGAGAAGAGATTAATACAAAATTAAAAATATGAAGAAATATATTGGAGTCAAAGGGTTTTCATTTAAGTAGGAATAAAATAGAATATATGCATTGCAATTTCACAAATAAACAACTTAAAGACGATTTGAAAATTAGACTAGAGGAGAATATAATTTCTCAAATGACAAAATTTAAATATTTAAGATCAATTATAAGACAAGATGGTAAGATTGATGACGATGTTAATCATAGAATTCAAATTGATTGGTGTAAGTGGAGGAAAGTCATTGAAGTTCTTTGTGATAGAAAAATACCCAATAAAGTTAAAGAAAAATTCTATCGTATTACTATAAGACCGACAGTGTTATATGATAATGAATGTTGAGCTATGAAAGTACATGAACGTAAAGTGAGGATAGCCGAAATAAGAAGAGTAGATTAAATAATCTGAAATCCGATTAGGAGAGGAAAACCAAGGCAGAAATTTGACGAACTAATAAAAGATCTATTGGTGAATAATATACCGAAAGATTAATAGAACAGAATAACGTCGTATAATTCATGTAGCCAACCCCACCTAGTGGGATAAGACTTTCTTGCTGTTTCTTTTTCAAGATGCAAATTTAATATTGAAAATTCCAATAAGTCCTTGGCACTTCAGCTAAAAAGAATAAACATAGCACTTCAGAAAACCTACACCTCTATGAAGACATTTATACACTATAACCCCCACATATCATGTTTAACCTTGAAAGAAACTAAATCAGTGGAGAGTCCCCATAAGCTCAGAACGAATGTCAAAGAAAGCAGCAACTTGTATAGCCAAGTTATGGTCAAGAAACTAAAATCTCAGAAGAAAACTTGAAATAGCTTTTGCAGAGCTGAAATAAAATGTCAAACTAGGCTTTCTCACTGACTCGGGATAATGGATCCAGCAAACAGCACCACGCAAAGAAACAAGTTAGCACAAGAAAAACTTAAGTATTAATAGTTTCAATTATTAAACCTAGAACCCAGACTACCAAAGCAGCAGTTCAAGATTTCAGACGTTTTCACAGTAATATTACACCAATGTCGATTTCAGCTGAAGTCCAAACAAAAATATTAATCCATGCTTCAGGTGGTGCTCATCAAGAGGGAGGTACAGGGGCATGCAGGTAGAAATGATGCAAGAAACTAAAAAGTCTTAAGATAGCAAAGCAATAATCATGACATCTTTTTTTTCACATAACAGAGAATAAATGCTCACCGCTAATGATTCAACTTCGTAAAGCTACATTAGAACCAGAAGAAGATTATGAAAGATGCTAAAACAAACTCCACTAGAACAAATCAAAGAAACTACACCTTGCAGGTGTCTTCCTGATCTTTAAACAGCCAGAAAGATTGGCTTTGAGTAACAGAAGCTGTACAGTTTCTATCCCTAGTTATCTGGAGTTCATTCAGAGCAACAAAATTAAGCTCCCCAGAAGTCACCTTCCAGTCAGACTCCCACAAAGTTGAAGAGATGTGTGCTGAAAGAAAGACATTTAAGGTTATGCAAGAAAAACAAATTTCGAAGCAATGAAAGGATGACCAATATTACAAATGTTCATATCCTCCAGCGTTTTCCCCTTGCAAATTTGCCTTCCACGGAAATAACATCCAAGTGTCCCTCTGTTTATCTGAAGTTCATGCAGAGCAACAAAATTAAGCTCCCAGAGGCCAGAAGTCACCTTCCAGTCAGACTCCCACAAAGTTGAAGAGACGTGTGCTGAAAGAAAGACATAATGTTCTGCAAGAAAAACAAATTTCAAAGCAATGAAAGGATGACCAATATTACAAATGTTCATATCCTCCACTTTCCCCTTCACTTGCAAATTTGCCTCAAATTTTCCCCTTCACTGGAATCTCAAAGCGAAAAGCTACAACACATCAAGGACTCCAGAAATATTAACCAGGAACCTGGTGAGACTTTATTGGTTCATTACTGCCTCCATAAGAATTATTGCCACTTATTGGCATTGACCTCTGAGCAAAATCAAGTAGCTGTTTCTTCTGACTCTCATCAGTATGAGGAATGCTAGCGCGCAGCAAATCCACTGGCATCTCCTTGCTTATAGCTCTGGTCGCGTCTGATACAACAACAGCAGAATTCTGGGCCTGCACAAGGAAGGCTTGCATTACACTGTCATATTTGTTAAGACAGTACTTTGCAAGAAGCTCAAAGAATGCATTGAATGATGCCTGCCATAGATTCCTGTTAGCAACGCTGTAGTTTCCAGCACTATTAAGGTTGGTTAGAAGTTCTGTTGCCTTCTCAAGAACAGATTTTAGAATGAAAGTTGCACCATCCCCAGCAACACTTCCAAGTGGGCGAAGAGGTGGTTGTTCTGAAGAACAAACTACAGCAGCAAGACAAGCACTAAGCCCATTCAGGTCCATGCTACTCACACATGCAGAAACAGTTCTTGCAAGATCACTTATGGATTCAGCTGCACCTGAATCCAAGGGCAACGAACCAAATAGAAATCTGAGGTGACGGAAAATAGCCATGCAAACTACTCGACAAAGATCACTGCCAGGAATTAGAAGTTTGAGATAGCGTGAAAGAAACTTCCGCCCTTTTGGAAGAGAAACTAAGCGCAGAAACACGAGATCATCATTTGGAGCTAGTCCTGAGTGACTAGATTTACCAGGCCCAAGTGGATCAACGAGTTGAAGTGATGCTGCCAGCCCTTCTAGAAGAACTTCCTTTTTCCTTCTAAGCTGAGCACCACCATCCTGTGACTGGTTGAATTGTAATGACCTGTCAATATCATCCACATCAAGAAGAAGGCAGAAGCCATCCTCAATAGTGATTCTTGCAGCCAGCATTGGCTCCTGTTCAAGAGGCTTTGTCGAAGATTTTTGCTCAAGGGCATTTCCCTGGGTTGTCGATGGGGGTTCAACCTCAAGAAGAGGGCGGGGCCTACGAATAGAGGAGAAGGGAAGCCTTCCAAGAGCATCCACCTGAAGAAATGCATGTGGCTCATCTTTAGCACGTGCTCTAGACGGCAGATCTCTGATGAGATTTGGGCAAAAATGATGCTTTAGTCTTGATCCAACAGACTTCTTCGCCAGGCAAGCCTGATGATAGTAATCATCTACATAGGGATCATTGCTATGAGTTGCAGCATGCTGCATTCTCAAAATGCTTTCAAGCTCTTCCATTGTCATGTACTTAGGTTGCCACCCATTGTCAATCCTTTGATTGCCAGAATCAAAACCCTGTTGATAATATCGAAAGTTTTGCCTTGCCTTGTACATTGGTCTAAACCTTGGGTCATTAAAGTCACCCATCCCATGCATTGGATCAAACTTGTTCATCATTTGTGGTGAAGGATTATGACCAACTAACTGAGACTGCATATTGGAGAATCGTGGCAAAGGCTGTCCTAGGTGCATTCCATGTTGCGGTTGTGCTAGCAGTTGAGAAGGCATTGGACCATTTACAGGAGGCAGTTGATTCTGTGTCAAATTAGGTAACATACTCAATTGTTCTCCAGACAGAGAACTACTTCGGTCCAACCAATGGCCATGTTTTCCATTAACAGAAGCACCTGATGGGCCAAACTGTCTCATATTTCCACCAAATTGTGATCCATGAGGTGGGCCTGGTAAATGGAACTGGGGAAAAGTAGAGGGATTTGGTGCAGTGAATGGCATTTGGAATCCAGTAGTAGGAGATGAAATGCCTCTATGGTGAGAGTGGCCAGGGGACATATTTGAGAGCCCACCAGGAAGAGGGAAGGAGGTATGGGGAGATCTAGGTACGATAATAGGCTCACTGGGACTAAACTGCTGCTGTTGAGGGTATGAGGAGGTTCTGTGCAAAGGTCTGGAGGCTGTAAATTGCACTGAAGGATCTGGATGTGACCATCTCTTGCCATCTTGGACACCTTCAGCATCTAATATTTGCTGATCTAGCCAGTTTGAAAAGCCTGGCTCCTGTGCCCAGTCAGCAGTCGATGAACCTGAAGTTGACATGATAAAAGTGATAACCATTATGCTATCACATGAACCAATGTGTTTAATCTTGGACAAACTTTAAATTTTACCACAAATCCTGGTGGTCATACTTTCCTTCTCAAAAAAGAGAAAAAAATAGTTCTTCTCTTTATTTTGAGAAGGGATAAACATTAAAGGCAGATGAAGTCTGTTATTAATGAAACATAAGAGAAATTCATAGCAATCCTACAAGTGATTTGAACATTATAGCGATCATTAAAAAAAATTGGACTCAACAAGCATCAGCTTAATTCTCAGAAGACAGAGTAAGGGTATGTAACTATTTTTACAAGCAACAAATAAACACTAATTCAGTTGCAAGAAGACTGAATCACCGAGAATTTTTCCAAACTAGACAAAAGAAGGCTTAATTCTAAGTTTCTTTAGCAAGTAAAACTCAACAAAAAAACTTGTGAAGTGCAAAACTGAAACCGAATTTGTGCAATTAAGATACTCACTTTCTCTAGAAAAAGATCCCCTGTGGCCAATTACTTCTGCATTCCTTGGCTCACTAATTCCCCTGTTCAACTGAGGAAGAAATCGTATATAATATTCTCATTATTGACAAAGTCATGTTTAAAAGGTAGCAATAAATTCGTCAAGGAAAATTGCGAAAGAAGAACTATGAGAACAATAATGGATCCACTATTCTGTGATGGATCTCATAAACGTTAGAAAACATCAGCTATATTAACAATCTTACTAAATAAAAGGAAAACAACACCCAAAGCCTATAGGATCATTATCTGGAGTTGTCTTGAGAAAAAAACAGAAACTATATTTACCAACACAGGAATCTGTCACACAAGATCCTAAAATACTGAACTTGATAAAAAGAACTTAAAGATTAAGATGCTCCGGAATGATGGAAATGAGGCCATATGTTGGTAGAATGATATCAATATCTATTTTGTGACAATAATAAGTCATTGGAACTATTTCCTATATGAGACAGCTCATATCCAAGAGCTTTTGCACTGTCGTGCATAATCTCATTTATGAATTATGGAAATACAGTCAGTGTTAATGTTTTGTCTAATTCAGAAAAAGTCATCAGTGTTAGATTAAGCTACATTTACATTATGCTCACAAGTAACTACAAAGATATCCATTATTTGATTACAGCCAGCCAATAAGTAGCACATTATGCAAATGCATAGAATATGTTGGTTGTTTTATGAATATAAATACCTACACATGTTATATGCATTCGATCTTACATAAGATCCCGATCTTAATTACTTTGGTCTGGAATAATATATGGATAATCCTTAAACCTTCTTGTTCACCTTTTGTGGATATGTAATGCCTTTTTGCCTTTTTCATCAATATGCTTTAGATTGCGTCTAATGATTGACATGCCTGAAATGCTTGTTAAAATTCTAGAATACTCATAAAGTTGTACATATGTTTTACTTTAAAGTATCAAAACAATGTTAATTATAAAGTTCTTCTGTTTACCTTGTTTCCATATATGTAAATCTTTTCATAGTTTTAATACATATCGATGACTAGAACAAGCTACCCATCCTTTTGCCCATAAAAAAGTTTCATTGTAAAATTTAAAATGGGACGAAATTTGTCTAAACTAGTGAGTAGATGTGAAGTTTGTTAAAATCATTCTATCCGTAATTGCTAAGTTGGAATTATTGTTTAATGATCTTAGGTTCAAACTCTGTAACATTATTTAGCTAACTATTTTGTTGTTCACTATGTCTATTTTTTTTCACTGTTTATTACTCTTGTTTGCCTTCTATTGTCCCATTTCCTTTCTATTATTTCTTTTTTTATTGTCCTATTGCCTTCTATTGTCCTGTTCCTAAACCCTAAACCCTAAACTCCGCCTATGTTTTATAGCCGGTCCCAAGCCCGGATAAAGGAGGAGGGTTGTGTTAGGCCCCGATAGCCAGCGTAAAACCCTGTCGAATCTCATGAACATGGATCAACGAATACGGAATGGCGTCGTATGATCCATATAGCCGACCCCACCTAGTGGGATAAGGCTTTGTTGTTGTTGTTGTTATATGCATTCGAATTGTGCGAGACGAATTGAGCTAAAACATAGGCTGACTAAAAATAGACATTTCTTCACCTCAAGAAACAAAAATGTAATTCTTGTTGTCCACAAAAATACATCTACTGAAATGAACAGGATAAATCCAATGCACTAATCAACACAAAAGCCCTATTTCTAAGGTGAATTTAGAGTTTCCAACCTGGCATCCAGTATATAGGGATCTTGCACATAATCACAAGTGCAAACAATCACACAGATTCAGAAAATACTAATGGGGCTATATAACAAGAACACTAAGAAAAATTTAACAGGATAACCAACTATACAAGAATATTTGTCTAAAAGTTAAGATAAAATTTAGGTCTAAGATTCATTAGTCCAAAATCCACATCTTCGGACCCAGAGTGAAATTTTGTTAATGCTCCAAAGAATACATGAAAATGGATGCAAAATTGGCAACCCAATTGACCTTTCATCCGAGCTATATTTTGAAATATAATATAATCATGCAACCATAATAAAAAGAAAAGAGAGTATCCTTAGGAAGTTTTACAATTTGAAGTTGAGACCACTACAGATTTTTTTATGAGAGGTGTGAAAGCTACAGTTATAAGAACTGATGTACAAGATCACACTTTGTACTCCTCAAAAAAAAAAAACACGCTTTGTAAAGTTAAATGAAAGATATATCAACCTTTGAAAGGGAACCCGCAAGTTCATCGATATCAGAAAGAGATCCTAAACCTTCCCCCTGTGCATGAAAAAAATTCTTGTTAACAAACGGGTACTAACCGACTTAGTTGATAGAGTTCATGAACAAACTTACATCTGCTATATCTCTGAGTCCAGAAAATTGGTACTCCTCCTGATCAATGCCCCCAAAACTGGGATCACCACCGAAATCATCATCCTCCAATCCTCCTAATTCAACTTCTTCCACAACATCCTTTCCAAAGAATGCATATTGTGAAGCATCAAATCGAGCATCATCTGCACAAAAAGATAAAAACACAAGTTCAACAAAACATTCGAATTGATGAACAGAAAATATAGCAAGTCAAACATCAAAATCGCAAATAGTGTCAATCAGCAAGGGAAGTTAATAAATGCTTTAATCAGAAAATTCAACTTTATGGCGACGAAAATCTGAATGATTCATAAATTAAACTATAAAAAAACACCAGTCTTAAAGCAAGTATCTTGCAGAGTTTTGCATATGAGTTGGCGCGATCCTTTAAAATCAAGCACCTAAACGAGTGATAATTAGTTCACAATTATGCAAATCAAAGTTCCTAAAACGAACGAGATAAGTTGCCCAAAAGGATTAAAATCTGCACTTTAATACAACAAGAACAATTATAAAAGAAACAAAAAAAGGGAAGAAATTGATAACTTCATCAAGAAGGAAAAGAGCAGATTTGCAATTCAAATCCATTCCTCTGATTCAAACAATCGAAAACGTCACTTTTCCCCCCACGCAAAAGGTGTTGTTTTCCATCAAATTCTAAACAAAAACAGCAGCGCAAAAGAGAAAAGGAGAAGAAAGAAACCCTTTTTCGACCTAATCCAACAGTAAATTCCATAAGGATTCGATCCCTCCATAGAAACAAGCGGAAAATAACAGATCCAAACTCGAAAAAAAATAACAATAACAGCGAGAAATCAGGCAAAAGAATAGAAATCTCACCAGCAAACGCCTCGTCGGATCCCCCGGGGCCGATTCCAGGGCCTGGGTCTTCGGAGGCTCCGCCCTCCCCGTCGAGTTCCGCCATCGAACAAAAACCCTAGAAAGTGAAGTGGAGGGGATCTTTTTTTGGTTTCGGCTGGTGTTTGCTTTCTTTTTTCCTTATATTTATCTTCTCCTCCTCTTTTCTTCTTCTTTCTTTTTCATTTTTCATTTTTCATTTTTTATCTTTATACGCCGACCAACACTATTTTCCTTTTTCCTTTTTTTTCGTTAGCCGTTAGCTTTTGATTCTCGGTAGTTTAATTTCTAACTTTAAAAAGTAGAGTAAAACAACTTCTTTTAATACAATTTATCACTTTATTCTCTATATTGTTCTTCAATTTTTAACTTATTTCGTGGGTTGTCTATTTTATCGAGTATAGATAATTTATCAATATTATAATAAAAATGTATAAAATATTTAGAAAATAGAGGGACAGATGTCATGAGATCATTTTTCGCTCGATCGACCCGTGCGACGCCTAGACGTGTCCAACGTCTAGACAAGCTCTTTTGAGTGTTTTGCGAAAACTTGCTTATGCAACTTTTCGAATGTCACAGTTTTTTGGACGCACGATCCCGAGCGGACGCTTCTTCGGTGGAGGCGTTAGTGAACAAATAGGCACCTCGACGTAATGCTCGTTCGCTTGGGACGCTCTTACGTGGGTTGCCATCCCACACTCGAGATACGATGCTAAATTTTGGGAAGTTTAAAATCTTTGTTGAGTAAATAGGAATAATTACAATGCTTCGGAGGAGCACTAGCATGTCTTCCTTACTATACTGCAGGCATGTGAGGCCTATATACGACGTGTGATGTGGAGGATAAGTTAGGGGTGCACTTTTCGGGAGTGCAGCATTACAAAACTATCACTATCACACTTGAAAAATAAACTAAGTACAAAAGTGTGTTGAAAATGAAAAAATACATGAAGTAAGATAACTCGACGTGTCCCAGAAAAAGCCCTCGGGACATTCTCCCCCACTCAAGTCAGCGACATCCCTAGAACTGTAGCTTGAAATTCTTCAATCTTCTGCTTGAACTGTCACAGGTCTTCGGCTGTCTTCCAACTTATGTGGGCGTCCGGTCTTTCACTCCATCGAACAAGATACTCCTTTTCAAATTCTTCGTGCGGACGACGAGTACTTCTTCAACTTGATCAGTGAACTACTGACGGATGGTCGACAGGGTGCGGTCCGAAACCCCACGCCCGGGATCTTCAGGGTCTTCAACAAAAGACTTGAGCAGGCTGACATGAAAGACGGGGTGTTATTGCATCTACGGCGGGAGCTCTAACTTGTGTGCCACATTGCCTACCTTCTTCAGGATCTTGAACGGGCCCTCGTAACATCTAACGAGATCCTTGTGTAGATTCTTTCTACTTAGTCGAAGATGTTGGACCAGCTTCACTAGGACCAAGTCTCCGACTTCAAAGTTGACGTCCCGTCGGACGATGTCCAACTACTTCTTCATGCGCTTCAATGCCTTGTGTAAACATTCTCTCGTCATGTTGTTCTTCTTATGCCATTCTCTCGTCATGCAGTGATCAGCGGGTTCTTTGCCACCATAAGAAGTGACGACGGCTTAGGGCATGAGAGGTTGCTGTCCCGTCACTGTCTCGAAGGGATTCCGATTGGTCGACTCGCTTCGTTGCAGGTTGTAGGAGAATTGCATGATGTCGAGTAGCTTTGTCCAGTCTTTCTGTTCGGCACTAACATAGTGCTGCAAGTAGATCTCCAAGATACAATTCACCTTCTCAGTTTGGCCGTCAGTTTGAGGATGAAGTGATGTCGAGAAGTGTAGGTTGGAGCTCATCATCTTGAGCAATTCCTTCCAGAAGTTGCCAACAAATCACCCATCCCGATTCTGATGATGCTTTGTGGTAGGCCATAATACTTCACTACATGCTTCAAGAATAACTCCGCAACTTCAGTAGCAGAACAACTTGCGGAGCCGACGACGAAGATAACATACTTGGAGAATCGATCGACGACCACCATGATGGTACCCGCCCCTTCAGACTTGGGCAAGCCCGTGATGAAGTCCATGGAGACATTTTTTCATGGATGCTCTAGAATAGGCAAGGGTTCCAGAAGTCCGTCGGGCACTTGATTGAAGTTCTTGTCTTGCTAGCAAACCAGACATGTCTTCATGAAAGCTTCAATGTCGTCATCCATCTTTGACCAGAAGTAGTTATCTTCGATGAGTGCCAAAATGCGGCGGATGCCCGGATGTTCCGCCCACTTGGAGTCATAGCACTCTTGCATTATAGTGCGCCGCAAGTTGTCGAATAGTGGAACATATATGCGACGTTTCTTGGTGAAGATCAGTCCATCTTCCACTCAAAAGCGGTGTGTCTTTCCCTCCTTTGCTTGCTCGAATAAGTTCTTCGCCGTGGGATCTAACTCCAATCTCTTCTTGATCCTCTCGATCAGGTCGGTCTGAGAGGAGCTCATGGCCGTCAATTCCGCGCGATGCCAAGACATTCGTCCTGATGGGCTTGTACACTAGGACGTAATCGAACTCCACCATGAAATATTGTCATCTTTCTTGCTTCGACGAGAGCTTCTTTTGTGTCTCGAAGTAACTTGTCGCGACATTGTCCGTCTTGATGTGAAATCGCGACCCAAGAATGTAGTGCTGCCATGTTCTAAGGCAATAGATCACTGCGGTCATCTCCTTCTCCTGGACGGCGTAGCACCGCTCCGTGCCATTGAGTTTACGACTCTCGAATGCCACGGGATGCCCTTCATACATAAGAACTCTTCTGATAGCATAGTTAGAAGCATCCGTCTGTACTTTGTAAGGCTTAGTGTGGTCTGATAGGATGAGCACTGGTTCCTCCGTTGTGACCCTTTTGAGGGTGTCGAACACTTCCTGGCATGTCGGTGTCCACTCCCTATCATGACCCTGATTTAAACGATGATTTAAATCAGAGCTCGCGACTAATTACAAACGATCAAATATTTTTTTTTTGAGAAAAATTGTGCAAAACTCCTTCAGATAATACAAAAAAATGATAACACATATAAGCAAACCACGCAGTTTATATTGATCATTCAGAACATGTACAACCATAGGGTTTACACCACCACATAGTCATAAAAGATTTACATTTTACAAGATACAAAATTACTTTTCATACATAGCACATATCAAACTCTCTCCATATCCCAACAGAGGAATATGAGAGTTGCAAGTCTTCTATCTAACACGCACGATGGAGCACATGACTTATCAATACCTTAGCAGCAAAAAGGATCCACACCCTGTCAAAGCAGTCTCTCACGCTCCCAAAAGTTCTACTGATATGAAAAAGTGTACAACAATACTATAAGCAAATAATAGCTCAGTAAGCTGATGACTCATAAATTATGTGTTATCATCTAATAAATTCGAGGAGACATAAACATACATGCATTAATCATAATATCAAAGTCAATATCTTCATAAATTTACTATATATATATATATATATATATGGCATCCCAATCAAAAGCATTGCACTCAATTTACATTCATTATCACTTAAACATATCAAACATGTGTATGCAATACAACACTCTCATCATATGTATGCATGGATCACCAATTGGTCAGTGGTCGGTATGTGGATTCTAGATGTGGCTCCCATCGTGATCGGCGATGTAGCACTTAGCTCCATTCTACTTCATCCTTTTCGAGAAATAATCATATAGCGATAGGTAGATTCTAAAGGTGGCCCCTATGGATTCTAGAGGTAGTCCCTACGGATTCTAGACGTGGCCCCCATCGTGACTACTCACGATGTGGCACTTAACTCCGCATGACACTTAGCTCCAGTCTATCTCATTCCATTTAAGGGGAACAAAATGATGCATTGAACTCTAGATGTGTCTCCCATCATGATCAGCGATATAGCACTTAGCTTCAACCATCATATATACAAATGCAAATGGATGTCGATGCATGATTCATCATATAACAAACATCTCATGAATATCAGAAGATGAATCATATCCAATATCATTTCAAAATGAACAAGATTGCACTCATCGCAATCCATTTAAATCATATCACATATACTTTCGATAACTGTATTTCTCGAAATCAATTCATAGAATTTCAAAATATATTCAATACATATAATAATCGATGTCACACCGAATTCAAAAGAGGTGAAAACATAGAGTAAGAGAAATCAACTTACTTATAAGGGCTAGCAAAATGATTTCCTTTCCTTGTTCACTACTTTATTCTTTTACTCCTATAACAATAATAGTAAGAGACTCATTACTACTATGATCTGAACACAATCCTATCACACACGAAACATAATTAATTGCTTAGGTATATGAACCTTAAGTATTTACTCTTATAACTTAAGTAACTATTACACATAAGGATTGACCGAATATTATGACAATTTTGCACGCATAGTGAAGAAAATTCATATCTTCTGGTATACATAATCAAATGACATCATTCCAATTTTTTTTACTTTCATATTACAGAGATATTATTCTGTAAAAGTTTCATTTTCTACTTCATTATGATTTGCTCTCATGAAAATCAACATTCATCCTAACTTTTATGTTATTTCTATGTCATGACAGACTGAGTAACCTTACTTTTATGATTTATATAAAATAGTAAACATTCACTGTTCTGATTCTTTTAATTTTTCCAAATAGTAGACATCCAAAGGTACAACTCATAAAATTACTTGAATTTATATCTATTTGTACTGAGCACAATAAATTTAACCAATACTAACATAATCTGCCTTAAGTTCCCCCCTGATAGACTGAGTAAGGCTCGGTAAATTATTTATAACTTTCGCTACACATATCATTTTCTAGTGATTCCAATGGTCAATGAAACCTAACATCAATATCTATAACACCCTCTCAAATAATTCCACGACATATTGAATTTAATACATAATTTACAAATTCAGGTAGCAATTTCGACGGACAAAGTGATAATACCTTAAAGATAAGAGCATAACTTTATCTACAGAAATCCTATTAACTTGATTCCAAAGCTCAATAAAATATAAGATCAATCAGAATAAATTTCATAATTTTGGATCACTCTAAGGTATGGAATTATGTAGCTAAAGATTCGTGAATCAATTGAAACATGACTAGGGTTAATCTTACCCATGAACAACATGAGTTTTGCCCCATGTTGAAGTAAAATTCGAAAATGAATAAGTGAGACAGGTTCAGAGAAACCCTAATTAGGAACTATATAGTTAAAATCCAAAGGAAATTAAGTAGGAACTTACCAAAATCTAAAATCCTAGTTGCCCATTCTCTTCCTCCAATTCCTTCAATCATGTAGTATGATTTCTTCTACCTTTGCAATTCGGCCAAGGGTGGTGAATAGGGCAGAGGAAAGTAGTAAAATGTAAAAGGATAAGTATTAAAAGTGAGGGAGATGCCGACTTTAGCTTATGCATGTGGTTCTTCCCAAAATGTAAATGGGTTTTGCATTTCTCCATTTATTTATTTATTTATTCATTTAATTAAGACATTACATGTAAATAAGAAACTATCCCAATTTGGATTCAAATAAAATATTTAAAAAAAATAAATAACTAAGGAATCAAAATCTAAGTTTTTGTCCGAAGAACAAAAATTGTGATTTCACAATTTTTTGATTTTGTGTCTACGTTTTACCTGACTCATACACCTCCTAAAAATTCTTAAAAATCACTTTTAAAATCCTTTCATATATAGGAACAATTATCGACTATAATTTTTCAAATTTTCACTTTTCCGAAAATCACATTTTCATGCCTTAAGTAAATGTCCATCGCTTTCGCACTTTAGTTGATATTGAAGTGTAAGTCTTAACATCACTTTCATAGAGATTATCAATAAGATAGTATAACATCACATTCATACAACTAATCATGCATGGTTAACTTAGGGATATTACACTCCCACTTCACATTCTTCCGAAGGAGATTCGTCAAAGGGGTCGTCTCATATGAATACCCCTTGATGAACCGCCTGCAGTAGTTCGTCAGACCAAGGAATGAACGCATGTCGGGAACCCGCTTGGGCGGCTCCCACTCCATGATGGCCCAAATTTTTGTGCCATCCATCTTCAACTTGCCGCTTCCGACGATATGTCCCAAGAAGTGCACTTCCGATTGAGCGAATGTACAATTCTCCCGCTTGAAGTAGAGCTCGTTCTGCCACAACACCTCGAACACTTACCGAATGTGCTCGATATGCTGCTCCAAGGTGCGACTGTAGATCATAATGTCGTCAAAATAGATAACCACGAACCTATCAAGGAAGGGTTGCAATACCTTATTCATGAGGGTGCAAAAAGTTGTCGGGGGGTTGGTGGGGTCGAAAGGCATCACGAGAAACTCGTAGGAGCCGTATCTTGTGACGTACGCCATCTTCTGCACATCATCTTGCTAATAGCCCGAACGAAGATTCAACTTGGTAAACCATCTTACACCGTCAAGTTGGTCGAACAAGTCCGCCACCAAGGGGATGGGGTACTTGTTCTTCACCGTAAGCTTGTTGAGCGCCCGATAGTCGATGCACATCCTGAGGGAATCATTATGCTTCTTTTGGAAGAGTATCAGGGCGCCATATGGAGACTTCGAAGGTCGAACATATCCTACATTCAATCGTTCGGTGAGTTGCTTATGAAATTCTATGACTTTCGGAGGGGCTAGCCAATAGGGGACTCCATGCGGGACTTTCGATCCTGAGACCAAGTCGATGACATGGTCCACTTCGCGCTTCGAAGGCAACCTCTTTGGGAGTTCCGGGGGCATAACGTCTGCAAAGTCTTCAAGGGTTTCAAGAACTTTGGGAGGTGTTGGAGTGGAGGGTCCCGAATCTTCCAAGATGGCGATCGCCATGAAGGTGTGCTCTTGTTTACGCAATCCCTTCGCCACTTGCATGGCGGAGAGGGTCTTCTGCTTGAGATCTCCGCCTGACCTCACGGGACCTCATGAGAACATTGTAAGGTCCTTTGGGGTCGAAGATGACTATCGAGTTGGTGAGCAGGATGACACATGCAGCAATGTGTCACAGAAAAGAGGTACCCGCCACCACTTTGTAGTCATCCACTCGTGCCATCATCACGTCGAAGCTTCCCGACCACTTGCCGATGTGAACCTTCACTTCAGGAGAAATTCTTGTAGTCGAGATAGACTTCGCGTTCACCATCTTGAACGTGGCGTTAGTATTATGTAGTGGGAGCTTTATTTTCTTGGCGGTCACTTCTAACACGAACAACTCCGATATTCCCGTGTCAATGAGGGTGTTGAAGACTTGCCCGTTTAACTCGATGTCCGCATAAAGTCGAGTAGCCGATGAAGGACTCTTCGAGGCGTTGATGGCACTGAGGACGTGCATCGAACTGAGACACACCTCTGCCTTCTCCTTCTCATCGGGGCAATACATTGCGTTGATTGTTGCCTTCTGCGGACAATCACTCGTCCAATGTGGATCCTTGCAAATATAGCAAGGCTTTGGCGGCTTTCGTCCCTCTTGAATCTTTCATTGTTGGGCCTTCTATTTTGGTGTCCCTTTCCCTTGTCCTATTAGTGCGGCTTGCCTCCTTGTGACATTGACTTTTCTCCCCCACCATTGCCCTTGCTCGAGGGTTTTGGTGGTGGAGCACTCATTTTGGCGTACTCCACGAGTGACTCAGCAGTGGTGACTAGTAAGCGAAGGTTGGGGCAATTTCATCGCTCCAACTCCGTCCTAGCCCATGGCTTCACACCCTTCATAAAGACCGTCGGCAACGTGTCTTCGTCCACCTAGGAATTTTGTAGGCGGAGCTTGGTGAACTCTTTCACGTACTCCTTCAACGTGCCCTTATGAAAAATGTTGAACAATGCAATCTTGGCCTCCGGTCCTAACTTGGCAGGGAAGAAGTAGTTGGTAAGCTGCTTCTTGAAGTCGTCTCACCTCTCAATGGGATCAGCGTCGCCATGCTCCACGTCGTCGCAATGACACCGCCACCATAGACTCGTCGCATCTTGCAAGTAGAAGGATGCGGTCTTTACCATCCTCACTTCAGACGTCACATCCAAGGCCTCCATATACTTTCGGACGTTCCATAAGAAGTCATTGATCTCCTTTGCCGACCGCTCGCCTTTGTAGGGCCTCGTTTTTAGCACATCGATTCTTGCCTCATGCAGGGTGGGCATCTCGGGACGTCGCCTATCTCCATAGCATCGCTTGAGTTCTTCCCGAATGGTCTTGAACTCTTGTTCCATCTCGAACCGCATGTTTGAGAGACCATTGTCCAAGGTCTCCCGCATGTCCATGATCGTCGCCTTCATGGACTCGAGCCGTGTATACAACGGCGCCATCTCGTCCCGCACCATTGCGAGATCCATTGTCTTCTCCAACTCTCGCTCGTGCATTATGAGTTGGTCTTGCATCTCGCCCACGTCCAGTTGGAACTAGCCGAGGCGTTGCTCGAAGACGATCATGACGTCCTTCGAGCGGGCGCGTCCTCACTCCTGGCGGCCCTTCTCCGGTGCGATGGGTTCATTCGTCAACTCCGAGTTGGACGTCATTTTTCCTTGATCGTCGAATGCCAACTTGAGTGATCCCAGAAAAGCCGCTCTGATACCAACTTGTCACAGGGTCATTTTTTCCTCGACCGACCTGTGCGGCGCCTATACGTGCCCAATGTCTAGGAAAGCTCTTTTGAACGCTTTGCGGAAGCTTGCTTATGTCACTTTTCGAATGCCACAATTTTTGGGACGCACGGTCCCGAGCGGACGCTTCTTCGATGGAGGCGTTTGTGAACAAACAAGCACTTCGGCATAACGCTCGATTGCTTGGGATGCTTTGAGACACTCTTATGTGGGTTGCCACCCCATGCTCGAGGCACGGTGCTAGATTTTGGAAGATTAAAATCTTTGTTGAGTAAATAGGAATGATTACAATGCTTCGGGAGTAGCGGGTCTCCCCTACTATACCCCAGGCCCGGGAGGCCTATATACGATGTGTGATGTGGAGGACAAGCTAGGGGGTGCACTTTTTATGAGTGCAGAATTACAAAACTGACACTATCACACTTAAAAAATAAATTAAGTACAAAAGTGGATTGAAAAAGAGAAAATACATGAAGTAAGATAACTCGACGTGTCTCGGGAAAAGCCCCCGGGACACGCAGCTCCTCCCCTCTCTCTCCAACCATTGATGACCTTATCGGCGTGGGAGGGTGGTGGTGTCACCCCCTCTCCTTTTCATGGAAGCTCCAAGGGGAGGTTCAACATGGACCGCCACATCATTATCATGCACGATGGTCTTCGGATGTATCTTAAGGAAGCTTGGAGTGCTGCTTGGCTTCTTCACTCGCTCGTTGGGGTCGTCTTATCAATGGGGATGTCAGCGGCAATGGCATCATAATGTTTGCCTCCATGGCTCCATATCCCCGGCTCGTGCACCCCCTATTATTGGTGAGTTCCCTTACTACAAGAAAACTACCGAATAGCAACGGAATTTAGCATTGTAAGCGGTGGTGATGCTTTGTCGACGCCAAAAGCGCATCACTATAGCGACAAAAGTGAGTCACCGAGAAACGATGCTAACTGTCCTCCAATAGTGTCATATTAGTGTTGCCTTAGCATTACGAAAAGTCAACATTACATGTGGCGCCATGGAGATGCTACTTCGTCGCTGTTATTACGCGTGAGAAAGGGGAAATGTGTGGTAGATCGTAGCATTGTCTTAGCGTCAACAGGGACTGATGCTAAATTAGCGTCACAATGTATGCAATGCTATATTGATGTGGAGTCGATATGGACACCGACAGCTTGCGCTGTGTTGGCGCCGATGACTCGCGACGCTACTTAGTGCCACTTAAAAGTGACACTACTTAGACGCTAAGTCGTCGCCTTACGTATTGAATATTCCTAATTAAATACATATGTACCTACATACCTACATATGTATTCCTATATTATATGTGTTAGCTACGTATACATTCGTATATTATATGTTAGCTACATTATATGTATTACCTACATATATATTCCTATAACATATGTTACATATATGTATTATAGATAAATTATTTTTGTTAATAATACTTTGAATCCTACCCGAACTAGAAAACGTCTGACCCCAAGACACTCCGAAGTAAAAGACACCCTCACATTACGGGGGTCTCGCTGTATAAACTTTATAAGGGTCCAAATAGAAAATAATCTGATTTTATAATCCTTTTTTGTTTTTCATCTAATAAAATTTTGTGTAGTCTTAAATTTCTCGAGTTTTCTTACGATGCATAATTTCTCTCGTGCAGTAATCCTAATAATTTTTATATTCTTAATTATGAGGGTTGAATTAAGAGACATAATTTAGCACCACCGTATAGACACAATGGCGATGACATCATGTTCCAATAGCGCATATTGGCATCGCAATAGCATCACTATGTTGCGCTAGTAGCGTTGCATGTGTCGTCAACATCGTCGCGTCGGTGCAAAGCTAATAGCTATCGAAGGCCGACGTCTCCACCGTGCAATACCATTTAGATACTAATGTGCGGCTATTTCTTTTAGCCATGCTTTAGCGTCGCCTTCGCGCCGACTTGCCTGCCTCGCCAATCGACAAATTTTTGTAGTGTCCATGAGCAGGCCGCCATCTGCCATCGATCAGCCTCTCACTCGACCCCCAGCTTGCGCGTCCCAAATTGTGCTACCACAACACCCCTGTCCCCCTGACGTCGACGAGGTGGTCAGAGGGAGAGGGGCAGCGCCATCATGGCCGGAGAGAGAGAGAGGGAGGCGGAGCCTCCTCGATTTTCTTAAAATTTTATTATGTCTATATTAATCTATTATTATATTATTATATTTTTATCTTTTAATAAGGTGCCACGTAGGCAATAATACAACAAAACCACTTATAACAGATAAAAAGGACAGTTGATGGAAAAAAATTAAAAGGTGGAGAATGATCTCGTTACAAACTAAAACTAGAGGACAATACTGAGAAAGATGATAAAGTTGGAGGGTATCTATTAAAATTTATCCTAATATATTGATCATCAAAACTAGGCTAGAACCATAGGTGTAGTTTAGAATCCAAGCTTTTATATATATATCCAAGATATAATATATATTAGGATGGCTCTGTTGTCACTCCAAATACACTAATGTTACTCACTTTTATTAGTGCTAGACATTTTTACCTTATCTAATAAAATAAAGTGATAATAATATTTTTTTGGAGTGACATTAGTACCACCCTTTATATTATATCTAAGATATGAATATTATATTTATATTATAAAAATAACTATTGAAAATTATTTAAATATTTTTATTTGAGTACCAGCTAGATGCCTCTCAACCGAGTCACAAGCCTTAGTGGTTGAATATTGACTCCATTTATAACTTCTCCCTTCTTTTATAGCCTCTCTTTTCTTTTTTCTTGTTGGGAATTCAAGTAAACAATATTAATTAATGTTCATGAATTTATAGTTCTTTTCAATAATTTTTTCATTGTTTATTTTAATAGTAAACATAGTGTATTATCTATTATATTTAAACTAATTTTGAAAAATAATTAAGCATATTATGTAGCATTATGAGAGAGGTTATTTTACCTCTCCATTAATGGATATTTAGATTGATATCCATATCAATATATATATATATATACCTTTTTAATATATTTTAGATAATTATACAATGATTTAATATAGTTTTTTAAATTTTAATTCAATTATGATTCATCATCATAATTTAAAATAAAATCTTATTTAGATTTGTTTTTGTATTGATATTAAAATAATCGAATAAGTGATCAAAGCACTACTTGGCCAATCTTGTGGTAGTATTACAAATTTATTTGTTCGAATAAAAAATTAAAAGCAAATATAAAATACCTTGAAGAAAATTTGATTTAACTATTTCATTTTTATATATTATATATAGTATTCTCATTTTCATAAATTCTAAATTTTAATAGTTCAATATTATCTCATAAATTTAATGATTATCTTTCCACAAAATTATATTTCAGTGTTGCAAGTATACTAAGAATTATAATATATTTTAATAAAGTATTATACTTCTTCAAGATTATATACTAGATAATATTATTTTAATATTTTTAAAAATATCATATTATATTGCATGTGACATAAAAAAAATTAGATTTGAAAATATGGGAAATTAATTATTAATGGTTGATGTCTAATTAACTCATAACATATCATATTATTTCGTGAATAAACATATTATTCTAATTGTTTTCTATTACAAGTTTTTATTCATGGGGTATCTTACGATCTCGATCCTTAAAATTCCATACAATTCTATCTTGAAAGTGATCATGACATCTTAGTTTGCAGTAGACAAAATATTTTTTTTTGCATTTGTTAATTAATGAAGTTCTTCCAACAAAACAAAAAAAATCATAGCAACAAATATATGGCATTTAACATTTTGAGTTATTTCAAGGACAAATGTTTCAAACTAATGAATTGTGCATAAATTACATCCTTAACAATCTTTCATTAGTAATTATCATTTGTAATATACACACTTAATTATATTATTATTATTATTATTATTATTATTATTGTTATTGTTGTTGTTGTTGTTGTCGTCGTCGTCGTCGTCGTTGTCGTCGTCGTCATTGTTGTTGTTATTGTTATTGTTTGGTTTAAAAAATGTACCTTGACTAAAATATTAATATAATAAATTATATTCGTACTTTACATAATATTTATCATTCTTATATGGATATATTTTAATAATGTTAATGACTTTAATTTAGAATTCATAAATAATTCAAGCTATTATTTTAACATTCAAGTAATTTATATTTATCAACTAATTCTTATAGGTTTTATCGGATACTAGCTTCCATTACAATTGTTCAATTCCTATAATTTGGTCGTCAATAATTATGTACCAAGCAGTCTAAAAATAACATGTAGTATTACAAATTTATTTATTCGAATAAAAAATTAAAAGTAAATCTAAAATACCTTGAAGAAAATTTGATTTAACTATTTCATTTTTATCTATTATATATAGTATTCTCATTTTCATAGATTCTAAATTTTAATATTTCAATATTATCTCATAAATTTAATGATTATCTTTCCACAAAATTACATTTCAGTGTTGCAAGTATATTAAGAATTATAATATATTTTAATAAAGTATTATTCTTCTTTAAGATTAGATATTAGATAATATTATTTTAATATTTTTAAAAATATCATATTATATTGCATGTGACATAAAAAAATTAAATTTGAAAATATGTGAAATTAATTATTAATGGTTGATGTCTAATTAACTCATAACATATCATATTATTTCGTGAATAAATATATTATTCTAATTGTTTTCTATTACAAGTTTTTATTCATGAGGTATCTTACAATCTCGATCCTTAAAATTCCATACAATTCTATTGTGAAAGTGATCCTCACAACTTAGTCCGCAATAGACAAAATATGTTTTTGCATTTGGTAATTAATGAAGTTCTTCCAACAAAACAAAAAATTATAGCAACAAGTATATGGCATTTAATATTTTGAGTTATTTCAAGGACAAATGTTTCAAACTAATGAATTGTGCATAAATTACATCCTTAACAATCTTCCATTAGTAATTATCATTTGTAATATACACACTTCATTATATTATTATTATTATTATTATTATTATTATTATTATTATTATTATTATTATTATTGTTGTTGTTGTTGTTATTATTATTATTATTATTATTATTATTATTATTATTATTATTATTATTATTATTATTATTATTATTGTTGTTGTTGTTGTTGTTGTTGTTGTTGTTATTGTTGTTTGGTTTTAAAAACGTACCTTGACTAAAATATTAATATAATAAATTATAGTCGTACTTTACATAATATTTATCATTCTTATATGGATATGTTTAATAATGTTAATGACTTTAGTTTAGAATTCATAAACAATTCAAGCTATTATTTTAACATTCAAGCAATTTATATTTATCAACTAATTCTTAGGTTGCATTTATCGAATACTAGCTTCCATTTCAATTGTTCAATTCCTATAATTTGATCGTCAATAATTATGTACCAAACAGTCTTAAAAATAACATGTAGTGGTTTTATTAAGTCTTTGTTCTCTAACACAAATAATAATAGCAAGCGTAACGTTTTAAGATGCTTGAAGGACAAAAAATTTTGATGTTTAGCTCATAAAAGTTTATTTTCAAATACCCCTTAACTCAAGGATCTTTCATTGGTAATTGTTATTTTATAATATAGTTACTATTTACTATTATGTTAAGGGTTATTTTCATAAATCTCTCCTAAACTATCATGATTTTTCGCATTTAATCCCAAACTACGAACTTATTTTTTATTTATTTAAATTATCACGACCTTTCACTTTAATCCTTCTATCTACTTTTGTTATCTTTTCTATTACATTTGCTTTTTTCATTTATAAAAAATAAAAAAGAAAATGTTAACTACCGACGAAGGAGTGAAGGTTGTACATATTTTTTCTTTTTTATATTTATTATTTGATATATTATGTGACGAGGGGTAATTTAGTCTTTTTATACATGAGAAAAAGCAAATGTTACATAAAATGTAACAGAAGTGGATAGAAGACATGGGTAAAAAAATAAGTTCGTAATTTGAGGTTAAATGTAAAAAAATTATAATAATTTAAGGATGGTTTATGGAAATAACCCTTATGTTAATTGTAGTTGTCTAGTTTAAAGATGTTTTGACTAACAAAATATTCATAAAAGTGTATTATATTTATAATTTATTGTTTTTAAAATAAATATTTAAGAATAACACATCCTTTGATTTAAATGTATACAATGATGCAAATTGTTTAAATTATATATATATATTTTTAAATCATTCTGCATTTATTAAATAATTCATGCATTGAATGTGCTGAACACTTTTTGTTTATTTCAAGCATTCAATCATTATAATTTAATCAATAGTCATTGATCATTATTTATTAAAAATTAATTGTTTGTCATCTATTGTCATTTATGTTAAGGAAGATCAAAGCCCTCAAACATCAAAATTTTAATTCCACCAAATTAAATAATTGAAAAATGTAATAAAGTGTAAAAATACTTTTGTAAATGAACTTTTCATATTTCTCAGTTTTACAAATTTTATTCAAGTAAAATATCACTTTATTTAAATATTCTTCCTAATTTTTTATCCAAGTACATGAGATATAATTTACATTGACCGGTAATCTTTAATGACATTAACGAAGACCCTTAATTAATTGCCAAACAAAGTTTTAATTAATGGGATAATATTTCTTTATTTAATATATATTCATTGGATTTAAATTTTTTATGAATTCTATATTTGTGTGATGCAATGCATCTCATTCATGTAATTTCTGATTAATAAATAATTCTATTCTTTTTGTTATGTAATTTTTTTTAAATAGCGTTTAGGTATTTAGAACAAACATTATCTTTTTCTTATATCAAGTTTTAAAAAATGAAAATTAATTAAATAATCATGTTTTTAAGCCATTTTATAATGAGTTTGATCATAATCTGGATCATCTTTCTTCTCGAACTAGAATTAGGATGAATAATTGAGTCATGAGCTAAATCAGCTCTCAATTAATTAAACAACTTTAGCTTTTGGCTATGTTTGGTAAAGTTCGCAATTTGATTTGATTACATCGTTTGAATCAAGGACAATGATTTAATTAGATAATAATGACGAGTAATTATTGAATAACAAATAGCGATTTATTTATAATTTTGATAAAAAGTTATTTGATAAAAATAACAATTAAACTAGTGTATAGTTATACAACAAAAAAAGTGAACATAGGAATATAATTTACACCCATTCTTATGAGCATTATATTCATAATAATTAATTTATGATATTTTATTTTGAATAGTAATATTTTAAATTTTAATTTTAATATAAAAAATATTGATTATTTTAAAATAAAAATGTTATTTAGGTTGCAAGCAAAATAAATGATGTGAAATATTAAAATAAAAACGATAAATTATGTTTAAAATTAAATATTTTTATTAAAGATAATGATATAATATGAAATCGCTATACTCTTTACTCTATAAGCTACTCCGACTACATTTTATAGTATTTTGTATTAAAATCTCTAAATGATATTTGAAAGAATATTTACCAAACACGTACGCTAACGTTTACTTGGTTAAAACTCTATCTACTATTTGATACTCTATTTTTTGAATATGCCAAACTGTGCCTTTGACTAGTTATCTATTATATTTGTAGTATACTTCTAAGAATCTAAAAAATAACAAACCTTGAGTCGTCTAATAAATTAAGTATAATATGAAAACTAAATGTTCACGCATTTTATAAAACAAACTAAAAATGAAGAAAACAAAAAAAAATTTGATGATTTACATATTATTTTTCTAAATAACATTGACACATTGATCGGGGTAAAGGGAAAAGCTTCTCATGGTAATTTTGTTAATTTAATGCACCATTTAACACATCCAAGAAAATGAGAATTTGAATTAGTGAATAAATTTTTGATAGATATCTTTTTTTAAAGAAATAGAGTTTTAAAATTCAAGAATAGAAATCCATACCGAGTATGAAAGTTTGACATTTTTTTAACATATTCCTCATTCTTTTTAATAAAAATATTTAATTTTTAAACTTTATGTGTTATTTTTTAGGGAAAAATGTGTTGACTGCTCGGTTCAAATAATCTTTTTCGACAAATTGTTCAAATTATCCTCGGTTTAAATATGCATTTTCCTATTAAAAAAGACTGCTCTCAAACGCAACCATGGTAGCCTAGATAATTGATTACTTCATGTCATTTATATGTTTCTTTTTTTCATTATGTCCTCGGCTTCATGAACTTTCGCCTTATTTCCTCGTCTCTCAACCTTTGAGGTCTAGACCACTGCATCCCTTTCTTCTACATGCACAACCAAGGCTTCCACCATCATCACCATGGGCACTAACCCATAGGGTCTCCATTAGCCAAGATTCTAGGTACCAAGAAATATACACGATGGCATCACTTTTCGAGTAAAGACTCAAAGACAAATTGTCTTATTTGTTAGTTGTTAGTGAAAGGGATATCAGCAGTAGATTTTAATGTGATGATTGTAATTTTACTGCATTATATTCACTGCAAATCAAACTACAGTATACTCAACATCCTCTATTTTTTTATTTTAGTATTTTGCATCTTTAATTATAATAATCGATAAAATTCAAAAGTTTATATCTTAAAATAATCAACACTTTTTGTAGTAAAATACTTTTTTAAAATATTATTATCTAAAATATATCATAACAAATTATTACTAATTTCAGATGCATTATATCCTTCTATTCATTTTTTTTCATTTTGTAGTTATACATTATTTCAAGCACTATATGTACAGAAAATAACATAATAATATACTAAATATTTATAATTCCATCTTGTGACATATAATATAATTAGATAGTGAATTAGGTCGTGATGTGGAGAATTTACAAACACTATGTTCAACATGCATTTTAGTTCTATTTTCTATATTTCCATGTCTAAATAAATGTTTTATTGTCACTTTTAAACTTTATAAATTTCTCCGCAACAATTTTTATAAAAATGAGAATTTGATATTTTTGTGACAAAAATATTGTTATTTTCTCTTGTTTTTTTATGTATATTTGTAGTATTTCAAAACTCAAAGCTTGTTAGAGATGAAGGACCAGGGCAAAGTTCTCTAAGAGGGCACCAAGTGGGGGCACATGGGTGGATATTGTTACTTTTTTTCTTTGGAGAGAACTGTTGCAAGAACACAAAATTGCTTCTCTGACAATTATGTAGATTCTTTTTAGTGGACGCAAAAAGGCTTCTCTAGTTGGAAAGAAAGACAAAAGAAGACAAAGTGGTAGGTGGAGAGGAGGCACAAAACACTAGAAGTATAAAGGGAGAAAGGATATGGTAAAAAAGGAGGACAACCTAGCGGCCCCAAGTTCGATTTCCGGAGTCACCACTTAGTCAGGAGAATACTGTTCTGTTCTTTACCCCGACTCCGAATTAATCAGATGCTAGTAGCTCTAGATACCGAGGGCCCCGAGTGAGTATCCAAAAAAAGGGAGACAACCATTCCATTATGAATGAAGAGAGGATGAGGAAGAAGTTGTTGCAACTATTTTTCTTATTTTTTTCTTATTTTTTCTTTTCCACCTTCCTATTTTGGTAGTCATGTATATTGATGTTCTGACATATTTCCTTATGATGAATAGCCAATCAACTAGATATGACTGAGGATTTGTGGATGGAAATAGTTTCTTAACATTACTTTTTTTGATATTTATGTCAAGCGGTTGTCATCTATCCTCTTTCAGTTATAATCACTTTTCCATTTATACTTTTTGTTGTTTTTTATGCACGCTTATTTTTTGGTGATATGGAATTGTCCTCATTGCTAATGTAATGCTTCTTTGCCCGAGATGGTGTTCATATTCCCCAGCATTAGTCCCAGACTGAGAGGTCGGCCCAAAGTTGTGTTACCGAAGAATCAATGAGATCAGGTGATTTCATTTCTTATTGTTGTTGTTTGAATGTTAATTTCCATTGCTCGAGTGTTTTGAGTATTTAGACATTAATCACTCATGCCCGAGACGGTGATCTTATTCTTTAGTCACAACATATGGATTGAGAGGTCAGATTGTGGTTGAGTTATGTAAATCAGGTGATTGCGATCAGTATCAAGTAATTGAGAGGTGAACATGAGACATAACCAAATTTTATATTTTCCATATTTTGTTCAAGTGTTTTCATATTTTCGACATCAATATCCTTGACGAGGGGTAATCTTATATCTCTATCGTAGCATATGAGCCGACAAGTATAATTATAATTGAGTTGTGTGAAAAGGGTGATTGGCTGTCAACAGAAGTAAGATAAAGAGGTGAACTTGGAGCATTTTTTATTTTTTTCGTACTTTGTTTTAATTTGGTCCTAGTTATCTCTATCCAATAGGGACACAATCTATGTTATCAGAATAAACCTCTTAAAAATAAAGTAAATACATGCATTGATGCAAGTTAGATAGAAGACAATGTTAGGTCTCTAAGTGGGTCCTTAAACATGCAAATGTATTGTTAAAATCAATCCAAAGTTTGATCATTCATCTACATCTGTTCGCTTTCCCTACTATTTTGATCGATTTCTCTGGGCTCTTCTCATTCGTTCTCGTCGCCGACAATCCCAGACGGAACTCCAATATCTAAGGTCGTTCTCCCCTCTTCCCGTTCGTCCTTTGGTCGCGCGATTTGGTGGAGAAAATGGAGAGAAAATGAGTTAGGAAAACATCAGTCAAAAACATTGAAGGGAAGCCAACTATTGCTATTGTTCACCTTGGTTCACTCGGCCTCATCTTCGGCGATCTCTCCAACGTTCGACAACACGCTCCTGGGTTCCTTGACATGAGGATACATTGGGAGACATGAGGGAGGTGACGACTAGGGCTAAATTTTGTTATGAGAGGTGGAGGAAAGGTTTAAATAGAGGGAGTTAGTTACAACCTTTAGATAAGGTAAGTTTTTAATTCCCATTAGGATTTGTTTTATTTTAATTTGTTTTGATTCTGATCTGCTTTTAATAATTTTTTTCTAGATGTCCGGTTGTTACATTATAAACCTCTTAAAAATAAAATTCGTCGTCCGATTTACGGGTGAGGTAGAGGCTTACCGAAAAGAGTTGGAAACTGCTCGCGCATCTCTGACTCTAGTTCCCATGTAGCCTCAACATCTCGGTGGTGACTCCATGCAACTCTCACCATCGACATTTCTCTATTTTTGTGCCACTGGATCTTATACTCTAGTATCTCCACTGGTTGCTCTTCATATGAGAGGTCTTCCTTTAGGTTGGGCTCTTCACATCTTACAATATTGGCGTCATCATGTTTATATTCCCTCAGCATAGATACGTGAAAAATATTATGTATGCGCCCATAGGAAGGGGCAATGCTAGTCAACAAGCTCAAGCACCTCAAAATGTCCTACATATCTAGGACTTAGCTTCCCCTTCTTGTTGAATCTAACGTCTTTCATAGGGAGACCTTCAACATTACCTTATCGCCAACTTGAAAGAATTGCTCACATCTACCTTTGTCTGTATAACTCTTTTTGTCGAGACTGAGCGACCTTCATCCTTTCTTTTATTAGTTTCAATTTATCAGCATACTCATGTGCCTCTGATACTTCTTTCTTCTCCATAGACTTCTTTTCTCTAACATCATTCCAATGTGCTAGCGAACGACATGGTCTCCCATACAACGCCTCAAATGGAGCCATGCCGATGCTAGAGTGGAAGCTATTATTATAGAAAAACTCTATCAAGGGGAGGTGTTCATCCCAACTCCCTTGCCAATCTAGTGCGCAAGCTCTCAACATACCATCGAGTGTATAGTGCGCTCTGACTGTCCATTTGTCTATGGGTGGAATGCAGTACTAAAATTTAGACGGGTATCAAAAGCATCTTCTAAACTCTGCCAAAATCTGACTGTAAATCTAGGGTCACGATCCGAGACGATGGATTTTGGGATTCTATGGAGTCGGATGATCTCTCGAACATATAAGTCTAATAGGCTCTGAACTGTCTGCTTCCACTTGATGGGGAGGAAGTAGGCCGTCTTTGTTAATCGGTCAATGACTACCCAATGGCATCGTGATCCTTTTGTGTTCGCGGCAGGTTGGACATAAAGTTCATAGTAATCTTCTCCCACTTCCATTTTTGAATTCCCAAGGACTTCAACGATCCATAAGGCCTTTGGTGCTCTATCTTTACTTGCTGACATATAACGCATTTGGAGACATAATCATCTATCTCCCTTTTCATATCATTCCATCAGAAGCTACGTTGTACGTCCTTGTACATTTTTGTACGATCGGGGTGGATGGCAAACTTTGATTTATGACATTCGTCCATAACTTCACGCTTGAGAACTGCATCATTTGGACCCATAGTCGTCCCCTGCATTTGAGTCCTCCATCGATTTTGACTTTGAAGTTGGCTTGCTCATTTTGGCATCTCTTAATTAAGTAGGGATATTCTGTGTTGGAATGTTGAGCTATGATGATCTTGTCTATTAAGCTGGGGTGCAACTAATGTGTTGAGGCAAAGTTTTAATGCCATAAAAAATTATATTTTGATGATACAAATCTTGAAAGATTGAAGTTAAATGCTAAAAAAAGTTTAAATAAAAAGGGACAATTTTATGTACTACATTTTGATTAAATAATTGACTATGATCTTATTAGATTATGGATTAATGATGAATATTAAAGTTGTAAAGAATCATGTTAGCTATCCATAGAATTCAAAATTATCTAATTTCAATAACTATGCAAAAAGTTATGCTCAAAATAGTGCAAGTCGGTTAACTTGCCTATCGAAGCAAAGAAGGTCGATCGAGACAACACCGGTCGACCGATCCACTACACCGGTCGACCGATCAATACATGAGCTTCCTCGGTCGACGTAGAGACTATACCGGTCGAAGGATCAGTTGACTGATTAAGCGTAGAAGTTGAAAAGTCGCCCAATGGTCACATCGACCGGTTCAGATGTACGGTCGACTGGTCTCCGTGACAAATGAACAATAATGACTATTTTTTAAAGAGTAAAATGTGAAATAAATTCTGAACAAATTTTTCACATGCTGAAGCCTATAAAAGGAGTGTCAAAGCCAGAAGCAGAGGCATTCATCTAAGCATTGAAGAAAAACTTCAAGTTATCAAAATAAGACATTTTCCTTAAAGTTATTATTTTAAGTTTTCTTTTCTTTCTCCCTTCTCTTCTTGAAATCATTCTATTGTAAAAGAGAGAAATTATTTTCAGAAAAATTGAGAGAGCTCCTGTGTAAAGGAGGCTCCATATCTTACCTCTTGAACGAGAGAAAAGATTAACTTCCTAGGAGGAAATGTTGCCTTATCTCTCGAGGCGGAGAAAAGGCGGTAGTGTAAAGGACTTTCTTCCTTGCCCCATTTAAAATAAAGGAAGAGATTCTAGTGGAATACGATCTCAAGGTCGAGAAGTCGGAGCGGGAACGTAGGCTAAGGTGTGACCAAACCTCGTCAATAACCACATGTGTCCTTGTGTTTGAATTCTCTCTCCCTCACATATTGTGTTTGATGAAATCTGAATTGCATTAATTTAAAAGGTTTAAAGAATCGGATTTCAAGCTTCCATGACGTTTTTCATAAAATTGAGATTTTTGTTTTAAACACCAATTCAGCCCCCCCTTTTGATGTTCTTTGGGATCCAACAATTGGTAATAAAATGGGTTGCTCTTATTTTAATTTTTAATCATTTTATTTCAAAATTTAATCGTCTTATTTTAAGATTTAACCATCTTTAGAGACATGCATCAAGTGAATTTAGTTTTGCCGAATGATAATCAATTAGTCGTCCTCCCCTTTTAGATGCATCAAATTTTGCATATTGAAAAATTAGAATTCAAGCATACATTTGTTCTGTTGATATTGACATGTGGGACATTGTTGAAAAATGTGATTATCTACATGAAAAATTACCTACAGATTCTACCGAAAGAGAAAAATGTTTTGAAAAATTTGATTGGAAAGTCAAAAATATTTTTTATTGTGCTTTGGATTCAACGGACTTTAATCGAATCTCTAATTGTGAAAGTGCAACTAAGATTTGGGAGAAGCTCATTGTTACCTATGAACGAATAGATAAAATTAAGGAATCTATACTAAATATTTTGAATCATCAATATGATTCATTCAAAATGCATAATAATGAATTCATAAATAATATGGTTGCACGATTTAACGATATTTTGAATGACTTAATTTCCTTGGGCGAGCCAAGAACTAATCCCCAAAAGTGAAAAAATTTCTCAGGTCTTTCTCCTCCAAATGACATACGAAGAGGACCGTGATTGAAGAAAAAATTTGAACAAATTAGATTTTGGTGATCTTATTGTTTACTTCTAACCTATGAGATCTTAAAAGAAGAACAAGAAAAAGCCCCCAAGAAGAAAACATTGACATTGAAAGCAAACAAAAATGAAGAAGTAGACGAAAAGAGACTCTCATGCTATACTAGAAAACTTGACAAATATTTCAAGTTGGTAAAATCCAAAGAAAAGAGTGAGAAACTAATCAGAAGATCAGACAAACACCATAAAGAAAAGAAATCTCAAAAAGGTAAAAAGAAAGAAAAAAATATGAAGATTCTAGTGAAACAAGTGACTCATCAAGTTCTTCTATTGAGGAAGCATACCTATGCTTAATGGCTCTCAACGATAAGATAATTTCTAACCCTTCATTTTAAAATAATAACTCTTTGAGCTCTTCTGAAGAAAATCTTTCTTTAGATGTGAATAAAGAACTTTTCTCTTTTATAAAAAGATATTTTTTCAATTGAAAAAGAAAATGAAAAATTATTACGTGAGTTTGAAAAATTAAAAGAAGAAAATGATGCATGTTTTATGAAAAATGAAAATTGAAAAATTAAATTAATACTTTAGAAATTATACATGCTTGTGAAATAGTAAAAGTAGCATGTTATTTAGAATAGGTAAAACAAGAAAATATTTTTTTGAAAGTACACAAAATAATAATAAGACTATTTCTCATATAATGAAAAATAATCTTAGAAAATACTTTGAATATGAAAATTCTTATTGGAAATCTAATAATTCCTATGATAGAAAATCACATCTCAAATGTTTTACATGTGAATTTTATAGTCATTACGTATATCAATGTAAAATAAGAAAATTATCACAACATTGCATGATTTAGGTTTCAAAAGAAACATTGTCTAACAAAATTGGACCCAAAGAAGTTTGGGTACCAAGAATTACATAATTGCTTTTCAGGTGTGCCTCACATACAAAGCAAAGGACATACATAATTAAAAATGTGAAGGCACAAATGCTATGGTAAAAGTATCATTGGTTATACTCTTGCATTTTTTTATGTGTTAAGCCTATTTTTCTAATTTCACTCAAAATTTCAAAATTGCTATTTATTTGAAAGAAAAAAGGAACAAAGAAAATTGATCATAATGACATGGGGGGCATGTTAAAATGTTCAACTTTATTTTGACATATCATTGTTGTATCAAAGTTTTATGCATTATTTTGATTCTTAATACATTTTTTTGAATTGTGGCTTTCATAACATCCAAATTAACTTTCTTTCATTTAAAATAGCCATAAATTTAGGGGGAATCATTTTTGCATATTTTATAACTTTGTGAGGTAACATTTTACATACTTCTAACAAAAGGGGAGAATAAAATTAAAGAGGGAAATATATATGGTTTTTTATGTCCGTCATGTGCAAACTACTTTTTGATGAAACAAAAGGTGAAGAAATATAGGAGAAATATGATACAAATATAAAGAGTACCCTACAATTAGTACTTATGTGAATACCTATCATTGTAAGAAAGGCTAAGTTTTAGGAGGAGTAAAATTGATTTTACAATATCTTACAACTTTTTCACAACTAATATATTTTTCATATTTCTCGGTTTGTCTTCATAAAAAAGAGAAGATTGTTGGAGCAAAGTTTTAATGCCATATAAAATTATATTTTGATGATACAAATCTCGAAAGATTAAAGTTAAATGTTAAAAAAGTTTAAATAAAAAGGGACAACTTTATGCCTACACTTTGATTAAATGATTAACTAAGGACTTATTAGATTCTAGATGACTGATGAATATCAAATTTGTAAAAAAATTTATTAGCTATCCATAGAATATAAGATTAACTAATTTAGATAACTGTGCAAAAAGTTATACTCAAAATAGTGTAGGTCGGTCAACCTGCCGATCGAAGCAAAGAAGGCCGGTCGAGACAACACCGATCGACCGATCCACTATACCGATCGATCGATCAATACATGAGCCGCTCGGGTCAACATCAAAATTATACTGGTCGAAGGATCGGTCGATCGATCAAGCGCAGAAGCTAAAGAAATCATGCAAACGGTCACATAGATCAGTCGACTAGTCCAGATGTGCGATCGACCGGCCTCCGAGTCAAATGAACTATTTTTGAAAGAGTAAGATGTAGAATAAATTTTGGACAAATGTTTCACATGCTGAAACATATAAAGGAGTACCACAGGCAGAAGCAAAGACATTTATCTAAGCAATGAAGAAAAACTTTAAGTTATCAAAAGAAGACCTTTTCCTTGATGTTATTATTTTAAGTTTTCTTTTCTTTCTCCCTTCTCTTCTTGTGAGCATTCTACTGTAAAAGAGAGAAATTATTTTTAAAAAAATTGAGAGAGCTCCTGTGTAAAAGAGGTTCCATATCTTAACTTTTGAGCGAGAGAAAAGATTAACTTTCTAGGAGGAGATGTTACCATACCTCTCGAAACGGAGAAAATGCGATGGTGTAAATGACTTTCTTCCTTGCTCCATTTGGAACAAAGGAAGGGATTCTATTGGAATATCCGACGGTGTCAAGGTCAAGAAGTCAGAGCGAGGACGTATGCTAAGGTACCAAACATCGTCAACAATCACCTATGTCCTTGTGTTTGAATTCTCTCTCTTCCTCTCATATTGTGTTTGATGTGATATGAATTGCATTAATTTAAAATGTTTAAAACATTAGATTTCAAGCTTCCACGATGTTTTTCATAGAATTGAGATTTTTGTTTTAAATACCAATTCACCCCCCTCTTGATGCCCTTTGGTATCCAGCATGATGTACCATCCACAATGCCCCATTGTGCCCAATCTTTGGATTCCAATGGCTGAATTCTTCTAGCAGCTCATGTTCTCACAATCTCATGTAGGCCAATGACCCTTCCCACTTGCAGTTCAATGCATCTACTACAGAGTTTGCTTTATTATGATGGCAGTTAACTGCAAACTTATAATCCTTTAGGAATTCCAGCCACCTGCATTGCCACAAGTTCAGATCCCTCTACTTAAAAATGTGTTTCAGGCTCTTATGATTAGTGAAGACCTGAAATGTCTCGCCATATAGATAGTGGCACCATAACTTCAATGCAAAGGCCACTGTAGCTAATTCCCAAATTGTGCGTGAGGTAGTTGACTCTATGCTTCTTATGCTGCCTACAAGTATAAGCAACCACTTTGTCATGTTGCATACGTACACAGTCGATTCCTGTGCCACATGCGTCACTGTATATAACATACCCACCACTTTCAAATGGAATGGTAAGTATTGGTGCCATTGTCAATCGAGTCTTCAGTTCTTGAAAACTCTACTCACACCTCGGGGACCATACGTGCTTAACTCCTTTTCTCGTCAAATTAGTCAATGGCGCTGCTATCTTTGAGAAGCCTCTAATGAATCGACGATAATAGCCTGCTAGTCCCAAGAAGTTGCGAATATCTGTGATGTTCTTCGGTTGTGACCAATTTGCCACTGCTTCAACTTTGGCGGGATCTATGGAAATGCCTTGCTTCCATACGATGTGCCCAAGGAACATAATCTCTTTAAGCCAGAACTCACATTTGGATAGTTTAGCATAGAGCTTGTGTTGTCTCAATGTCTCCAACATGATATGGAGATGTTGTCGATGCTCCTCTAGGCTCCTCTAGGCTCGATGAATAAATTAAGATATCATCGACAAAGACGATGATGAATTGATCAAGATAAGACCTGAATACTCTATTCATGATATTCATAAATGTTGCGAGGGCATTTGTAGTCCAAAAGGCATGACGAGGAACTCATGTGCCCGTACCTGGACCAAAAAGTAGTTTTCGGTACATCCTTTTCAGCTACTCTGAGCTGATGATAGCTGCTTTGCAAATCTATCTTTGAGAATATCGATGCTCTAGATAGTTGATGAAAAATGTCATCAATGCGCAGAAGCAGGTACTTATTCTTGACGATGACTTCATTCAATAGTCTGTAATTGATTCAAAATATGAGTGAGTTGTCTTTCTTCTTTACGAATAGGACCGGTGCACCCCAAGGTGAAACACTCGATCGAATGAAGTCTTTGTCCAGTAGTTCTTATATTTACTTTTTAAGATCATGCATCTCTGTCGGTGCCATGCGGAACGGTGCTTTAGATATGGGAGCGGTCCCTAGCATTAGTTTGACGTTGAAGTCAATCTCTCTCTGAGGTGATATTCCAGGGATGTCTTCCGGAAAGACATCCAAAAGTCTTAGACAACGTCCAACTGGTGACACTAGCTAGGTACCGCATCCTTTTCTAAGCATCTTTTGTGTTTGCATTGCGGTGATAAGTACCTTGCGCTCTCCTGGAGGAGTGCCTCTGTCTGTAATTCGTGGCCCATTCCGTGCATTAATAATTAGTTGTTTCTTTTTGCTTAACAATGGGACATCATGATGAGATAACCAGTCCATACCCAAGATGAGATAATAATCCATCATGAGTATGAATACCAGATCAGTAGGAAACTCTTTTCCTTCTACTATGACATGAGTATTAGCAATGTAATTCAGGGCATTAAGAGTGCCCATCGGTGTGGTCAACTCATGCGACAATTCATAGTTGTGAGTGGAAGGTTCAATGTATTGGCACAGCTAATAGAGATGAAGAAATGTGCAGCGCAGAGTCAAATAAAATAGTAACAGGTACTCTAGAGATAATGAGGGTACCTCAAATGATATCAGCATCGTTGTACTCCGCATCATTCTGCATGTTGTAAACGTGACCTACGACGAGTGCATTTTCGCCTCTCTAATCTCTACCACCCCTTCGACGATCTGGGCAATCGCAAATGTAGTGGCCGAATTTGCCGCAATGTATGCATGTGCCTGTCTTCCTCCTGCACTCCCCAGGATGGTTCAGCCCACAGAAGTCGCAAGCACCTTCATTTTGAGTAGGCGGTTGTCGTAGAAGTGGCAGCTATCGTAGTGGCTGTAAACATTGATTAGCATTCTCTAAAATTCTTTCATTATTCAATGCAATGCGATGATACAATGCTCTATTGTTCACCTGTGGTTGACGGTTCTATGGTGGTGGCTGATTCCTTTGCTGAGGAGGTCTCTGTGGTTGTTGTTGTTGTGGTGGAGGAGCATTGCGCGGAGGAGGATATGGCCTTTGACGATTATTGCAATGATTATCACGTCGCTCTGGAACTCTAGCTGGGCGGCGATCACCCACCTCTATTGGTACTGTTCAGTGGGGCGTACTGGTGCTTTGCCCTCGAGTTCCTTTAGTTCTTCTTGCTCCCTCATATAGTCTCTTTTTATCTTCGTGGCAAGTTCCACGGTGTCCTTTAGAGTCTTGCAATGACCAGATAATGTATTTTTCTTGATGGTGGGGTTCAAGTCTTGTGCGAACTGGTCTGCCCTCTGGCTTTCATTCATATTTAAAGCGTTGTACCTTTCTAGTTGCACGAATTGGATATGTTAATATCAATAATCATTTAGCCTTGGGTCAGTGTCAGAAACTCCCTTTGTTTCTAGATGCACTGGTATTTGGGGAAGTAACGTCCCTCGAATGCCTCGTATAAACTTAGCCAAGGGACCACTCTCTGGACATGAAACTTGGTGGCTCTAATGGTTCGCCACCAACAAGGTGTGATCAATTAGGCAGCTCGCAACATATAAAACTTTCTTGTCATCAACACATCTCAACAGCTCAAACATTTTCGTCATGCTGAGGATCCAACATTCAGCCTTGTCAACTTCTTCTTTGCCATCAAATTGTGGAGCTGGAGCTTCAGAAACACTTGGATAGTGTCCTCAGTAGATGCTGGATGTAGCGGGAACTCCTGGCAAGGTGGTCATGGTGGTGATAGTGGTGATGGCGGCAGCAACATCTGGCTATCACCAATATAGCTATCCTCATGTTGTATCTCTGGGTGTTGAACTCTCTATCTGCGACCACGGCCACGTCCTCGACCTCTACCTCTCTGCTCAGCCTGCTGTGGGCCCAGTGTTCTCAACATTTCCCTCTTGGGTGTTGGCTCCACGACCACACTACGTCTGGTCATAATCTATAGACATAGGAATGATCAATGAAAACAATAGAAACAATGCAATGATTCTTACTTGATTGGTTCAGATGGTGCAACAACTCGTTCATGATGCTTGTGGGACTCTAAGTGTTCTAATACTCTAAGTACTTTGGGACGTCAAGAGAGTCTCCACGTCTAGCTCTGATACCATAATGTAACGCCTCCAAATCACTCCTGCCACGTAGCAAGATTCAATCTGAGGATCGCCATCAACAATGTTATACTCTGACTAAAATCTTGACTTTGACCGGTCCTTTAATCAGAATGAAATAAAAAGCGAAAGACTTCAAAATAACACCAAATAAAAATAGATATCCAAATAATAATCTTTAATTTAATTCAAAAATAACTATAACATCAATGAATATCAAACAGTGCGGAAGCCTAGTAAAGAAAGCGGGAAAAAATAATACTAAGACACCACATATGCAAAATATAAAAAAAAAGAAATAAGAGGTTTCTAAAAAAACTCAAACAACGCAAAAGATGAGAAACAAAGACATAAAAAAGGGAAACGTAAAATGAACAAATTCTGATAGGACACATGAAGAGAGCATGAGATTGAAGGAACAGATCCTTGTCCTTTCTAAAACTAGAAAGTGCTCCATTTTTATACTCTTCCTCTAGCGATACGTTAAATTTGCAGACATATGAGGATAACAGATTCAACTTGTCCAAGTCCCTTCTTCATGTCCACTCCAAAAAAGGTAGCAAACGTGGTTATCAGGATCCCGATCTGAATAGTAAAATCTTACGATCTTACGATCCTCCGGATAAAAAATGATTCTGATCATATCCGGAGAATTTTAAATATAAGATCTATACCAGATCTATAGTCGGATCTTACGATCATAACGATCTTATGATATTAATATAAATTTATTTATTCGAATAAAAAAAAGTAAACATAAAAGTGTTTGAGAAAATTAGATTTAACTATTTTATTTATATATATTGTATATGTTAGTCTCACTTTCATGAATTTTAATATCTTCTAATAATTTCATGTTGTGTTAAGAATATAATATTGTATTGTCTTACATCAATTTTTTTTATATTGTATAGTTCATTAACATCAAATATTATATATTATTATTTTAGTGTTTTTTAAGAATATAACATATTGTCTTTCAAATGATATAAAAACTATTTATTAGACTTGAAAATATGAATAAAGTATTAATGGTCAATGTTTAATTAACTTATATATAAACATAATATTTATGATAAATATTTTTTATTTATGGGGTAAGATCTTACGATGCTCGATCCGATTCTACGATTTTCGATCCTCGAAGCCCCTTACGATCCTACATCGGAAAGCGATCTTCACAATCTTGGTAACAAATATACAGGAGACATCGATCAAAGGAAAAGAAAAAAAACAACAAATAATAAAGAAAAGTAATTAGAATGGTTGGAAGTTTTCAAATTCTTAAGAAAGATTATATGCTTAATTAGAATGATTTGAAAAATAATAAACTTAATAACACATTTTACCTTCATTTGTGTGTGTGTGAGTGAGTGAGTGAGTGAGAGAGAGGGAGAGAGAGAGAGAGAGAGAGAGAGAGAGAGAGAGAGAGAGAGAGAGAGAGAGAGAGAGAGAGAGAGCATCCAATAAGTATTGGAGCCATCTCATTGCTGGTGACACTCTCCTTAATTTTATTTAGATAACGATAGTTATAACCAATAACAATGTTCTCGAACATAATGCCTAGACGTTGAATTATTTTAAAAAATAACAATAAGTTAATAAACCTTTCTTTGAAAGTGTAACTTGATTTATCAGTAGCATGCATGTTTTAAAAAATACACCACAACAACTTGCTTAATAATAAAACGAACAACCAGGCCTATATATATATATATATATATATATATATATATATATGATCAACTAAAAAAATAAAGCGGAGATCTTTACTTTAATGATTAAAGGCGTGCACTTATGTTGGCAAAAAATATCTCAAAAAGGGCAGAGAAAAAAAAGAAAAAGGAAAAGGAACTTTCTTTTACAACTTTGTGAAAGCATTTCAAATTGAAGTGCATCATGCATGCCATATATATTCTTCATGTTAAGTCTAAGCTGGAACAATGTGTTTGATTGCTTTTTTCTTTCCTTGGGAACTCAAATTGCTCACCTTATTTAATTGTTCAGGATAGGACTTCCAAATCAGCGTGAAGAGAAGAGTGTTCCATGGCCAGGAATGAACCAACGAGGTGGCCACCAAAAGGAACAAAGGGCGGCATCTACATCCGCAGCGAAAGCTAACGCACGAATTAAAAAGGGGACCATGCAAATGCCCTTTTCTGAGAGAAACGCTCCAACTTCTGTCAATTTGTGCTGTTTTTGTGTGTGCTCTGTGTGTCACCACGAAGGTCCTCACCCCCCAGGTGCATGGTGGGGGATTTGTTTTCATCCTCTGTGAATTTTTTATATTCTGAAGCTCGACGAGTTCCAATCTTTCTTTTCTTTTCCATTACAAAGAACAGCAAAAGACTTAATGCAAAGAAAAAGTAGATAAGTATATAATCTTTTTCGAGTTAATCAAGAAGCGTTCAGCTGATTGATTTCGTTTCACCTTTGAATCAGTTCTGTTCCAGCAAAAACCGTAGGGTTTTATATTAAGGAATCATTTTACTATGATATAAATTTTTCGTTTTGGCTTATAATAAAACTTCGTCACATAATTTCGTTGCAAATTTTGAAAATAAAACTTATGCGAAGAGTTAGAGTCTTTTTTTTTCTTTTCATCTTCATGAAGAAGTTTAATTGAATGACATGCGTCTTCAATGGTGAGATCAGAGAGGGTGGAAACAGAAATAGGTAGACTTTGTGATGCTGCTGCGGTTCTGTTCCGGTTGTTGAAAAAGACTTGAAACCTAATATTTTAACGTTGTGCTCCCTCTACACTTCATCTATTTTGTTCGTTATTCTTGTCGGATTTTTTTTTCAACATTTTTGTTGGGATTTTGACAATGAAATAAAGAAAAAAAAAGGATGACATATGTATTAGTCAATTTTATTTTCTTTGATGACACTACAAGAAAATCGCGATTTTTCGACGGATAATTTCCGATGGTTCTAAATCCGTAGCAATTTGCGACGGATTTTTCGATGGTTCCGTTTTCGACGGATTTTTCGACGGTTATGACCGTCAGAAATAATTTATATTATTATTTAATTTTTTAACGATTAGGAACGTCGATATTTTCAACGGATATCCATCCGTCGCAATTTTCGACGACTTTTCCGACGGAAATAAAAAAATTAAATTATATATTTTTAATATTATTATTAAATTTTTTCGACGAATTTTCCGACGGTCACGATCGTCGGAAATAAAAAAATTAATTATATAATTTATTATATTATTATTTAATTTTTTGACTATTAGGAATGTCGATATTTTCGACGGATATCCATCCGTCGTAATTTTCGACGACTTTTCCGACGGTTACGACCGCCGGAAATAAAAAAAATTAAATTATATATTTTTTAATATTATTATTAAATTTTTTCGACGGATTTTCCGACGGTCACGACTGTCGGAAATAAAAAATTAATTATATAATTTATTATATTATTATTTAATTTTTCGACGATTAGGAACGTCGATATTTTCGACGGATATTCATCCGTCGCAAAATCCGCCGCAATTTCCGAAGGTCGTAATGTCGGTAAATGTATAATAATATCATATATAAGAGTATTTTATTAATATAACTAGCGACGGTCTAAACCGTCACAATTACCGACGGTTCAAATCGTCGGTAAAATAAAAAATAAATATTATATATAACTAAATAAAATAAAAATATTTAATATTTACGTTTTCGACGACCGAAACTGTCGGTAATTAAAATTTCGTTATCCCGCTTTTTTTCCCTTTTCTCGCTTTCTTTCCATTTTTTTCCTTTATATATATTCCTCCTCCCTCTTCTCTCTCCCTCCTCCCTCCACTCCTCTCTCTCTCCCTCCTCTCATCTCTCTCTCTCTCGGCCGCGAGCACCGGATCGGCCTCTCCCGCGCGCCGGACGCCGGCGACCCTCCCACGCCGGACGCCGACGACCCTCTCCCGCACCGGCGACCCTCTCCCGCGCCGACGTATCTCTCTCTCTCCCGCTCCGCGCCGACATCTCTCTCTCTCTGCTGTCGGCCGGATCGGCCGCCAGGCTGCCGGATCCGGCCTCCAGCGGCCGGATCGGAAATTTCGACGGCTCGGACTGCCGGAAATCCGTTTGGAAAATTCGACGGCTCGGACCGCCGACCTTTTCCGGCGGTTGCAACCGTCGAAAATATCGACGGTTCGAACCGTTGGAGACTTTTCCGGCGGTTGCAACCGTCGGAAAATTTCGACGTGTCGAACCGCCGGGGACTGTTCCGACGGCCAGAACCGTCGATATTTTCGACGAATTTTTTCAACCGTCGCAAATCCGTTTGCGACGAGCGTTTTTTCGACGGATCGATTCCGACTGAAAAACCGTCGGTAATTGCGTTACCGACGGTTTTCGGACTGATTACCGACAGTTCGGACCGTCGGTAATCCGCGTTTTTCTAGTATCATGATTAGAGATAAACCTTTTTGTTTTTTAAATTAGAGATAAGGATCATGTTTTGTCACTCATAAAAACTGTGATGAAGGATATATAGCCAAAGCTTTGATGCTGTTATTAGATTTAAAATAATAGAATTAGATCATGTAACTGTTTTTCTATTCTAAAAGAAAGCTTTGAATCTTGATGAAAATATTTTTTTAAGGAAAAATGAAAATGAGTTCTCATTCGAAGAAAAGGGAAATTATTATTATTTTTTCAAAATTTAGCTCCCGGTTTTACGATCAATACAAAAACATATAGTACCATCGTTTCATACTAACCAAACACCAAAAAGTAAAGCCAGCTTGACTATAAAATAGAGAAGAATTTATAAAGTCATAGGACGGTGGCCCTGTCGTCATCTACTAGAAGGCAGAAGTGTTGCATTTGCCGAGAAGAAAATTTTAAACTAGTGATAGACAGATAGATACCGTTCACTCTTAAATCTCTCTCTCTCTCTCTCACACACACTGCTTGCTGAGAGCACATATTAGTGCCATCAGATTTTGATGGCAACCAAGTGGAAACAAACACAAATGAAAACTTGAATGGAATTGAATCACAGACAGGCCAAGTCGTGTTCTGCGTTCATTTTAGATCACTACATCTGCAACACGCCCTAGTCGGCACGCCATTCTTAATATTGATCTTTTAAATAAAAAGAAGGTCGGTGGCACTTTCTACAATTTCTGGCTGTAAAATTTTTGGTCACCTCACATTCAACCAGGTAGTGGTCCAAACTCCAAACTTGTGTGTGTGCACATAGCTTGCTCTGTCACTGTTGGGTCACCTCTTAGCAGTCATTTTTTGTTTGATCAGGATGTGTCAAGATGCACTGTGGTGTGTTTCTAATTTCTGCCACGAGCTCAATGGATCTCTCTTAGATCCTGGCAAATTCTGCGATACCAACCATCCGTGGGAGGGATCGAGAATTGAGTTGGGGGCTCTCATCTCCGACGTCAAATCGAAATGTGGTTATTGCCTATCATTATATGTGCATGGTGTCATGGCAGCAAAAAAGAGCAGAAGATGAAAGGGAAGAGGCACTGACATCTTTAACAGCAGAAAGTACACCGAATTCACCCGCTAAAAAGGTGCACGGAATAGAAGGAAATGATCCATTCCACCTAAGATTAAATGAGGACTCTTCATTCTGCTTTCATTAAATGATAATCATCTTTTTTTCGATTACTACTTCTGTGTCCGGAAAGCGGGACTTATTGTTCAACCCGTATTAAGAAAAAAAAAAAAAAAAGACTCCACCCACAAGACGAGAGAGAGAGTCCAAACCTTCTCTTTTAGGACTTTTGTTGTTGTCCATAGAAGAACATAAAATCAGACGGATGGAAATCATAATATCCTATCAATAAATAAAAATATATTACATCAAAATATATTAAATATTAAACAAAATTACATAAAAATATATTAAAATAAAAATATATCAATTTTTATCTAAATTAATTATTATTACTATAAATATATATTTTTAAATTAATATTTAAATAATTATATTAATCATAATTACGATGATGCTAAAATTTTATATACAAGATCTTAAAGATAAGATTGAGATCGGCGCAAATTATATTTCGATTATTTCCTTCCTGTCAAGATAGAGGCTTGGAAACTTTTAGTCAACTGAATTAACTAGTAACTGATAACCTTTAACAAATATAAATTTATACTGAATAAAAATAAAAATAAAGGCCCCCTTTCGGTTCGAACACATTGAAGTGCCCTTAAGGTCACTCCTCAACTACTTAATGCCACTTCATATTTTTTATTTTACCCTCATTTTTACTTTGATCTTCTCTTCTCTCTATATGTGTCCTTTCGATTTTGTATTCCCACTTTCCATCCAATATTTCTTAATAATTAATCTTCTAACTACTTTTCCTTTCTCCACTCTCTCCCCCAGATTTTTTATGATAAAAAATAGTACTAATATTATATAGTATGGAATATGAGACCTACATATATATCATTTTGCTAGTTATATAATATTAATTTAATATAATATTGTAACAAATATGTAAATTAGTTTTGGAAAATATAAGATAAAAAAGTTCTTAAAAAATTGAAAAAGGCAAAAATACTTATTGAATAATCAAAAGATAAATCATTTATAAAACTTATTTTTTAATTTTTTCATAGCACTTTATTTTTATTTTATGACCATTTTATTTCATTTTTCTAATATTTACATATTTGATGCAATTATAGTTTTCATATTAATTAAATTTATATGTATGCCTCTATCTCATATTATAATAAGTATTATATTATTATATAAAAAATAAAAGCACTAATCTGGAAGAGAGAGAGTAGATGAAGAGAAAGACATTAAAATATTCATTAATTAAAAAGGGCTAGGACACGATGAAGAGGCGAGAAAAATTAATTAAAGTACAAAGAGTGTGACATTGGACGGCTTTGGCCTCTGAAAAGTCTTTTCATCTCCCATCTTTCAGGGCGGGTAAGACCATTTAATTTCTTAGGCTTCAAACCGTCGGTCATTGGCTGCTTATTCCATAGTTGACGGCAGCAAACAGAATGATATCAATGAAACAATTAAGAGAAAAGCACGGACGAGAGAAAATTTTGCTAAGCTTGTCAGCATCATGATCCATCTGTCAAAATTTTCAGGACTCCCCTTCTGTTGCCAAACATCTTGGCTGTAGGTTGCTTCTGTTACCTCAAAAAATGGCAGATCTTTTACATAATTTTCATAACTGTGTAGCCAATGGCAATGGAATGATCCAAGGTACACCAAGATTTGCGAATCACAGATTTTGAGAGTTGCAAAGGTAACGCTTGCTCAGTATTTTCGTTATAGGATGAAGGACAATAGTCCTGAATCATTTTGCAAGTTCAGTAATATTTCCATCAGAAGAAAATTTTACACATGCATTCATTAAATTATGATACACTTGTTGCAGCTCATCACTTTTGGCTACTCTAGAATTAAGCAGATGCAAAAATCTGACAATGATGTCATGCTTCAAGCGATGGGAATATGCAGCAAGAAGATTTGACCACGACCTCTCAGAGAAGGCATGCATGTCAATATCCTGAAGAATGTCGATGCAGGAAATTGCAACTGTAAGGTCATCTTCCAATAGCTTTAAGCAAAATCTTTCCTTGACTATTGGAGGCGGTGGCACCCGACCATAATGGCGCAAATGACTCCATGTTAACTCCAATACATGACCCTGAGTAAAAGAAAACTGTTCTATGAAATGAGGTCCAATAAATCCAAACGTGAAGTGAAACAATACAATAATATCATAGAGGATGCAGTGACTTTCAATCCTCGAAACTTGTGAACAATTAGCAGGCCAAATCTAAGATCGCACAATATAATTTCCATCATCTAGCTCGAAAAATAAATGCTGGCTACGAACAAGGTCTGGCATGCTTTTTGCCCTCAACCTTAACCCCGGAGTACCACTCACCATGTTTGCACAAATATATGATCTTCGCAGAGGTGTCATAAAGCATGTCTTTATTAAAATTTACTTGAATGCCTTAGCTGAAAGCCTAGTTTGTACTTAGAAGTCATGTATATTTGAAGTTGGAAGGCCTAACTCTCATTTGCAGTATTTGGATAAATCAATTTTGCCTTGCCATCAAAATTATAAACGGTGCTGGAAACATGATTAAGAAAGCTGAGATTGTGTACATTACTATACACAAAATAAAGAATGTGTGCATTAGAAATTGGAGTAGTTCAATGATGCAATGAGAAAAATGCGGCACTTCAGATAACTACAGAAGTAGAACTACATTAGATGGAAAGCTAGAATAATGATGGAATGGTAATATAGATCGTTAATAGGAAGATAATATAATAAACAATCATTGTTACCTTTCCAGCTCTAAATGCATCAAGAACAATTGGCATATGTCGTCTTACATCAAAGTGATGTCCATGCTTTAACATGTGTTCATAGGCGTTCTGAAAGTCATCCCACTTCTGCATCTTAGCACAAGCCTCAATCATTGTATTAAATGTAAATTTATCAGGAATCGCCTTGTGATTCAAATCAATTTTGCTGATTATCTGATGGCTATTCTCCAACATCTTCTGAAACAGATCTTTTGCTTCATCAAATTTTCCATATTCAATATATGACTTCAGCATGATGTTACAAGTCACGGTATTTGGAGAGCAAAATTTATGCATTTGATTAAATATAAACGCTCCATTTTCAATGCTCCCAGAGGTAAGACATGCCTGAATCAATCCAGTGTATGTGACAACCAAAGGTTTCTTTGCAACTTTACAAATTTTATCAATCTGCAAGAACGAATTCGAGATCCTCAGAATAGTTTTTGGAATCTTTTCGAGAAAATTAAAGAATACCAACCAAAAGGAACCACAATATGCCACAAATATCAAGTGCATGCCTTGAATGCTAAAGTAGTAACTGATTTAGAAAGTATCACTGCATCATTCATCATGGTGTGGGGGAGTCAGCAGAGTTTTATGAATATCCAGTTATCCACAATCTTTGTCTGCCTTTTTTGGGGTGTTTTCATATGGACATGTATACTTCAACATCTATTTCAATCTTAATACATTTTGGATAACAACCTAAGCTCAGTTCTCATCCTTTCTTTCCTCAAAAGAAAAAAAGAACACTATGCTGAAGCTGCGAAAATTGATATTAGATCAATTCTTGGCAAATATGGAGGAATTGTTGAAATAGTTAAACCATGTCAAATCTTAATTGTTTGGTGATCTTAGCATATTATTGTATGCCTATTGCACGTGCACTTATATGGAGAAACAAAACTGAAAAGGAACTGAACTCTACCAAGTTGAACCACAAGTATTTATTGTTTATTCTTTGGAAATATATAGTGACAACAAAATTTGACAATAGATATGAAAAACTACCTGAAGTAGAGCTTCTTGGCATCTTCCGACACTGCAGAGACATCGGGCCAGATCATAGTAAAGACTGGCTGAGCCAACAATTCCCCGTCTTTCCATATCTTCAACAGCTAGTACTGCTTCATCTACTTTTCCTTCTCTCCATAAAGCATTTACAAGAACTGTGATTGGAAGAATGTGTAATCATCAGACAACTAATTCACAAGGAATATTAGTGCATTTAACTATTTAAGCAACTTTTTTTTCATACCTTTGTAGTTCAATGCACCTGGAATAGAGCTTTTCTCGACTTTCTTAAAGAACTCATATACTAGGTTGTACTTCTCGCATGCAAGCATTACCTGTGGAGAAAACGAGAAAAGAAGAAGCTTAGAATATTTAAAGAAGCCCATTCAGCAAAAATAAAAATTGATAAAGATGTCAATACAAGATAGAAGCCATGGTGGTGGTTGTGTGTGTGTTGGGGGGTAGGTATCGACACCCAACTCAGGACGTTGCTATTGCTACTAAGAGAATAAATTTCAAGCCCCAAAACAGGGCATGTCTCCTGTCCTCTAGAAAGATTTAGGTTCTCTAAGAAAATAAGAATTTCTAGGCCTCTTACGGAGTAGTATACCACTCCAGCATGTTGACAAATTCCATTACAGTTGATGAACTCTATCCCAAGAAAGATGCAAGCAAACTTTTTTTTTTAGAGGGAGATGCAAGCAGGCTACAAACCAACATGGTGCAACAATAATTTCTAGACTTTTCCTAACTATTAGATCACTTGTGTTTTGCATAATGACTGTCGCCTTAAGAGAGGATGAACAGAAAAAACATGGAGAATGGATGATGGGATGATTCTATTGTAACATTTGTAATGTAACACAAACTTTTACAATAAATAAAATTGTATTGTTACACCTGGTAACCATCCTTTACCCCCTCAAAGAAAAAAACATGGATATGTTAAGTGTAGTACTTTCAGTCAAACAGCAGATAAATAATTGTCATATTCTTCAGAGACATAGCAGGTGGATTTTGTTTTCCTCAAAGAAGCCCCAAGTTCATGGTAGCAAGGAAAACAAGGTATCATGTCGGACCTAGCAAGCGAAGAACACATACATGTCTAGTAATAACATTTGAAGTAACACTAATCCTAACAATGATCCCCCTGATAATGTAATGTAATTGAGGCTTTTAAGGCATACCTCCATAACAAGACCATACGTAATATTTGAAGGCTTTATGCACTGCTGTTTCAATTGTTGTAGAACCCAAAATGCTCCTTCCCATTGTTTTCGCTGGACACAAGCATTTAAAACCTGAAAACAAAAGTGAACTTTACTTGGCATGTACCAAATGGTTCCATAAGACACCCTTTTGGCTACATCTAAGATTCTATATCCACACTTGAACAAGAGCTAGAACTCACTGCATTGTATACAACAAGATCAGGTTCCAAACGTGGATCCCACTTCTGAAGATGGCCCAGCTTGAATTTTTTCTGAGGATAAGCTCTCATGCAATCTATAACATCAAATAGTTCTCTCATAAATCCTGCTTGTCCGAGTGTCACAGCAATACAATGGTAAGCTGCAAGGTCAGGATATGAAGAAAATTCTTGCTGCAAATATTTGAAACTTAAGTTACAATGATGATATCACAAATGACAACAAAATAAAATTGATCATCCTGTTTGAACAAAGCTCGTTACCCGCATAGCATGAAATATGTTGAGTGACTCAATAGGTCTTTTTGCCTTTCCAAGTACATCAAGCACAGTTGTGTAAATATATCTGCATAATAAGCACAATCAATCACTAAAAGAGTAAAGCTGATTAACACGAAAGCATACAAAATTTTTTATATATTCTTTTGTAGAAGTAACAATTCATAGTAATCACAATTCCAATGTCAATACCCTAAATGGGAAAATCCATTGTAGATGAGATAGAACATGCAACCTGCATGACAGCATCACAGGCAAGTACAGTTGAATAAATCTGTGTAATAAACTTATCAATCACTAAAATAATGAAACAGATTACCAGGAAAACATCTGAAATGATATATAAACCATTTTGCACAAGTGAAAATGCATAGAAATCACTATTCCAATGTGAACACCCTAGAAAAAGAAAGTCCATTGTGGATGAGATCAAACATGCAAACTATATGACATGCATCACACACAAGCACATGATAAACAAAAAGCTTCTATTGCCTGAATTAAATATACAGAAGTACAAGTCTAGTGGTAAGACCTGCTTTTATAGGACTTGAATCTCTCACGGGACTGAAGCCATTCAACAACCTGTAAAACCCTTTGCCAGTTCCCAAAAGCACCCAACATTTGAACAACTCTCAAAATGGAGTGGTCAGTAAATTTGATTCCAGCACTATGCATCATCTTAGAGAATTGCCACTGAGGCATATTAACATCAGTTGCATTTAATCTGCAATAATCAATTAAACCAAAACCGTGATTATGCAATTAAAATAAAGACAGAAATTTAAAGAAAACTTGTAATACCTAAAAAAAAGGTTCGGATGTCTGGTCACCGAGGACCAGATGACCTAACATGCAAAGGTTGACGGGAAAAAAAAGGAGATATATAAAACCCCTAACCGGACCCCTACTCCTAGAGGAGAAAAGAGGTTTGTTGTACAATATTGTCTACATGAGACCCATTTTTACTTCCTAGTTGCTCTAGAACTCTTTCTTTTCCATCACATCCTGGCTTCTCTTTCCTCACAACCCTTCCTCTCCCTCTCCATCCATGGCTAGGTAATGAAGGCTAAGGAGGCAATACTGATGAAGTTCAAGACCTGAGGAACATCAAAAAAGGAAGATGAAGTGGTCTAAATTAAGAGGAACGTGAAGAATCAAATTGATCGTCGAAAAAGGTGTGTCCAGTGGGAACTTAATTTGAAATAGTTTTTCTTATAAGTTTCAGCATGCTTAGGATCTTATTAGATTCCTATTACATGGAAGTATCAGGTGGGAATGAATGCTTATGAAGTTATTAAAAACGATGGCTTGACTAGGTGTTTCGTGCTGTCGCTTTGGATGATTTTTACATATGCATTATTCTTGTAAATTGATGCTTAAGATTATCACCATGATCTTGGATGGGCTTCTGTAGATTCGAAAGTGATAAACTCTTATTTGGATAATGTTGGTTTCAGCTCTTAGATAGTATATGATGCACCATAGAATTGAGTTTGGATGTATGTTCTTAGATAGTGTATGATGCACTAGGGAGAAATGTTTATATGATAAAGTTTGTCAAGATTGATCATAGGATCATATGATTTTACAATCACACCTAGGATCCATGATCTCAATTTCAAAATTGAGATCGATTTTGTAAAATCAAAGCAAGATCAACATCTAGATTGCAGGATCGTCCTACAATATTGTTTCAATATCTTTTCAAATTTATTTATGCATCTTTTTATTGTCACCAAGTGTAACATGATTTTTGGAGAAATAAAATTAAGGGAAAAATAATTGGCTATAATTTAAATTATTAAAATATTTTTTTAATAAACTAATTTAATATCAATGTATATTAAAAGTTATTTATATAAGGTACTCCATATTAATCATATTATTGTCATTTTTTATGTTAATTCATTATACTATTACATAACTAATATATGTATATGTAATGTACGTTTGTAGGAAGTTTTAGTAGGATAATAGTCAAACTAATATTATCCATAATCAACTTTCTTCTAGTGATATATATACATGGATGACAACCACAACTCTTGATGGTCATCCTTTTTCCCCTAAAAAAATATTATTTATAATCTAAACCAATATAAATTTATTAAAAAATAATTTTTATATATAGTATTTTTTTAATATATAGGTATCATCTTACGACCCTTGATCCTCGATTCGATCTTACATAAAATTTCGAACTTGACTACTTTATGTATTATTATAAGTTAGCGGTAATGATTGTTGTTTTAGGATGCCCTCCATGACCATATAAATTGCAATAAATTGTATCTTGAATTACTGTAGGCCTATGTGATGCACTAGAGGATTGAGTTTGGATGAATGCTAATTGGGATTTTGAACCCTAGAAATTTTTATATTAAATGATGATCATGATGCTTGAATTATTACAAATAGTCCAATGCATATATGATATCATATGCTTACTCCCGTTCATGTTTAAAGTCTAAGGATTTGAAAAACCAGTTCAAAACATAGAAATTTCGCAATGACTTAGGACTTTCCTGAAAAGATCAAACAACCATACTAAGATTTGGAAGTCCAATCTTATTAGCCGAGAAAACAGTGGCAGATAAGACATTCGCACCCAAAAACCTACAACCTTCTACTCTTATCATTCACCCCGAACATCCGACTCGTCGGTCTAAACGTCCGAACACCATTAGTATCGCGACAGCCAAACGGCTATTGATGTTCCAAATGTTGGTAAGTTAGGATATCTGCCCATAAAGTCCGGACATCCAAAAATATTTCAGAAAGCACAAATCACATATTTATACATTTTTATCCAATTAATCAAATCCCTATTGATTTTTTACTTTCCCTATTTTTTTAGAGGATTTTAATCTCCCTATTGATTTACACTACTGATTGGTGTATCCTCTAATCTAACTCGACTTAATTGATGGTCAAAATGACCGCAAAGATATTAAAACGTTAAAAAGAGAAACAATGTAAGCCGAAGGGTGCCATTGCTTATTGCATTGGAGATTTACTGTTACCAAATGGGTAAAGAGTATGACTAAGGACAAAATAGTAAAACTATATGGCCCAGAGAAAAATTACACCAAATGCCCTCCAGCTTTGACGTTTGCTCAGCGATATTCTCCAACTTCACTTTGTAACACGAATGCCCTCCATCTTCGAACTTGCACAGAATGCCCTCCCGACCGGGAATACCTGATTTCCCGGTCGATCCGTTGACGTGGTGATGCTCTCTCTCCGCCACGCAGAGAGCATTCGACGTGGCACAGCAAATTAATAATAAAATAATAATAAAATATTAAAAAAAAGACATTTCCTCTCTCTTCGGCGTCCTCGCTGGAGGGAGAAGAGGAGGCCGGCAAGGGGGGGGGTCGCCCCCCCTATGCGACCTCGCCTTTTCCCGTGCCGGCGAAGAGCAAAGGGGGTGGGGCCCCGCCCCCCTCCTCTTCTCCCTCCGGCGAGGACGCCGGAGAGAGAGGAAATATCTTTTTTTTTAAATATTTTATTATTATATTTTTTATTAATTTGCTGATGTGTGCCACGTCGAATACTCTCCTACGTGGCGGAGAGAGAGCATTGCCATGTCAGCGGACCGATCGGGAAATCGGGTATTCCTAATCGGGAGGGCATTCCGTGCAACAAATTCGAAGATGGAGGGCATTCGTGTTACAAAGTGAAGTTGGAGGGTATCGCTGAGCAAACTCAAAGTTTTTTTTTTTAGAAGAGAAAGGATGATCACCTGTTTGGTTTTCATCCATGTATATATATATCACCAAAAAGAAACATCATGTACAAGTGGGAAGCTCTCCGATGGAGAGCTACAAGAGCCAAAAAATGTTAACCAAAACCCCACTCTCGAAGAAGGTAAAACATGTGGTATACAATGTTGTCCACCTGGCATCTCTCCCTACAAAAAATGACATGGTTGCGCTGAAGCCAAATAGCCCAGGCACCGGCAAGAAAAGTCGCCACAGGAAGCCTCCAGCTCAACCTCTGCAGACCCAAAACCCTCCTGCTCTGCCAGAAGTCCGCCACCATCAATAACACTCCACCCGTGATGGACGCCCGGGACCATACCTCCCGAGCCACACGGCAGCTGAAGAACAGGTGCGTGACATCCTCCGCCTCCTCCTCACACATAACGCAGGAGGTATCCGCATGCGTCGCCCACCTCGCTCTATATACTCTGGTAAGGATCCGCTCCCGTCTTAGAAGCCAAGCAAAGATCTTGACTTTAAGCGGCACACGGGAACGCTAGATACGTCTACAAACAACTCTGAAGTCCTATGAGTCGGTGGGGGCCGACAGGAAATGGAGATATAGACTACGTGCCGAGAAGGCACCTGATATCCATACCCAGCCATCAGATCGGGACGGGTGAGGATGGAAGGGGGCAATCCTCTCGTGAAGGGCTAGTACCTCAGAAAGCCGCTGATCCGAGAGTGGAGTTGGAGAACATTTTGGTGTAATTTTTCCCATGGCCCAGTGGAAGCAAAATGTTGTGGGTTCTTATTGTGTGGGACTCTCCACCCCATGCAATGAAAAGGATTGCACCGAAGGCGAGTGATGCATCCTTTTCTAACAAAAGGACATTTGTCATGGTTTGATCTCTCACTGACCTCATTGGCATATGATAGTATTATTTCGCATGATATACCTTATAAAAGTGAAGATCTCTTCCTAATAAAAAAAAAGATAACTGAATGAAAGAACAACTTTCATAAATATTCACTTTAAAAAAAAACTTTCATAAATATTGCTATCGAACAATGAACATCGATGTATAATTATTGCTATGAATAAAGCATACTATCAATTTATGATCATTGCTATCGTCGAAAAACAAAGGATTTACCCGACATAGACTTAATGATTATTAAATGATTTTATTGATTCAATCGAATAGTGTGACCCATCGTTTTATTGTTCTTCAATGCTTCATTGATTCATATGATCAAGACTCATAACTATATTGCTTACCGAATTGACCTTATGTATTTCGATCAGAAATCAGTGTATGATTATTTCCATCACAAATACCAAATGCCGAATGATTTATCATTATTTCACCAATTACAATGATTTATGATTTTCATTATGTCCAAGTGATTTAATGCTTCATATGTCAAGGTTTATGCTCATCCTCAAAAGAAAGTTATTCTATTATTTATTGGGTATAATGCGCGCCCTCCCATTCACATTGTCCGTTGGATGCGGAATCAACAGCCACATGGGAGGAAGTGTGCTTCGCTGGCTGAATGCCGGTTCATGGTGCTGGTTCGTTCGTCATTCTGGCGGAAGGAACTGCAACTGTTGTCATCGCCGTTGGAGCTTCATCGCCGGTACAAGAAGAACAAGCGCCAAGTGAAGCACGGGAAACGTGGGAGGCGAGGGTCTAAGCGAATGAACTCATTCCGCACCTAATGTCATGGATGCCAGCGAGCCGTTAGGGCGTCGGACGGGTAGAAGACCGAGTGCGGGACACAAATTATCACTGCGAGGTGTTGCGATCAGCGAAAGAAGAAATCGGAGATGATGGCCGTGAAGACCGCCGAGGGCATAGGTGAAGGGGAGGAAGGCAAGGGGCGGGAGGCCTTGAGCGTTTTCCACGCTGGCGAGCAAGGACAGGCGGGTGGGGAATTGGACGACGAGGGATCGGATGGAAGGGGAGCACGCGAGGAAAGGGGAGATGATGGGGAGGTCGGCCGGAGTGAAAGCCAAGGTGAGGGCAAGGGCGAACCGGGCATCATCATGGATCTCTTCGTTGGCAAGCAGCTCCACGCGGCTGCCACCAAGCTCGACTGAACCGGCGCTTTGCGAACCGTCGTGAACCGCTCATGCTCCAACAGTTCAGTCCATTGCCGTCGATCTTCCATCGGATGGTGGAGAACAATGGGAGGACAGTCCTCCCAACTTAAGTTGGGAGGACGCGCATTATACCCTTATTTACTATGCTCATGGGAGAATTGCCTTTTTGTATTGATTCCTAAAGGTACTTGATACCTTGTTAAGATGATCAATAGTGTGCATGACGATGTGGCTCGGTGCTATAGTACATGGCAAGGGACTTTATTTTAGGTGTTATGGGCAAGGGGCTTTATTTTTAGGTGTGATGTTAAGTATTTATGTTGAACATTGAGTTGAAAATAAAGCATTAAATTTGGGCTGCTATTTGATCACTATCTACTTTGGATTATGATGTGTCTTATCCAAGCTTCCACACTCATTTTATCACTATGTTGTTTCCTTTCTGTATTGTATTTATGCTTTTGTTGATGTGGCACCCTTATTGATAGATCTCAGTTCAAAAGGGTCAACGTATGTAATGCCTTAGTGCCACGAGAGGAGGTTTTCGCCACAATCAAATTTCGTGGCATTACAAATGACTTATAATTTTGATATTTGAAAACATCGCAATATCAAAACTAGCATATACATCTGGTTGGATAAAACAAATAATTCAAATGAATACTTCAACCCTTTGTCGACGTGTTCAATAATTTATAACATACCAAATGAACAACAAAATGCATTACATTGCTATGACTGCTGCAATATTGCTAAAAAATGAGACAAATAATGCTAATAAATAGTCAAAACACTTTTTCCCTCTTGGTTTACCACCCATTGTAATATTGCAAAAGTTGGACACTATCCAGGTAATGCAAGGACGCAAGGAGACAATCATTATCTAGTTTTCTCGTCTTTTAAGTTTGCAATTAAAGTTAGAGCTTAAAATATATCATATAAGACAGATGGGTATTTGGGTAAAGTCCTTGAGAAAATATCTTACAGCTGGACTCTCCATAATATAGGCAGTAACAAACCAGAAAAATTAAGCAAATAAAAATACTGATATACGTATGGCCATCAAAGTTAACAGAAATATATACTGAGACCAACCAAATCATCACAAGGAATATCAATTCCCAAGAAATTACCACAATGAGTCCAGGAAGGCTATGAGGATAGTTGAAGCATGAATCAAGGACTGTGTTCAAGTTGACAATAGAAACTGGAATAATTGTAACAGATGGTTGCAATTGATTTCTTTGAGTGCACTCTAATTTTTTTCCTAAGAAAAAGAATATACTTGTATTTCATGTTTATTTTATTAACAAAACATTATAGGAGCTGGAAAATACAACTTAATATGGTTTCACGAGGGCTCGCAGAAATAAGACAGTTATCACTAGTGGATGATGAAAACTAAAATACTTACTGATTTGCTAGTTTTTTAATTCTCTCTTCCATTTCCATTCTCAAAACTCTTGGCCTGTTTTTGACATCAGTCAATACCTCAAAAGTCTTGAAGGCAGCCCTGTCCTCAAAATCATAGCCATCAACATTATGTCTAACGGTTTTATCTGTCTGTGAATAATGATCCCTGTTCACCCTAATATCTGCGGAACCATCATTTGTAGATTCAATATCAATATGAATATTGTTTGGCATTTTTTTTCTATCCGATTCATCAGCAAACTTAAAAGAACTGATTTTTTTATCCGGTGTGTGATCTATGCGCTTAATTTGATTTCTGAACCAAACTTTTGCACTCTGCTTATTGTAATCATCATCTATCTCAACAGGCGTTGACTCACTGCTCCTCAAGTTCACATCCAGCTCTTTGTTATTTGTTCTAAAAGAACCTTTGTCCTGCCACACAATTTTATCAGAACAATCACCAATTTTCTTCTTACTGGAACTGCCGCGATAAAAGCCTTTATTGTGACTCTTAACATCAGCAATCTTCATATGACTCGGGTGTACCTGATCTTTGAAAGTTTTGAATTCACTACCCCTTGATACCTCCCTTTGCTTTTGTATCATATTTCTTGGGCGCACAATGGTGCCAACTATTTCTCTCCCAGCAAGAGCATCATCTGCACTCTCCACAGGGCCATGAACCTTTCTATGCACGATAAATTCCTCACCCTTTTTTACAACATAACCACCGTTATCATCTGGCTTACTTCTAGCTCTGGCATCATCCGTTCTGAGATTTCCCTTTACCAAAAGCCGCTCCACCATATTCTGCGTTCCTCTCGTTTCCTTGAACTCATTATTTCCCCCTGGCTGTTCAAGATGTTCCTTCTTTTTGGGGCCTTTTCGCTCGCCAATGTCTCCTCCCTCATGGTCACTGCTGCCATGCCCGTGCTGATGCCTCTTCACAGTTACCAATCTCCTCCTGCTTCTACGATCAGCAGTCCTTTTTGGCATATTTCCCATCGATTTCTTATTGGCGCCAAAGTCGTCGACGTCTTCGCGCGAGCCCTTGCTCCGATCAGTCTTCACCGACTCCATAACCTTCACGTAGTCATTGAACGAAGGAGCAAATGTCAATTCCTTCTCCAAGAACCCGACACTCTTTGAGCTGGTTGTGACGCTTCCGTTCTCCGCGGCGCTAAAGACTCCAGTTTTGGCTATTTTATCATCAAAATCCCTTTTTTTCTTCACACACCAAGCATCCAATGCGACGCCAAGCAAGGGCCTGCGAGAAATCGAGAACCCGCCGGTGGAAAAAATCTTGGGGCAAGAATCGTCGGAGTGGAAAAGCCTGTAATTTCCCAAACTAAACCCGGCAATTCGGCCATTCGCCAGCATCATTTTCGCTCAAATCCGCGCAGACTTTGCCAAGGGGAAGAGGTCGAAAGATCAATCCATTGGACTTTGAAGTTCCATTGGTATGAAAGATTGGAAATTTGCCGGAGAAGTCAGTGGAGACTGGAGAGTGGCGTTCGTGTAGGTTTTCTTTTGTTCCACTACGTGTCCCTTGTTCACCATATCGCCCGGGCGCGAGATATTATATCAATAAATAAATAAAATTCATCTTTATAAAAATAAAAATAATTGTAGTTTATATTCGATGTTCTAAATAAATATGATAGTGCCGGATAAATTTTAATACTCATATTTATTTTAATTATTTTTTATAAATAGCTGTAATATGATTGTTTTATTGGATTAACTCTTACATTACAAAAACTTATATATATAAAAATTTTGATTATAAAATAAGAAATTTTATTTTGATATAAATTTTATAAACTATCTATTCATTTTCTCGCCTTAAAAATTTATATATATAAATAGGATAAAATGTGTGTCCATCTCCTTTAAAGGGGTGGAAAGCTCTGCCAAGATCGGTCACCGCCCGATCTCCGCTCGACGGCCCAGATCGAGGCGGACTGGTTTAGGCAAGATTTGATATAAATTGTGGGCGGTTCGCAGAGGAGACGAATTGTCGCAGTTCGGTTCGTGAAAATGTGTCGATTTGGCTTAGGGTTTACCTACAAAAGGGCCGAGTTGAATCCTTGTCAAAGCTTTTTTCCTCTCCCTCTCGCCTCTATTGCAGTGGACGCCGCTCCCGCCGTCGCCGCTCCCTCCACGCTCCGCGACGGAAACTTCCTCCACCGAGTTGGCGAGAGTGACTTCCTTTGACGGCCGCCGACCTGCTTTGCGTTTGTGCCCTAAATCTTGCCTCGCCTCTGTTGCAGTGGACACTGCCGCCGCCGCCCGTGTTATCGACACTCCCACTCGCCACTCCCTCCACGCTCCGTGACGGCAACTTCTCATCCGCGACGGCGACGGTCACTTCGTCCCTCGCGATAGCCGCCGACCTACTCTGTGTCTGAGCCCTAAATCTCGCCTCTGTTACAGTGGACGCTACTGACCGTTCCTCCTCCGTGATTGTGACAGTGACTTGCTCCCTTGCGACGGCCACTGACCTACTATGCATTTGTGCCCTAGATCTCGCCTCTGCTGCAGTGGACGCCACTGCCCATTCCTCCTCCACGATCGTGACAGTGACTTGCTCCCTTGCGACGGACGCCGACCTCCTCTGCATCCGTGCCCTAGATCACGCCTCTGCTGCTGCCACGGACGTGACGCGCTGCCACCCCCGAACGACGATGCCGCTGCCATGCCACTGTTGCCACTGCTGAGAATATGAGACTTTTTTTGCCACTGTTGCCACTGCCGAGAATGTGTGACTTTTTTTGTCACTGTTGCCGCTGCTATCTATTTTTTAGATATGTCTACTAACGAATCTGATTTGGGATACCGACTATGCATCTTTGTTGGAACAATTTCCCTTTGTTGCTTCTGTAGAACTTTGAATCGTTTGTTGCTCGCGACGCCATTGCCAACCCCGGACGCCACTGCCTCCACCCCCGAACGCCACTGCTGCCACGGACGATGACACTGCTACCACGCCACTGCTGCCACTGCCGAGAATGTGAGACTTTTTGTTGTCTTGTAGGTGTTTCTTCTATCTTTTTTTTTTGAGATATGTTTACTAACGAATCAGATTTGGAAAGCCGACTATGCATTTTTGTTGGAACATTTTTTGTTTGTTGCTTCCGCAGAACATTGACATTGTTTGTTGCTTTTGCAAAAACATTTAAAAGATTCCATTGGTTGAATGCACTATACTAATAAAGAATAATCCTTGGGAGTGTTTAACTTTTGTTATCAGTTTATACATCTCATAGAATTTAATACCCTATTTTCTAATTGTAGCCATGACACATCCTAAATGTTTTTGTCAAGAAAAAGCAGCCATAAAGACCTCTTGGATCTCACATAATCCAGGTAGAAGGTTCTATGGTTGTCCATTTTATGGAGCGAGTTTCGACGACTTAAGTGAGTAATGAATTATTGTGTGTATTGTTTACTAATTTAACATACTTCTACTTTTATATTGTAGCAAAGAAAAGCGTGCCAGTACTTTACATGGATGAATCCTCCATTTGATAAAAGACCTATCCAAGTGATAAATGGATTATTGCGCAAACTTGATCGAATTGAAGTTCGTAATCTGGCCAAAGATGAAGATATTGTCCAAGCCTATGGAATGTCATTATGTTGTAAAGTCGTTGCTATAATTAGTATTCTTGTAGTCATAATGTTCGTGTTTATGTGACACAATGGTCATATTGTAATACAACACATGCAATCATGTTGTGGAATGTTTCGCTTGTATTTAATTATCAACTTTATGACTTCTGCGTGTGGATGTATGGAACCTGAGTGCAAAATGGATATATTTTCTTATCATATTTTCCTATCACAGCATCCCTTTTTGTATATTTTCCTATCATATTTGCTTTTGATCGTTGAGTGTGGTATGGATATCTCCATAAGAATTCCAGAATTCAAATCCGTTAAGATATTATGTAATGTACGACAAAGAACCAACATGATTTTCAAATGCCACACCCCAGTCATTCACAAGCAACACCAGACTTTTTATTGTAGTGTATCGATTTTCGATTTCTTTGTGAAGGAAAGTGCCAAAGGATATGATCATGGCATGCAGGGTTCATCAGATGTTCCTCCAAGTATTATTAACAAAGATTTGCAAAGTCTTTCAGAGACCTCATGCTGCCATCATCATGTGTTGTTAAGTGACATGCTGTTCCAAAAGAAACAGTACTCGATGCTTGCTTTCTCTTAGGTTGCACTGGTCCAATACTACTTGCATTACTATCAGGTGGGTCCTAAATAACTAACTCAGCTCTTTAACATCATTTTTGAATCTGCATGGCTTCTCTCATCTTCAATTTGAGTACACTATATTAGACATATGCTCACTTTAATTCTAAAATTTTAAGTTAAAAATTAATGTTTATGGGCATCACGTGATGATTCATCATTTTTCTTTGTAGTTGGAAGAAAAATATGCTAGTTTTGAAAGGTTTTAATGATTCATTCTTTACTGCAGAGCCAATGGGACCAGCAGATTATATAAATGGATTGAGTGAATAAGTTCTTTTATCTTGTGTGGAAACATATTGTATAAATACACAACAGGAACAAAAGGAAGACAATATTCAGCTGCATTTAAGGACAATATTCAGCTGCTTTTATGATACACAACAACACCAAAGACTTCTCCTTTAAATTTCTATTTTGAATCTACCCAAAATTCTTCATTCCCGCAACAACTCTTGCCACTGCTACCTGGAATTCATAATCCAAAATTGCTAGATCAACCAACTGTTGTTAAGACTAAAGAAAGAAGTTAACAAAAAAAAAAAGAAAAAGTTAAGACTAAAGAAAGAAGTTAACCACTACTACATCATAAGATTCATGCTACATCTGTTGTTAAGACTAAAGAAAGAAGTTAACAAAAACTAAGTATTTATTCAGAATCCAAAATTGCTAGATCAACCAACTGACACCACCATCTGCAATGCTACAGTTATGGGAAATCAATGCATCATAGAAAGAACTATCAATGTTAAGATGAAAGATAGCTAGTAACCTGTATACTTCTGCAGTATTACATCTCTGCAATAGTAACTTGAAATGTAACAAAACACTAGACAATCTGCACCTCTGCAGTAATGCATTTGACTCCAATAGTTTGACAATTTGCAGTAAGACAATCTGCCTTCAACAAAACTTAGTGAATGTTTCAGACAACACATGACAACAAAACTAAGTGAACTCAGATTCTTCAATCATAACAAGAGGCGGCAAGAACAACTCGCTTTCCATGTCCAGCAATCCTGTAAATACGCAAAAAATATTATTCACATAAAAAACTCTTGAAGTCAAGGAAATAAAAATTAAATGAACAAACCTTCATTTTTTATATTTGACAAGCATATCTCATGGTTCTCCTTCATTTCCAGCATCCTATAAATAAAGCAAGACAAATTATAGATAAATAGAATGATATAATGGACAAAAGAGGTAAAAGATTTTATACCTTGAAGTTTGACATGTTCTTTTATCATGTCCCTGCTTTCCACACTATCCACAACTTCTTTTTCTAGACTCATTCTGGGACATAGAAATTTCAATCCCAGATTTAATCCTTCCAACATTTCTAGGCCTGCCCTTAGACTTTACACGTAGTGGGTTGCGAATAATGAATTGTGAATCATTCAAGTTGATTAACGGTTGTGCTTCCTCGCTCACTACCATGAACTTGACTTGTGCTTGCGTTATTTGCATCTATAACCATATTTTCCATATGAAAATTCCTCATCTTTGTTATCAAATCATCAACAAGTGGTGCCCCAAATTGCAAATGTTTAGCTGAAATCAAATCCATTTCTTGTACTTTTCATAAATTACTTTGCCAAGTTAATTTTTGAATGGGTGTTATGGAATCACTATAAGAGGATGTGTTCTTATAAATGGCATGTGCATTTGCATATCTTGCATTTATTGTCCATCGATGAAGTAGATATTCTTCAAGCAAGGATCTCACTTTTTTCTTATGCAGAACATTTAAAATATGGCAACAAAATATTCCTTCTTGTTCGAACTTCTTGCAAGAACATTTGACACTAGTTGTTTCAGACTTACTAAACTCAACAATATATTTGCCTTCATCATTAGTGATTATATGGTAAATCGAGTATACAGATTTATCTGTCTTTGTAAATATTATTGGCATCTAAGCTGAAAGATTCTGTATATTATGATTGAAACTTGCAAAATGTGGCATGCGTGTAAATGTTACCTGCATGGATCTCTAAGGGATTTCTTAAAATGTACGCAGGCGAAGAGTTCATTGTTTGAAAGTCTTCTCATTCTTCACGCCCACGATGACTTTGGACAGCCCTCTCATATTGCTCCACAAAATCTGAAAGTGATGTATTCACATTGACATAGGCATAAAAAAAGCATTAATACTTTCTGCTCTTTGCGTGATCTGCATACCTGCAGTGAACACATCTTCAAAATATAGTGAAACCCATTGTGAATGCTTATTGTACATAACTTTTAACCAATGGCCACATGGAATTTGGAACTTTTGCTTCAAATGGAGTCAACCCTCTTCAAATTCATCTATGTTAGATGATCCATAAAGCCGGTTATTATATTCTTCTTTAAATGTCGAAAGTGAATATGAATCCTGCATATGAGTCATTGCATTCTAGCAATATGCTATGTACAAAATATATGCTTAGTGTGCGGGAAAACCTTGCGTATAGCATTGCCCATAGCGATATCCTAGTCTGTAATAATACATTTTGAATGCTTCTCATTCATACATTTAAACCATTTTTTAAATAGCCATGTGAATGTTTCCTCTGTCTCATCTGCAAGCAAAGTACAACCAAATAAGTATGACCACCAATGATGATTTATTCCAGTGAAATGAGCAAATGACATTATCAGATTATTTGTTCGATATGTTGTATCGAACACTATCACATTGCCGAATGTTAAATAACTGTCTCTCGACGTGCCATCAGCCCCAAAAAAATTTAGAACAGTACCATCTCCATCGAGCTCCCATCTATGAAAGAAACCTGGGTCAACACTTGTCTTACTTTGAAAAACAGATATAATATTTAGACATTTGAAAGAAAATTTGTCTTTTATTCTAGTTCTCAAGTGGTCAATACAATATTGGGTCGTTATAAGTGGTTCTCTAGACATATTAAGCACTTTAGCACTCCTAAATGGACCCATGCTGAAATCACGCAAGTTACTAATAGCTTCTTTGATATGCGACCTCAAATACTTTACTTTCGAAGGATTTGTAAGAGGATGACTGTGCTCTTCATGAAATTTTCTTATCTCCCACTTTTCATCTTTTCTTACACCAACATATAGATGGGTGGAGCAATCGTCCCTGACTTCCCTTCTTTGTGTAAATACTTTTTCAGTTCCTTGCTTCAATCTCTTATGACCTTCTTTAGAACAAACTAAAGTTCTATTAATAATATTTCCCATAATCTTAGACTTGTGTGAATTTTGCCTTCTAATAGAAAAGCCAGCCAATTTAGCATACATATTATAATATTTATATGCTTCATCTTCTGATTCAAAGGTCATCCCAACGTATGATTTTGGTAACTCATAAGATTTGATATATGCTCCATCATCTTTCTCAATATCTTCTTCGTTTAATCCCTCGCTAGACATCTCTTCCATATTGTCAAGTCTAACAATGCTCTCTGCATCCATTTCCATAATATTACAACCTTTAACATACAAATATGTAGACACTTATAGAAACACACAAATACTAATGCTAAGAACAAATAACAGAAAAATCTAAACAAACTAATGACCAAGTTATAGAGAAAAAGCGAATCAAAACAGACTAATAATATTATATTTGTTTCCATATTTGTCTGTAACCACCTATCTCCATTCTAAGGTTGCTACATTTGTCAAAGCTAAAATTTTATTCATATTAGCTTCTTAGAAAATGAAGATCACTTCAACACTTCCATCGCAGCTTCATAAGCATTAGTAAACGAGAACTCCATTATAAGGTTGCTACATTTGTCAAAGATTAAATTTTATTAATCATAGCTTCTTAGAAAATGAAGATCGCGGATGAAAATGAATAAGATGTCAGACCTAGCGGCGCCGCATTCGTGGCAGCAGTGACGTCCGCGGAAGCACTAGCAGAGGAGGTCAGTCGTCGTCACAGAGAGGAAGTCATTGTCGCCGTCACAGAAGTCGCTGACGCGAAGCGAGAGGAGCCTGGAGAGCGTAGAGGGAGTGGCGAACGGGCGGCCGTGGCGGGCCGTGGCGCACATTGAGAGCGACCATGCCGTCACCGTCGCGGAGGAGGAAGTTGCTGTGAGTGTCAAGGTCGGGGACCCCGACGACAGCGATGTCCATAGCAATAGAGGCGAGATATAGGGCACGAACGCAGAGGTGGTCGGCCGCTGTTGCAGGAGAGGATGCTGTGGACACAGAGGAGGTCGGTTGCCGTTGCGGAGATGCTGTGGACGCAAACACTACAAGAAAATTATCATTTTCCGACGGGTAATTTTCGACAGATAGAAATTCGTCGTAATTTGCGACGAAGATGTTTTCGACGAGATTTTCGATAGTTACAATCGTCAGAAATGAATAAATTATGTAACTTATTATATTATTATTTTATTTTTTGATGATTAGGAATGCCGATATTTCCGATGGATATCCATCCGTCGCAATATTTGACGGAATTTCCGACGGTTACAATCATCAAAAATTAAAATAATAAATTATATAATTTGTTATATTATTATTTTATTTTTTGACGATTAGGGACGTCGATATTTCTGACGGATATCCATCCGCTGTAATTTCCGATGGAATTTCCGACGGTTACAACCGTCGGAAATGAAAATAATAAATTATGTAATTTATTATATTATTATTTTATTTTTTGAAGATTAGGAACGTCAATATTTTTGACGGTCGTAACCGTCGATAAATTTATAATAATATAATATGAAGAGTATTTTATTAATATAATTAGCGACAGTCCAAACAGTCATAATTTCCGACGGTTCCGACCATCGATAATAATTAGCGACAGTTCAAATCGTCGGTAAAATAAATAATAAATATTATATATAATTAAATATAGTATTTTATTTTTATAATTAAATAATTTTTGATGGTCACAATCGTCGGTAATTTTAAAAATATTTAATATTTACTTTTTCGATGGTTAGAGCCGTCGGTAATTAAAATTTTATTATCCCGCTTTTTTTTTCATTTTTTCGCTTTCTCATCTTTTCACACACACACCCAATCCCTTCATTTCTTCCCCCTCTCCTCTCTCTCTTTCTCTCTCCCCCCTCTCCCTCTCCCTCTCCTTGCCGACGAGACTCTTGACGGACATCAAGCGTCGACCGCCGGTGACCCTCTCCTGCCGGCGTCCCTCTCCCCTTCTCTCTCTCTCTGGCCCTGACCGCCAGGCGGCCGGATCCCGCCGTAGGCCGGCAAATCTAGCCGCGGCCGGTCGGCCAGCCTCTCACTACAAGAAAAAAGATATCTATGACGGATAATTCTGTCACAACATAGCTGTATTCCATCACAGATGCTCTTCAGTGATGGACTTGTGACAATCTACATTCATCACTGATTTTTGACCCACAAATTGTGTTGTGACGGATTATTTTTGTCACAAAGATAATTGTGACGGCTAAGGTCGTCACAAGATTAAAATGTTTTTATCACAAAAGTTTGATAAAATAATTAATAAAATGAGTATTCCGTCACAAATGTGATGATTTTTTTACGAATTATTGACTATTAATTTGTGATAGATATATATTGTGATGATTTTTATGACAGATTTGTGATTAATAGTTGTGATCATTTTGTGACGATTATGATTGTGATAGACGTGTGACAAATTTTACATCGACGTTTTGTGACAAAATTGTGATGATTTACTATTAATTTATTTTGATGAAGTTGTGACAGAATTTTATGTAATTAATTAATATGATAAATTTATAAAATTTCTAATGAATCATTATGATAATTGCGTGACAATTTATTTTCTAAATGTACTATTAGACATAAATATTATATAATAAAAATAATACAATGCAAAATATTCATTTTTAAACATGTCAAAGATCATATAGTCCAAACATTTATAATTAAAATATTCAAAATATTAAATCCACTACATAAGTTTTGATTATCCAAATTTAATAACAAAACTTTAAGCAAATTGTAGCCACACAACATATACACTTTTCCCTCGATGAATTGTGATCACATCTCCACATAGAAAGTTGAAACCTGTAGTCAAGCATATACATAAAATATTAAAATCTAGTGATTAAACAGAGAAATATTAAAATAATGAAGCATCATAAGATATTGATATATAAATAAGATTAATTACCTTACTAACGTGGAACGAAATCTCCAAAAGGTGATTGACTACTTCATTGTTGAGTGATTTGTAATACAAGTGCACGAGCACGTTCTATTTTTGAGCATCCATGTTTTTAATGCGATCATCTAATTCTTGTCGCACTTCTTCACGCACTTCTTCTCTTATACGTTGCAAATCATCCTCAATAGCAACATTTGAAGAATAGTCACCCATGCGCTTTATATGCTATAACTTAAATTATTTACTAGCGATTGAGCATATTTTCCAGCACCAAATCCATATACTCTTCCTTTTGTTGAAGCCCCTACCGCATCAATCCACATAACAACATTAAATCTTGGTTGAGAACTAACATCTGAATCATATTTGGTGTTAAGAGATGCATTGTAATCTTCCTGGATTCAGTACAAATATAATATGTTAAAAAAAAGTAAAAGAATATATAACGTGGATGAATAATTAATTTTTTGTATACAAACTTACACAAACTTTTTTTTTATTTTCCATCAACATATTCACCGATTTTTTCTTTGTCGACAATGCTCAAAAATTTCATAGTCGATTGGTTGTCTTTCTAACTTTTGTGCATACGAAAAGAAAATAAAACACACGACTAGAAAATAGTGCACAGTTTGAAAAAAATTAAATATTCAAATAGTGTAGTTAATATACAAGTTTTATCCGATGCTAGAACTAGTGATATGTTTTGTGATTCCACCGTCTTTCGCCTATTTTGTTTTGCAGTTTCCGATTTTTGTTGCCACTGTAATGAAATGCGATGATTCAATATCAAAGATAATAAAGCAGCATAAAAAAATAAAATATGTCCACATGTTGATGTATTATGTTTTTTATCAGAACAATATATGATTATTTCAGAGAGAAAATGGTATATGAATTTTCAGAAATCAACTCACCCCATTCTTCTCATTTCTTATCACAGTGTTTAAAATATGCATAACACCTTTGCTGGCAACATCAGTTAGGAAAATGAGCTCTGGATCACTGCAATTTGCAAAACACATAGTTCAATATGTTAATAATATTCAGTACTTTGTGCTTTAGTTTCAATGTTTCAGAAGTTGTTAGCAATGGCCTCATTACCTGGGTAGCCATCACGCCTTTCAAAGAACTCAGCAACCTCTTTCCTGATTCCAGGAAGACCTTGAGAATCACTGTAAGCCCCTGGTTGGCCAATATCATTGAGAATCTTTGCCATAATTCTTTTATTTTATATCTAAAATAGGGACACAAATATGTAACATCATGTCCCCATCATACTGATAGAACAGTATACATATATCATTTGACTTTTCTTTATGACAGAAAAATATTTTACACTCTAGAATGGGTTACCATTGACACTAAAAGTAGTATGCTTGAAAAATGTTTAGTCGACACCTCTTCCAACGAAAAATAATTAAATTGGTGCATCATCTATCCTTACAAGCATATCATTTGTCCATCATTCGCCAACATCTTCAATCTAAGTTGCATATCTAAGCACGACCTAATCAAACCAAACAGGAATCATGTGTCGGAAGAGGGATTCAGACCTTTTTTCCTTCCTTCTGCAACTCAGAGGTTCGTAGAGAGAGCTCTCCCCTGACGGCGTATGCGACCTTCTTCACATTCTCGTTCAGAGACTCATGGACCAAGGGTTTAGGGCCATGGCCGCTTCATTGGCGCAAAGCAAGCCCTGAAAATGAAAAAAGGACCAAGTAAGTTCTAAAAGGCCAATAAAAATCCCTCCTTTAAGTCCCTGACACAGGGCTGCTACGTTTGCAACGGCACAAGGCTGCTGCGTTTGCAGCCGTTTATCACGCATTCCTGACGCAATCCGTCAGGTCCTGCAACAAGGCAGTCGCCAGCCGTGAGAGGAAGGGCCTGCAACAAGGCCGCCGCCAGTCGTGAGAGGAAAGAGGAGAGGAAGAAGAAAAAAACTAAACAAGATAGAAAACGTGGTCTGCTCTAGGAAGAATTAGTTGGGGTTATTTATTTCTTATATTTAGTGGATTAAAGAAAAAAATAAATTTGTGATAATATTGTGACCAAAGATAAGATAAATAAATAAATATAATCATAATGTGACAAATATATTGTGACAGTTTTTATAGCTATCACTTTTGAGTAACTAAATATTTTAATTAAAATAGTTGTGACAAAAGCGTCACAAAAATATGATGAGTTTTTTATGGACGATCTTGTGACAAATATTATCGTCACGTATCGATCACTAATATATCATATTCGTATCTGTCACAAATTTCTCACAAATCTATCAAATATTGTGACAGAGTTATTTCGTCACAAAAATTTCGTCACAGAAGCTATATTTTCTTGTAGTGAATTCTCTTTCGTTTAATGATATCTGTCTTTGATTTTGGTTTTATCGCGTATCTTCAACTCTTTGGATTGATGAGTGATTGAGATCTTGAATTATCTTTGTCATGCACCCTCGATCGTAGGAATACTGTAGGCTCTATGCGCTCGTACGCAAAGACATCGAGCACCAACAAGACGATCCTCTGCTTGGTTTCTTCGGTTTCCTTGCAGCTAGAGTTGAGGGAGGTTTTGAATCACTATCGCTTTGCACCCCCAATCATAGTGATACTCTAGGCTCTATGCAATCATACGCAAAGACATCTAGCACCGATGATAGTGATTCGTAGTTCAAATTTTGTGTCACATCAGCAATGGTGTTATCTAGTTTAGATGTTGTATATTCTTTAACCCAAAGTTTGAGAGGGATATGCACATTTTGAGCTTTCAGCAATAAACGATCGTAGTAAGCTAGAACTCAGACTATCATAGACGGGTTTGAAGTATGTGCGAGATTTCTTCCATCTTCTATCCGTCTTGTCATTGCTATTTTTGATTCCTTTTCAATTCTGAGCGCTTCTGCCCGAGAGGGAAAGTCTTCAACCTACTTCATTGTAGGTGACTCGAGAGGGCGTATGGCGAAGGAGTTATGTTTGAGAAGCTCTCAGTAGTCCCAAATTGCATTTTCAGATCAGTTTTCCTTCTCTCTTAATCGTCTAAACATCCTTTGAGATATCCACTTCCTAACATTCTACCTGGGAGGGTTATCTTTATTTCAGTGGGGTGAATTGCAGTCCAATCGTAGCTGTCTTCTGAATGCTCCAGCACTTAGTTGTCATAGGGTCTTGGCTCAATCCAAGAAAGGAGAGTTCGTTTTATGCACTGGAGCATCGTGCATGAGAGTGACGATCGCATCAATTTCTTAAATCCCTTTCGCATGTGGGTAGGTCGAGTGTCTTCCTTATCAAGATTTACTATATACACGTGTGAAGGGGCATTCAGTCATTTTCATTTATATTGAATCAAACAAAAGAACCTAAATCCCGTGGCAAAACCACCTCTCGTAAGTCCTTGACATGTGTTTCTATCAATTGTCTTGCACCTTCCAGATTTAATCTTGTCTTTGTGTTATTTCTGTATTTTAAAAACAACAAAAGCACTTTATTTTATATTTCCCTTGCCTGTTATTTCATCGTTGTACTCCTTTATTCATGTTTTCAATGATCTGTTTTGCGATCGAGTTAGTTCTGAAGTGTTTGTCGAAAGTTTCATCATGTTGTTCCTTGTGGATCGACCTCAAGCACTACAATGATGTCTCGTATAATTTGGGTCGCATTTCGATAGTGTAGAGAGATTATAAATTTTAAAACTTCATTTGACATCTCCTTTTGTGTTTAAGAGCAATACACAAGTGTAAAGGGTAGATATACGTCTTGAAGGCTTATGCCCCTCATAGTTACCCTCTTTACATTAAGCGTGTCAGTCTCACTTTACGTAGCATTCTCTTTACACATTTTATGCGAGTCAAGGTCCCAATGTGATTATGCTATCATTACGTGGAGAACATATATACAAAGATACAAATCATGCAAACACATATCAGAATAGTAAAAGAACGAAAAAACTGTGAATCCTAGAATGAGGCCTGGTGAACCTTCATACGAGTATATATATGAACTTGTGAGGGCATAATTTATCAAATTTTATAGGTTATTATTTCATAAATAATCATGGACTTCTTATATGAATAATAATTTTACAGATTATTATTGCATAAACCTCTCTCAACTTTCTACTCATGTGGAATTTTGGAGACATGAATGGTGACTCAGAAGATGATCCGCTTGGTGGCAAGCATCTCCTTCAAGGTCTTGGTGTACGCCCAGAATGAATTGACGAGCCGTCGACCATGAACGGACGACGAGTCGACAAATCGAATGGGCGAGGGGACATTTGTGAAGCTCGAGCGTGAAACAACTACAATCGATCCAAGATGCAGAGTCAGATTCGGCAACCACGATTGGACGAGGAGCCGCCAACCACGATAGGACGAAGAGGCAACACATCAAACAGATGAGGAGGCATATGCGAAGCTAGGGCACCAAACAACCCTAGCTTGATTATCACATACTCTTTTGTTGATGACATTTAATTTTGGGATAAGAATTGAATATCTTTTGAATGTTTAGAAAGTAAAACTTATGGATAATTTTAAAATTAATTCATAATAGTTGACTCACATAAAATATATCGTGATGTGAAGAGCTCAGATAATGGAAAATAATGCGCTTCGTGTGAAAGGGTCACGTATTAAGAATAGTTACCCCTAGACGTATGATTACCCCTACACGAGCGATTACCCTTACTTCATAGGAAAAATATTGAATTAAGCTTTAAAATTTATAAATCCTCTACACTATCACTACGAGAACACAAGTATACGACATGTCATTGTACTGCTTGAGGGTCGATCCATAGGGACAAAGTTGAAATGTTCACACTTAATCAAAACTATTTAGAAGGAAAGCTAAGTCTATAGATGTTATTCGAAATGAGAAAGTGAAATGCTACAAACCAGAAATCACAACAAACTACTCTAATTTTTATGGATTTTTAATGTAAAAGTGGACAAGGATCAGTGTAGATAAACACTAGGGTTAGGGGAATGTTTTCACTCTGGATTAGTGTTCTCTGTGCTTTAAATTATGGTTAAGATTTCGGACTGCTCCTCAACATGCACATGGGTATGTACTAATGACAAATAATGCTCTGCTCATGCGATGACACTCTTGTGTATGTGGATGGCTCAACTTGGCATTCTGATGGGATCATCTATTCAGCTCAGGCGTCACTCTCGTGTGCACTGAGCTGGTAGATGAATCAAATTCTCAAGGTTATTTACATGATAACTGAAGATCCAAAATGACCTCTCGACCTGAGTTGAACTCCCGTTTATGAAGATAGCCCTCTCGGGTGAGAACCTCTATGGTCGAGAAATGTGCAAAATAGGAATGAAGACCGTGACTCTAGATGACCTCTCTAAGGATGACTCTACGACTGCGTGCCCTCTCAGATCCTCCATAGGCGTAGAGGATAGAGGTTCCTTCTCGGGTAAGAGGCCACAAAATGAATAAGAACTAGACCAAAAAGAAAAGAGGATGGTGATGCGAATTAAGGGGAGAAACAAGTTCAGCTCCAAAACACGCAACCTTGATTTCTTTTTTGGTGATTGAAACCCTGACTCACCTCTCGACATGCATACAATACTTCAATGGAAAGCATCCCTATTGGGCGCCGAATCAAGGAATGTGCATTGCTTGAACAAAAAATAAACTACCAACACCATCACCAATCACCAAATCGCAAGAATATAACTCTGTTCGACCTCTATACCTCTCGGCATTCGGCTGAATAGAGGGTAGAACTTCCTCTCGAAAACAAGCTCTCAAGTTTAATCAATAACATAATCATTACAAGTTAAGCAAGATTGGAATAGGAAATGATTCATTAGAATAGTAGGGAATTGAACAGTCTAACAACAAGGAAAGATTAGGAAATAAATAGAAAACAAAAACTAAGCAATCACATCTCCAGCCACTAGCTGATTGTTTAACTACACATTATCAGCTTGAAAGAAGAACTGTAGCCTCCTCTTCCAGCATTCTAGAAGTAGAAATGTCAAATCGATTAGAAGATTGGTTTGTTGCCTTCGGCCCCTTTTTACAGCCCCTCTTGCTCTTGCCAGCTGCCCACTCTTTTTGTCCTTTGGCGCCTCCAAATACCCCAAACGAAGCTTCCTCTCTATCAAGTATGGTGCAGTCCTATCGACTAGTTCCCTACAAGCTTGGTGTTGTTTGCTGTTTGGGCTCAGCTGGATTGAAGCTCCTATCCATGTAGTTTTTCTCTTAAAGCTTTTCTATCCCAAGGAATTTGCTCGTGGTCCCCCTTAATCTCCTATCTCTTAGCTGCCAATTGTCCAATTTTTGTTCACCAATTCCCTTGTCTTTTTCTGCCATAAAGTGTAAAGGAAGCTTACTCCTTTTAGTGCAAGGGAATATGCAGGCATGACGTGAAAAAACATCTCTCTTGATGTTTGCTGCTTTAGACAAACTAGCTTCTTGAAGTATGCTCTCTGGTCTCGAATTCGCCTGCGTCCACGTATGGGGTATACACCTGTATGCCCCTATGCGTGCCTATGGGGCATATACCCTCATTTCACAATGTTTTGCCGATTAAGAGTTCTACATGAAAAATAATCAAAACAAATAATAATATTTCAGAAATGCTAAGACAAATGTAGAGAAATTATAAAAGTGGTATTTCAACAATAAAGCATGTATTCAAGCATGAAAACATATCAAAATATGAGATAAATGCACACTGAACATAAACAAAAAGTATATATAATTTCTCCACATCAATAGTTTCTCTTTACTTATCGTACTATATTTGCAAAATATATTGTTCACATATCAAAGAAAGAAAATTATATGCCTACTTTTACTCTTATCATGTTATCCTTTTAATTTAGCAAAGGACACATGTAAATTTATTTGCTAAGTCTTCTGAACTTGAATAATTTTTATTTATCTATAAAGGAGACTTCATCAAACATGTTTGGCATAATGTTTTATACGACTCATGTGTTATAAGCTTTATATGCATGAACTGATATTGTCATGACTTGTTGCACTAATAAGTCATTTAATACATATGCACTTTGTAAGTGACAAACTATTTTGAAATACTAGTGTGATATTTGAAAATCAATTTTGATTATTATCTTGTGACAATAAGAAAACAAAGAAAGTGAAAATTAGCCATAATGTAGGGGAAGTGTATAATTTAAAATGTTATTCCTCATTTATTTTGATACGATCATGTTATGTGATATTTTTTTGCTCATCTTGTGAAATTTTAGGAAATTAATATAATCATAATTAATTTGATTTATTAGTATTGTCTTAAAGTTTTATGCAATATTCGATTCCTTATATAAGCTTCTAAAACTTGTGTTATTTTTCAACCCTAGACAATTTTGATTTTTTTATAAATTAATAATAGACTTAGTGGTAATAATTTTCATTTATAATGTATGTTATACTTGAAATGAATTTCATAATGTGACCAAAGAATGAAAATTATTTTTCATCACCCTAATGATATGTTACATATTATTTCTTATATGACAAAAGGGGGATAAATTAAAAGTGTAGGAAGACAAAATGATTAAGGGGGATTTAATATTTGACTCGTATTTATGCTTCATCTGCAAACTACTTTTTGATGAGACAAAAGGGAGGGAAAAATTATAAAAGCATAAGATAAATTTATATAGGAGAAATATAATCCAAAAGTACATAATCGTAGATTTATTGTGTTGATCTCATGAATATAATTCTATATGAAAAATACCTTACAATTAAGACTTATGTGCATATCTATCATTGTAATTAAAGCTTAATTTTTAGGGGAGTAAAATTTTGATTTAAAATCTTTTTCTTTCCAACTTATATACTTTTCATATTTCTCGATTTGTTTTCATAAAAAAAAGAGGAGATTGTTGGAACAAAGTTTTTATGTATTATATAATTATATTTTAATGATACAAATATTAAAACATTAAGTTATATTTAAAATACTGAGAATGTTTGAATAGGAATGAGTTGCTTCATGCACTAAACTTTCTATTAATATTTATCTATTTTATAATGAGATTTGGATTAAGAGATGAATATAAAAGTTATATATAATTCTCATCAATTCTTAGAGAATCAAGAATTACCTCATTTGATCAACTACATGAAAAGTTATGCCTAAAAAACGAAGTCCCAAAAGTTCAATTTAAAGTTGATATTTTTATGCACTAAACTTGCATTTAATATTTGGTTACTTTATCATTAGATTTTGGATACAAGGTAAATATAAAAGTTGTAGGTAATATGGTTAGCTTTCCATGGTTATGTATAAAAGAGGAGGAGTCCAAAAAAGTGTGATTTTGGAATGAAAAAAACTTCATACGCTAAACTTTCCCACAACATTTGATTATAATCACAGTATTGGATAAAAGATGAATGATTTTGTTAGCTTTCCATAGAATAATAAATTATCTCATTTAGATAACTGTGCCAATAGAATCAGCGGACGCTCTGCTAGATAAGAGGATGTCCACTTCAAAAAGAGATAAATTTGACGGTTAGTCCAAAACTGATGTCCGTCGGAGGGAGTGGACGTCCGCTCCAATGCTAAAAAGTACAAAACAACTAGTTTTGAATACCAATGATTATAAGAAGATTGAAAGCTATAAAAGTGGCTAAAACACATAAAGAAGGCTAAGACTTTCGAGGAAACATTGAGAGATCACTTGTGAAGTGCTTTTGAGTTTTAAGTTGCAAATATTTCCTTCTTCTTTCTTCTTTGTTTTGTGAGCTTGAATAGTAAAAGAGAGATTTCACTTGTTTCAAGATTTAGGCTTAGCTCTTTTGTTGTAGAGGTTCGGTCAAGAGAAAATATTGTGAGTGCTCATTTGTGTAGCAAAAAAGGTGAGTTAATGTAATTTTCTAATATTTATAAGTATGTTAATTGACATAAATATATAATCAATTAAGTGAATCAGTCTCTTTGACAAATTGTAACTTTATTGCAAGTTGTATATGAATCAATTTACTTAGTAATTAATCCTTGCAAATAATCTGATGGCAATATTAAAATTATAAGTATGATTTTAATGTTAGCAACTATTATGAATCAATTAGGTCCGTTCCTATAGGAATATGAAGTTATTTGATTACCATCCCTCAACCACCTATAATATTACAATGGATTAATATTAGCAAGATTGAAATATTTGTATTTAATAAATTTAAAGTAATTTGTCATAATGATTTATTTTAAATGTATTATCTATTTGACAAGCTAACATTCAGATGTTAATATCCACTTGGTGTATAAACATAGTATTATTAGTCATAATAGTTATTTGATCACCATATTGGGTTACCCAAAATAATTAACTTGATCACCTACATGGAGGACCTGATGTTTCCACTGACTTAACTAAAGGCCTTAGTAACATGACAACTCACTTCACTGTATTTTAATTAAACGGTGAGCTGCCACGCTACCATGAGTCGCAGTTAAATCATAAATATAAAATTAAAAAAAACTATCTTTAAAATAAATTTCACTACAAATTATGTCCTGCGAGCATGTCATTAAAGAAACTCATTGGAATTCTGGAAGTCCACGCTTACTTTGTTGAAAATAAAGTAATGATTTTCAATTAATACAATGAAAGATGCATTTATAATTTATTAATTTGTATTCCAAAATTTATTTATATTAAAAAAATATGTAACATAAATGATCATAAAACATATTTCATTTGCTTTACAAAATCTAATTAGACTTTAGGTATGCTGATGTAGTTGCAAATATTAATTATTTTACTTATATAAAATATCAATCAATTTGCATTAGTTACTTTTAATTTTATATGATTTGTTTCATAAATTAATTAGATATTACATACAATAATTAATGTGTAATTCAATTAGTTAGATATTACTTTTCATTTGCCATTATAAAATATTGATTAATTTACTTTTAGTTTGATGATCTCATTTTATATAACATTTAATAAGTTTGCTATTGCATATTATAGAAAAGCATGACTTCTCATGAACCACCTTCAACACAAGCTTCTACAACTCTTATAGTTGTCCATTCTGTGAGATTGAAAAGGGATACAATATGGAAATACGTTAGTGAGGCAAGCAGCAAATGCAAAGGGAAGAAAGATATTTTGATGTTGTTTTTATCAAAACAAGTTGTAGGTGGGGGTACCAATAAAATGAAACAACATGAATATTGGATAAAAGGGAATATTGGTCCATATAAAAATGTTCATGCTGAAGTCAAATTTGAGATAAAAAAATACATTAGGCGCTATCTCGCAAAAAAAACTAAAAACAAACAAGAATTGATTGAAGACCTTGCTTCAAATGAAACCAAAGAATGTCATGATTCTCAAACTCATTTTAATCCCATAGGAAAAAGAAAGGTTTTTGAAATTGAATCATATTTTCAAGTTGGTGTAAGTGATCCTTCACAACCTAGTATCAAAGCATGCATGCCAAAGTAAGGAAAAATGGAAGAATATTGATTTATCAATTGCAAGGTGGTTTTATGATACATGCTTTCCTTTTAATGCTTTCAAGTCACCATATTTTCCTGATGCAATTGATAACATTGCTAGTATGGGACATGATATTAAGATTCAAATGAGATTGTTAATTGATTTCTCTAGAAATACTTGGAGTGAGACAATTTGCACTATCATGGGAGATGGATGGACATACTAAAGACATAGACCTTTAATTAAATTTTTTTTTGGTTTAGTGTCTGAAGGGAATTTCTTTTGTCAAGTCATTTGATGCTTTTGATATTTGTATTATGCTAAAAATTTGTGTAGTCTTTTTAGAAAAAAATATTGAATGGGTTGACCCTCGAAATGTGGTCATATAGTTATAAACAAAGCTGCAAATAGTAAAATATGGATAAATATCCATTTATTGTTTGGTCACCTTGTGCTATGCATTGTGTTAATTTGATATTAAAAGATGTTAAAGAGATACCTACTGCCTAAAGTGGACTGCATCTATATACAATCACAAGGTGACTTTGAATTGGTTAAGAAAGGAAGAAGGTTGGCATGAAATCATTTGTCCACCACTCCATTTGCAATTCCATTTATTTCTTTATATAGTTTGCATCAACATAAAGATAATTTACAACCTTTGGTTGTAACAACCCGGACCCTCGAGCCAGTGGAAGCATTTTTCTTTCTATTTTACTCGAGCGTCCGATCGCTACTTCTATCATCTTGTCATAAATAAAACTTATATTGAATAAATCTTTTCTTTATATTATTCACACAAAGAAACTCCAATATTTGTATATCAAATACTGACATCTTTAATGTTGGAGATATGCCCTCATGGGCATTACACGCACATGCACGTGGATCGCGCCCGCACAGCGCGGACCGCAAGAATTAATTTGCGCGAGAATTAAAATAACTTGGGCGCGCGTTCTCACGCAGATCGCGTGATCTGGTTGCTTGATTTGCATGCCACGAGAATTGCGGGCTGAGTGGACGCGCGTGATGCGTTCTGCTTAACTTCTCGTCCAAGTCTCTCTACCCTTTAAAAGGGGACCCATACCAGAGGTCCTAAATACGCTTTCGAGAGGTTCTTCTAGAGGCACTTGTGTTGTGGCTAAGAGTTCCATTCCTCAGAGGTTCAGTTCCTGATCTCGAGGTGCAAGTGCATTTCGTCAAGAGTTCGTAGAAAAATTTCGATAATTCATTTTCGCTGCAATTATATCTGTTATAAATTCCTACATTGGTATCAGAGCTTTTCAGGTTTTTCTCGAATTCGTGATTGCACTGAAAAAAATAATATTTGTTATTATTTTTGGGATCTATGAAAAAAGTGAGATTTTTGGGACAAAGTGGTCTTTATCATCACAAAATATATTATGGATGAACCTAGACCATAATATATTTTTAAAAAGATTTATTTTAATATTTTTGATGAATTTTTTTGGATTTTTTTGCAGTAAAAAAAAGAAAACTGTTCCAACAAGCACACGACCCACTGGAAGGTTCAATCAGTGCAAAGGTGTTGCACATATGAGGATTGGCAATTGGGCTGGCTGAGAGGCTCAATAAATAGTTTCTTCTTTTTCTTTTCTTTTTTGATTTTCGTCAAAAATTTAAAAATAATCCGAAAATTAAAAATGTCTATTATAAAATCTCAAAAAATTAGAAAAAAATTGTTATATCCTTAGAATTTTTTTTGTAATATTGCATGCAATTTAATGTTATTAAAAGAAAATAATTTTTTGATTTAAAGTATTAAATTAAATGATTAGATTTGCATGTCAATATCAAATATTGCTAATAAATGTGTTATCATTATGAAATAAATATTTTCATTTATGTATGTCATAACGATATTTATTTCTGTGATTAAAATTTTGATTGTGTTAAAATTAAAATTGGTATGTCAAATCTTGTTAAGCATGATAACTTGCATAGAATTTCAAATTGATTTGAAATTGAATAAGTCAAAATTAATTCCTTTGTGAGAATTAATTAACATGACAATATTATTTTTGGCTATGTGCTCAAATCCTTGTTTCATCAAGCCTATAATAAAAATAATTAGTTGGTCTAATTATACAAACTATAGATAATTAAATAATAAATGAAACATAGGTAGTTCTTTTGTAGGATTAAAACACATTGAGATTCAAATATTGTCACAATAACCAATATCTTTCTGTTGAGTGGTGCGTGACCTGAAATGCATGTCTAGAAAGGTTCCAAGGAACTTGTCTGGTGCATGGTCAGTGTAGTCTCCAAAAATAGGATTAATGTGTGATAGTGGTAGCATAATTTTTTCTAATGTGATGTCGAGGCGGAGGATAGTGCGCGATTATTTAATTGACACCCCTCGAGGAAGAGCCCCCGTTGCACTAGTCATTATTGTCCTGGTCATATTAGAAATAATTTGGTGCACCACACGAAATGAATTTTGATGATTTTGAATTATAAGTTGATTCAAAATATATAGAGTAGAAAATTTTGAATTGTGTTGATTCAAAATTCAAACATTTAGATTAATTTTGTCATATTGTTAAAATAATGAATGATAATATTTCTTGGAGATAGTGGGAGATGAGTGAGAGTATAACGACCTCTCGATGTCACTACTTCATGAATATTGTTATTTCATTATTTTATGTTGTTTGCGAATAAAATTCGAACATGCATAATACTGATTTCTCCTACTTTTGTAACCAAATTAGACCATGGATTCCAAAACAATAATTGCTGACCTGAACAAGAATGAGAAGCTAAATGGTGACAATTATGATATTTGGCACTGCAAGGTCCAATATATTTTAGAAGAACAAGAGGTCTTGAAGATCATGAACTATGTTGTCAATGAACCTACACCTGAAAACAATGCCCATCGCCAGAGAGACATAGAGGCATATTAGGTCCGGACCAAGAAGAATTGCATTGCTCACATTACATTGTTGAGCACGATGAATAATTCTCTCTTGCGAATTCGAAGTCTATAAGACAATATTCGAAATGTGGGCGACCCTCCGCAATAAGTATGGGATCACCACGACCATCAAGCGTCGGATGCTCACGGTCAAATTTGACTCTTATTGGAAGCGACCAAATCATACGATGAGAGAGCATATCCAAAGATGTCTAACATGATCCGTAAACTCAAGAATGCGAGACAAGTGCTCGATGATGAGCAACAGGTGCAGGCTCTAATCCGCTCTCTTCCTAAAAGTTGAGAACCCATGCGTTGTAACTTGATGCAGAATGGAAGTGTCAAAACTTTTGAACAAGCTGCTCGCCACATTGAAATGGAGGATGAAACCCTTCAAGCCATGAATCAATCCTCTAAAGCATTAGTTGTTGAAAATGGTGGACAAAGAGCTGGTTCCAATCCAAGAGAAAAAGATCGCATAAGTTGCAGCCCAATAAAAAGAGCAAAGATGTTGGACAAAAGAAAGCCCAAGGCCACTGGCGCAAAAGTGGCGGCAAGATAGACATGAATAAAGTCAAATGATACAATTGTGGCAAACGTGGTCACTTCGCTCGTGATTGCACTGAGCTGAAGAAGGTTTGTCTTAACCACGATTCTTTTCTTATGTCTCTAGTTATGCTTTAATTGTTGAAATTCATCATTCGTAGATTGCAAATTCAGGAGCCACCGACCATGTAGCAAGAGATCGCGAGACCCTCATGGAATTTTGCCAAATAAGTGCGGGGAGCAAATGGATTTACGTTGGAAACAACAAAAGAGTTGAAGTTAAAGGCATTGGATCGTGCAAGTTAGAACTTCTCAACGGCCAAATACTTTACCTTCATGACGTTCTATATGCTCCAGCTTTCAGACGAAATTTATTGTGTCAGCATTAGACAAACTTGGTTACGTAATAAGTTTCCAGAGAAAATAAATGTCTAGACAATGTTCTTCTATGCAATAATTTTCTCAATAATGATTTTTATGTTCTAAATATAGAATTGTTGCTAATATTTATTCTTTTATGTCATTTATTGATATGAATGAAAGTGCCAATACTTGGCATGCCAGACTTGGACACTTTGGTCAAGATCACATGAATAGTTTTGCTAAAGAAGGCCTCTTGGGGTCTCTCGCAAAAGTTGATCTTCCAACTTGTGAGGAATGTCAAGCTGACAAGAAAACAAAAACACCATTTGGGAAGGGAAAATGCGTCGAATACCCAATACAATTAATCCATTCAGACATATGTGGTCCAATGAATGATCATGCAAAACACGATTTTTCTTACTTCGTCACATTTATTGATGATTATTCATGTTAAGGTGTTGTATACTTGATGATTAGTCCGAAGCCTTGGATTGTTTTGTACGATTCTTGAACATGATAGAGAATCAAGTGAATCACAATATTAAAGCCTTGCGAACCGACCATGGATGCAAATATCTCTTTGACTTATTCAAAAAGTTATGTGATGAAAATGGTATAGTTAGGAAACTAATAGTACCAAGAACTCAGCAACAAAATGGTATTGTAGAAAGACGATCATGATGGCGCAACCAATTTTGTATTGGGGAGATGTGCTATTGACTGCTACATACATTTTAAATTGTGTACCATCGAAATTCGTTCCTACCACGCCTTATGAACTTTGGACAGGTCAAAAGCCTAACCTTAGTTATTTACGCCACTAGAATTACGCAGCCTATGTTCTAAACAACTCCCATAAGTATGGGACGTTGGGTCCAAGAGGGCAAAAATGTATCTTTATAAGATATACACCTCCAAGGACTATGTATTCATAGGAGAAAGAGAAGATGATATGGTAACAAAAATCGAAAGTAGAGATGTGACATTCATAGAGAATGAGTTTCCCAAGAAAGGCAAGATAGACAAGGAACTTCTCCTAGATGAAGAAGAAGATCCCGAGTTGGTGGCACAAGCGGATCAATCCGTTAAGGAGTTTGTCTTCTCCATCCCACAGCTTGATCCAAGTGGGAGAGATTCGCAACTGCCAACTGACCAACCTGAAAGTTCTCTTCGATAGACTACTAGAAAACATGTTCTGCGCCGTCGAAGGGCTACATGGAACCACATGAGGTCAACATAGTAAGCTGAAAAATGAATTTGAGTCCAAATCTATCAAAGAGGCTCTCTCATCCCCTGCTAAGGAAGAATGGATTAAAGCAATGGAGGAAGAGTTAGGGTCCATACAGAAAAATCAAGTATGGAACTTGGTTGATCTTCCATCAGGTCGTAAGGAAATTGGAAACAAATGAGTTCTTAAAATTAAACATGTCATGGATGGATCAATTGAAAGATATAAAGCCCACCTAGTAGCGAAAGGTTTCACCCAAACTGCGGGTGTTGACTATGAAGAAACCTTTGCACCAATTGTAAGGTTTGTTTCAATTTGCCTAATGTTAGCTATAGTTGCACATATGAACTTAGAATTACATCAGATGGATGTAAAAACTGCATTTCTCAATGGAGAACTAGATGAGAAAATTTACATGGAGCAACCTCAAGGCTTCGTCCTAAAAGGAGAAGAGCACAAAGTTTTCAGAATGCGCCGATCCATTTATGGAATAAAAAAATCATCTAGACAGTGGTACCTCAAATTCCATCAATCAATCGTTTCGTACGATTTTAACATGATTGATGAAGACCACTGTGTATATATTCATAAGTCCAAGGATAATTTTGCTATCCTGACATTATATGTGAATGACATTCTAATAGTTGGAAATAATAGAGATTTTGTCATTACCATTAAGCAATGGTTGTCCTTCATGTTTGAGATGAAGGACATAGGTGAAGCAGCCTACATATTGGGTGTGAAAATCTAACGTAACCGTTCCAAATGACTCTTTGCTTTGTCGCAGGAATCATATACAAAGAAGGTTTTGGAACGATTCCGCATGAATGGATGCAAACCCATTGACACTCCTATTATGAAAGACGAGGTTTTAAGCTTGGACACGTGCCCTAATGTTCCCTATGCGAGTATGGTCGGCAGCCGTACACTATGATATGCACTCGGCTGGACATATATTTTGTCGTGGCTCTAGTTAATCAATATCAAGTTAATCCAAGATGCCAACACTAGAAAGCGGTGAAAAGAATCATGAGATACCTCAAAGGTACTACAACTCTTGCACTGTGCTATCATGGAGGAAGTCTACGACTTGCTAGATTTATCGATGCTGATTGGACTGTTGACGTAGATGAACGAAAATCCACCTCTGGATATACTTTCTTGCTTAGTAATGGTGTTGTTACTTGGAGTAGTAAGAAATAAAATTGTGTTGCACTGTCAACTATGGATACAGAATTTATAGCTTGTTCAATGGCAGTACAAGAGGCCTTATGACTTAAAAGATTCCTTCAAAACCTAAGGATTTCTGAGAATGCAATGAGGAAGATGATCCTTCACTGTGACAATCAAGCCGCCATTGCTTATGTGAAGGACGAGAAATACCATTACAAAGGAAAGCATATCGACATGAAGTACAAACTCATACAAAATCAAAAAGTCAAAGAGGAGATCTCAGTTGAGTACATATCAACACACAGTATGGTTGCTGATTCGTTCACCAAATCATTGCAAGAGAGGTATTCTTGAGACATGTAAATGCCTTAGGATTGCGTAGATTATAAATGTAATGATGTACTCAAATTTTTAATGAATAAAAGATTATTTTTCTTTGATAAATTCATTATTGTGAAGTCTTGTTATGCATGTGAAAAGTATGTCGATCAGGCCTAGATTTGTTCACTCACACAAATAAATGTTTTCGGCATTCACGAAGATAATGAGTAGAATGAACTATGTGAGTCATGGTGTGATTGTTAAAACATGAGTTTTAGTAACTCAACGTCGCCTAATTAAGAGAGAGGCCATATACGAGATTCAAATTTGGTGTTATAGTATAGTGAGCAATTTTAAAACTCGAGTCAGGCGCTAAAAGGTAGCGATTGGACTTAAGTTTGTGCGATATATAATTTTAGTGAGAGTCTCCACCGTTGTACTTGTGTTTAGTACTAAGTATGCAAAGTCGACCTAGAGAGACATGATGAATTGATTAGTTCGATGATCATCATGGTGTGAAATGATTCATCTGCATGTGCCCTTAGTATCTTGACCATGTCTTAAGGAAAGAAATTAGTTTTTGCTACTTTAGCGGGGTACTCAAAGGTGAAAAGTAAAGTAGCCTATTGAGCCATGTCTAGGAAAGCTGCTAGTTCACTACTAAAAGACATGAAGGCGAGAGAAAGAATTGTTATGAGCTGCATTAAACTTTCACGTACAATTGGTCAATTATTTTTCTTATGATGAAAATAGTGTATGTGAAAGATAGTTACCGTGGAGCAAGACATGCATTGTCTTGGCTATGCTGCAAGATAGATTTAAGACATAACGAGTTACATTATTTGAGCATTTGTTGGCTCATGTGTGAGCTGTCATGAGTTCCTAATGGGCATGACATACGCTCTAGAGATAGTTGAGCGATTGAACCTTAACATGTATCTTTCTAGCTCCTATAAAGAAGCATGCTTGTACTCGTGGGTCACACGGCACATTTACCAATTCTAGATAAACGAAAGTACAATGCCCAATGCGGGCAAGTGGGAGATTGTTAGAGATATGCCCTCATGGGCATTACACGTGCATGCACGTGGACTGTGCTGGCATAGAGCGGAGTGCGCAGACTGCGCTGGTGCAGTGCGGAGCGCGCTCGTGGTGGGCGTATCACGCACGGGGCATGCGGACTGGGCGGACAGCGCGTCCTCACGCAGATCATGCGATCTAGTTGCGTGATTTGGACGTCGCGAAAATTGCGGGCTGCGCATCATGCGCGATAGATGCGCGTGATGCGTTCTGCTTAACTTCTCGCCCAAGTGTCCCTACCCTATAAAAGAAAACCCATACCAGAGGTCCTAAACATGCTTTCGAGAGGACACATGCTGTGGCCAAGAGATCTATTCCCCAGAGGTTTTGTTCCCGATTTCGAGGTGCAAGTGCGTTCATCAAGAGTTCGTAAAAAAGTTCCGATCTGTTTCCGTTGCAAGAGGTATTATGCAACCTATAGGATTTATATCTATTATAAATTCTTACATTTAAATATTATTACAAGGTAATGTACTCGAAGAAAAATCCTCCAACACTCAGTTCCATGTGTCATCAATTAATGAGCATCCGTGCCTTTGACATGTAAGATCCAAGTACAGGAAAATATATGCATATATATAGTGTACATAAATGTACATATATATGCATAATCTCCATGAGCAAAGGCTCGTATGTAGTATTTCTTAAAAGACTAAGTTATAGCTTATTCAAAACATGAAGTATTTAAATGATTAAGAACGATAATATCATGTGACGAATTCTAAAGATTGACACATATTTATCATTGCTGTAAAAACATGGGTTATCCTAACCTGTCTTATGAAAGCACATGTTCATGCACTTAAGCCATCTCATATAAGAATGAGCTATCACTACATGTCATAATAAAATCATATCATCTCATATCAAAATCCTTGTTCATATATATAATCATATCATACAAACATTGTTACCACATCATTTACATTAAATCATGCAATATAACTATACAATATCATAATCAATAACGCATGCCATGCTCTTTAAAGTGGGATGTACGCAAGAAGAATGATGCATGCACATGTCATATCGCCAACTAGCTAGAGGCATTTCTTTCGGGATATCTGTCAATCCTATCGAGAGGATGATGGATTCTAGAGGTGGCTCCTATGAATTCAAATGTAGCTCACACTAATTCCACAATTTGGGTCACATGGCACTTAATTCCAAATAACCTAAAATCCTATTCGGGATATCTATAATCTCTATAAGGTCTTTCAACCGTATAGGGTAAGTTGTCGGCCTTACAAGATTTTTCAACCATGCATAGGTAAACTGTTGGCCTTCCAAATCTTTCAACTATGCAAGGGTAAACTGTCGGCCTTGCAAGTCTTTCAACTATACAAGGGTAAACTATCAAACTTGCAAGTCTTTTAACTATGCAAGGGTAAATTGTCGCCCGACAAGGTTAATGCACATGCATGATAATGAGATCTAATGCATGCACATAAGCCAAGCATATCATATCATGTCATATTATATCGTGTCATCTTGTAACATATCATGTCGTGTCCTTTTTTTTATCATATCTTGTCATGTCTTGACATATCATATCACGTCATCCCACATCATGTCATGTCATATATAATTTTATTAATAGAATGCTATTTTGAATAACAACGACGTTTCAAGAACACATATAAGAACTTATTCATATCAATATCATATCAGTTTATTTTTCATACATTCTTTTACACCATATAATAATCTCTTAATTATCATATGAGACAAACTATAGCATAGTCTTTGTGCAAGTATTCATTTATTCGTTTATTATGGATTCACAATGATGCATAAAATTTCATGTTGCATATATAATAACCAAATGCTTATGACAATGAATGCAATAAAAGCACATGGATCCACCCTACATACCTCTTCTTTAACTTGCTCCCTCTACTTAGGCCAGTGGATCATCTCCATTTTTACTTATCTTAGTATTCTTTCCTATAACAATAATATATGTTCATAATACTATTTAAACATGGAATCAGCATAAACACCTATCACATGGTACTATGTGAATCCTATATTCTCCTTAAATGATATTACTACATTAACAATATGCAATTCCTATAACATAACCCTATTTAGTATAACATCTTTTCTTTTTGGCAGATTGTATACTTTGTGAAGCAAAATTCACATCTTCTATTATACATGATCAAATCTCATGAATCCAATTTTATTTAATTCCATTAACCTATAAAAGTTTCAGATTTTATTTCATAATAGTTGGTTCTCAGGAAAATCAACATTCAGCCTAACTTTCATGTTGCTTCTATGTTCTGCCAAACTGAGTGACCTTATGTTTATGATTTATATAAATAGGAAACATCACTTGTTCTAGTATTTTTAATTTTATATAAAATTATACTTCATAGGATGCAACTCACAAAATTTCTATCTTTTATATCTCTATCTGGACTGAGCATAATAAATTTAACAACCACTAGCATAATCTTCCCTAAGTTCTATTTTGACAGATTGAGTAAGACTCGATAAAACATTTATAACGTTCCCTACACATATTATTTTTGAGTGATTCAAAATGTAAATGAAACCTAACATTATCATCTTGTTGATCCTAGATTATAAAATAAATATATCCAATACTGGATTTAATGCATAATTTACAAAATCGGGTAATAGTTTTGATGAACATGATGATAGTACCTTAAAGATGAGAGCATAGATTTCTATACAAAAATATGATTAAATTGATTGCAAAGATCAATAAAATAAGACTCATAGAGGAGCAAGGTAATTAAATTTGATAATTGTTGGAGAAGAATTGATGAGTGAAAGATGATCATGAAAAGGACTATCAAATTAGAGTTAGTACTATCACCTTGAGAATCAGTCATCAGTATTTCCTCCGACCTCCACAGAACATATCAGGATCTTAAAATTTAGGTGCCAGTTCTAGACATGTAATGGAGATTGGAAGAATGTTTTGAGATTTTTATTACATGCGAAAGGCAGGTGGAAAAATTAGGTAAGCATGAGGTGGCAAGCTGCTTTCTTTGTTGGCAGCTTGCATGTCATGACTTAATATTTTTGTCCAATCAAAATTTGACATACAAAATCATTAATTTCATACCTAATTAATATGGATTAATTATTATTAAATATAAGTATAATATAATACATTTAATTTATTCACATATTTTATGTATTAATTATTTTTACATATATATATTCCATATGCCACTTGGTGACATTTGATTGGTCCACCAAACTTAAATCCAATGTTAACAAATCACATCCATAGTTAACCATAAGATGATATGCTTTATCATAATATGATTATTAATCATACTTTAGTTCTTTAATTAAATTTTATAAATTCTTATTATATCAATACATGATATTACAATAACTACAAAATAAATTTTCAATTGATTATAGCCATCTAATATAGAATCCACTTTGGATTAGATCATGGATATTACATTGGTAATTATTGCTGATTTCAAAAAGTTTTAAAGAAAATAAAGGTAAAGAAGTAAAGTAAAATTGTGTTGGTAGATTTTTTTTGGAATAATTATTTATTAATTGTCAAGGTGATGACTCCATTGATATGACTATTGTGAATATGTTATATTGATACCAAGCTCTCTAGGTTATGTTAATGAAGGAATGCAGGTACATTAACAAATTATGCCTATATTTAAGAAGAAAATAAAATTGTACAAAACTTATGGTGATATTATAGATAAGAGACGAGATCGTATGTTGCGTGAAGACCTTCATACAGCTGCATATTATCTTAATCCTGCAATTCAATATGATCAATTATCCTTTTGCCAACAATATTATGTAATGTGTGGTCTACTAAATGTGATTGAGAAGATAGTGGTGATTATATCAAAACATAAATATCGGATAAGATAAAAAATCTTTCAAAAATGTGTTTGGGTTACCTTCCTAAAGATCTTGCGTCAAGTAAAATTGCTCAACTAGGTGAATTTTAGTCTCATTACTCTTTTGTTAATATGTGTATTTTCTTATCTTAAAAGTTTCTAATAGTAACTCCTTTTTTTGTTCCATATACAATGAAAGGTGAATAGTGGTGAATATTTTGTCATGATGTTCCAAATTTTGCAAACGTTCGCTATAAGAATCCTTGGCCGAATAACTTCTTCTTCTAGATGCAAACATAATCAAAATGTGCTTGAACACATTCATAATAAAATAAGAGAAATAGATTGGTACATAAAATATTAAATGATCTTGTTTATGTTCATTACAACTTGAGTTTGAAAGAAAGATAAGTATTCTTTTCTAATATAATTTTAGTTCTAGATTATATCATGCATCAAAATAATTATGTTAATTGTTCATTATTCTTAGGATGTCAATATTGAAAAAATCGTATGATCCAATTGATATTGAATCAATATACAAAACATAATTTTTGATCATGGAAAGAAAAGAAGAAGAAGAAGGGAACTTGTTTATGATGAACTTGATAATATGACTCAAGAAGAAATTCCAAATGATAGTGAAGGTTCCAGGCTTCAAGGTTTGTTTAAATTAGTTATATTAGTTTCATTTTCATTATGTTAAAATGTTGTAATATTCATTTGGTGGAGGATATTCAAAGTTGTGTTATTTTATATTTGTATATCTCGAAGACTATGGATTTGATTCAATAGAATGTCAAGATGAAAATAACGATGATGATTGAGATTCTATTGATAAATGTTAAACCATATCTTTTGAAGACTTTGATTAATTTTAGAACTTTTGTATGAAGATTAACTTTTGTTAAAGTCATCAAAATGTAGGGTGATGTTAGTGACTATTAAATCACTTGTTTGATTTTTGATATTTTGGAACTTGTTTGATATTTAGTTTAGGATGTTTGACTTCTTTTGTACATGGATGTTTGAAATTAATTTAATGACCAATATATAAATGTCAAGATCTTGCTTTACAAATACTTAGAACTTTAGAACTTATTATCAATTGACATTAATGAGTGTATTTAAATTGTTATTTATTTATTATCGTGGTAGGATGAATTGTTTAGTTATGATTTATGAATAAGCTGAGATGTTGATTATCACGTAATACATGTAATCACATATGATTTGTGGAAGCATGTTATCATTCACTTTAAAATATAGCAATTCAGATATTCAAACCATGTTATATCACATATTAGTTTAAATACATAGTAAATACTCTTTACTTATGCAAAACTAGTATCACATATTACAAATAAACTTTTCGCTCTTGTTCTAATACTACACATCCAAATTTCTTCCTCTCAAAGGGAGTCAAAAGGCATATGGAAAATGTAAACCTCTCATCAAAGGTGATTCCAATCTTGATGGGGGATCACATCAATATCACATCATATATCACATAAAAAGATATATTAATGCACCAATGATGTATGCACTTATCTTGTATGCATGAATGCATGAATCATGTATGTATGCACATGTCATATTTCCATCTGGCGTTCCTTTTAGGATATCTGTGAGTCCTATCGAGAAGATCACTAGATTGTAGAGGTGGCCCATATGAATTTTAAAAGGTGGACGTGATTCCACAATTTGATTCACATGGCACTTAGCTCCAAACTATAAAAAATTCCTTTTGAAATATCTATTGGTCCTATAAGGTCTTTCAACCATATAGGATAATTGAGCTGTCAGTCTTATAATATTTTTGAATCATATAAAGGTAAACTGTCGGTCTTGCAAATCTTTCAGTTATATATAAGGATAAAATTTCGTCCGGCAAGGGTAATGCAAATGCATGATGATGAGATGCAAATGCATGACCCAATATTTCTTATCTTATCGTCTCATGCCATATCATATCATATCATATCATGTTATATTTTAACATGTCTTATCACATCATATCATATCTTCTCATGTCATAAGAAATAATTACACACATAGTAATTAAATCACTTTATGAGTGCACATAGTACACATTCATATAGCATATAATTTGCATATTATATCTTGTAACATGTAATCACATAATAAATATTAATCAACTACTAAATTCATATAGCATATGTTCATGTAAGTACAAACACTTTGCTTCTACTTTGCATATAATAGATTTCATGTTGTACAATATAAATATATAACAATTAGTGTATAACTCCTATTGATGTGAAATAAAATTTCAATGGTAGTAGACTAGCTTCATCAGGTATAATTAGCACAAATATCATAATTGGACTCATTACAAAATGATCTCAGAAAATTAAAGGATTAAACTATATTTTGCTTCACTTTTGAACCCCATTAGATTGCACAAAGCATAGTGTAAAATTCATAACTATTCAAATAGACATCCTCTAACATATAATCTAATTTTTAATAAAAGTAGACTCCCTAAGCTTGAACCCATACTAACCTTATATTTTTTTCTTAATTCTAATCTACAAAAAAATTATAGATATGGAGATGGTCTGTCACAATTATGAAACTAGCGGCCTATGAATTATGCATTAGAAAATTTCTAATTCTCGGCACAGATGCTCTTTCCCTAAAATTCCAATTGATCAAGATAAGTTAGAGCTATGGTTTCTATCCTTAAATTATAGTATGAAATCCTAAGTGTTGAAATTATGACCAAGTTATCATTTCATTCTTACTACTTTATAGAATAGTATGAGTGACTCCTTGGATTTAGCACATAAACCTTATGTGTATCAATCCAATTCGAAAGGTCAGAAAAGTAGACTTCAATAGGTAATTCCAAATTTAATTCATAATATTTGAAGGTTCATAAGATATAAGAACATAATTTAGAAGTGACAACTTCAAATTTCAGCCTAGTTAGAATTTTTTATTCATCTTTCAACTCACTCTTTTTTAATCACATGAAACAAGGGACGAGAAAGAACTAACAAAAATTAGAGGAGACTTAGACGATTTTTCATCATGGAAAAACTTAGATGATTTTCGCCACTTTCTACATCTCCATGGTTAAAGTTGGACCTTCCTCTTTAACACACACAAACGCCTGCTAAGGCGTATGATGGCCATACGCTTAAGCCCCACCGTCAGATTTAATCTGACGGTGGGTGCTCTTCTTGTCATACGGAGCGGCGGCGGCCGACGGCAGCGGCGCGCCGGCGGAAGTTGCAGAAGCGGAGGAGGAGTCCTTGTCGGCGGGGAGGAAGAAGAGGAGGTTGATGATGGGGATGTTGGCCGTGAGGGAGACGATCGCCGAGGGAAGACAGGAGACTCACCATCGTCACCGATCTCTCTCTCTTGTGCGCGATCGAGTTGTAGCGGCCTCGCCTCGTCGTCGTCGACGTCGTCATCGCCAGATCAGGAGAAAGAGGGAGGGATCAGATCGCCTCGCGCCTCGCCATTGACGTCGCCATCGCCGGATCGGGAGAAAGAGGGATGGATCAGATCACCTCGCGCCTCGCTGTTGACGTCGCCATCGCCGAATAGGGAGAAAGAGGGGGGATCAGATCACCTCGCGCCTGGCCGCCGCCTCGCGCCTGGCCGCCGCCTCGCCGCTTGGACCCCCTGCAATCGCCCGCCCTCGCTTCATCGTCGTTGTCGCCGTCGCCGGACCGGGGAGAAAGAGGGAGAGATCGCGCCTCGCCTTCATCCTCGCCTCGTCGCCGTCGACGTCGCCATCGCTAGATCGGGAGAATGAGGGAGGGATCGAATCGCCGTCGCCTCGCCACTCGCACCTCGCCGCTTAAATCCCCTACAATCGCCCTCCCTCGCTTCGTCGCCGTCGCCGTCGCCGTCGCCGAATCGGGGAGAAAGAGGGAGAGATCGCGCCTCGCCGCCTCGTCGTAGCCGCCGTCGCTCATCGCCGCTCGCGCCTCACCCAACCTTGTCTCGTCGCCCACCGTTCGATCACCGTCCGATTAGATCGGACGGTGGGCGGCGTATGGGGGTCATACGCCTTATAAGGCGTATGACCCCATTAAATCCATATATATATATATATATCATGACACAAAATCATCGCATAACATGACATTAACACCTTTAATCATTGATGCTTTAAGTAAAAATATTATATTATTTATTTATTATCTATAATAATTATATTTTATTAAAAATACCGTTTAACTCGATTGAATGGATCTGACACACTGATTCAATGACCGATCGGATTATAATAACATTGGTAATCATTTCGTGTGTAGTCAGCACGATAAATAATGTTACTTGTTTTGCTTTTTGTTTTTCTGTTGAGGGAGCATGCTTTGTTTTCTTGAGTGGCGCCATCGTTGACAGATTTTTTGTTAAAAGGTTTTTTGATCGCTGTGTTTCGAAAAGGGTAAAAGAAAAAAAGATAAAACTCTCCTTGAGGAACGTTGTACGCTTGGAGGAGGACTTTTTTTTTTCAAATGCACTGTACTCTAAAAAAAAGTTTCATTTCAAATAATAACAATAGAGTTTTAAGTTAACTATTCAAAAAGACATGACTTTAGTCAAGGGAATATGTTCTATTTTTATTTTTTCATTTCAACTCTAAATTACTCAAGTGTTAATAATTTTGAACATTTGAAAACTTCGAGTAGGATAAAAAAAACCGTCATACTCTATCTATTAAAATCTCTCCTAAAATGTGTTGTGTTCTTTTTAAGATCAAAATTTAATATAAGGTCGTGTGGAAAATTATTATGATAAAAAAAATCTTTTTTTGAAGATATTCAATAAAAAAAGCTTGACCTAAAAAGTTTATAAAATATGTGGCTCATAACCTTCAAGCCACTATAGGATTGGATATATTTCCATTCTTTTGCGTAATTACTCAAGTAGTATCCAAACACTTAAGTTAATTCGTTATTCAAGTACACGGCGTTCCCTTAGTTGAGTTTATGTTAATCAAAATCCGTTTTGTACAAATTTGACAATACATTAATGGTGTATTTTGCCTGGATTTCGTCTCCATACATTTATGACGGAAACATGAATCCGCAAAGCACTATTTTTTTATAGTTAAAATGGTACATGCTTAATCAAAGATTTGGGTGCGAAATGTCAAGTCATTCGCTAATAATAAAATAAAATGCGTTAAAAATACCAAATAACTGCTATTGGAATATTAATATAAGAAAAATGCAAACTCGGCGTCATTTAGTTCCATTTCCAAGAAACAAAATTCTTCTAACTAAATCCTTGAACTATGTATAAGATTTATATTGAATCTACATGAATTATCTTGTTGCACTCTCATATCTGATTTTGCTCCCAACTATTATGCTTGTATAACTCACAAATATCTTAAGAAATTTGTTACTAAGCCTTAATTCGAAAGATAAGAATCTCAATACACGTGTGGAAGATTTCACCACATTTTCGGGGATTCAGATAAGTTGTTAATCAATTTCCATTAATTCGTAAGAAAACAGCAAAGAAATAGTTTTGTTACGATAATTAGGGCGATAAGTTTCTGTTCCCTTCACCTTTGGAACAGTTACGTACTCTGTCGTCTACTGTTTCTGAGTGCAAACTTCCTCTAGTCTGCGAAAAAATAACCTTCTCTAATCAAAGCTGTCATGTTTTTTCTTCTCACAGATGCAAACTTAACTGCTCTTTGATCTGTGTTCATGGTTCCCAACCCGAGTTCTCCATTGGACGAGATCCAATGGGTCATCCGAATCCGTCGAACTCTGGAGGAGAAGTTCGAGCTCGACGCCGGCGACCAGCCCGTCTCCGTCTGCGACGTCCCGAAGCCGCTGCTCTGCTGCAAACCCGAAGCCTACGTGCCCCAAGTCGTCTCTTTGGGCCCTTACCACCACCACCGGGAGGATCTCCACGACATGGAGCGGCACAAGTTGTCTGCTGCGAGGAGGGCGCAGAATCAATTGCCCGGCAACAAGTTCCGACAGATCGTCGACGCATTTGTTAAACTCGAGTACCAGATTCGTGCTTGTTACCATAGGTGTGTACGTGTTCGTGATATATAAATCGATCGATGCATGCTCTTACTGTGATCTGAAAGACTTAATACTCAAGTGGCATTGTCTATCCAAGTTGCACCATCTCCTTCCAAATCAATCTCTTGTCACAAGTTCTTTCGTTTCAGGTATCTGAAATTTAATGGAGAAACTTTGGCGTGGATGTTGGCAGTGGACGCGTCCTTCCTGCTAGAATTCCATCAAATATTTGTTTGCAACAAGGAAGACGCGACGTCGCCGACGACCCGCGCGGCGTCCTCGTGCCAGGGGATCACGTTGGCGCACAACTTGATACTTCGCGACGTCGTCATGCTCGAAAACCAAATACTGCTCTTCCTTTTACGTAGAATCCTGGAGCTCCAAGTCTCGTCGCCGCAGGTCGCCCAAGAGGCCTTGTCCTACATGCTGATCGGATTCGCCTGGGAAGTCTCGCCGTTCAAGTCGCCCTGCAACTCCGCGTGCACCGATCTCAAACGGCATTCGCACCTTCACGAGTTCCTTTACCACCTGGTAGCACCAACAGTGGAAGAAACCCTCGAGGTTATCATGGAAGGGGACGACGGTACAGCTGCTCAGCGCGAGCTGGCTATTAGCGTGGTCACGCGGTGCGGGCGCAAACTTTTGGAGCTCCTATGGGACCGCTGCAGAGCCTTCGTCGTGGCCATCCTCAAATTTGTAGCGAAGGTAATGTGGGGAGTCGTGTCGAATATGCCGGGGCTCTCCGGCGTAAGAAGGGTCGCGGAGCAACTCCTCTCTCAAATCGCTCACAGCTCCAAATCAGCAGCCGCCGAAGCCCTTGCCGGCTACAAAGTCCCCTCGTCGCCGCTGCTTGAAGAGATCGCCATCCCTTCCGTGGCCAAGCTCTCCAGCGCCGGCATCAGGTTCGCGGCCACTAACGGGGACGCGTTATCCGTCGAGTTCGACGCAAAGAGCGCGACGCTCCATCTGCCGCGCATCACCATCGACGTGAACACGGAGGGCGTTCTGCGGAACCTGGTGGCGTACGAGGCGTCCATCGGGTCGAGGGCGCTGGTCTTATCGAGGTACGTCGAGCTCATGAACGGGATCATAGACGCGGCGGAGGACGCCAAGCTGCTGCGCGAGTCCGGTGTCGTGCTTAACCACCTGAAGACGGACGAAGAGGTTGCGGAGCTCTGGAACGGCATGACGAGGTCCATCAGGCTGACGAGAGTACCTGCTCTCGACAAAGTGATCGAGGACGTGAACCGCTACTACCATGGCAAGTGGAAGGTGAAGCTTGGAAAGCTGACGAAGAGATACGCCTCTGTGATATGGAATTTTCTTGCGTTCTCTGCCGTTGTTCTAATCCTGTTTGTGATGGTTTTCCAAGTATTTTGCATGTCATATGGATGTGCTCCAAGATTCCGTTCTCGGATGTACTAAAATGGCCGTCCTTTTTGTCATGTGGATGAAATTTAATAGGACATTCCATGCATTTTTTAGAATCCTTATTTTAGAAGATAATTTAGGATTATTTTGTTTTCAGATATCAATTGGCTTGATCCAATTTTAAAAACATTTTTACATTGGGTGCATCAACAGGCTAAATTAATGTTTTTATAAGGTACGTACAAATTAAGGTATATATGCTTGCATATGTTATGTTGAATTATACAGGAGCTGATATATATTTGTTTCGTCAAATGAATACGCTTATTAGTGTGTTCTCATAAAGGTATTAAACTTTTTAGAGAAAGACCTAATTTTCTCGTCATTTTCCAATATCACGAAAGGCACGATCCACTATGATAGCGGAATCAGTTCATTCGTTAGTTGAGTCAACTGAATTAAGGATTGATTGAAGAATCCGTTCATGGATTTACTACTTAGCCAGCAGCTCATCATAAGACTATGGCACGATTTGATATTATTAGGGATTTGACAAAAAAAATAATGATTTAACAACGAATTACGGTTGATAGCGGATGGTGATATTAATAAGTAAGTTTTTGATAAACTTAACGATAAAATTAAATTATGAAATATAAAATAATATAATTGGACATATGATAAATTATTTAATTGTACAAATTTTATTGTAATACAATAAGTAAATCATTTATATCTCAATGAAATAAAATAAATATTTAAAGCTAATACTTTTTATTAAAATATATAAAAATTTATATGTACAATAAACTTTATATAGTGTATGCATGATATGAACATATTACTTATTAAATTAACTTTTTATCCATTCACTTCAAGAAAAATGAAGTTTTGCATCCATCATATTTGGTTAAAAAAAAATCAATCAAACACAAATGCTCTGGAAGCAAACTTTTGTGGCAACAAAATTAAAAGTATTCATATAAAATTAGTCATCATTAAGCAAAACTCCAACCTCCACATATGGTTGAAAGAGCTCAATATGTCATCAATTAAAAAAAGTTATATTATATGAGTCAAAACTAAACATACAAAAAGAACATAATAAATATAATTACTTCATCCCCAAAGAAAAGAATGCAATATTTGTACTGTTGATAATGTCTTGAATCTGAACTTAATTGTAACCCTTTGTGGTCCCTTTATGTAGTTAGGCGTTTCAACAAGTCTTTGATGAAGCATCGATGCTTTAGTTGAAGGTGAAGGCTGAAGAGATTGTCAGCAAGCAGATGGAGGTTGAAGTCACTCTAGTTGGAGATGATGCTGAGGAATCACATCAAGAAGCAGAATCAGAAAATGAAGAATCTGATGAGTAATCTAAAGTGGAGTCAATTGCTGCTAGATGTTTTCGTAGAGAAGTGGGTCCTCCTAAGTGATATGGCTTCGAGGACATGATTGCCTATGCACTGTAGGTAGCTGAAGAGGTGGAGTCTCTAGAGCTATCCTCTTATAGGGATGCCATTACATGTGTCGAATCTGAACAATGGATCGCTGCTATGGGTAAAGAGATGGAATCTCTTCACAAGAATCAGACTTGGAGTTGGTCAAGTTGCCTAAAGATAGAAAGGTCGTTGGCTGTAAATGAATCTTCAAGAAGAAAGTTGGAATTCCAGGAGTTAAGTGAACAAGATACAAAGCACAATTAATTGCTAAAGGTTATAGTTAGAAAGAAGGTATGAACTATAATGAGATATTCTTACCTATTGTCAGACATACTTCTTTCAGAGTGCTGCTTGTTCTTGTAGCACATCAGAATCTAGAGTTTGATCAACTAAATGTGAAGACTGCTTTTCTCTATGGAGAACATGAAGAAGACATTCTGATGAGACAGCTCGAGGGAATATCCATTTCAAGATAGGAGGATCAAGTTTGTAGACTGAAGAAATCTTTGTATGGCTTGAAGCAGTTTTTCAGACAATAGTATAAGAGGTTTGATAGTTTCATGATTGTTGTGTATATCAAAAGAAGATGAAGGATGACTCCACCATCTATCTATTCTTGTAAGTTGATGATATGCTCATTGCTTCTAGAGACATGACAGACATTCAGAATTTGAAGAAGCTCCTCAGTGCAAAATTCGACAAGAAGGATCTTGGTGCAGCATGGAAGATTTTAGGGATAGAAATTCTAAGGGATCGGAGTAAACACTTCTTATCTCCGAAAAGTTATATTCGGAAGATTTTATCTAGGTTTGGAATGCTTGGAACGAAGCTTTTGAATACTCCATCAGTTGCAAATGTTCATCTCTCTGTTGCCTTCGCACCAAAATCAGAAGCAGAGGAGTACATGTCTTGGGTTCCACATGTTAGTGCAGTCGGAAGTTTGATGTATGCCATGGTATGCACAAGACCGGACATTGCTCATGCAGTCAATGTTGTCAGCAGGTTCATGAGCAATCCAATAGTACAAGAAATCTATCGATTAACGATGCAAAATAGTATCTCAGAATATGGTGACGCTAAATCGACGCCACTAGCGCCGTTATGGCATTCCAGTTGAGTCCCAAGTAGGAGACGCTACGTGCCTCTCAATAGCGTCCCATTAGCATTTTCTTCGCGTTTCAAGAATAGGCGCTAATGAAGGCGCCATAGCGACTCCAATTAGCCGCTACTATTGCGCGTCATGAAGCAAAACTGTGCAGGAGAACCTAGCGCTGTTCTTGCATCGACAACTTTCGACACGAACCTAGCGTCGCGAACCCGGTGACACTGTGGAGACACGAGTTGGTGCCACACAAAAGACGACGCTATGTAGACGCCAATATGTTACCTATATCCCCTACCTACATATGTTAATTAAGAAATAGATAACTATATATAGGCTATCTATATTTATATCGCCATATGTTATGTATTCTGACGCAACCCTCGATATTATCTATACTATACTTTAATCAATAATTAAATTAAATATTGTATATGTACCTTCAACATATATATGTATTCCTATATGATATATGTCTACATCATAGGAGTGTTCCTAAATATATAATTTGTTACCTATATTATATATGTTATTTATCCATACAATATATATCATATCTTAATTATACATATATTATTTTTATATTCTTAATCTTGAAACTATGATGATTGAATTAAGAGACATGATTTGGTACAAATTATCCCATATTAGCATCTCCGTGGAGGCTCCATAGCATCTACTTAGCGCCACACTAGAGCCGCAATGTTGGTCGACGCCAGGGAGACACTATTGGCATCCCTCTGGTGTCTCCGTATTGAGACGCTAAAACAATTGAGATGCTAAGTTAACGCTATTGTGTCACTAACATATTTTAGCGACTCAATAGCGTCTATATTGCGCCGCTGTAGCCGACTTTTTATTACATCCACTTAATCGGGCACATATAGACATGTAAATGCATGTATATACTTATACTTATATATAATAAGTACACATATACATATTATTATCACTTGATCTCGCACATATATATATACTTGGAATATGTATACATATACACATTATCTATAGACATATACATACACGTATATACTTATAATATATATAGATAAACACATTGTTGTGACTTAATCTCTCACACGTAGACATATACATACGCATATATTATATATATATACACACAATTTTGTTATATACACATATACATATAGACTTATAATTTTATATACATACATGAATATTATATATGCATTCCATAATTTTTAGATTGTTGGAAGGAAACAAAACAACTGGAACGGGGCACAATGCAATGAGACGCTATCTTGATAAAAAAATTGCCACCATCCGCCTCCGCGGCCACCATCCGTCTTCGCCGCCCTCCGCCTGTCATTTGTGCTCCTCTGTGGCCCGCCCTCCGTCTCGCCCTCCACTGCCATCCCCCTCCGCCTCCTCCGCCACCATCTGCCTCTGCCGCCCATCCGCCTCCTCCGCCGCCATCCGCCTTCGCCGTCCTCCGCCGCCATTCGCCTCCGCCTCCGCCTCCTCCGTTGCCATCTGCCTCAGCCGCCATCCACGTCCTCCGCCGCCCTCCGCCTCCTCCGCCCTCCGCCTCCTCCACCCTCCGCCTCCTCCGCCTGCCCACTGAGCTCCTCTGTCAGGTGCCGGTCGTCGCCCGCCGCCTTCCTCCACCATTTACCCTCCTCCGTTGCCGGCCGCCATCCTTCTCCGGTTAAGAAGGTACGAGCCCGCCACCATCCATGTCAAGTTAATTACTAATGCTTGCTAAGTTAATTACTACTTAATTACTTGAAACTAGTGCATGTTAAGTTAATTACTAGTTAATGACTTGAAAGTAGTGCATGTTAAATTAATTATTTGAAAGTAATGCATGTTAATCTAATGCATGTTAAGTTAATTACTTGAAACTAATCTAAGGACTAGTTAATTTGCTATTTTTTAATCTAATATCATGTTTGGTTAGTGTAAATGCATGAGCAGAACAAATTTGTTCCACGATTACGAGTTATTAGAAATCAAATAGTGATAGATTTTTTTTCATAATTATAGTACCTCTTTTTTATCATGTTATCATAAATTTTACTAAGTATGTACATCCACATTCTTGATAATAAAATTAGATTATGAAATGACGATGAAGTAATTGAAACATGTGATTTTGGACTTCGTAACTTCAAAATCACATGTTTCAAGTACACGAATTTATTGACATATATGTGGTTTAATGTTGTCCATTACAAAAATGACAAAGCCAGATCGTAGTTGGATTCATCATTGGAAGGATAAACGTGGTGTTATAACTGAAGAATATAAGGATGGTGTTGATGAATTCATTAATGTGGCATATCAAAATGAAGGTGTTACTTCTTCATATGGCAAAATCTTATGTCCATGCTGGAACTACAAATGTTATCAGTGAAAAGTAAGATATGTTACAACGGTTTCTTATTGACATATACAAATTGATTCTTCCATGGCGAAGTGATGCGTTTGATTTGTAACAATAAAATTTGCTAGCAAGTGCACTAGTCGCTCAAGTAATATAGTAAAAAGGAGTAAGAGTGTCGAACTGACGAGGAATATTATTAATTCAATATCTAAATTTATAAATTAATAAGAGAGGAAAAACATGAATTTTTGGAAAGAAGTTTTAAAAGATAAAATAGAGAAAATAAGATAAAGATAAGATAGTGGTGTTGAAGTTAGGCCTTAGGATGAAAATAGATCAGGATAAATATTTGAACCATAAAAGATAAATTTAATCTTTAAAGATGGATTAGGAATTTTCTCAAGTTATTAATTTACAAGATTAACATCACAGAGTCCACAGATTGGTAATTCTGCTATTTAATCCGGTAAATCAAACTATCTTAAATTTAATCAAACCTAAAGTCCCACAAACTGGTATTCGTCAGATAAGATTAAAATTAAGATGCATTAATATGAAAATTCTAGACTATTAATCACTCCACAAACTGGTTAGATTAACAGACCACATAAACTTGATTCTCCACACACTAGTTATCAAATTTATGTCAATTATTAATTTCACATAAAATCAATTAATTTAATTAATGAATTATGAAATTAAATAATCCACAAACTGGTAAGTACTCAACTCAGAAATCCAAGTAATTAAATTAAAAGCATTAAGCACAATTTACTAATTGATCAGAAAAGATTAAAACAAATAATATAGGGTCCAAATAGTTTCCCTTCAATAATAATCTCCTAACATGAAATAAATAAAAATATGGAGTTCATCCTAGAAATTCTGGAGAGATAATGATAAAATAATAATAATTGGAAGAATTACACCCAAAATAAAAGTAGAGCTCTCGAATTGGGCAGACAATCGGACAGCCTCTCGGACTTGATCAGGGTCGCGATCAACCTCCAGCCATCGCACCTCTCTCCTTTTGGTCGTAGCCTGCAGAGCTCACGACTCGCCGTGAAAGAAACCTGAACTTCAGAGCACTCATTGAAACGATGGATTCTTCACGTATTTATAGGTGCGAACGGCCTTCAATTTGATCTCGGCCGTAACATCGTACGGTTGACTTTAAAATTATAAGATAAACTCGGCCAAAGATAAATCCTTTTATCATTACGCCCAAAGATAAATCTTTCTTATCTTTACACCCTTAGAGTCTCGGCCGTAAAGAAATTATTTTATCTTTACTCCTTTTCATTACTCCCAAAAGATAAAAATCCTTTTATCTTTACGCCTTCATATATCGGCCAAAACGGATGATTTCAATTGCCATTACCCCCTCCAAATCTCGGCCGTAACGACTTGTTTTATCTTTACTCCCAAAGAGATAAAATTTCTTTTACTCCCTCCAAATCTCGGCCGTAAGGAAGGAACTTATCTTGTTACGCACAAAAAATAAAATCAATTAATTGTTACACCCTTCATCTTCATGCCATTACGCCCTCCAAATTTCGGCCGTAAGGAAAGACTTCTCCTGTTACGCCCAAAAGATAAAAACATTTATCTTTACTCCTTCAAATGTTAGCCGTAACAAAGAATTAAATCTTGTTACGCCCTAGAAATCTCGGCCGTAATGACTTGGGTGTAAAAATCTCGGCCGTAAGAAATAATTTCTTTGAATTTCGGCCGAGATTCGAATTTTCCTGCAAAATAATTATCCAAGTTTAGTTAATCCATCCATAATTAAAATATTTAGAGAATTTAATAATTAAAATTGATAAATCCGGAATTACGATTTAAAGTGACTAAAAATGATGCATGCCATGATCAAATTACAGAAAATTTAATTAAAATAATTAACTAAAATATGTTGTATTTTGCATGCATCAAACTCCCCCAAGCTTAAAGTCTTGCTTGTCCTCAAGCAAAAATTCAAAGCAAGGCTCAAGAAAGTTCCGTCGTAGCCTCCATATTGTCAACTGACTAATTTTCTCACAAAATTCTTCTGCACACCTACTACTCAGCATCTTATCATTTTCCATGCACTTAGCTTCATAGAGGTTCTGAATGCTACACAAATTTAAACAATCTCAAATTCAGCCTTGTGAAAAAAAATAAATTGTCTATCAAATAATAGCATTGATATTGAACACATAAGTACTAATTGAGCTTAAAACTTTTTCTTTTTCTTTTCATTTTTCATCTTTATTTTTAATCATTTTAAAAGTTCTAATCTTCAAGCAGGATTGCACAAGGAAGTCTATGTAGCGGGCTTTGGACTGATGACTCCCAGACCAGATGGCCTTAGGGCACCAGGTGATAAATCACCCCTCGAGTTTACTTGCCCGAACAACCAAGGTTCTGAATGAAGAGTTCGAACTTAGCCATGGTTCAGTACTCCTGTGCTTCTCCATATTCCACAAGATGGTCCATGTAGCAGATTTTTGATCGACGGATCCCAGAGCAGTTGCCCTTAGGTCGCCAGGCATGAACCCCTACGGATCTAATTACCCGAACACATCTTGGTTCCGGATAACACTTTTGTACCTACACATAACTTTATTCATCATTTTTTTTATTTTCATTTGTTGGGGTTTAACTAACCCTTCTTTTTATTCATTTTCAATTTTTATAAGCTCAAAAAGTACTTGATATGGTCAATAAGAAGGCTACTACTATCAAGACTTAAAAGAAATAAAAAGGCATGAATATGATTTTGTCGTCTAGTAATTCATAATTCTACTTAGCATAGGCACATAGTCCATAAGTTTGATACTAAAATAGCAAGTGATAAGAAAGAAAAGTATTCAAATTTCATCAATTAACGACATGTATTTGATCTTTTACTAAAAGATAATTAAAATAGTAAGACAAGAGTTTGTAAGATGGTAGCAAAAATAAATGCATGCAATGGTATTTTTTAGAAAATTTTCAAATTTTTTTCAATTTTTTTGGATTTTTTTACAAATAGATGCAAACATAAGCAAATAAAAAGAAATAAACATGCAATGCATGGAATGCAAACTCCCCCAAGCTTGAACTAGACACTGTCCTCAGTGTTAAGCCAGCAAGGGAAAGTGATACATACTCAATAAAAAGGAAAATTTAAAGAAACGAAAATAAAGAAAAGGGAAAAGACACAACCGGATTTACTGTCTGCGGGGTGGCGATGGTGGATGGTAGCCGAGATTTCTTTAGCGCATATGATACTCATAGATGCGTCTCGTCATGCGCGCATGTTGATTCTGAAAGGATTCGAAGCGACCCTGACAATCATCCATATTTCTAAAATTAGCTCGAATGCTGGTCAACTCTTGTGCTTGTCGAAGTTGCTCTTCCTGAATAGCGTGCAACTGCCTTGACTGACGAAGTTGTTCTTCTTGAAAAGTGTGAAACTCCCCTGCTTGACGAAGTTGTTCATCATACATTGATTCCCATAAGTTTTGCATGGAAGCATAGTCCGGCTGAGGTGGCGGAGGTGGATAGTAAGTCTGTTCTGGAACTGAAGTAAAAGTGGGCTCTGGTGCTATATAGCGATTCTGCACAGGTTCTTGTAAAGGGGCAGATACTTCCATCGAATCGCGTTCCTCATAAGGAGTAGAAGGTATGAACGAGGAATCAGAAGAGCTCTCTTGTGCTGGAGATGGAATCGGAAAAGGCACCGGCATATAAGGCGAATGGACGGATGTGGCATATTGGGAAGCTGCCGGTGATATAGCCTGGAATCCTTGTTGCTGTTGAAGGTAGGGTTGGGCTGCCGCATAATCAGTAGAATCAAACCAGGAGAAAGGTTCATCCTGGTGTAGCTGTCCGACAGAGGTAGATGGTCCTGCAGGTGGAATTACTGGAGCTATGACCTGCCTAAAAAGGAGCCAATTATTTGGATTAATTGGCATAAAAGCATCTCGATCTGAGCAGGGCACCTCCTGATGGTGGCCTTTAAAAATAAAAACTTTGATCCCTAAGTTGTTGGTCTTCACGAGACCCATAGCTTGAATGGTCCTACGAGTGAGGTGAGTGTTTCCTGGCACAGCTTCAAGATCATCCAAGTCTAGTCATAGGTGCTGAGCAATAAGTGTGAGAAGGGCACCCATATTAATGCTGCCGCCACGATGAGTAGTGCGGCGCTGGAATCGACGAATGAGGAAGGCACCCACATTAATAGGAGTTCTGTGAAGCATGCTGTGGATGAGATATAACTCTCCTTCTGAGACGGCACCATCATTATCACTGCGTCCACTTATGGTGTTGCTTAGCATGCGATGGACGTAGCGCAGAACAGGATTCTGAATTGAGCTATCTTTAGCGGTGTTCCAAACCAATCGGTCTTCTTCTGTTATCTGTTTCCAAAAAGTTTCAGCATCAAAGTCGGCAGGTACAAAAAGAGATCCATGGTTGGAAAATCCATAGATATTATTAATCTCTCCTAGAGTGAGAGTAAATGGTCGTCCATAAAGTTGGAATGAAATGCGGGGCTGATCATAGTTCCTGCCATCTAAATTAAAAACTTCCAGGGATGAGAGGAATTCCATAATTAGTACTTCATAAGTTGGCCACCAAGAATGCACAAAGTCAGATAGTCCAATTTGAGAAAATAATAGATGAATATCTGCAAGTAAATTATACTCCCTCAGCAATTTAGTATCTAAAAATCTGGTGGCATGAATTCGAATATCACACATCCGTTCATATCGAGCTTGATACTCCGGCTTAGTCCAATAATAATCTCCGGGGTAGGAGATTAATTGTGAGGGCTGTGGGGCCGGCTGAGCATTCGGATGTCGTCGTTCGTGACGTCCCCTCCATATATTAGCAAATCGTCTCATCTTGATCTGGACAAAAATAAACAAAGAAAAGGTACCGGCTCGGTGGAAGCCGCTGAAGTTTCGACCGTAGTATTCGATGAAGAACCGGCTGAAGGTCGGAGGTGACTCGGCCGTAAGGGACCGGTTGACAAAGAACTTCGGCCGTAATTGATGAAGCTCGGCCGGAGATTGGAGTTTGGCCGTAAGAAGTTGGAGGCGTGACTCGGAACTCGGCCGTAAGGAGTTGATGAATCTGTAGATTTTTACCGTAAGGAGTTGATGAATCTGATGAATCCGTAAGGAGTTGATGAATCTGTAAAAAATGATGCATGCCATGATCAAATTACAGAAAATTTAATTAAAATAATTAACTAAAATATGTTGTATTTTGCATGCATCACGAAGAAAGATGGGTTAAAGAGACATCTAATGTAGATACCAATGTGGATGACTCGAGCAATCCGTACAAGGACATGATACGAGATGCAATGCTAGGAGAAAATATTGACAAAACATTGATTGAAGAAGACCCAAATCCTTCGGCTTCTAAATTTTGTAATGTTCTCGAAGAAGAAGATGAAGCTTTATGGGATGGATGCGTGAAGAAAACTACACTGTCTGCAGTGGCACAACTAATGAACTTGAAATTAGAATTTAATTTGAGCAAAATATATTTTGACCGGATGCTTGCCATTATTAAGAGTATACTTCCAGCTTCAGAGAAATTACCGAGAAATTTTTACAAGTGCAAAAGATTGATGAGAGATTTAGGGTTAGAATATCAGAAGATTGATGCATGTCGCAATTATTGCATGTTGTATTATAAGGAAAACAACTCACTTATGAGTTATTCTATTTGTGGCGAGCCCAGATACAGGCCGAGAAAGAATTCTCAAAGTTCAAAAAAAAGTGTGGCAAATGCAATATTTAGATACTTTCCCATTGTTTCGAGATTACAACGATTATTTATTTCTGAAAAAACTGCATCATTTATGAGGTGGCACAGGGAAGGGGCACGTGATGATCGAAATTCCATTACATATCCTTTGGATGCGGAATCATGGAAATGATTTGATGCACCTCATCCGACTTTTTCTATAGAATCACACAATGTTAGATTAGGACTTTGTACTGATGGCTTCAACCCATTTGGCTCATCAAGTACTTCTTATTCTTGTTGGCCGATTTTTGTGACACCTTATAATTTGCCTCCAAGCATGTGTATGATATGAGAGAACATACTGCTTACCTATATGATCCTGGGTCCTCGATCTCTTAGTAAAAATTTAGATGTTTACTTAAGACACCTTTGATTGATGAACTCAAGATGTTGTGGGAGGATGACGTGGTTACCTATGACAAATCTAAAAAGCAAAACTTCATTATGAGAGTCGCATTAATGTGGACCATAAGTGATTTTCAGCATATGGAATGTTGAATGGTTGGAGCACAAAAAGTAAACTTGGTTGTCCCATACGTGGAAAGAATACAAAATCATTTTATTTGAAAAATTGTAGGAAAGTTTGCTAGTTTGATTGTCATAGGATATTTTTGTCATTGGAGAATTCTATGCATCGTGATCGAAACTCATTTAAAAATAATACATTTAAGAACACTTTGTCTCCAACTCATTTGATGGGACAAGAATTGTTAGAGCAAGTAAACAATCTTAGTGAAGTCTCATTCGGATTGAAGTCCGGTAGTTACAAGTAAATTGGGTTTGGAAATGAACATAATTGGGAGAAAAGAAGCATTTTTTGGGAGTTGCCTTATTGGTCTTCAAACTTGATACGACATAACTTAGACGTCATGCATGTGGAGAATAACGTGTTTGACAACATCTTCAACACCATTATGGATGAGAAATGAAGAATAAAATATAGAAAACAGACGTGTGAAGACATGAAACTAATATGCAAAAGACCAAATCTAGATATCATTCATCTTCAAAATGGTAAATGCAAAAAGCCAAAAGCTATTTATGTGTTAAGCAATGATCAAAGAAAACTAATTTTCGAGTGGGTCAAGCAATTAAAATTCCCCGACGGATATGTATCAAACATATCTCGTTATTGTAACCGGACAATGGGAGGATACATGGGATGAAGAGTCATGATTGTCATATTTTTATACAAAGGCTGCTTCAAATTGCCTTTAAAGAACTTTTGCCAAAGGTCATTTGGGAGTTTTTAACAGAATTATCTATGTTCTTTAAAGAGCTTTGTGCATCCATCATTCGGGAAGAAGACATCTCTTGGTTAGAGGCTTCTATTGTGATTATCGTGTGCAAGGCTGAGAAGATATTTTCACCTTCTTTTTTTGATGTGACGGAGCACTTGATTGTACATCTTCCAGATGAAACAAAAGTTGTGGGTCCGGTTCAGTATCGATGGATGTATCCTTTTGAAAGGTGCATGTTGTATTTGAAATGGAAGGCGAAGAATAAGGCAAAAATTGAAGGCTCCATATGTGAAGCATATTTCATTTAGGAGGTGTCTAACTTCACTTCAAAGTACTTTGAGCCACACATACAATCATGACACACCCAAATTCTAAAAAACGATGATGGTGGTGAAAGAGAAGTTAACATGAATATTCTATCCATCTTCAAGTACCCATGTCGGCTTCTTGGTACAGGACGCAAAATTGTCTTGAATGATAGTGATCTCACCGTCGTTGAGAATTATGTCCTTGCAAATTGTAGGGAAGTGATGCCGTATCTCGAGTAAGACAATTTGTTTTAATATGTTATATAATTTAAAGTTGATTGTTTCTATATGATTTCATTAATTGACAACTATGAATTCAGGAAATTCAAAGAATTACAACGAGAAATCAATCCGTTAGTTTCAAACGATGAGTTATTGAAACTACGAGACAAATATTTTGCCGATTGGTTGGGATGCGAAGTGAGTATTCTTTCTGCTTGCTCGCAATTATTATTCAAGTTTGTAACTTTTAATAAAGTTTTTAGTTATTTTTCTTGTAGGTTATTAATGGCTCAATCATAAATTTAAAAATACAAGATTTGGGTCGTGGCCCGAAGAAACAAGTTCTTAGTGTAGGATCGAAAGCACCAAGAGGTGTGAATTGGTGTTTTAAAACCTTTTTCCAAAATCACTTTCGAAAAATCACTAAAACGATCACAAGCAAATAATAAAAAAGGAAAGCAAGAAAGCAAACACAGTGAGTCACGATATGTTGACGAGGTTCGGCCTCAACTCCTCGGCCAACATCCCCGCTCCGACTTCTCGACCTCAAGACCGTCGGAGATCTACTATCTTTTTCTTTTCTTGTAGGGAGAGAATAACCCTTTTTACACCACACGCCTTTTTCTCCACTCAAGAGGTAAGACACTCCTCTTTTACAACGAGCTTTCAATCTTTTCTAGATCAGAGAATAAGAATTTCCTCTGCCTCTCTTCTTTTACAAAATTTTCACACTCAAAGTTTTTTTAAGAGAAAAGGGAAGAATTTGCAAATTTGGGCTCCAGAACTTGTAATGCTCTTTTGAATGATCTTGCTTGCTTAGATAAATATTCTTCAAGCTTTGGCACTACTTTTATAGTGTTGTACAGGTGAGAATCTCGTCCAGATATTTTTCATGATTTTCTCCTCGAAAAATAATCGTTACTGTTCATCTGGCACTATAACCGGTCGACCGCATTAATGAGCCGATTGACCGGTCAATATGACTTTTGCAGAATATTTGTTGCCTTTCTGAGCTATCCGGTATAGTCTCGACTTTTTCTAGAATTCATCCTTTACTGTTCGGTCGACCGGTGCAACGACCGGAACATCAACCGGTACAGTCTCGACATTTTCTTGAATTTTTCCCTGAGTTGTTCGGTCGACCGCTGTAACGACCGGATCATCGACCGGTACAGTCTCGACATTTTTTTGGCCTGATATCGATCGACCGGCCATCACAGTCGGTCGACCACTTAGTCGACCAGTCGTGTCCTGAAATTGCATTTCCATCATTTCAATGGGCGATTTTTCTTGCAATTGAGATCATATCAATTTTACACCTGTATATCATCACTTGAGCATAGATTAGTGCCTTTTATGTCCAATTTGATTTGTTATCATCAAAATATGGGATTAAAAAATCTCCCCCTTTTTGATGATGACAAACTAACTGGACGATAAAGAGAGAAAAGAAATGAAATATAAGTTAAATAAGTATGCTCCCCCTACATTCATGCATATTTCATATTTTCTCCCCCTAAATAGTTGGCCTTTATATCGTTATGATAATATGGAGCAATATGAACATTATAACGTCAAATGAAGAATAACATAGACATGGAATTCAAATAAGGCATAAATAAGCAAGTTATCGCATTACATCCATAGTCGATAGTACATCGTGCATCGTATTGTCATGCACTAATAGATGTGACTGCAATCACGACAAAATGGTGCATGACACTAATACATATATGACACTAAAACAAACATCAAACATCGTCCCATCCTACCATCCTAAACCACTTCTCCCCCTTTTGACATCATCAAAGAGGGAGGCAAGACACCTACACCTCATCGGGACTATCATCCTCTCGAGCCACTAGAGGAATGAATCCCTGCGCTGCATAGTAAGTCTATAGCGACCCAACAAGATAATGAGTATCACGCTCCACCCGTCGAAGACGACGATCCATCTGGGTCACGCGATGATCAATGGCCGCCACTTGCTATGATAAAGCTGTGAAATCATATGTGCCATAAGAGCTTGAGGGTGTGTGCTGGGAAATGCCAATATGCTCAGAGGGCACCGAAGGAGGAGGGAAGCTAGGACCAGCCTCTGGTGCGGCCTGAGTGTCCATCGGCGCTGGCTCGCCATCTGTAGCATCATCTCTATCGTTAGAATCTAGCGCTGCCTGCTCACCAAACCGAAGACCTTTCCGGTGTAAAGTCCCGGAACCAACAACGTCAGTGGGACAAGGTCGAATGTACTCCTCGTCAGCAGGAATCTCGACACCAAAGTGAAGTAAAATCTTCGTGATCCAAGCACCAAAATATAGGTGGTGCCGACCACGAGCAGCAGAGGAGATCTTCTGGAAGGTGTAGTCCATGTGATAGAAGACATAGTGACCGAAATGAAGAAATGAGGCATCACGGATGCAGAGATAGTGAAGAAAGAAAAGATCAAAGTGAGTGACCTCTGTATAATGCCCGACTCGAGGAGTAATCATACGGCTAAGGAGATGATGTGCCATCTTCAAGAGGGGATGAAGATGTCGATAGGTAGTTTCAATGGTATATTGGACGTCCTATCCAGCAAAGACCGTACGAATGCCATCCGCAATCAGAAGATAATCAGAGGGCCACCCATGAGTAACAAATGCATAGAGGCCTGGTAATGGGCATTCAATGCCAAAGATATGGCAAATATGGTCAGGCTCAAGACGAATGGGAACACCAAGAACATATGAGACAACGGCCTCCCGAGTGATCGTCATGTTTGCATAGAAATAACGAACAAGACGAGGATACACACGCTCAGTGATGGAAAGCAATGGAAGCCAACCGATGGTTGCGAACATCTCTTGAACATCGGAAATGTTCAGAGCATTCCAGTCAACAGTGTAGGCACGTCGAACGTCACGAGAGGCGTACAAGGTATCAAAACTAGTAGAGATATCCCTAGTGACAAAAAGATGGGTATCAAAATCAGTGGGTTCAGGAGAAGGTGTTTGACGAGTACGTCCACGGGATCGTCCTCGTCCACGGCCTCATCCACGTCGGACGGGCTCAAGTTAGGATTCCGGTTCTGATGGGAGGACATGAACGGTCCCACCAGAAGTAGGGAAGCGACGACGACGCTGAAAGCTTAGTCGAACATGTGAATGCCCATCGTCGTCGGCCATGGATTCAATAATATAGGAAAATGGGTCCGAAAGGAACGATCGACTGGAGAGAGAGACAACCGGCCAAAGGTTAGGTCGAGGTTATGGCTGGAACTTTAACTGAGCGGCAGCGGTCGATAGTGATTGCGATTGGGCAGAGATGGCCGACGGAGGAGGGGGTGATCGAGGCGGCTAGTTATTCAGGCAGCGGAGGTGGCCGGTCGAAGCAGAAGGAGGACGGAGAGATTACCAACAGCCGAGAAGAATGACGATCTGCAGGGATTTTCCAGAAAGAAGCCAGTCAAGATCATGAGAAACAGGCAGTGGCGGTGGCGGTCGAGAGGCAGTGGAGAGGCGAAGGCAGAGGCGGTCGGTCGGCAGTGGATGATCGTCGGCTCCGGAGAGAAGGACGGTGATGGTGATGGCTGGACGATCGCCGGACGTGCGAGTGGTCGAAGGAACAGAGCGGCGGTAGAGGAAATGAGGAAAATGAATCGATCGATCGGACAGTGAATAGTTAAACGGTCGATGAATGTCAGCCGGACCTAGTTACATAACAGTCGACCGGTCCTTTCTAGTCGGTCGACCGATCATTCTATTTTGACCAATTTCTCTGCCTTAATCAAAGTTTTCACTATTAAAATAATGTTCCAGAGATATATGTCATACAAATGTAAGTGTTGTGCAACACTTTTAATGTTCAATGCATGTCAAAAGTGATTTTGCATAACCAAGTCACTTTTACTTAGAATTGATATGCAATCAAGAAGTAATCATTCCTAATGCCCTTCTAAGCATGTAGAACCGTTCTTCACTCAAGGATTTTGTAAATATGTCTGCAAGTTGAACTTCAGTGGACACATGTTCAATGGCAATGTCTTTAAGAGTCACATGTTCTCTAATGAAATGATATCGCAAATCAATGTGATTAGTCTTAGAGTGTTGAATTGGATTTTTGGTCATTTCTATAGCACTTGTGTTACGCACTTCATGGGTACATTGGAAAAGTTTGTACCATAATCAAGTAATTGTTGTTTTACCCACAGTATTTGTGCACAACAACTACCGGCGGCTATATATTCGGCCTCGGTGGTAGAGAGTGCGATGGAGTTTTGTTTCTTACTAGCCCACGAAATAAGTGAGCTGCCAAGAAAATATCACATCCCACTAGTGCTTTTTATATCAACTTTACACCCTGCAAAATCCGCATCGGTGTAGTCATGCAATTCAAATGGGAAATTTCTATCGTACCGAATGCCTAATTCACATGTATGCTTTAAATAGCGCATTATTCTTTTGACCGCAATTAAATGCGATTCTTTGGGGACGGATTAAAATCTAGCACATAAACAGACACTGAACATTATAACTACTCTAGATACTATTAAGTAGAGCAAACTACCAATCATACCTCTATTTTTTTTTATCAATAGACTTGTCTTTTTCATCTTTATCCAATTTTGTAGTGGTGCTCATAGGTGTTGTGCTCGGCTTGCATTCGTTCATTCCGAATCTTTTAAGCAACCCCCTTGTATATTTTCTTGATTGAGAAAAATTCCTTCTTTGGATTGTTTTACTTGTAGACCTAGAAAGAAGGTAAGCTCTCTTACAAGACTCATCTCAAATTATTTTTGCATAAGAGTTTCAAACTCTTTGCATAGACATTCATTAGTAGCACCATAAACAATGTCATCAACATAAATATGAACTATTAAAGTATCATTTTTAAAATATTTTAGGAACAATGTGATGTCCACTTTCCCTTTTTGAAAACTATTTTTAATTAAAAATGAACTCAATCTTTCATACCAAGCTCGAGGGGCTTGTTTCAATCTATAAAGAGCTTTTGAAAGTTTAAAAACATGATGGGGAAAATCTGAATTTTCAAAACCTTGAGGTTGTTCAATATAAACTTTATCATTTATAAAACCATTTAAGAAGGCCGATTTAACATTCATTTGAAAAAGTTTAAAACCTTTATAACATGCAAAAACCAAAAGCATTCGAATTGCCTCAAGTCTAGCAACGGGAGCAAAAGTCTCATCAAAATCAACTCCTTCAATTTGTGAGTAACCCTTGGCTACTAATCTAGCATTGTTTCTCACAATGACACCATTTTCATCTAACTTGTTTCGAAAGACCCATTTGGTTCCAATAATGGGATGATCCTTGGGTCTTTCTACAAGTTTTCATACTTCATTTCTTTCAAAATTATTTAATTCCTCATGCATTGCATTTATCCAACTTGGATTTTCAAGTGCTTCATCTATATTGTTAGGTTCAAAGTTAGCAAGAAAAGTCGAAAAAGCACATAGATTTTTCAAGGAGTTTCTAGTTTTTATGCCTTCATTTATATTAACTATAATTTGTTCAACTGGATGTGATGAGGCATCTCTCCAATTTCTTGGAATAATTTGACTTTCCTCAATTCGAGGTTCTTCCATTTCTCCCATATTTGGAGTATCAATTCTAACTTCTACTGAGTCCTCATGTTGCACATCATCAAATTGTCTTTGCACTTCAACTATTTCTTCCTCATCATCGTGTGCTTGCTTGCTCGTAAAAAATTCATTAGTCTCATTGAATTTAACATTAATAGACTCTTCAACAACTAATGTTCTTTTGTTATACACTCTATATGCTTTACTTATAGTTGAATAACCAAGAAAAATACCATCATCACATTTTGCATCAAAATTTCGAAGTTTGTCTTTGATATTCAAAATATAGCATTTGCAACAAAAAACTTTGAAATAAGAAATATTTGGTTTCTTTCCATACAACACTTCAAAATAACTTTTCTTCTCAAGAGGCCTAGTTAAAATTCTATTAAGAACGTAGCATGATGTATATACTGCCTCGACCCAAAAATACTTTGGCAATTTACTTTCATCTAAAATTGTTCTAGCCATTTCTTGTATAGTTCTATTTTTTCTTTCTATTACTCCATTTTGTTGAGGTGTGTTAGGAGTGGAAAAGTTATGAGTAATTCCATTTTCTTCACAAAACAATTCAAATTTATGATTTTCGAATTCTCCTCCATGATCACTTCTTATTTTTGAAATCTTTTGTTCAAATTCATTTTGAATTCTTTTTGCAAATTTTGAAAACATGCTAATTGTTTCATCTTTTCTAGTAAGAAAAATAGTCCAAGTGAAACGAGAGAAATCATCAACAATCATGAAGACATATCTTTTTCCTCCTAAACTTACTACATCAATTGGTCCAAATAAGTCAAGATGCAAAAGTTCCAAAGGTTTATGTGTACTAATGATTCCCTTTAATTTAAATGAGTTTTTGGTTTGTTTTCCTTTAAGGCAAGAATCACAAACATTATTTTTCTCAAATTTAACCTTAGGCAAACCTCTAACCAATTCATGATTTGAAAATTTATTTAGTAATTTATAGTTTGCATGTCCTAGTCTTCTATGCCATAAGTTTATATCATCATGTATAGCACTAAGACATTTTTCATTTTTCAAATTATCAAAATCAATTTTGTACACATTATTGTATCTAAAGCCCATATGTAAAACTTCATTATTTTCATCTAATATCAAACATTTGTCTTTTTCAAATTTGACTAAATAGTTTTTATCACATAGTTGACTTATGCTAATTAGATTATGTTTTAGATTTTCAACTAGCCATACATTTTCCAAGTATACTTTGTCATTCTTACCAATATTACCCATGCCTATTACTCTTCCTTTGCTATTGTCTCCAAAAGTTACTTTACCTCCATTTTTCTTTTCCAAGGTGATGAAGTTTGATGCATCGCCGGTCATGTGTCTTGAGCACTCATTATCCAAATACCATTTACCATCATTAAGCTTTGGGGCTCCCTACAAGAAAGAAATTGAGAATCTCATCTTTTTGGTACCCAACTTTGCTTGGGTCCATCTTGGTTAGAAATCATCCTTTTCGAGACCCAAATTTTCTTCATCCCTTTATTTATTCATTTTCTAACTTCGCAATCATATGAATAATGTCCTTCATATCCATAGTGAAAACAAGTAATATATGATTTTGCATTACTACATGATGCTTTAACAAATAAAATTCTTTTGTCATTTTTCTTTTCAAAAGAGTTAAAACCGAGTCCCTTTTTATTCGAAGGCATTCTAGATCCGCTAAGCATGACATCTAACATCTTGCTTCCATTAAAATTTTTTTTAACTTCATCTTTTAGATTCTTGATTTCGTTGTTCAAGTATACACATTTTTCACATGATGATTTAAGTGTACTATTTTCTATTTTCAATTCTTCAATTAAAAATTCCAAACTGGTGTTTTCTTCACTTAATATGTCACACTTTTCACATGCTCTAACATCTTTATCTTTCTTTTGTTTATTTTCAAATTCTATTTTTAGATTATTATATTTCTTTTTTAGGCATCCATATTTATTGATAAGATTTCTAAACTCATTATGCACATTAAAAGATTCACTATCACTAGAGCTAGGTGAGTTAGATGATACCTCGTGGCTATTAGCCATTAGACATATGTAAGCTTCTTCATTATCACTTGAAGAGGTGTTGGAATCATCTTCATATTTGCTTTCATCCCAAGTTGCTTGAAGAGCTTTTTTCTTCCTTTTTGAATTTTCTCCATCTTTTTCCTTTTTGCTCAAATTTGGACATTCATTTTTATAATGTCCAACCTTTTTATATTCAAAGAAAGTTATTTGATTCTTGCTTGATGATGATCTTTTCTTGATGAAGCCATTTCTCTTCTTCTGCTTGGCAAACTTGAGATATTTGTTAAGCTTCTTTGCATATAGGGCAAGCTTCTTGTCATCAAGATCTTCATCTTCCTCACTTGTGTCTTCCTCATCTTTACTTATTTTTAATACCAAAGTTTTTCTCTTTGGAGCATTTACTTCTTCATCCTCCTTGATTCCGATCTCATATGTCAAGAGTGAACCTATAAGATCATCGAAATCTAATTTGTTTAGATTCTTCTCTTCGATCACGACTCTCTTTGTATGCCATCTAGAGGAGAGGGACCTGAGAAACTTTTTTACCTTCTGAGAGTTAGATCTTGGCTCACCTAAAGAGGCTAAGCCATTCACAATGTCATTAAAACGGACAACCATTTCATTTATAGATTCATTTTCAATCATTTTGGAAGAATCATATTGTTGATTTAGAATGTTCAATTTAGATTCCTTAACTTTGTCGGTTCCTTCATGTGTGATAATAAGCTTTTTCCAAATTTCATTAGCATTTAAACAACTAGAAACCCGATTAAATTCTGTAGGATCCAAAGCACAATAAAAAATGTTTTTAGCCTTCCAATCAAGTTTTATTAAAAGCCTTTCTCCTTCGGTATATTCCAAAGGAGTTTTTCCACGTAAATCAAAACTATTTTGAATGATATCCCACCTATCAATATCAATGGAGCATACAAATGCTTGCATCCTAATTTTCCAATATGCAAAATTAGATGCATTAAAAAGCAGAGGACGATTAATCCATTGACCTTCAGCAAAACTAAATCCACTTGATGCCATAGCTCTAAAAGAATTTTTAAATCTTAATAACAAGAGCAACCTGCTCTGATACCAATTGTAGGATCGAAAGCACCAAGAGGGGGGGGGGTGAATTGGTGTTTTAAAATCTTTTTCAAAAATCACTTTAAGAAAATCACTAAAACGATCACAAGCAAATAATAAAAAAGGAGAGCAAGAAAGCAAACACAGTGAGTCACGACATGTTGACAAGGTTCGGCCTCAACTCTTTGGCCTACGTCCCCGCTCCGACTTCTCGACCTCAAGACCGCCGGAGATCCACTATCTTTCTCTTTTCTTGTAGGGAGAGAACAACCCTTTTTACACCACGCGCCTTCTTCTCCGCTCAAGAGGTAAGGCACTCCTCTTTTACAACGAGCTTTCAATCTTTTATAGATAAGAGAATAAGAATTCCCTCTGCCTCTCTTCTTTTACAAAATTTTCACACTCAAAGTTTTTTTAAGAGAAAAGGGAAGAATTTGCAAATTTGGGCTCAAGAACTTGTAATGCTATTTTGAATGATCTTGCTTGCTTAGATAAATATTCTTCAAGCTTTGGCACTCCTTTTATAGTGTTGTACAGGTGAAAATCTCATCCAGATAATTTTCCATCATTTTCTCCTCGAAAAATAGCCATTATCTGGCACTGTGACCGGTCGACCGAATTAATGGGCCGGTCGATCGGTCAATATGACCGTTGCAGAATATTTGTTTTGCCTTTTTGAGCTGTCCGGTCGATCGGTCCTTCGGCCGAAATGTCGACCGGTACAGTCTCAACTTTTTCTGGAATTCATCTTTTACTGTTCGGTCGACCGGTGCAACGACCGGAACATCAACCGGTACAGTCTTGACATTTCTTGAATTCGTCCCTGAGTTGTTCGGCCGACCGGTGTAATGACCAGATCATCGACCGGTACAGTCTCGACATTTTTTCGGCCTGATATCGATCGATCGACCTTCACAGTCGGTCGACCGCTCAATCGACCGGTCGTGTCCTGAAATTGCATTTCCATCATTTCAATGGGCGATTTTTCTTGCAATTGAGATCATATCAATTCTACACCTGTATATCATCACTTGAGCATATATTAGTGCCTTTTATGACCAATTTGATTTGTTATCATCAAAACATGGGATTCAACACTTAGCTATTGCGGCGTCATAGTCAATGGATATCGGTTCCATACAGAAGAATATAGCCAACAACGTTCAACTGTTAATAGCGGCATATGTGTTCTAGGAAGCATGTTGATCAAACTCCCCCAAGCTTAGCTTTTTGCTTGTCCTCAAGCAAAACATTCAAAAATTAAGGATGAATTTGAATTTATCATCCACAAATGAATAGAAAGATCAGCTGAATAAGACCTAAATGAGTTTCCCACTTGGCTAACATTCCATCCCATTCTTTCCAATCCCAAATTCTAGCTGAGGAGTCACCAAGGTTAATGCAAATTTAAGCCATGATAGAAGTACAAACATTAACTGATTTGGATTGTAAGGATTGTCAACTGGTGCTTTTCTAACTTTTACACCATGTCTTCAATTGATTTTAATGTTCATATCATAATTCATACTAGGTTATCAGTAGGTTTTGCAGGTTATCATAAGTTATCACTAGTTATCACTCGGTTATCATTTTTTGGGCCCAACTCAATTCTGAATTCATTTTAACTCTGAAATGGATAGAATACTTCATTATGGCAGTGGGTGCACTCCAATACCAAGTGACCAACTTGGCCATTAGACTTATTGCTTTAATTGGCATTATAAATTCAGATGCATTTGAATGAACTTTCAGCTGAAATTTTTCCTTTTTGTGGATTAACACTAGCTACATTCATGGATTAATTGGAAAGTAGAAGATGTCTAGAAAGGAGTCAAGGACCTTGCTGCCATTTTAAATAGGAATTCTTGACTATTTGCATTTAAGGATCTAACATATACTTGAGTTTGAACCATTGCTCACTTCATGAACAGAATAAAAAAGAAAGAAAAAAGGAAAATGAAAAGTTGCATTTTGCATTGCATGCATACATGAATAAAGAGTGTGAAAATTCCAAAAAGGAACCTCTCCTGAATAAAGCCAGGATTTTTATCCTGTGACCAGCATAAATAAAAATCAGGTGCAAACCTGTTTATTGCATCCTCATGAATAAAAGTCAAGTTTTCAAATCTGTTTAAGCAAAGAAAGGAAAGTCTGTTCATGAAGAAATTGGTGTTTCAAACTTTTTAATAAAGTTGACAATCCTTACAATCCAAATTAGTTAATGTTTGTACTTCTATCATGGCTTAAATTTGCATTAACCTTGGTGACTCCTCAGCTAGAATTTGGGATTGGAAAGAATGGGATGGAATGTTAGCCAAGTGGAAACTCATTTAGGTCTTATTCAGCTGATCTTTCTATTCATTTGTGGATGATAAATTCAAATTCATCCTTAATTTCTGAATGTTTTGCTTGAGGACAAGCAAAAAGCTAAGCTTGGGGGAGTTTGATCACTATATGTTTCTAGCCCATTTTAGATGCAATTCATACATATCGAGTCCCACTTTTGCCTATTTTTGGGCCAATTATACTTGGAATGCATACATTGTGATAACTAGTTGATATTCCTCATTTCATACTTAATTCCATGTGCATAGAGGTTCTGAAATGCCAAAATCCATTAATATTTAAATTCTACGCCAAGTTATCATTTTGAGGACAAGTTATCATTCCTATATGTCAAGTTATCATTATTTTGAATGAACTGATTTTCAATGGTTTTCTTGCCCTAAATCCATCATTATCATGTATAAATCATATTTGGATAGTCACATCTCAACTTGTGCAAAGTTTTAAGTTCATTTGAACAAGTTATCATTTTTCCTTTGCCAAGTTATCGTTAAAGGGCAATTCTATCATTTCGACATGCAAAACCATTAATTCTGCACAGGGACCTTAAGCAATCATCTTATTATTGTTCTAACTCATTGCTGGTCAAATTTCATCACATTTGGATAACCACAACTCAAGTTATCACAAGTTATCATTTTTAAGTCATATAAGTTATCGTTTTTGGGAACCCAAGTTATCACTTCTTAGAAATCTCATTCATATTTTATTTCTGACTGCACTCACTTGTTACCCTAGTCCATTTGATGCTTCTAATGTTTTGAATCACTTGCATTTGGATAATTTCCATGATTTGTGATAAGTTATCATTTCCGGGTCCAAAACCATCAAGTTTTCATATAGATTTCCAATCTTGCACAACACCTAATCCTACTTGATACTTGAGCTGGCCAATATCACCATTTTTATCCTATTTGTTAAAATTCCATTCAAGGGCTTTGATGCTGGCTGTTTTGTGTTTTGTAGCAAGGGAAAGAGGTGGCCAAAAAGAGGAAAAAGTAGAGGGGGACCATCTACTTTTTCTTGCACAAAAAGGTGCTGCAGAGGCAGATTCTTCCAGGACCTGGACAGGTGGCTCACATCAGGGCTAAGGAATATTTAGATACTGATCCAAAGGTGCAGAAGACTCATATATAAGCTGGAATTTTTGGGAGGAGAAAGGGGGGCTGGACATTGAGGGTTTGAGCAAGGGTTTCAAGGGCTGCTGAAGCTGCTGCTGGACTGGTGGCTGCTGAAGGAGCTGCTGGCCGAGACATTTGAAGCAACAATGATTTGTATCTGTTTCTCATTCCATTTGATAACAAGTTCTGTAAATATGAGAAGCTAAACTCCATTTCTTCTAGGATAGGGTAGTAGTTTAGATTAATTTTGGATGGATGTGGACTGATTTATAATCCTGCACTGAAATCAATCCTGATTTTCAGATTTTAGAAATATCCTGTACTGATTTGAGCTATGCTGTCATTAGATCTATTTGTAATTGATGACTGAGAAGTCTTATTTGATCTAATCATCTTTCAGGAATGAATTAAGAGATAGTATCAGATTTCTGGATTTCATTCTATTGCAATCTTATTTCTGATTTCCAGTTTTCTAATTTTCTAAATTTTTGAATCTGATTCTGATTTCTATGGCTATTTGAACCTGTTCTTCACTCTCAATCTGATTAATTGAGTCACTGGGATGTGGTTATTGTTCCTATCTTGTTCAGAAATGAATCAAGATGTTTGGACAATCATTTTGACTTAAATCAGATTGTCCTTCAGATTTCTGAATTAGAAGCCTGAATTCTGATTTTTCTTAATTTCTTGCTAGAATTGTTTTATCAATTGAATCCCCTGATTTTATTCAATCATTGAGAGATGAACCTTAGGGATCTCTTGCAGTCCAGAGATGGATCAAGAAGCAATTGATAAACCTGATTCCATGGATTAATATTTCAGATTTCTGAATTGCAGAATTCTATTTTCTGATTTCTGAACTAAAATCCTGAATGTCATCTTTCTGATTTCTTATTGAAATCTGTTTTACCAATTGAGTCCCCTGATTTCTTCCAATCACTGATAAGTGAACTTTAGGGACGTCTTGCAGTCCAGAGATGGGTCAAGAATCAGTTGGTAAATCAGATTTCCATTGAATTATAATTTTGAATTTCTGAATTGCAGAATTCCACTTCCTATTTCCTGGTTTCTATTTAAATTCTGATTTCCATTGTCAAGCCTCAACTTAATCCACTGCTGAGAAGTAGTCATTAGGTCATCCTTGAGATCTAGAGATAGGCCAAGGAGCAATGACAATTGTGAATTCCTGTGGTCATATGCTTTACACTTCCAATTGAGTTGTGTTTGTGTGGATTTCATTATTTTGCAAATGAAAGGTTGAATTTAAATCCCCCTGGAATTCAGAGATGAATCAAGGAGTACAAGCACCACATTTGAGTAGATTTCATCCTGGTTTGATTGATTGGAATGATTCCATCTTTTTATGATTGCAATTACAAGTTATCATTCCAAAATCTCTTTGAATTGTAAAAATCAGCAATGAACTTCCAATTGAGCTGAATGATAACTTGATTTTCAGTGAGGACCTTTTATTGATTCAATCTAGCTAACAACTGTATGACAATTGAGCTGTGGGAACAACCATTTTCAAGTTGAATCAAAAGTTGGACATTTTATGATAACTTGATCCATTCCATCCTTAATTAATCTAGATGAATCCCAAATCCTAGAAGAACCTTCCTCATTGATAGTAAACCTTTCTAGCCATTAATTTAGCATTTATAATTCAGTTTTACAAACATTTTCAAAATCCCAAAATCTGTTATCATTATGCACTTGTTAAAAAATTGTTTTCACTTCCAATTAAAAATCTATTTTTGCCACCTTACTTAGGATTAATCTAAACTATTTTTAGGTAGTTTAGGACTTCAAATCTTTGTGGATACGACAACCTGAGTCTACTACAACTTACCTATGCACTTGCAGCTAGTGAGTTGAGAGACCAAAAATTAAAAAAATTGACCTTTTCTTTAATTTCAGCAAGTTATCACTAGAAAACACAAATATCATATCACATGTACGGGGACAACGACTTTGATTACTATGGTGTTATACAAGACATCATAGAATTATCTTATTTTGAAAAATCTAACAAAGTCGTGGTGCTAAAATTTCATTAGTTCGATCCAGAGAAAGGAGTTCGGAACAATCAAAAGTTTAAAGTGGTGGATAATTAACCCTTGATTGAGACTTCAGTCATACGATCCATTCGTATTGGTGGATCAAGCACAACAAGAGTACTACACTAAGTATCCATCGAAAAGAACTAAGGATGAATGGTGGGCGTCATGCAAGGTGAGAAGTAGACTATTCTTAGCATAAATAATGGTAAATGATAATGAAACATCATCTGTCTACAACGATGTGCCCATGGATGATTACTATTAAGAAGATAGAGTGAATGAGATGATTGATGTAGCCGATGGGATTGAGAATATTCAATTGGTCGATGACGCTGAGCAAATGAAAGAGTTCAATTCAAATGACCTATTGGAAGTGAACTTTAATAATTTCATTGGCGATGACTCAAACCAAGATAATAGCGACGACGATGAAGATGATGAAATTGAATTATAATATGAAATAAACGAATGAATCTCGTAGATCTTCTAATGACGCAAGCTTCTTACTTCTTTTTATTTATATATGGTTGCTAATAATAAGACAAGTTTGTTACTTTTTTTCAGCCATGGTTACTAGAGGTCGAGCATCTGAGTCATCTCTCTCTTCTAAGCGTTCACTCTAGATGAGTCAGCCATCACAACCGTTAGGTATTATATTTATTGCCACTTGACTTATTTATAGTTGATTATAATAATTAAATTTGTTTTTTATTAATATCAGTTGCTCCGCTTTCGATGGGGCACGTAGCCGGATCATCACATAGTAGGCGATCCATTGGTGGGTTGGCTCCACGTATCACTCCAGGTACGTGTCACATTGTAGGCGATACATAGTAGGAGATAGTGTTTTCTAAATATTTTGATTTTGTAATAGTTGCTCCACCGTCGACAGGGCACATAGTCTGGACGTCTCGATAGCACGACGATAATCGGCATGTCACATTAGGTTATTTTCTGTATATTTCATAATTTTAAATAGGAGGCAAATTTTATGTATTTTCTTATGATGACAGTTGTTAAGCCACCGCCACCGCCGAGATTACCAGACGCTTCATCACATTCTAGCGTTGGCGAGCGACATCTTACCCGAGATGATATATTTATTATTATTGACATTATATTTGTCAATTATTTATATTAATCATTTTTTTAATAATGTCAATTACTACGTCACCGATAGCACAAGCACCTGGCTCATCATAATCTGACGAGCGGACTGCCTCGGATCATGCTGTGGTAGACATCACTCGAGGTGTGAACATTACTGTACATATATCAATTATCACTACTTTAATTTGGTATGACACTAATGATTTATTTTGTATTAGGGCCCGTGATGATGTCGGTCCTTCTCAGCCTACCCCAGTTGTATCGAATGATGATTCCTCTTCGAGTGATGAAGAGGGATTACGCAATAATGGGATGGTCACCGTGAATAATATTGCTCGACCGTAAGTTAAATAAGTTGTGTAAATTTTGTTATAGTTTTGATTATTATTGAAAATTAATTCTTCTTTGTAATTGGAAGGACCACTTTCATTCCCTCTAGTACCGTGAAGGATGTCCATGCTCTCATTCTTTCCCACTTGTCGGAAGGGGCAGGATCCTGAAAAGATGTCCCAATTCAAGCGCGGGATGACATCTTTTGAGCCTTTATGGTACGATCTTCTATTTGGGTTACATAATTTATTTTATATTATTTTAAATTACTATGTTTCAACGTATTTTGTAGGAGGCAAATCAGTTTCATCCGGATCTTAGTTTAGGGACATTCGGTGAGCTTTTGAGGAGGTCGCTGCGAAACGCCTCTGAAATCGATGCCCAAGTCATATTAGGTGCTTTGTTTGGGAGTTTTATGGAGGAAGTGGTAAATATGTTGACTTTTAAATTATTTTTATTAAATTTATAGTTTTTGAAAGTCTAAATATTTGACGTTCATAAAGGACGGATGAACGATGGCAAAGGAAGTCGAAAAAGGCAAGAGTTAATTGACTTTCGAAGCCCGAGGCCCACATCCACACAGGGGGTCGATGCGATTTGACGAGCATCGATGGCGCATGGTAATTTACATACAAATTCAATTTATCAAACTTTTGACTTATACTTATTTTATAAAATTTGAAACTTTATTGTAGGAGGAGAAAGAAGGCGGTCCCCTGGACTTTCGCGTGGTTTACGAGGCCACACATAAGAGATGAAAGACAAACGACTTGGTCATGCCCACTACTTGTAGACTTCTAGTAAGTCTCATCACATGTTCATTTGGTTGTTGACGTTAGTGCACTATTTTTGAAATGCACAATGTGTAAATTTCGAGGATGAGTATAATGCGAAAATGGCTGAAATGTACGATGATGATCCGAGTACTTAGCCACCAAGTAATGTTTCTCGGTTATAATGTCATATTTTTAATTTATGTGTTTTTTGATATTTAATTTATATATTATATGATTGTATAATTTTTCTATTTCATAGATAATCCTACTGTTTGGGAGGAGGTGGCCGGCACGACACGAGGAGGATACTTACGTGGCCTCGGCATAGACACTTAGGTACCTAGGAGGAGCGGAGGATATGCAGGCGGCCCATCTGCTCCGAGCTCATCTGCTACACCTAATATAACACAGCTATCCCAGCATCTATCGCAGCAGCTATCGGAGCAGATATCGCAGCAGCTGTCGCAATAGTTGGCTCCGCTATTACAGGCGATTCGGGGATTGATCCCGATGCAAAATCCATCCCCGCGAGGCCATCGACCGAGCACGTCTGGATCGAATGTCCGGAATGATAACAATAACTCCCAAACCTAGGATAGAAACTATACTTTTGTCAGTTATAGACTTATTATTAGATATATGTATAGTTTGTTAGTTCAGTTTATTATTTCTCATAATTTTATCTTAAATATTATGCCTGTGATGCTTTCACATCATGCCAATGATGCTTTCATATTATGCCTGTGATGAATATCAATGCATCAATGTATTTATATGCATTATGTAATTGCATGGTGTGGGAAGGGAAATAAATGTGGTTGTAATGGGTCAAAAAAATTTGTAAGTAGAGCCTTCATAGCGTCACCCTAGCATCACACAAACTATCGATGCTATATTAAATATATCGTCCTTAACATCACGTTAGCGTCTCATTGACGACGCAACAAACATGATGTTGGACTCACAGTAGCGCCGACATAGCGTCAACTAATACATAATGTTAGCATCTCTTGTGTGCCAAAATATCACCTCCTCTGTAGTGCAACTTGAGCGTCAACTTAGCGATGTTTGTCTACTGCTCTCAATCGGACACCATGCGTCTTAGTAACGTCGAGATAGCGTCAACCGTTGGCGCTAGTATCGTCTTCACTTTTGTTGGCTCTATTGCAATGCCATTAGTCACCGACTATCGGGTCACATTATTACGGCACAATGTGGACGCTAATGTGACGCTATATCTTCTAGAGACTCAACAGCTCCGCCGTAGCGTCTCACTTCTTGGGTCTCTATTGTTGGATTTTCTTGTAGTGCAGGAAAATAGCACTAGCAAGCAGTGAAGCAAACTTTTGGTATTTGAGAGGAACATTTGATATTAACCTCATCTACAGAAGTGATAAAGAGTGTTTGGTTGCAGGGTACTCAAATTCAAACTATGTTGCAAATGTTGATGGAAGACGATCTATTCACTTTGGATAACTCTATCATCAGTTGGAAGACTATACTTCAACCATCAGTTACATTAACTACCACAGAGGCAGAATATATGACATTGACAGAAGCTGCTAAAGAAGGCATCTGGTCAAAAGGTCTAGTTGGAGATCTCGGATTACATGAAGAGTAGTGCACTGTAATAGTTTGAGTGCAATATGTTTATCCAAGGATCAAGTCCATCATGAAAGAACCAAACACATTGATGTTGGATATCACTTCATCCGCATTGAGAATGAGGATCAAGGTGAAGAAGATTGGCACTAAACACAATCTAGTTGATATGTTCACTAAGTCTGTTCCTCATAACAAGTTCCAGCATTGTTTGGACTTTCTTAACATTAATACTTGGTAATAACCCCAAGGTGGGGCTGGCTGCGGCATGACATGGTATTGAAGTTTTTTGTGCTCTGAATATGATTCAAGTCAAGATGGAGATTTGTTGATAATGTCTTGAATATGAACCTAATTGTAACCTTTTGTAGTCCCCCTATTCTCGTTGCGAGGGGTGCAAGGGGGCGGAGCCCCTTGGGCAAAATTTTTTAGGGGTATTATGTATGTGATTGATAATTGATTTATTTCTTTATCACGAGATAGGTGACCTATTTTGGGGAATTAATTCAGAGTCCCAGTCGGTCTGTGATTACTATCTAAAGGGAGTGCCTATATAAACTCCATGATGGCTTGGTTATTTTGTATCATTGTAATAATCATTATTCCATAACAAAGAGTCACCGCCGATGACATAATCCAATTTAAGGTGAACATCATAAATCTCTGTGTTCGTGCAATGTCTCTCCCTCTTTTTGTAACAGGTACAAAAGGAGAATGTAATATCTGAGTAAAAAAAAGGGAAGCACCTGCCGCCTCTGGCCCAAAGCCTAGCCCAATCATTCTTATAATTTAAAATAATGTCCTAAACATGTTTCCACCTACCCCAAATCGGTTGAGCAGCAAAAAGACCTCAATTACTATAGCTATTGCCTCACTCTCTCTCACCATTAGGCAATTCCCTCCTATAGTTACAGTGGTGCTATAGTAGCTCATCTCCACTATTCACCACTCACTCTCTCACATACAACTAACAGCAAGCACCGACAACAATTCCAAGGAGAGAGGAAGTGCTGGTTCGGCTGGGGAAAGAAGTGGAAGAAGGAAGAAAAAGAGAGGAAGAAATTATGTGACTAAGCTTAGCTAAGCAAGGTATGTTTGAGGGGATTCAAAACTCTCTAAATTTTTCCGAATGTTGTATGAATGTGTGGATTAGGATATGGAAGAATAAATCCTTTGTTCTTGGAATGAGGGATTAGGGAATGCATATGTTATCCTAATAAGCTTTATGTTTCACTATCATTGCTAATCATGATTAGATTCTAATATTTCTTATTATTCATGTTTTGTTCATGAGTAATTTAGTTTATTGTTATATAAGAATATGTTAGTAGGCTTAATGCTCTTGATAAAATCTCTTATGTGCTTCATCCTTATTGTGATTAGTTTAATAAATTAAAAAGCTTAGATGAAATGTGTGAAGTGCTTATTATTCATGGTTGGATGAATGTACACGTTATAGGTGTTTGCATATATGTGTAAAAATGGGAAAAAATGGATAAAAATAGGGAAGACTCTGTCTTGAGCTCGAGCACAACCGTGACAAATTGAGGTATGGTCGTGACGTATATAGAATTTCATGCCTTAGCGTTAAAATGACCAAAAGATGAATTTGGGCGTTCTATCACGGCCGTGACCTGGTGGTCACATGGCTATGACGCCCTGAACGTCTCAAGTCTTAGAAATTTTTTGAGAACAGTTGAAAAATAATTATTCTATCACGAGCGTGCAAGTACGGACAAGGGAAAATCACTCATGCTGAAAAATTGCTAAACCCGTGAACGCATGCCACTATGTAACGACCATGACGTATGTTCGCACGGCCGTGCCCATATGTTGTAGTTAGAAAAATTCTCCATGTGTGGGCATGGTCGTTACCTAAAGTGGCACGACTGTGACCAGTCCAGGATACATGCATATGTTTGAAATGTTCACACATAGCATGATTTGAATTATGTATGACCTTAAATAGAATTGCAACATGCAACATGTATTGAATGATTGTAATTATTGATGAATCTAAAGTAAAAGATGGATTGGTATGAAGGTGTCTTGTTGTAATCGTGGAGGGGAACAAAGTCTTCACTAGCTAGCTTAAGTGATGTGTTCCCAGTGGAAGTAATGTCGACCCATCGTGGTTTGTACTTCCAATGGGACAAAAACATCCCGGCCTAGCTAGTCAAGTTCACCGAATGAACATGGTCTTCCCAATCACCAAGATAAGAAGCTATTTAAAAAAAATAGAAACAGAAGATGAAAAGATGAAGTAAAGATGGAAAGTAAAGTCTTACACTTATATATGTACTTCATGGGGACCTAAGCCCAAGAACTAAAGTACTTTCCAAGGAATAATGACTTCGGACATAAAGATGAAGATGATGATTACGAAAGCACAAAAAAAGGATGCTAATGTATGTTCCCTTGTCATATAAGGTTATGTGAGGAGATGTTAAAGTAAAGCAAGACAAATGATGATATGCCTTAGCATAATGATAAGTTATGATATGCTTTGACATAATGTTTCTAATGTTACATGTTATATTATCTTACTATTATGATATGTTCGCATGCCATATAGTGCACATAAGTAGCTCATAGTATGTATATGATCTATGTTCCATGATGAAATGCATATGTCATGACATGTAGAGATTATGTTATAGGATCATAGCATGCATGAACCTTAACATACTCTAACGGGAGAAATCCCTTGCACCCCATGGATGAGTGCAGGTATGGACGAGGCTTAAGTTCAGCGACGAGAGCCTCATGACGGAGACATTGCACATGTGATGGTCGGGCTATGGCCCAAGTTATCTTTTAATCTTTTATATTATGATGATGGACTCGAGTCAAGTATGTATGGCCTATAGACTTTTGAGTCGTGTATTTTTATTCAAACTCGGCTATGTTATTATGAATCATATGTTGGATTTTGATGTTAGAGCTTATGTGGCCCATGGGTTGGTACTGTTATCTTGGGATGTTATCCGCTATGAAGTTTTTTGATGTGTTTTATGTTATTGGACTTTATTATTATTATTACGTTTTCAGCTTTAATATTTTATGTAGTTAGGTTATGAATGTAACGCCGCCTAGGGTTCGAAAACTAAATTGGCGCTAGATTTTGGGGATGTTACAGTTGGTATCAGAGCCATAGTTTGGCTCATGTATATTAAGTCAGGATGTGTAAGCCATAGGTTGGTGAAAATTTCTATGTGAAATGTCTAAATGTAAAGTCCATGTGTAATCATCATGAGGTGCCATCGAGCCTAAAGGTAAATGTTCTCTTATGATTAACTCATGTTAATGATGCTGCTATGTTTATTTGAATGTGGATGTACATCCCACCAAGATGTGCAATCGCTAATGATGATCATGAAAGGAATGCTTTCCTTGATGGACTAATCCGAGCGGCAGGAAATGCTCAAAGGAATAGTGGATGGGATTACTCCATTGAGAGGTTCTTAAGGCTTGACTCTCCAAGATTTGATGGGGAAGGAGAACTGTAGTTGGCCGAATCATGGATTCTTTGGGTTTTTGAGTGATAACTTGCTGAAATTAAAGAAAGGGTCAATTTTTTAATTTTTGGTCTCCCAACTCACTAGCTGCAAGTGCACAGGTAAGTTGTAGTAGACTCAGGTTGTCATGTCCATAAGAATTTGAAGTCTAAGACACCCTAAAACAATCTAGATTAGTTCTACTTAAGTGGCTAAAAACATATTTTTAATGAAAAGTGAAAATAGATTTTTAATGGAAAATGAAGTTATAACTGATTTTTGGATTTTGAAAACTTATCAAAACTGAGTTATAAATGTTAAATTGAAGTCTAAAAAGGTTTAACTATCAATGAGGAAGGTTCTTCTAGGAGTTGGGGTTCATCTAAATTAATTGAGGATGGATAGGATCAAGTTATCATTGAATGTCCAATTTTGGTTCCACCTGAATTATAACTGCTCTCACAGCTCAATTGGCCTTCAACTAAATAACATATTATCATATAGTTGTTAGTTAGGTAGAATCAAAAGAGGATCCTCACTGAAAATCAAGTTATCATTGGATTTAAATGAAGGTTCAATGCTGATTTTTACAATTCAAAGAATTCTGGAATGATAACTTGTAATTGCAATCATAAAAAGATGGAATCACTCCAATCAATCAAACTAGGATGAAATCTACCCAAATATGGTGCTTGTGCTCCTTAATTCATCTTTGAATGTCAGGGGGATTTAAATTCAACCTCTCGGTTGCAAAGTAAAATGAAATCCACACAAACCCCAATTAAATGGGGTTAAGAAACATCCTATATAAAATAGGGAATTCAGTGATTATCCAATGCTCCTTGGTTCATCTCTGAATCACAAGGATGACCTAAAGACTACCTCTCAGTAGTGGATCAAATTGAGGTTTAACATTGGAAATCAGAATTCAATTTAAAACCAGAAAACAGAAATCAGCATTTCAGGAATTCAGAATTATTAAACAATGGAATTTTGGCTTGCCAATTGCCTCTTACTCCATCTCTGGACTGCAAGACATCCCTAAAATTCACCTCTCAGTGATTGGAAGAAATCAAGAGATTCAATTGGTAAAACTGATTCCAATAGGAACTCAGAAAAATAGATTTCAGGAATATAATTTCAGAAATCAGAATTGGAGGACAGGTTTGAATCATAAAATGCCAAAGTATCTTGATTCATTTCTGAACAAGACTTGGACCAATATCAACCTCTCAGTTACTCAATTAATCAAATCCCCAATGGCAAATCAAATTCAAACAGTTCACAGAAATCAGAAACCAGAAAGAACAGATTTCAGAAAATCAGAAATAAGATTTTCAATCAAATGGAATCCAGTAATTTGGCATTGATTCCTAATTCGTTTCTGAATAAAGGTTAGATCAAATGATAACTTCTCAGTTATAGATTACAATGGGATCTAACAATGGCAAGAATCAATTCAAAATAGTTCTGAAATCTAAAAATCAGAAAGAACAGATTTCAGAAAATCAGAAATTAGATTTTCAATCAAAATAGAATTCAGAAACTTGGTATGGGTTCTTTGCTCATTTCTAAACAAAGATTAGACCTAATGACAACTTCTCAGTTGTAAATACAAGTAGGGTCTTCCAATGTCAAGAACAAATTCAGATTTATATAGAATTCAAAATTAATTCAAAACTTGATTCAAATGAGGAAATAAGTTTGTCCCTAATCCATCCACAATTTGCATTAGACTACTACCCTATCCTAGGAGACCTAAATCATACTAAACAGATTAGAAAACTAATACAAATCATCCTGCAATTAGTTGATATGAAGGCTATCCACAGGATCAGATTTGAAGCAATTCTTCAGCTCCTTTCCTCTTGCTTCCTGCCAGCCACCCTCCAAATGGAGGCTCCTCTCTTTCCTCCAGGTTTTCCATCTTATATATGACTCTTGTCCACCCTTGGATGCAGATGAGAAGGTTCTCTTGTGCCTTGATCATGCCAAGTGTCCTGGTCCAGAAAATATCTGCAGTGACAGCTTTTTGGATAGCCAAGTTGTTGATTATCAGAGATTTGTTGATAATGTCTTGAATATGAACCTAATTGTAACCTTTTGTAGTCCCCCTATTCTCGTTGCGAGGGGTGCAAGGGGGCGGAGCCCCTTGGGCAAAATTTTTTAGGGGTATTATGTATGTGATTGATAATTGATTTATTTCTTTATCACGAGATAGGTGACCTATTTTGGGGAATTAATTCAGAGTCCCAGTCGGTCTGTGATTACTATCTAAAGGGAGTGCCTATATAAACTCCATGATGGCTTGGTTATTTTGTATCATTGTAATAATCATTATTCCATAACAAAGAGTCACCGCCGATGACATAATCCAATTTAAGGTGAACATCATAAATCTCTGTGTTCGTGCAATGTCTCTCCCTCTTTTTGTAACAGGTACAAAAGGAGAATGTAATATCTGAGTAAAAAAAAGGGAAGCACCTGCCGCCTCTGGCCCAAAGCCTAGCCCAATCATTCTTATAATTTAAAATAATGTCCTAAACATGTTTCCACCTACCCCAAATCGGTTGAGCAGCAAAAAGACCTCAATTACTATAGCTATTGCCTCACTCTCTCTCACCATTAGGCAATTCCCTCCTATAGTTACAGTGGTGCTATAGTAGCTCATCTCCACTATTCACCACTCACTCTCTCACATACAACTAACAGCAAGCACCGACAACAATTCCAAGGAGAGAGGAAGTGCTGGTTCGGCTGGGGAAAGAAGTGGAAGAAGGAAGAAAAAGAGAGGAAGAAATTATGTGACTAAGCTTAGCTAAGCAAGGTATGTTTGAGGGGATTCAAAACTCTCTAAATTTTTCCGAATGTTGTATGAATGTGTGGATTAGGATATGGAAGAATAAATCCTTTGTTCTTGGAATGAGGGATTAGGGAATGCATATGTTATCCTAATAAGCTTTATGTTTCACTATCATTGCTAATCATGATTAGATTCTAATATTTCTTATTATTCATGTTTTGTTCATGAGTAATTTAGTTTATTGTTATATAAGAATATGTTAGTAGGCTTAATGCTCTTGATAAAATCTCTTATGTGCTTCATCCTTATTGTGATTAGTTTAATAAATTAAAAAGCTTAGATGAAATGTGTGAAGTGCTTATTATTCATGGTTGGATGAATGTACACGTTATAGGTGTTTGCATATATGTGTAAAAATGGGAAAAAATGGATAAAAATAGGGAAGACTCTGTCTTGAGCTCGAGCACAACCGTGACAAATTGAGGTATGGTCGTGACGTATATAGAATTTCATGCCTTAGCGTTAAAATGACCAAAAGATGAATTTGGGCGTTCTATCACGGCCGTGACCTGGTGGTCACATGGCTATGACGCCCTGAACGTCTCAAGTCTTAGAAATTTTTTGAGAACAGTTGAAAAATAATTATTCTATCACGAGCGTGCAAGTACGGACAAGGGAAAATCACTCATGCTGAAAAATTGCTAAACCCGTGAACGCATGCCACTATGTAACGACCATGACGTATGTTCGCACGGCCGTGCCCATATGTTGTAGTTAGAAAAATTCTCCATGTGTGGGCATGGTCGTTACCTAAAGTGGCACGACTGTGACCAGTCCAGGATACATGCATATGTTTGAAATGTTCACACATAGCATGATTTGAATTATGTATGACCTTAAATAGAATTGCAACATGCAACATGTATTGAATGATTGTAATTATTGATGAATCTAAAGTAAAAGATGGATTGGTATGAAGGTGTCTTGTTGTAATCGTGGAGGGGAACAAAGTCTTCACTAGCTAGCTTAAGTGATGTGTTCCCAGTGGAAGTAATGTCGACCCATCGTGGTTTGTACTTCCAATGGGACAAAAACATCCCGGCCTAGCTAGTCAAGTTCACCGAATGAACATGGTCTTCCCAATCACCAAGATAAGAAGCTATTTAAAAAAAATAGAAACAGAAGATGAAAAGATGAAGTAAAGATGGAAAGTAAAGTCTTACACTTATATATGTACTTCATGGGGACCTAAGCCCAAGAACTAAAGTACTTTCCAAGGAATAATGACTTCGGACATAAAGATGAAGATGATGATTACGAAAGCACAAAAAAAGGATGCTAATGTATGTTCCCTTGTCATATAAGGTTATGTGAGGAGATGTTAAAGTAAAGCAAGACAAATGATGATATGCCTTAGCATAATGATAAGTTATGATATGCTTTGACATAATGTTTCTAATGTTACATGTTATATTATCTTACTATTATGATATGTTCGCATGCCATATAGTGCACATAAGTAGCTCATAGTATGTATATGATCTATGTTCCATGATGAAATGCATATGTCATGACATGTAGAGATTATGTTATAGGATCATAGCATGCATGAACCTTAACATACTCTAACGGGAGAAATCCCTTGCACCCCATGGATGAGTGCAGGTATGGACGAGGCTTAAGTTCAGCGACGAGAGCCTCATGACGGAGACATTGCACATGTGATGGTCGGGCTATGGCCCAAGTTATCTTTTAATCTTTTATATTATGATGATGGACTCGAGTCAAGTATGTATGGCCTATAGACTTTTGAGTCGTGTATTTTTATTCAAACTCGGCTATGTTATTATGAATCATATGTTGGATTTTGATGTTAGAGCTTATGTGGCCCATGGGTTGGTACTGTTATCTTGGGATGTTATCCGCTATGAAGTTTTTTGATGTGTTTTATGTTATTGGACTTTATTATTATTATTACGTTTTCAGCTTTAATATTTTATGTAGTTAGGTTATGAATGTAACGCCGCCTAGGGTTCGAAAACTAAATTGGCGCTAGATTTTGGGGATGTTACAGTTGGTATCAGAGCCATAGTTTGGCTCATGTATATTAAGTCAGGATGTGTAAGCCATAGGTTGGTGAAAATTTCTATGTGAAATGTCTAAATGTAAAGTCCATGTGTAATCATCATGAGGTGCCATCGAGCCTAAAGGTAAATGTTCTCTTATGATTAACTCATGTTAATGATGCTGCTATGTTTATTTGAATGTGGATGTACATCCCACCAAGATGTGCAATCGCTAATGATGATCATGAAAGGAATGCTTTCCTTGATGGACTAATCCGAGCGGCAGGAAATGCTCAAAGGAATAGTGGATGGGATTACTCCATTGAGAGGTTCTTAAGGCTTGACTCTCCAAGATTTGATGGGGAAGGAGAACTGTAGTTGGCCGAATCATGGATTCTTTGGGTTTTTGAGTGATAACTTGCTGAAATTAAAGAAAGGGTCAATTTTTTAATTTTTGGTCTCCCAACTCACTAGCTGCAAGTGCACAGGTAAGTTGTAGTAGACTCAGGTTGTCATGTCCATAAGAATTTGAAGTCTAAGACACCCTAAAACAATCTAGATTAGTTCTACTTAAGTGGCTAAAAACATATTTTTAATGAAAAGTGAAAATAGATTTTTAATGGAAAATGAAGTTATAACTGATTTTTGGATTTTGAAAACTTATCAAAACTGAGTTATAAATGTTAAATTGAAGTCTAAAAAGGTTTAACTATCAATGAGGAAGGTTCTTCTAGGAGTTGGGGTTCATCTAAATTAATTGAGGATGGATAGGATCAAGTTATCATTGAATGTCCAATTTTGGTTCCACCTGAATTATAACTGCTCTCACAGCTCAATTGGCCTTCAACTAAATAACATATTATCATATAGTTGTTAGTTAGGTAGAATCAAAAGAGGATCCTCACTGAAAATCAAGTTATCATTGGATTTAAATGAAGGTTCAATGCTGATTTTTACAATTCAAAGAATTCTGGAATGATAACTTGTAATTGCAATCATAAAAAGATGGAATCACTCCAATCAATCAAACTAGGATGAAATCTACCCAAATATGGTGCTTGTGCTCCTTAATTCATCTTTGAATGTCAGGGGGATTTAAATTCAACCTCTCGGTTGCAAAGTAAAATGAAATCCACACAAACCCCAATTAAATGGGGTTAAGAAACATCCTATATAAAATAGGGAATTCAGTGATTATCCAATGCTCCTTGGTTCATCTCTGAATCACAAGGATGACCTAAAGACTACCTCTCAGTAGTGGATCAAATTGAGGTTTAACATTGGAAATCAGAATTCAATTTAAAACCAGAAAACAGAAATCAGCATTTCAGGAATTCAGAATTATTAAACAATGGAATTCTGGCTTGCCAATTGCCTCTTACTCCATCTCTGGACTGCAAGACATCCCTAAAATTCACCTCTCAGTGATTGGAAGAAATCAAGAGATTCAATTGGTAAAACTGATTCCAATAGGAACTCAGAAAAATAGATTTCAGGAATATAATTTCAGAAATCAGAATTGGAGGACAGGTTTGAATCATAAAATGCCAAAGTATCTTGATTCATTTCTGAACAAGACTTGGACCAATATCAACCTCTCAGTTACTCAATTAATCAAATCCCCAATGGCAAATCAAATTCAAACAGTTCACAAAAATCAGAAACCAGAAAGAACAGATTTCAGAAAATCAGAAATAAGATTTTCAATCAAATGGAATCCAGTAATTTGGCATTGATTCCTAATTCGTTTCTGAATAAAGGTTAGATCAAATGATAACTTCTCAGTTATAGATTACAATGGGATCTAACAATGGCAAGAATCAATTCAAAATAGTTCTGAAATCTAAAAATCAGAAAGAACAGATTTCAGAAAATCAGAAATTAGATTTTCAATCAAAATAGAATTCAGAAACTTGGTATGGGTTCTTTGCTCATTTCTAAACAAAGATTAGACCTAATGACAACTTCTCAGTTGTAAATACAAGTAGGGTCTTCCAATGTCAAGAACAAATTCAGATTTATATAGAATTCAAAATTAATTCAAAACTTGATTCAAATGAGGAAATAAGTTTGTCCCTAATCCATCCACAATTTGCATTAGACTACTACCCTATCCTAGGAGACCTAAATCATACTAAACAGATTAGAAAACTAATACAAATCATCCTGCAATTAGTTGATATGAAGGCTATCCACAGGATCAGATTTGAAGCAATTCTTCAGCTCCTTTCCTCTTGCTTCCTGCCAGCCACCCTCCAAATGGAGGCTCCTCTCTTTCCTCCAGGTTTTCCATCTTATATATGACTCTTGTCCACCCTTGGATGCAGATGAGAAGGTTCTCTTGTGCCTTGATCATGCCAAGTGTCCTGGTCCAGAAAATATCTGCAGTGACAGCTTTTTGGATAGCCAAGGTTCTCTTGTGCCTTGATCATGCCAAGTGTCCCCCCTCTTTTTCCCTCTTTGTGCAGCCCTCTTTTCCCTGCTAGAAAATCCACAACAGCAAACATCAATGTCCTCTAATAAGAAATAAACAAATAAGAATTAGGACAGCAAGTAAACTCAGCTCAATAATCAAAAGGAATTTGGTGTTATACAAGAGTGGAAATCAATATGAAAAACTAATGGTTTTGGAACCCGAAAATGATAACTTTGCACTAATTATGGAAATTATCCAAATACAAGTGATTCAAGGCATTATAGGCATCAAATGGATTAGGGTGGCAAGTGAGTGAAGTCAGAAATCAAATATAAATAAGATTTCATATAAATGATAACTTGGGTACCAAAACGATAACTTGATTGCCTTAAAAAAATGATAACTTGTCATAACTTTTGTTGTGGTTATCCAAATGTGATCAAATTTGAACAGCAATGAGTTAGAACAATAATATAATGAATGCCTTAGGCCTTTGTGCAGATTTGATAGTTTTGCATGTCAAAATGACAGTTTTGCCTTTTAACGATAACTTGGCATTGGAAAAATGATAACTTGTTCAAATGGATTTATAATTTTGCACAAGTTGAGATATGATCATCCAAATATGATTCATTCATGATGGCAATGGATTTAGGGCAGAATAATCACTGGAATTCAGCTCAATTAAAATAATGACAACTTATGCATTTGTAATGATAACCTGCCCTAAAAATGATAACTTGGCATAGAATTTAATTATTAATGGATTTTGGCATTTCAGAACCTCTATGCACAGGGAATTGAGTATAAAATGAGCAAGATCAACTAGTTATCACAATTCATGCATTTCAAACATAATTGGCCAAAAGTTGGACAATTTAGGGATTCGATAGGGGTGAAATGCATCTAAAATGGGATAAAAAACTATATTGATCAGCTAGTGATCACATGATGATGTACGCTACACATAGCCTTTGTGGCCAAGCTAAAATATGGTGGAAATCTCTCTTGAAGACCACCTTTGAGAGTGAAGAAGAGGTTGCTTGGGAAGCTTTGTAGAAGTGTTTGAAGCTCATTTCTTTCCAGATTATGTCAAGGAAAAGAAGAGAGATGAGTTTCTCAATCTCACTTGAGGCAACATGACGGTGGATCAATATATGAGCATATATATCAACTTGGAGAAATATGGTGAGCTCAATGAGAATGAACTTAGAAGGACTAAGAGTTTCATTAATGACTTGCATTCCGGGCTACAATCTTGGGTCATGAGTGGTCGTTGTACCACCTTGAAAGATGTAGTGGGACTTGCCGCCGAACATGAAAGGAAATACAATGAAAGGATGAGCGCTAAGGGAAAAGAAATCAAGAAGCACGATGAGAAAGCTCAAAGGAAGAGTCCAAGGAAAGCTCCCTACATTCTCCAAAGAAGGGAGAGCAAGGAAAGAGTCCATGCAACCATTGGGGAAGGTACCATCCCGGTGAATTCTGCATGAAGGCTGGGACATGCTTACAATGTGGCAAGGAGGGCCACTACATAAAAGATTGCCTGAAAAAGCATGGGGACAACCATGACAAAGGAAAGATGATTATGGATCCGCCAAGAGCTCCAGCAAGAGTGTTTGCATGAAAGTTGAGGAAGCCACCCAAGCAAATGACGTGATCCAAGGTAATATCTATGTCGTCGGACATCATGCAAATGTTCTATTTGATTCGGGTGCAATGCACTCTTTCATATCTCATGCATTCGTTAGAATGTTAGAAGTAAGACATATTGGTACTAATTGTCAACTATAAGTAGTGACTCCTACTAGAATGGTAGCCACTAGACGATATGTCCCTAATGTATCTATAGAGATAGATAGAAAGAATTTTTCTTGTGATCTTATATTGCTTCCTATGATAGATTATAATGTAATCTTAGGGATGGATTGACTATCTCATAATGATGCTCGCATGTATTGCAAAGAAAAGAAAATTTTTATAGGTGATCGGGACACCCACAATGATTCGAAGAATTCCCTTCAAGCAAGCCAAATTACTAATTTCAACAACTAAGGCAAGTAAGATGATAAAAAAAAGAGCAAAAGGATTTTTAGCAAGTATCATCAAGACGGATTTAAAATCCAAGGCACTTGAATCCTTGGATGTGGTAAGAGAATATCCCAATGTCTTTCCAGAAGATATTACGGGATTGCCACCAAGAAGGGAAGTTGAGTTTAATATTGAACTACTTTTGGGTACCATGCCCATTTCAAAGCTGCCCTGCCGAATGGCCCCAGTGAAAATGCATGAATTGAAGATCCAATTGCAAGAACTTTTGGACAAGAAATTTATTAGGCCAAGCGTCTCACCACGGGGCGCACCGGTACTTTTTGTCTGTTGGAACAAAGTTTTAATGCCCTATCAATCTATATTTTGATGATGCAAACCTCTAAAAATTAGAGTTATATGTTGAAAAGTTTAAATAGAAATGGACAACTTTATGCACTAAACTTTGATTGAATAATTTACTACAATCTCATTAGATTTTGAATGAATGATGCAAACTTTCCTAATAAAATGGCGTTACTATTCGAACTCATGATCTGAACGAGTCACACATACACCCTAACAAAGTTGTAGAGAATTCTATTAGCTATCCATAGAATGCAAGATTATCTAATTTAAATAACCATGCAGAAAGTTATACTCAAAATAGTGCAGGGCGGTCAACCTACAGGTCGAAATAGTGAAGGCCGATCGAGGCACAGGTCGACCGGACAATACACAAGTTGCCCAATTCAATGTCAAACTACACCGGTCAATAGTCCGATCGTCACACCGATTGACCGATCAGCTCAACGGCTAAAATCCAAAATGAAGAGACTACATTGGTCGACACACTGATTGATAGGCCGGTCGATCGATCAGGCATTGTCATTGAGGAATTCGCTCAACGATCACATAGACTGGTCGACTAGTCCATTAGTGCGGTCAATCGGTCCCAAGTTGAGATGAACAGTAACGATTATTTTTTAAGGAGAAAATTGTGAAAATTTTTCGAGATAAAATTTTCACATGTCGAAGCTTATAAAAGGAGTGCCAAAGCTTGAAAGAAAGGCATCCTTCCAAGCATTCTAGGCAAACTTTAAGTTATCAAAAGAATATCATTCTGTTGAAATTATTGTTCTAGTTTCTCTTCTTTCTCTCTTCTCTTTTTGTGAGCATGATATTGTAAAAGAGAGAAACACTTGTTTAGAAAATTGAGTGAGCTCCTGTGTAAAAGAGGTTCTATATCTTACCTCTTGAGTTAGAGAAAAGATAAGCTTCTTAGGAGGAGAGTTGTGCCTTGCCTTTTGAAGCGGAGAAAAATGCGATTGATGTGAAGAACTTTCTTCCTTGCCCCATTTGGAGCTAAGAAAGATTTTAGTGGAATCTCCGGCATTCTCGAGGTCGAGAAGTCAGAGCGGGAACGTAGGCTAAGGTGTGGTCGAACCTCGTCAACAACCACCTTGTGTTCTTGTGTTTGATTTCTCTCTCCCTCTCCTTCTCATATTATTATGCGTGTGATATGATTTGATTTGCATTAATTTAAAGTTTGACGAATCGATTTCAATCTTTCGCAATGACTTTTATGAAATCGATATTTTTTATTTAAACACCAATTTACCCCCTTCTTGGTGCCTTAGGATCTTATAATTGGTATTAGAGCGAGGTTGCTCTTGTTTTTAAGATTTAGAAATATGGCATCAAGTTGATTTAGTTTTTTGGAAGGTCAATCAATTAGTCGTCTAATCACTAGCTGATCATATAATAATTTTGCTCATTTTCACTCTAATTCATGTGCATATAAGCCCTGAAATATTCGTATGTTGCTGGTTATGATTAATATACTTGCATTTATCTTTCCAGCATAATATTATCTTACATTTGCACATTTGAACTGTTTGATGTGTTATTGTAGTTCTTATTTATTTAATTTTTACTTGAACAATTGATGTTTGTTGTTCTTACTAATCCAACAACTAAATCAAGCATATAAGACACACATCCTTGCTAGAAAAGAAGGGGGGACCACAATGCAAGCTACCAAAAGCAAGAAAAGAATCTTTTTGAAAAGAAGAGGGAATGAAGACAGATGGAAGAAATCATAAAGAATAGAAGCTTCTAATGGGGATCAAAGGGTCATGAAATGCCATATAAAAGAGGGGATTCCAGGAGAAGAATATGGGTCTTCCACCATTCTCTACATTCTGCACCTTGGAGCTGAAGGAAGGAGGAGAAGGCATCAGGAGGGGATTTCAAGCTGAATCTGCTATTTTTATATTTCAGAATATTTTTTATTCTGATCCTCATCTATTTTGTATTGATTTTATCATCTATGAGGAGCTAAATCTTAGCTCTCTTAGGATAGAGTAGTAATCTAATTTCTGTTATGTATGGATGATGGAACAATACTTATTTTATCACTGATATTAGTATAGTTTTGAATGTTTTGGAATATGTTCTTATCAATGTGAATCCTTTTTTGTAATGACAACTGAGAAGTTGATTTTAGTTTTTTTTATTGTTATTGTTTTCTGTTTTGTAAGAACATTGATATTGTTTTCTGTTTTCAATTTATTGTTGTGAGTTTTGATGCATCCATTTACCTTTTGTTAATGTGAATCTCATATTTAAATGGAAGCCGAGATGTTGATTATAGATTCCCTTGATGTTTAGAGATAAACCAAGAGCATTAGAATTAGTTTTGGATCTGATTATGTCCTATGTTGTGAGCTGAATTGTTATCTTATCTTGTAATTATTACTACCGATGGTTTGTGACTTCACTTGTTATGCTTATATATGAAAGGAATGTTAGCATATTAGTAGTTGTCATAAGTTCCGCGATAATCTGATATCAGTTGAAACCCTTTCTAAATCAACCTAACTAACATTTATATGAAAGTATGATAATTAGTTCTTATTTTAATGTACTGCTAGGGCAGTTTTTATAGGTTGAATCATATGACTATTACTATTGATTTGTTTTAATCCATCCATAGCAGAATATTAGATGAATCCCATTCATAGCAGAATCTATCATTAATTGTTAATCCACTTTAGGGCTTTCAGCTAAGTAGCTAGTTTTTCATTCTATATCAATCACTTTAAAATAGCAAAAAAGAATTAACTTGGTTTAGGACTAATTCAGATTAGTTAGTGAATATTTAGATCTCAAATCACTATGGATAAGGCATTCGGGTCTACTACTCTGATCTGTGCACTTGTAGTTTAGTGGAGTGAGGAGTTTAGGCCATGCATCATTCTGTTGCATTTTCAATTCTGTGCAATTTATGTTTTCCTTCTACATATTGCAAAGTCTATGCCTAGACCTTGTTCAGTTTCTAGCTGTGATTAGTCTATGCCTTGACCTTGGTCAGTTTCTAATTGTACATAGTCTACACCTAGATCTTGCTCAGTTTTCACTTCTACATAGTCTATGCCTAGACCTTAGTCGTTTGCATTTTGTGCTTAGTCCAATAAATCAGTTAATTAAACAAATTCCCATGAAATTCACATCATCGTCCACCGCTTTTTAATGCATCAAATTTTGCATATTGAAAAATTAGGATTCAAGCATACATATGTTCCATTGATAAGTACATGTGGAATATTATTCAAAAAGGTTATTGTGCTTTAGATTCAACGAAACTTAATCGGATTTCAAGCATACATACCTTCAGAATATACTGAAATAGAAAATTTTTTTGCACTATGAAGGAACGGATAAAGTTAAAGAATCTAGATTAAATATTTTAAATCATCATTGTGATTCTTTCAAGATGTATGAAAACGAATCAATTAATGATGTGGTTGTACGGTTTAACGATATTATGAATGGCTTAGCCTCCTCGGCGAACTAAGAACTAACTCTCCAAAAGTGAAAAAGTTCCTCAGGTCTCTCTCCTCCAAATGGTATACAAAGAGGACCGTGATTGAAGAAAAAGACTTGAACATGCTAGATTTTGATGATCTGATTGGTTCACTCTTAACTTATGAGATCATAATCCAAGTAAAAAAAAGCAAATCTCCCATAAAGAGGACATTGGCATTGAAAGGAAATGAAAATGAAGAAGACTCAAGTGAAGAAGAAGTTGATGAAAAGAGACTCACACGCTATACAAGAAAGTTCGATTAGTATCTCAAGTTGGTGAAAAAGAAAGAGAAGAATGAGAAACCAACCAAAAGATTATAAACATCACCAAGAAAGACATTCAAGTCTCACAAAGTGTGACAAAGAAGAAACATCTCAGAAAAGGAAGAAGAAAAGATATGAAGAATCAAGTGAAGCAAGTGACTCATCAAGCTCTTCTACTGATGATGCATACCTATGCTTAATGGTACGCAACGACGAGGTTATTTCTAACCCTTCAAATTCAAAGAATGACTCATCAAGCTCTTCCGAAGAAAATCTTTCTTTTGATGTGCATAAAGAATTTTCCTCCCTTATAAAAAAGTATTTTGCACTTAAAAACAAAATAAGAAATTACTACATGATTTGAGCAATTAAAAGAAGAAAAGGATACACATTTTGTGGAAAATGAAAACTTGAAAAATGAAAATGATTTCTTGGAAATTATGCATGCATGTGAAGTTGTAAAACTAGCATGTTCTTTAGAAAAAATAAAGAAGGAAAATACTTTTTTGAAAAATTCACAAAATAATGATAAGGCTAGTTCTTATGCAAAGAAAAGTAATTCTAGGAAATACTTTGCACATATTTATTGTAAATCTAAACATTCTTGTGATAAATCCTTAAAAAATTCACATATTACTTGTTTTGCATGTGGATTTCATGGTCATTCTGCTTATCAAGGCAAAGTAGGAAAGCCATGTCAACATGGAATGATATAGGTTCCAAACGGAACCTTGACTAAGAAAATTGGACCCAAAAATGTTTGGATACCAAAAGTCAAATAATTATTTTTCAGGTGTGCCTCGCACGTAAAGAAAAGGACAAGCGAAATTGAAAATGTGAAGGCACAAAGGCCATGGTAAAAGTATCATTTACTTAAAAAATTATGAGCATTGGTTATACTTGTACATATTTTTTTTTCTAAATTTACTTTACTATCATGATTTTTAAGTGTTAAGCCTACTTTTTGATTTACACTCAAATTTCATAATTGTTATTTCTTTGAAAGAAAAGAGGGACATATAAGATAGAAAAAAGAAAATTGGTCATAGTGATAGGGGGAGCATGTTATTTTTTTTGGAAATGTTATGTCATTCACTCACCTTAAATATGATCTAGTTACCGTTATTGTTAAAATATTGATTATTTCATATAATCCAACTTAATTTTGACAAAACATTGATATCATTGTTCTCAAAGTTTTATGCAATGTCTTGATCCTTTATCATACGAGACATGCTATACATTGGATTTCATATTTTGCCATTATAAATTGGTCATGAATCTAGGGGGAGCTATTTTTAACTATCGCATATATTATATATGAATCAATTCTTATGATGTGATACTTTACATATTTCCTATATAACAAAAAGTAGAGAATAAATATTTTTTTATGTTTAAGGGGAAGTTACATATAATACTTATATGCTTCATATGCAAATTACTTTTTGATGAAATAAAAGGGGGAGAAATATATGAGAAATATGATACAAATATAAAGGAAAGTTATGTAGGAGATATATATATGAATATAACTTTATATGAAAAGTATCTTACAATTAGTACTTATGTGCATATCTATCATTGTAAGGAAATCTTAGTTTTAGGGGGAGTAAAATTGATTTTACAATTTTTTTCGCATTTTTTGCAACTTATATATTTTTCATATTTCTCAGTTTATCTTCATAAAAAAGGGGGAGATCATTGGAGCAAAGTTTTAATACTATATAAAATTATATTTTGATGATATAAATCTCGAAAGATTAGAGTTATATGCTGAAAAAGTTTAAATAGAAATGGGTAACTTTATGCACCAAACTTTAATTGAATATTTGACTACAATTTCATTATATTTTGAATGAATGATGAATATCAAAGTTGTAGAGAATTCTGTTAGCTATCCATAGAATACAAGATTATCTAATTCTAAAGTGTCCATAAAATTCTGTTAGAGTGCTCCTTTCTCACTTGTCTTCAACTCAACTCCTAAAGATTTTAGTTCCTGTAATAATGGTAACTGATATACCTTCGTATGAGCTAGAAGACTTGATGATTTTCGGCTAAGTGCATCTGCAAACACATTGGCTTTACCTGGATGATAATCAATTATGCAATCATAGAACTTTAGTAACTCCATCCACCTTCTTTGGCATAAATTTAATTCTTGTTGTTTAAGGAAATATTTCAAACTCTTGTGATCCATAAAAAAGTGACATGTCTCTCCATAAAGACAATGCTTCCATATCTTAAGAGCAAAAATAACTGCCGCCAACTCCAAATCATGTGTTGGGTACTTTAACTCATGTGGTTTGAGTTGTCGAGAAGAGTATGCAATAACTTTTCCATGTTGCATTAGAACGCAACCCAATCCTTGTCAAGAAGCATCACTATACACCACATAGCCATCATTGTTTGTTGGGAGTGTCAACACTGGAGCAGTTGTTAAACATCTCTTTAACTTTTCGAAGCTATCTTGACATTCTCTATCCATTGATCTTTACATTCTTTTGATGAAGTCTAGTTAATGGAACTGCGATCATAAAGAAACCTTCAATAAAACGTCGGTAATATCCTACTAAACCAAGAAAACTTCTCACTTTTGTCATACTTTTTGGAGGCTCCAACTTCAATATTGCATCAACCTTTATTGGGTCCACACATATGCCCTTTGCTGAGATTACATGTCTCAAAAATACCATTGAGTTGAGCCAAAATTCACATTTGCTAAACTTTGCAAATAATTTTTTCTCCTAAAGCATCTACAAAAGAATTCTTAAATGTTCTGCATGCTTTTCTTTGCTTCGAGAATAGACCAATATATCATCAATGGAAACAATCACAAACTTATCCAAATAAGGTTGAAAGCACAGTTCATGAGATCCATAAAAGCTGCGGGCGCATTTGTTAAACCAAATGGCATCACCCAAAATTCATAGTGTTCATACCGAGTTTTGAAGGCAGTTTTGGCAATATCGACATCTTTAATTCTCAACTGATGATACCTTTGCTCCTTGTAGTTGATCAAAAAGGTCATCGATCTGCGGCAAAGGATATTTATTCTTTATAGTAACTCTATTTAATTATTTGTAATCAATGCACAACCGTAATGTTCCATCTTTCTTTTTAACAAATAATACCGATGCACCCCAAGGAGAAACACTCAGTCGGATAAAACCCTTGTCCAATAATTTTTGTAATTGTAGCTTTAACTCTTTCAATTCTGTTGGTGCCATTCGATAAGGAGCAATAGATATAGGAGTCGTTCATAGAACAAGGTCAATATTGAACTCAATTTCTCGTTCCGACGATAGTCTAGAAAGATCCTCGGGAAAAATATCTACAAATTCAGATACGATTGGAATATCTTCCAACCGTGGACCTTCTACCTTAGTGTCAATCACAGAAGTAAGGTAAGCTTCACATCCCTTCTTGATTAATTTATGTGCCACCATCGCAGAAATAATACAAGAGGAAAGAATTTCACGTTTACTACAGAAGTTGACCCTCTCTTTTTTTGGTGACTTAAAGTAAACTTCTTTCTTAAAACAATTTATAGTGGCATGATGACGAGCTAACTAATCCATTCCAAGTATGACATCAAAGTCTTGAATATTTAGAGGAATGAGATCTGCCTGCATGTCTTGCTCAGCAACTTTGACTCTACAATCCTTATATGATTGTGCAACAATAATAGAATCTCCCATGGGTGTATGTACTAACATGGAACATTCTAAAGGATTAAGTTTCCTATTGGCATGCATGGAAAAGTCTTTTGATATGAATAAATGAGTAGATCTAGGATCAATAAGAACATGTGCACTTTTATCAAAGATAATTAACTACGTCAGGAGTAGCCAAAGTATCGGGTTCAGTCATTGCAAAGACATGTGCTTCAGTTTGTGGTCTCCCTAGTGGATTTGTCGATTTTGATGTACTTGGAACATTTTAATTACTCGCTTTCACGCTTATACTAGGAGTAGCTTTGATTTGAGACTTCACAAGAGGATAGGCTATTGTTTCAGAGATGCTTTTACCCTTTTTCATAAATCGATAGTCTTGTATCTTGTGTTCCCTTTGACTGCATTTAAAGTAAGCTCCGGTGAATATGGAGCATTTTCCAAAATGAATCTTTCATAAGTTGTGCAATATGCATTCGTGTGGTATTGTTCTTGTCTTTCTCCAACTCTACTTTGATTTTCTAAAAATGTTCTTTTCATTGCACTTGCTTGTGTACTCATATTTTTCTGGTTGGCATGATATTTTTGTGAGCACCTTGTGATCCATTTTCATGTCTCCTATTATTGTAGAAGTTATCATGAGACTGAAATGTACCATCACCATATCTTGTCATTTTATTACTTGGCCCAGTCTGAGTAAAGTTGGAGTTTGGTGTTTTCAAGTGTTGGCTAACTTTATTTCTTTCTTCTATAAGATTTTCAGCTCTTAGTGCTACTACCACCAATTTGGAGTTGATGCGTTAAATTTGTAACAATAAAATTTGCTAGCAAGTGCACTAGTCGCTCAAGTAATATAGTAAATAGGAGTAAGAGTGTCGAACCCACGAGGAATATTATTAATTCAATATCTGGATTTATAAATTAATAAGAAAGTAAAAACATGGATTTTTGGAAAGAGGTTTTATGAAATAAAATAAAGAAAATAAGATAAAGATAAGATAATGGTGTTGAAGTTAGGCCTAGGATGAAAATAGATCAGGATAAATATTTGAACCGTAAAAGATAAATTTAATCTTTAAAGATGGATTAGAAAATTTCCCAAGCTATTAATTTACAAGATTAACATCACAGAGTCCACAAACTGGTAATTCTGCTATTTAATCCGATAAATCAAACTATCTTAAATTTAATCAAACCTAAAGTCCCACAAACTGGTATTCATCAGATAAGATTAAAATTAAGATGCATTAATATGAAAATCCTAGACTATTAATCACTCCACAAACTGGTATAGATTAACAGACCACATAAACTTGATTCTCCACACACTAGTTATCAAATTTATGTCAATTATTAATTTCACATAAAATCAATTAATTTAATTAATGAATTCTGAAATTAAATAGTCCACAAACTGGTAATTACTCAACTCAGAAATCCAAGTAATTAAATTAAAAGCATTAAGCACAATTAACTAATTGATCAGAAAAGATTAAAACAAATAATATAGGGTCCAAATAGTTTTCCTTCAATAATAATCTCCTAACATGAAATAAATAAAAATATGGAGTTCATCCTAGAAATTCTGGAGAGATAAAATAATAATAATAATTGGAAGAATTACACCCAAATAGATAAAAGTCGAAGCTTCGGATCACGGGCAAACAGTCGGGCAGCCTCTCGGACTTGATCAGGGTCGCGATCAACCTCCAACCGTCGCACCTCTCTCCTCTTGGTCGTAGCCTGCAGACTCACGACTCATCGTGGAAGAAAACCTGAACTTCAGAACACACCTGGGACGATGGTTTCCTCACGTATTTATAGGGTGCGGACGGCCTTCAATTTGATCCCGGCCGTAACATCGTACGGTTGACTTTAAAATTATGAGATAAACTCGGCCAACACGATAAATCTTTTTATCATTACGCCCAAAGATAATTCCTTCTTATCTTTACTCCCTTTTAATCTCGGTCGTAATAAAGAATTTAATCTTGTTACGCCCAAAAGATAAAATCATTTAATTGTTACCCCTTTGTAATCTCGCCCAAAATGATGATTTCATTGCCATTACCCCCTCCAAATCTCGGCCAAAACGAAAAGTCTTCATGCCATTACCCCCAAAAAGATAAACATCTTTTTATTTTTTACCCCTTCATATCTCGGCCAAAACAATAATCTTTTATCCTAATCTCGGCCGTAATGATAAATTCTTCGGAATTTCGGCCGATACGGCACAATCCATCTAAATCTCGATTTTTCCTGCAAAATAATTATCAAAATTTAGTTAATCCATCCACAATTAAAATATTCAAAGAATTAATAATTAAAATTGATAAATCCGGAATTACGATTAAAAGTGACTAAAAATGATGCATGCCATGATCAAATTATAGAAAAATTAATTAAAATAATAATATGAAATATGTTGTATTTTGCATGCATCAAACTCTCCCAAGCTTAAAGTCTTGCTTGTCCTCAAGCAAAAATTCAAAGCAAAGCTTGACAATGACTAATTTTCTCACACAATTCTTCTGCACACCTACTACTCAGCATCTTATCATTTTCCATACACTTAGCTTCATAGAGGTTCTGAATGCTACACAAATTTAAACAATCTCAAATTCAGCCTTATAGAAAAATAAATTGTCTGTCAAATAATAGCATTAATATTGAACACATAAGTACTAATTGAGCTTAAAACTTTTTCTTTTTCTTTTTATTTTTATTTTCAATCATTTTAAAAGTTCTAATCTTCAAGCAGGATTGCACAAGCATAGCGGGCTTTGGACTGATGACTCCCAGACCAGATGGCCTTAGGGCAACAGGTGATAAGGCACCCCTCGAGTTTACTTGCCCGAACAACCAAGGTTCTGAATGAAGAGTTCGAACTTAGCCATCATTCAGTACTCCTGTGCTTCTCCATATTCCACAAGATGGTCCATGTAACAAGTTTTCGATCGACGGATCGTAGAGCAGTTGCCCTTAGGTCGCCAGGCATGAACCCCTACGGATCTAATTACCCGAACACATCTTGGTTCCGGATAACACTTTTGTACCTACACATAACTTTATTCATTTTTTTTATTTGTTGGGGTTTAACTAACCCTTATTTTTTTATAAGCTCAAAAAGTACTTGATATGGTCAATAAGAAGGCTACTACTAATCAAGACTTAAAAGAAATAAATAAAAAAAGCATGAATATGATTTTGTCGTCTAGTCATTCATAATTCTATTTAGCATAGGCACACAGTCCATAAGTTTGATACTGAAGTAGCAAGTGATAAGAAAGAAAAGTATTCAAATTTCATCAGTTAACGACATGTCTTTGAACTTTTACTAAAAGATAATTAAAACAATAAGACAAGAGTTTGTAAGATGGTAGCAAAAATAAATGCATGCAATGGTATTTTTTAGAAAATTTTCAAAATTTTCAATTTTTTGGATTTTTTTTTTCAAATAGATGCAAACATAAGCAAAGAAAGAAATATGCAATGTATGAAATGCAAACTCCCCCAAGCTTGAACCAGACACTGTCCTCAGTGTTAGGCCAACAAGGGAAAGAGTAAAGATAATATGGAAAAGCTAAAGAAATGAAAATAAAAAAAATGAAAAAGATACAACCGGATTTATTGTCGGTGGAGAGATGCTCGGCCTCAATATATATATTGATGAAGGTGTCGGTGAGAGGAGATCTCGGCCGATAAGTGATGGATCTCGGCCGATAATGGAGAGTCTCGGCCGTAAAAGCTTGGCCGCAAAATTTTGTTGATGAAGATCTCAGTCGTGCAATCTCGGCCGTAAGAAACTGGCCGTAATGGTGAGTGGGGCGTTGAAACTTCGGCCGTAAGGAATAGGAGGCGTGGCACTTTGGGCATAAGGGAGCAGAGGTGACGGCGTCGGTTCTTCGGCCGTAATACGAAGTCGGCGTGGAAGCTTGGCCGTAACGCACAGGTGGAACCGACGATGAGACTTCGGCCATAAGGAGTTGGTTCGGTGTGGAAGCTTGGCCGTAAGGAACAAAGGGCGTAAGGGAGCGGCGATACGCGGTGTTGAGATTTCGGCCGTAAGGGCTTTTGGGCGAGAGGCATTGAAACTTCGGCCGTAAGGGTGAAGGCTCGGCCGTAACGAAGAGCTTTGGAACTTCGGCCGTAAGGGTGTGGTGCTTGATCTGCAAGGATGTGGAAGGGGTAAAGAATTTAAAGGAAACTTCAGCGTAAACTTACCTTTCCCACGATGCGCGCAGTGAAGGGTCACATCAAATTCAAGGAGCGCAGCGATCAGCCGATTCCAAGGTAATTTTTCCTCTCGCCTTGTCATGTCCGAGATGAACCCGACGTGTTAATTCATGCATCGCTCGGTCCACGTATCCGAAGAAATGATTAGTCGAGTTCCTCTCCGTGCACAAAAAGAAATTTCGATTAGATGACTCCTTGAACTATTAATTAAAATGCCAATCAACTAACTAATTAAATAAAAAAATTAACTTAATTTGAAAAAAATATAGAGAATTGGTTGTGATTAAATATTTAATTCGTCACTGCAACAACCAAGTGTCAGAAAAAAATAAAATAAAAAATTAATATCTGATCAGAATGTGTGACATAAATTTATCCAAAGGATTAACTTAGTTGTGATTAGATTTTCACTCAAGTCCTGCAACAACTAATTTTCAGTAAGAGAGATAAAAGAATAAAATACAAATATATACAAGAAAAAAGAAATACAGATAATAGGTCACGAAGAAATAAGATTTCAATTGATAAAGATAAAAATCTTTCGGCCATTATCGAAATAATAAAAATTCATTAGGTCAGAGAATAATTATCCGAAATCGAATTACGACCGCCAAACGCTCTTCAAACCAATTCAAATGCCAAAAATAACATCTCGACCGGAAGTAAATCGAATAGATGATCATAAAAATCATGTGCTCGTTCGGCCGTAAAACTTGAAAGAATTAACGATGATGTAACAAACGGCACAAAACGAATCAGAACAAATTTGCGGCCGCAAAGTTAATAATCAGACATTAGCAAAAATTATTTTCAGAGAGGAAATAAGATTAATCGGCCGCAATACATGAATAGATTTACGGCCGAAATTAAATTAGTAATCCAAGACTCGTTCGGCCGTAAAAATCATAAAATAGTGTCGAAAGGGATTAATCAACGTAAAGGCGTAAAACCCGTTAAATTACGGTCGAAACAAAATCATAAGATGGCGTAAACATTAACACGGCGATGAATAATCTCGGTCGAAAGAGAATTAAATTGACTTCTGCGGTGTAAAGAATTAATCAACTCCTCGCATATAAAACTCTAGGTGTAAAGAATCGAAGTCAACAACCTTTGGCCGAAATAAAAATCGAACAAAATGTCGACAAATGAATCATTACGGCCGAGGAAGAGGACAATTCATATTGGTCGTAAATCGATGAAAATTAAGTCGAACTTGATCCTTGATGGCCGAGAAAGAAAAATTCACAAATAAACTGGCCGAAAAGGTCGAAAGATGGAGTAAAAATAAATGTTCAGAAATTTATCGGCCGCAAAACAATTCGATCGTGAAGTTTCAACCGTAAAACTTAGATTAAATTTGCCAGCCGCAAAATATAAGCAAAGACTTTTGCAGTGTAAAAGATTTTTCAAAATTATTAAAGCCGAAAGAGGTCAAATCAATAATAAAAGGAATTTTACGGCCGCAAAACCATGAGATCAATTCTCGGCCGTAAAAAAAAAATATGAGATCATTCTCGGCCGTAAAAAAGAAGATTAAATTCTCGTCTGCAAGCTTAATCAATCATATCACAAGAGAGAGAATTCAATTGATCCGGATGAAGTGAATTTCAACCGTAAAGATAAAAATTGTCAATTAAGCCGAAATGAGGTCACATCGGCCGAGATGAAGTCAACATGATTGGCCGTAAAGCAAAATAGGGTTTCGGCCGAAATAAAGTCGAATGAAACTTGAGAATATTACCCCAACTCTTACGTCGACAATTGAATCATTACGACCGAAAGTGAATTAAGAAGATTCTTTACGGCCGTAAAACAACGAAATCAAATCAAATAGAACAAACCACTTTGGCCAAAACGAGATCAAATCCATGGCGTAAAATAACGTTTGGATAAAATTACGGCCGTAAAACAGAAGATTAGAACTCAATCGATATCGGGAGCCGTAAAACTAGTAAAGCCGACATAAATCAATCTCGGTCGTAAAACCACAAGACGGCGACAGAATTTTAAGCCGAAAGTTGACAATTTAAAAAAAATTATCGTGACCTTTATCTGCAAAATAAAAAATGTCAGTTTATTCATAAAAATAATTAAAACAATTAATACATATTTATAAAGAATTATTTACAATTTATTTACATCTCCTAATAATTCATAAAAATCAAAAATTAATTAATAAAATATTCCCCGACAACGGCGATAAAAACTTGATGCGTTAAATTTGTAACAATAAAATTTGCTAGCAAGTGCACTAGTCGCTCAAGTAATATAGTAAATAGGAGTAAGAGTGTCGAACCCACGAGGAATATTATTAATTCAATATCTGGATTTATAAATTAATAAGAAAGGAAAAACATGGATTTTTGGAAAGAGGTTTTATGAAATAAAATAAAGAAAATAAGATAAAGATAAGATAATGGTGTTGAAGTTAGGCCTAGGATGAAAATAGATCAGGATAAATATTTGAACCGTAAAAGATAAATTTAATCTTTAAAGATGGATTAGAAAATTTCCCAAGTTATTATTTACAAGATTAACATCACAGAGTCCACAAACTGGTAATTCTGCTATTTAATCCGGTAAATCAAACTATCTTAAATTTAATCAAACCTAAAGTCCCACAAACTGGTATTCGTCAGATAAGATTAAAATTAAGATGCATTAATATGAAAATCCTAGACTATTAATCACTCCACAAACTGGTATAGATTAACAGACCACATAAACTTGATTCTCCACACACTAGTTATCAAATTTATGTCAATTATTAATTTCACATAAAATCAATTAATTTAATTAATGAATTCTGAAATTAAATAGTCCACAAACTGGTAATTACTCAACTCAGAAATCCAAGTAATTAAATTAAAAGCATTAAGCACAATTAACTAATTGATCAGAAAAGATTAAAACAAATAATATAGGGTCCAAATAGTTTCCCTTCAATAATAATCTCCCAACATGAAATAAATAAAAATATGGAGTTCATCCTAGAAATTCTGGAGAGATAAAATAATAATAATAATTGGAAGAATTACACCCAAATAGATAAAAGTCGAAGCTTCGGATCACGGGCAAACAGTCGGGCAGCCTCTCGGACTTGATCAGGGTCGCGATCAACCTCCAACCGTCGCACCTCTCTCCTCTTGGTCGTAGCCTGCAGACTCACGACTCATCGTGGAAGAAAACCTGAACTTCAGAGCACACCTGGGACGATGGTTTCCTCACGTATTTATAGGGTGCGGACGGCCTTCAATTTGATCCCGGTCGTAACATCGTACGGTTGACTTTAAAATTATGAGATAAACTCGGCCAACACGATAAATATTTTTATCATTACGCCCAAAGATAATTCCTTCTTATCTTTACTCCCTTTTAATCTCGGTCGTAATAAAGATTTAATCTTGTTACGCCCAAAAGATAAAATCATTTAATTGTTACCCCTTTGTAATCTCGCCCAAAATGATGATTTCATTGCCATTACCCCCTCCAAATCTCGGCCAAAACGAAAAGTCTTCATGCCATTACCCCCAAAAAGATAAACATCTTTTTTTTTTTACCCCTTCATATCTCGGCCAAAACAATAATCTTTTATCCTAATATCGGCCGTAATGATAAATTCTTCGAAATTTCGGCCGATACGGCACAATCCATCTAAATCTCGATTTTTCCTGCAAAATAATTATCAAAATTTAGTTAATCCATCCACAATTAAAATATTCAAAGAATTAATAATTAAAATTTAAAGTGGGTATTGTGAGCAACAATCATTTGCTTAGTGAGTGGAATAAAAGTACAACATGGGGAACAATACGAGTGCATATAACATTAAATGACCACATTTTCCATATGATAAAACATTTAAAGCATCATACATTAACATAAATTGTCAAATCATATGAACTTTCACATAAGTAAAAGTAACTCAAGATATCATTATTTTCATAATTAAACTCCACACATGTTTCATCGCACATACTCATCATGGTCAATACGTATCATTCCATGATTGTGTGTCATACAGTTAAGCAGAGCTTCACAATCATGTCTCAGATATGCAGAACAAATCATGGATCAATACGTATCCCTCCATGATTGTGTGTCATACAATTAAGTAGAGCTTCACAATCATGGATTCTCATATATGCAAAGCAAATCATAGGTCAATATGTGCACGCACAGCAAATCATGGGTCAATATGTGCATGCAGAGCAGCCCCCAAAAGGCAAAGACACCCGATATATGCCCCAAAAGTTTCATGTATATCGAATGCAGTCCCAAAGACCTTTTTCATTTAGCATGGTGAATGTACACATTGTTGGGTCAAAGTTTTAATGACATATAAAATTATATTTTGATGAAACAAACCTCGAAAGTTTAAAGTTGAAATGCTAAAAAAGTTTAAGGAAAAATGGATAACTTTATACACTACGCTTTGATTAAATAATTATCACTGATCTAATTAGTTTTGGAGAAAAGTGGATATCCGTTAGCTTTCTATAGACTTCAAGATCATCTAATTTGGATATCCGTGCAGAAAGTTATGATCAAAAGAGTGCAGGTCGGTAAACTTGCCGATCGGCGCAAAGAAGACTGGTCGAGAAGATGCCGGTCGACCGAACAAAAGAAGTCGGTCGACCGAACAAAAGAAGCCGGTCGATCGATAACTACTGAGCCTGTTCTGGACGATGTTGAGCCGATACCGGTCAATGTATTGGTTGACAGACCGGTCGACCGATCAAGCACAGAAATTAAAAAAAATGCGCAACGGTCACATAGACCAGCCGACCGGTCCAGAAGTGCGGTCGACCGACCTCCGAGTCAAATGAACAGTAATGGTCAAATTTGAAGGAGGAATTTGTGGAATGATTTCTAGACGAATTTTCCACACATTGAAGGCTATAAAAGGAGTGCCAAAGCCAGAGGCAAAGGCACACATTCACTCATTGAAGAAAAGCTTCAAGTTGTCAAAGAGAGATCATTTCTTGAAGTCTTCATTTTATAGCTTTCCCATTCTTTCTCTCTTCTTCTCTTATGAGCTTAGCTTTGTAAAAGAGAGAAACACTTTTGTTCAGAAAAATTAGAGAGAGCTCCAGTGTAAAAGAGGTTCAAAATCTTACCTCATGAGCGAGAAAAATAGATTAGCTTCATAGGAGGAGAGGTTGCCTTGCCTCTCGAAGCGAAAAAAAAGGTGGTGGTGTAAAGGGCTTTCTTCCTTGTCCCATTTGGAACAAAGGAAGTGATTAGTGGAATCTCCAGTTGTCTTGAGGTTGAGAAGTCGGAGCGGGGACATAGGTCAAGGTGTGGCCGAACCTCGTCAACAACCACCGTGCCTTTGCGTTTGATTTTCTCTCTCTCTCTCCCTCTAATATTGAATTTATGATCTGAATTGTAAATGATTTAAGAATCGATTTTAAGCTTCCGCGATGATTTTTTGTGAATTCGACATTTTTGAATTGAACACCAATTCACCCCCACCCCCCCCCCCACCCCAACCCCCCACACACACCCCCCCCCCCCCCCCCCCCCCCCCTCTTGGTGCCCTTTGAGATTTTACACACATGAAGTTTTATAATAGCAAAATAACATGTCACCATCATATATCAATATCAAGTAAACTTATTTTATGTTCACAAGCATTGTTCCCTGAAAACGTTTTGATGTAAGAGGATACTCCATCTCATATGAAATCTTTGAAACATTTCATAAATATCTTTCTTAACTCAAGGTATGTTTCAATAACAATACTAATAATAATCTTTGCTTGAGATAATATCATAAATAAAAGAAGTAACATATATAATTTTACTATGTTGTAAATTTACCCACTCACCTTATACTTTATCTCTTCAAGGAGGTTTATTAGATTTCCTCTCTTTCACTTGCAACTTGATGTTAATTTCCTACAAGTAATAATGCCTTTTTACTTCCCAATTACAACAAAATAATATGCAATGCATGCTCATGATGCATGAATGCTTATGCATCATAAAATGAATATTAATGTCTAATTTTAATATTTATATTCATAGGCTATTTCACATTTGGGACTTTTTAATCCTCTAAAGTTTAACTAGGTGTTGTATTAGGATTTTAGACTAATTGTCTATCAATTAATAATTCATAACTTCTTAACCACATAGGCAAATCTTATGATTCTAAATTAATTAAAAACTATACATACTAAGGTTTCCAACCCCCAAATATCATTATCAAATTCCAAGTGAGTAAGTCAACATCCCAGGCAATCTGACCTAGGGTTTGTGCCCTGGCAGACTGTGTGTCACTGAAAGGTTAATTTATATATTTCTCCATACTTGTCCATTTAACTAGGTCATAATTTTTCTTGAAAACTAGACTTACTCATAAAAAGTATAGAATTTAACTCGTTGTAAAGCCTTATAAGAAAAATAGGTAATTCGGGTCATCATCTGTCCATGTCCTGGAATCTGATAGAAGAATCACTACGAAATGAAAAATTCATTTCTCCCAAGATACATGTCCAAATAAGATGATTCCACTTTTCACCAAACCCTTGGAATGTCTATTTAAGCGTATCCAAATTTCAAATAATTCACTCTATTTTAACCATGAACTAATTTACAAATTAGACCGATCGACTAGTTCATTAGTGCGGTCGACCGGTCCCCGACTAAGATGAACAGTACTGACAATTTTTCAAGGAGAAAATTGTGGAAAATTTTTCGAATAAAATTTTCACATATTGAAGCCTATAAAAGTAGTGCCAAAACCTGAAGGAAAGGTATCCATCCAAGCATTCAAGGAAAACTTCACGTTATCAAAAGAATATCATTCTCTTGAAGTTATTGTTCTAGTTTCTCTTCTTTCTCTCTTTTCTTTTTGTGAGCATAATATTATAAAAGAAAGAAACACTTGTTTAGAAAATTGAGTGAGCTCTTCTGTAAAAGATGTTCCATATCTTACCTCTTGAGCTAGAGAAAAGAAAAGCTTCTTAGGAGGAGAGGTGTGCTTTAATTACCTCTCGAAGTGGAGAAAATATTGTTTGATGTAAATTTAGAATGAAGGAAGAGTTTAGTGGAATCTATGACGGTCTGAAGGTTGAGAAATCGAAGCGGAGACACAGGCCAAGGTGTGGCCGAACCTTGCCAAAAACCACCTTGTGTTCTTGTGTTTGATTTCTCTCTCCCTCTCCTTCTCATATTATTATGTGTGTGATATGATTTGATTTGCTTTAGTTTAAACTTTAAAGAATCAATTTTAATCTTCCACAACAATTTTTCGTGAAATTGATCTTTTTGATTTAAACACCAATTCACCCCCATCTTGGTGCCTTGGGATCCTACATTGTCAAGAAGAAGGATGGCTCCTTAAGGTTGTGCATAGATTACCAAATGCTCAATAAGGTGACGGTGAAAAACAAGTATCCCTTGCCAAGAATTGATGATCTTTTTTATCAATTAATGTCGGCATCGATTTTCTCAAAGATCGACCTAAGGAGTGGCTACCATCAATGAAGTGTAGTCGACCAAGATGTTCCAATGATGGCATTTCGATTAAGGTATGGTCACTATGAGTTTTTTTGTTATGCCTTTTGGGCTAACGAATGCGCCCGCTGCATTCATGGATTTGATGAATAGGGTCTTTCATTCATACTTGGACAAATTTGTGATTGCATTCGTGGATGTCATCCTCATTTACTCATCAAGTTTGGAGGAGCACCAAGAGCATCTCCGAATTGTATTGGAGATAGTAAGAAGAAACAAGCTCCACGCCAAATTTTCTAAGTGTGAATTTTGGCTTGAAAAAGTATGTTCATTGGACACATTGTATCAAGGCATGGAGTGTCTACTGATTTGGCTAAGGTGGAAGCGGTGATGAATTGGAGTAGGACCAAGAATGTAACCAATATTAGAAGTTTCTTGGGACTTGCTGGATATTATAGAAGGTTTATCCAAGATTACTCCAATATAGAGGCACCAATGACAAAGTTGACAAGGAAAGGCGAGAAGTTCATATGGTCATAAGCATGTGAAGCAAGTTTCCAAGAGCTCAAGAGAAGACTTACCATGACACCAATCCTAGTCATTCCTTCGAGAAGTAGTGGATATGTTATTTATAGTGATGCTTATGGCACGGGCTTAGGTTGTGTGCTTATGTAACATGGCAAAGTAGTGGCATATGCTTCTCGACAATTGAAGAAGCATGAAATCAATTATCCAACACATGACTTAGGGCTAGTGGCGGTGGTGTTCGCATTGAATATATGGCGCCATTATTTGTATGGAGAAGATTTTGAAGTATACACGGATCACAAAAGCTTGAAGTATGTGTTCTCTCAAAAAGAGTTAAACATGCGGAAAAGGAGATGACTTGAATTCCTTAAGGATGAGTTCGATATATTGTACCATCTTGGAAAAGTAAATGTGGTTGCCGATGCACTAAGTCACAAGTGGAAAGGATCACTTGGATGTCTGTGTTTGCAAGTGGAATCTTGTGGAAAGCATAGTGCAATGGCCCCAAGTATTTGAGGTATGTATGGCTTATCATGTGATCGAATGAATCTTAATGAGAAGAATTATTGAAGCTCAAAGAAAGGATCTAGATTATGCAAGGATGATCAACGTTTGCCAAAGGGAATAAAATCACTTCAAGTACGGTGAAGATGGAGAAATTAGGTACAAGAACCATTTGTGGGTACCAAAAGACAAAGCACTAAGAAGAGAGATTTTGGATGAGTGTCACAATTTCGAATTCTCAATCCATCCCAGAAACACCAAGATGTATAAAAATTTGCAAAGAAATTTTTGGTGGGAAGACATGAAGAGAAAAGTGGCTAAGTATGTGGCTAAGTGTATAGTTTGCCAACAAGTGAAGATTTAACACCAAAGACCTTGTGGCAAATTACAACCATTGCCTATTCTGGAATGAAAATGACAAAGTATCTCTATGGATTTTATAGTAGGACTACCTCAAAGCCAGAAAGGTCATGATGCAATTTGGATAGTAGTGGACCATTTGACGAAGTCAGCAGCTCACTTTATTCCCATGAAAGTGAACCAATCAATGGATAGTATGGTTGAACTGTATGTGAATAAAATTATCCGTTTGCATGGAATTCTGGCTTCTATTATTTTGAATAGAGATCCAAGATTCACATCAAGATTTTAGCATGACATTTCATCCTCAAACCGACGGCCAAAGTGAAAGAACAATTCAAACTCTTGAATAGACGCTTAGAGCTTGTGCCTTAGATTGGCATGGAAATTGGGATGACCACCTTCCTTTGGTGGAATTTGCCTAGAATAATAGTTATCATCCTAGCATCAAAATGGCACAATTTGAAATTTATTTGGAAGGCCTTGTCGTTCTCCAATATGTTAGAGTGAAACCGGAGAAGAAAGATATCTTGAATCGGATTTAGTCCAAATGTACGTTGATAAAGTGGAGCTTATCAAACAAAGGATGCTAGCAGCACAAAGTAAGCAAAAGAGCTATGCGAATCTAAGAAGAAGAGAGCAACTCTATGAAGTGGATGATCATGTCATGCTTAAGGTTTCACCAACCAAAGGTGTTATGAGATTTAGCAATAAAGGGAAGTTGACTCCAAGATATATTGAACCTTCTGAAATCCTTGAGAAAGTTGGAGAAGCGGCTTATAAGTTAGCACTTCCACCCTCATATGCAAGACTTCATAATCTCTTTCATGTATCAATGCTTCGGAAGTATGTCCATGATAAAACAAATGTAATTCGAATTGAGGAGCCGAATATTAAGGAGGACTTGACATATGTGGAGCAACAATAGAGATCATAGACTATCAAGTAAAGCATCTCAAGAACAAGACCATATCTATGGTCAAAGTAGCATGGAAGCATCACCGTAGGAAGGAAGATACATGGGAGCTTGAATAGAAAATGCGAGAGAAGTTTTCAAAACTTTTCGGTAAGTAATTTAAGATTTACTAAAATTCAAGAAAGAATTTTTATTTAAGGGAGTAGGTCGTAATATCCGAGTTAAAAAAAGAAAGCAACCCGTTGCCTCGAGCCCAAAGCCTAGCCCACTCATTCTTATAACTTAAAATAATGCCCTAAACATGTTTCCACCGACCCCAAGTTGGCTGTGCAGCAAAAAGGCCCCAATTACTGTAGCTATTGCCTCACTCTCTCTCACCATTCGGCCAAAATCCCCTCCCGTAGCTATAGTGGCACTACAGTAGCTCATCTCCACTATTCACCACTCACTTTCTCTGACGCACAGCTAACAACAAGCACCGGTAGCAGCTCCAAGGAGAGAGGAAGTGCTAGTTCGGCCGGGGAAAGAAGAGGAAGAAATTAGGTGATTAAGCTTAGCTAAGCAAGGCATGTTTGAGAGGATCCAAAACTCTCTAAATCTTTACTAATATTGTATGAATGTGTGGATTAGGGCATGGAAGAACAAACCCTTTGCTCTTGGAATGAGAGATTAGGGAATGCATATGTTATCTTAATAAGCTTTATCTTTCACTATTTCAACCGATCAAGGCATAAACTACTCAAATGAAAACTGCGAGACTGTACCGGTCGACAGTCCGGTCGAAGCACCAGTCAACCGATCAGCTCAATAACTGTAAATCAAAACTGTGAGTCTGTACCGGTCGAGACACCGGTCGATGGTTCGATCGACCGACCAGCTACAGTAACTGGAGAAATCAGCGCAACAGTCATATAGTCCGATCGACCGATCAATAAATGTGGTCGACCGGTCCATTACTGAAATGAATAATAACGGCTATATTTTGAGGAGAAAAATGTGGAATTAATTCTGGATAAATTTTCGACATACCAGAGTCTATAAAAGGAATATTGTGTTTATTATCTGAATTGCAAATATTTTAAGAATCGGTTTTGTGCTTCCGCGACGAATTTTGTGAAATCGATATTTTCGGTTAAACACCAATTCACCGCTCTTGGTGCCCTTTGGGATCCTACAATTGGTATCATAGCTGGTTGCTCTTGTTTTAAGATCAAATCGTTTTAAGATTTAATCATTAGAAGATTTGATCACCTTATTTTAAGATTTAACCATCTTTAGAGCATGGCACAATTTTTTGAAGAAGGATCTTCCATTTTTGACCCACCGAGTTTTAAAGACTATTCTTTTTCTTTTTGGAAAATTAGAATGAAGGCATATTTATGTTCAATTGATTTTGATATGTGGGAAATTATATAAAATGGTTTTGAAATGCCAAAGAAGATTTTGAATGGCATTTCCATTGATTTTTCTTTCTTTGAATATGACGATTTTCAAATATCGATTGAAAAACTTGACTACGATGCCAAAAATATCTTTTATTCCTCTTTAGATTCTTTTGCCATGAATCTTATTTCCAAATGCTCTACTTCTCATGAGATTTGGCAAGTTTTGTTAAATAGTTATGAAGGGAGGGACTTTGACAAAAAGAGCACATCGGATGTGGACAATGAAGAAAACGATGATGTAACATCTACGACATTCAAAGATGATGTGTTATGCTTAATGGTAAAGAGTGAGGATGATAAGGTAACATCAACTTCATCTTATTCCTCTACTAATGATAGTGACGATGATGTTGATATTGCTTTTGATGTTCATAAAAAATTTGCCTCTCTCATTCAAAAGCATATTTCTCTAAAAAGGAAAAAGGAAATTTTAATAAATGATTTTCAAATCTTGAAAGATAACTATGATTCTCTCAAAAAGGAAAATGATGCATGTTTAATTCAAATAGATATCTTAAAAAGGAAAAATGATTTTCTTTCATTATCTTGTGCATCTTGTGAATCTTTAAGAGTTGAGAATACAAAATTGATTACATCGAATGGTGAGTTACAAAAGAAAAATATTTCTTTACAAAAATTCTTAGATGAAAAATTATTACATGGGATTGAAAAATTAAAAGTAGAAAAGAATACATATTTCGTGGAAAATGAAAACCAGAAAAATGAGATTGGAAATTACACATGCTTGTGAAATTGTAAAATTAGCATGCTCTTTAGAAAAAGAAAAGAAGGAAAATACCTCTTTGAAAAATATAGTTATTTCTCACGTAACAAAAAATAATCCTAGAAAACACTTTGAACATGAAAACCCTTATTGGAAATCTAATTAAGCATATGATAGAAAATCACATATTACATGTTTTACATGTGGATTTAATGGCCATTTTTCATATCAATGCAAAGTAAGAAAATCTTCACAATATGCGATGATATGGGTTCCAAAAGGAACTTTGACTAACAAAATAGGACCCAAAGAAGGTTGGGTACCAAAAGTTACTTGATTGTTTCTACACCAAGAAAAAATATTATAGAATATGTCAAAATCCACAAAACAAAAGGAAAAGGCACGACTAAAGGCATATTATTATCCAGTGTAGATTTTAGAACTTGAAAATTTTCGTCAACCATCCTTCTCCAACATACTTCTGAATAAGTTCACTTCCAATGACAAGAATAAATCAAGGATCGGGTCCTGTTAACAACTGCCCTAGCAAGTAGTGCCTTGTCAGTCCCTGGAGGACCATAACATAACAGAGGACACCTTTGGGAGGGTCAATTCCATGTGTGACAAACTTCTCTGGATGAAGCATGGAAAGCTCTACAACCTGAAGATAGTATGGGCGGAGCCTATAAAAGGAGTGCCAAGGTCAGAAGCAAAAGTAATCTATCCAAGCATTGAAGCAAAACTTCAAGAAATCAAAAGGAGATCATTTCTCTTGAAGTTATCATTTTAGAGTCTTCTTTCTTTCTCTCTTCTCTTCTTGTGAGTGTTCTATTGTAAAAGAGAGAAACTATTCTTCAGAAAGATTGTGAGAGCCCCTGTGTAAAAGAGGTTCCAAATCTTACCTCTTGAGCGAGAGAAAAGATTAGCTTCCTAGGAGGAGAGGTTGCCTTGCCTCTCGAAGCGGAGAAAAATATGGTTGTGTAAAAGGCTTTTTCCTTGCCCCATTTAGAACAAAGGAAGAGATTAGTGAAATCTCCGACGGTCTCGAGGTCGAGAAGTCGGAGGGGGACGTAGGCCAAGGTGTGGCCGAACCTCGTCAACAACCACCCGCGCCTATTTGTGTTTGATTTCTCTCACTCTCTCTCCCTCTAATATTGTGTTTATAATCTGAATTGCGAATATTTTAAGAATCGGTTTTGTGCTTCCCGACGAATTTCATGAAATCGATATTTTCGGTTAAACACTAATTCATCCCCCCCTCTTGGTGCCCTTTGGGATCCTACACCTCAGCTGTGTCCTCGTCGCATCCTCCACCGACCTCCGCCGCGGCCTCCGCCGACCTCAGCTACGTCCACCGCCGACCTCAGCCATGACCTCCGCCGACCTCAGCCTCGTCCTCCGTCGACCTCCGCCGCGTCATCCGCCGACCTCAGCCGTCCTCCACTGACCTCCGCTGACCTCAGCCCCGACCTCAGCCGTGACATCAGCCGCGTCCTACTCCAACCTCCGCCGACCTCGAACCACCGCCATGCACCGACGCCGCCGGACCCTCGCATGCCGTCGCAGCACGCCGCCAGATCCTCGCATGACCATTTATTTCTTAATGGTGTTGTAACTAATTATTAATCCATGTGTGATTTTTTTATTTATTTAGGATGATTATTGTCATATATCATTGTTGTTGTAATGAATAAATGAAGTTTGCTTGTCATATGATCGCATCGACAAACCTAGCTGAGGCGGCCAAGTGTTGTAATTTGGGAATGTAATTGCGACTCGTGAAAATTGTAATTCGGGAATGTAATTGATTCATGTCGATGTTGTAATGCATTTTAGATAATGGTATGTAATGTGTTCATGAATGTTCATCCTCACAAATACATATTTGATGTAGATCTTGTGAAATTGTAGTTGTGCATTTTAGTAAGTTTGTCATTGTGCATTTTCAATGTTTTCAACTTTGTGTGCACTTTGCACTGAAGTGTGTTAAGACAATTAAACATTGTTCGAGAACGGATGATTTGTTTAAGAACAGGGATGATTTGTTTAAGACAATCAAACAAGATCGCAGTTTTTATCGTATTCTTGAATGTGATCGCACATTCGTATTGTGTCATTCAACAAAAGTAAGATAGTCAATGATCAAAATTGCACAAATAAAATTTTTGAAAACTTAATTATGATTACAAGTTAAATCTCGATTACACGACTTTGTCGGATTACATCGAAATCATCTATGTGGTGGTGGCGAATGGGCGGTTGCGAGTGGGCGAGGTAGAGTGGGCAAGGCGATGGTCGTGGCGAGTGGGCGGTTGCGAGTGGGCGAGGTGGAGTGGGCAAGGCGATGGTCGTGGCGAGTGGGCGAGGTGGCAAGGCGATGGCATGGGCGAGAGAACGGCGGCAGAGGGGGCGAGATAGCGGCGGCGGGGGCGAGAGAACGGCGGCGGAGGGAGGTGAGGGAACGGCGGCGGGGCGAGAGAATGGCAACGGAGGGAGGCGAGGGAACCGCGGCGGGGTGAGAGAACGGCGGCGAGGGTGAGAGAGGGCCGACAGAGGGAGGTGAGGGAATGGCAGCGGGGCGAGAGAACGACGGTGGCAGGGGTGAGGGAGCGAACGGCGGCGGGGGCGAGAGATTGGCGGCGGGGGCGAGATAGCGGCCGGCGGTGGGCAATCACGCAGATCTGGTCGGAGAACATGTAGATCTCGTCGGGGGACGAAGATGACCGCACGTGGGTGGCAGGATCGCGCAGTGGCTGCGGCCATTCTCGGTGAGATGGCGGAAGGCGAGAGTGCTGCGGCCGATCTCGGCGGTGGTGGTCCACCTGGGTGAGAGAGGGGGCGGCGGCAGCGGCAGTCGAGCTGGGTGAGAGGGCGGTCGATGGCGTCGAGGGATCTCGGCAATAGATCTAGCGGCGGTGATGAAGGACCTCGGCAACAGATCGGGGGACGGCGAGAGATTGGCTGGCCGAATGCCGATCGAGCGCACATCAACGGGGCGGGGGGGAGGAGAAGGCGCTATCGTGGATGAAGAGGAGAGAGAGGAGAGCACGGATCGAGAGGTTATTAGGGGGAAAAAAGGAAGGTAATCTCGGCTGTCGATCGTGAATCGGACGACCGAGATGGTTGGAATCGTGTACACCGTGGATTCCAACATTGGCGGCCGAGATTTTGGTAGCACCATGCTACCAACTTAAGTTGGTTCATGGGAATTAAATCCTTTAATAGTGGATATATATGTTGATGATCTCGTATATGGTGCTACTAATGAAATCCTTTGAAATGACTCTTATAGGATAGCTTACATTCTTTTTAGGATTGTATCCTTTTACCGGTCGCTTCATCGGTTGCAATCTTCAACCGACATCTTTTATGGTACAACTGTATTCTTCTCTTCACACCTTGTACCATGATCATTTACTTATCCGAGGTTATCTTCACAGATCGTGCCTCCTCACTTCTCCCTATTTCATGGCACCTCGTACCAAGAATGCAACTATCGAACCATCACCCTCTCGCGGTAGGACTAGCAATCGTGCTCATGCTCGTGCTGGTCGAACCCCCACTGCTCATTCATATTCTCCGAACTCCTCATTCGAGTCTTTACCACCACCTTCGGGGTACAACAATAATCTTTTTCGCTCCTCCGCATTGAGTCTTAGTTATGACATGCTTTACAGCACTCGTGAGATCAAACATGCTATAACCATTGATTGGGACTCTCTTAATATGCCTGACGTTCAAGAGATGTTCTCTGATATTGGATGGTATCCTCTTGTGTCCTTAACGCATTCCAAACATGACCATTGCAAAAGATTGGCTCTCCTCATATGTTCTTGGACGCTCCATCACTATTGATCCCTCTATTCCCCTGCATATCTTTGAGTTTCTTGTTACTCTAACTCATTGGGGTTCTTCTTTATTTTCTATTCACCCGTGGCCTCCTAGTACTCCGACTATTCAGGAAGTAGTGGAACTAGTATTTTGTGGACACGTTTCACAATACAAGACTGACGATGTCCACAAACATCTTCCTTCTATACTTAAGGTCGCTCATCATATTTTGACTCATATCATCACTCCTTGCTCTCAGCATTTTGACCTTTTCTTTCTCTATTGTCTGAGTGTTCGAGATAGCTCATGGCTTAGTTTTCCATATTACTTTCTCTATCATGTTGAAGACATGTAGAAAAAAATTCTTAATAAAGCACCTGGTAACCATCCTTTATATTTTGGCTCCTAGATTACTAAAATTCTTACTTTGGAGTCATTATTCTTGATGATGAGGAATTTATTTCTAGTCAGACTTCAGACATTATCTACTCCAACAATCTGTGTTGGAAACGTATTCCATGTGATGCATGAATTTTATAACATTTAATTTAAACTGCATTTAGGTTTATTTCTGTAATTTTCTCATGGCATGCCTTCATTTTGTTCTATTTATTATAATTTTTTGCTTGAACTCTCCAACTACATAGGTGTGCGTCATTTCAAAAAGATCTCAGTTTGGGGGACCATCTAGATAAATTTCTTGCCACTCTTAGCACTTTTAAACACAACAATATTCTTAAAGATACTATTCATCTTTTGTTATTTCCTCAATCCCTACGTGATAACACATCTACTTAGTTTAAGACTTTGCCTCGGATCGATTCATATTTGGCTGGAAATGATCGAGAAATTCATTGGAAAGTATTGTCCACCTCAGAAAGCAGGAAAATATAGACAAGAACTTCGAGCCTTTGTGCAGGAAGATGATGAATCTCTTTATGAGGCTTGGGAATGCTACAAAGAGCTGTTGTCCAGAGTAGCGGATAATCAAATTCCGAAGTGGCAGATTATGGAAGATTTTTACCATGGGCTACGAGCTTCAGATCAAGACAAGTTGGACCAATTCGTTGGAGGAACAGTGCTGGGAAAGAAATGACCAAGTGTAATTCAAGATATTATTGAAGCATGTGCCCTGAAATCCAGCCAAGAAAGAAGACCTACTCGCCGCACTCATGGTGTGCACACAGCTGAAGAAATGAATTCTGAACTAGTGGCTCATCTGGATCCTTAAATGAAAAATTCAACAAGATGCTGAACTTAATGGTGTGCCAGCAATGTGGAGTAGGACACCCAACTCAGGAGTGTCCAGCAGGTAACTCTTCAGAGATTACACATGTTGAAAATTCTAACTACATCTCTAATCCAATTTTTAGGGAACTGAATAATGAGTATGCTTGGAGAAACAATCCAAAACATATAGACAAAACTAGGGACAGCAATTGCCGCAAGCCCAACCTCCAAACAATTTTACTTTTTACCGAAGGCAACTTGAGGCTCCTCCACAACGCTCGACGAACTCTCTAGAGGAGATAATGACAAAGGTTATGAATACAGTCTAGACCACGCAAACGACAATGGAGACCCATATCAACAACCAGGAAGCTTCAATTCAAAATTTGGAAATGCAAGTTGGACAGATGGCGAATCATATGACTGGAAGGGCACTTGGTTCTCTCCCAAGCAATACCGAAAGGAACCATAGAGAAGATGCTAAATATGTAACACTTAGGAGTGGCAAACAATTAGAAAACCCAATATCACATAAATCACAAAACATAGAAGACATTGAAGGAGAGGAATTCCATAGATCAACCAAGGAAAACGTAGTTGGAGAGGACACCCCTCCTCAAATCAATTTGAAGGGGAAAGAGGCCATCATCTCAGATGTCCCCAAGCAAACGGGAGAGCTACCATTTCCGCAAAGACTCCGCAAGGAGCAGTTAGATAAACAATTTTTACGCTTCATTGAGATTTTGAAACAATTAACTATTAACATACCTTTTTCATGAAGCTTTATAGTTGATGCCGAGCAATGCCAAATTTATGAAGGATGTTTTCTCTCGAAAAAGAAACATCGAAGATATGGGACAATAAAGATGACAAAAGAGTGTAGCGCGATTTATGAACTACCAAGGAAGCAGAAGGATCCTGACAACTTCACGATACCATGCACTATTGGAAATTGTCATTGCGCTAGAGCACTTTGTGATTTAGGAGCAAATATAAGTTTAATGCCTTACTCTATTTTCTTGCAGCTAGGTTATGAAGAACTCGAAGACACTTCAATGGTGCTCTAGTTTGCAGATTCTTCTATGAAAAGACCAAAGGGAATACTAAGAGATGTGCTAGTCAAAGTTGGCAAGTTTGTGTTTCCAGCGGACTTCATTGTGTTGGACATGAAGGCAGATGAGAAGACTCCGATAATACTAGGAAGACCCTTTCTGGAAGAGAGAATACTTTGATGGATGTGCAACAAGGGCGATTGATCCTTCGTGTGAACGAAGAAGACATAAGCTTTAAAATCTGCGACAACCACTTGAATTTTCCATGTGCTTTTCTATTGATACGTATGATGATGAATTTTCCCTGCGACAACCACTTGAATTTTCACAAAAATCATCACGGAAGCTTAAAATCGATTCTTAAAACCTTTGCAACTCATATTGTAAACACAATATGAGAGGGAGATAGAGTGAGAGAAAACAAACACAATGAACACGGGTGATTGTTGATGAGGTTTGGCCACACCTTGTCCTACGTCCCCGCTCTGACTTCTCGACCTCGAGACCGTCGCAGATTCTACTAAGAATTTCCTTTGTTCCAAATGAGGCACGGAAGAAAGCCCTTAACACAATCACTTTTTTCTCCGCTTTGAGAAGCAAGGCAACCTCTCCTCCGAGGAAGCTAATCTTTTCTCTCGTTCAAGAGATAAGATTTAAAACCTCTTTTACACGGGAGCTCTCACAAACTTTTTGAAAAATAGTTTCTCTCTTTTACAATAGAACACTCACAAGAAGAGAAGAGAGAAAGAAAGAAAGCTCTAAATTTTAAGAGAAATGATCTTCCTTTGATTTCTTGAAGTTTTGCTTCAATGCTTGGATGGGTGCCTTTGTTTTGGCTTTGACACTCCTTTTATAGGCTTTGGGATGTGGTAAATTCGTGCAACATTTATTCCACATTTTTCTCCTTGAAATATAGCCGTTACTGTTCATTACAGCAATTGATCGGTCGACCGCATTTATGGGCCGGTCGATCGGTCTATATGATCGTTGTCTTATTTCCTTCATTGACCACAGTTGATCGGTCGACCGCATTAATGAACCGGACGACCGGTCTATATAGCCATTGTCTTATTTTCTTCATTGACCGCAGCTAGTCGGTCGACCGGTATATCGACCGATATCATCTCAGCGTCGACCGGTATAGTCTCATCATTGAACCTAGGCAGCACGTGCATCGATCGGTCGACCGGCATCTTGGATTGGTCGACCGATGTCGTTTTGACCGGTCTGCTTTGCTTCGATCGGTAGGTTAACCGACCTACATTATTTTGATCATAACTTTCTGCACAGTTATCCAAATTAGAAAATCTTGGATTCTATGGATAGATAATAGGATTCTCTACAACTTTGATATTCATGATTCATCTATAATCTAATAAGACCAATGTCAATTATTTAATCAAAGTGTAGTTCATAAAGTTATCTCTTTTTTCTTTGAACTTTTTTAACATTTTAACATAAATCATTCGAGGTTTGTATCATCAAAATATGATTTTATATGGCATTAAAACTTTTACCCAATAATCTCCTCCTTTTTTATGATCACAAATCGAGAAATATGAAAAATATATAACTTGCGAAAAAATTGTAAAAATCTTGAAAAATTAATTTTACTCCCCTAACACATAGCTTTCCTTACAATGGTAGATATTCAGATGAATATTAACTATAAGGTATTCTTCGTATAAAGTTATATTCATATCATATTTCTCCCCATTTTGTTTCATAAAAAAGAATAATTTGTATATGAAACATATAAGAAACCATATCTAAATCCCATTTAGTCATTTCAAAAAGTTTATTCTTCCCCCTTTTTTGTCATATAATAGACATGTAGAGTATTGCATCATAAATATTTTAAAATATAACTCCCCCTAAATTTATGACTATTTTATAATGGTAAAATGAAAACAATTTGATGAAATCCAAAAAAATATTTATGAATCAAAATATGGCATAAAACTTTGATACAACAATGATATCCATGATATGTCAAAAATAGAGTTGAAAAGTTTTAACATGCTCCCCCTATCACTATGACCAATTTTCTTTTGTTCCTTTCTTTTCTTTCAAAGAAATAGTAATTTTTTTAAATTTTTTAGTGAAATCAAAAGAATAGGTTTAACACTTAAAAAAATGCAAGAGTATACCCAATGATACTTTACCATAACCTTTGGCCTTCACATTTCCATTCGTCCTTTGCTCTACATGAGGCACACTTGAAATATAATTATGTGATTTTTGGTACCCAAATTTCTTTGGGTCCTATTTTGTTAGACAATATTCCTTTCAGAACCCATATCATTCCATGTTGATATTTTTTAACTTTGCATTGATATGCATAATGATCATTTAATCCACGTGTAAAACATGTAATATGTGACTTTCTATCATATGAATGATTAGATTTCCAATAAGAATTTTCATGTACAAAATGATTCCTAAGATTGTTTTTCGTTATAGAAATAGTATTACCGCTTTTTTGTGTATTTTTCAAAGAGGCATTTTCTTGTTTTATTTTTTTCTAATGAATATGTTAGTTTTACAATTTCACATGCATGTGTAATTTCTAAAGTTTCAATTTCATTTTTGAGATTTTCATTTTCCATAAAACATGTATCCTCTTTTTTTTTAAAATTTTTCAATCTCATGTATTAATTTTTCATTTTCCTCTTTAATTGAAAATATCTTTTTATAAGAGAGGAGAGTTCTTTGTTTATGTCTAAAGAAAGGCTTACTTCGGAAGAGATAGATGAGTGATAATTTGAATTTTAAGTGTTAAAAGTGACCTCATCGTTGTGAACCATTAAGCATAGGTATGCTTCATCACTAGAAGAGCTTGATGAGTCACTTGTTTCACTTGACTCTTCATACTTTTTCTTTTTACCTTTTTGAGTTGTCTCTTCTTTATGATTTTTGTATGATCTTCGAGTAGGCTTCTCATTCTTCTCTCTCTTCTTCACCAACTTGAGATACTTATCTTGTTTTCTTGTGTAACGGGCGAGTCTCTTTTCGTCCATTTCTTCTTCACTTGAGTCTTCTTCTTTTTTGTTTTCTTTCAAAGCTAATGTCTTCTTTTGGGGAGCATTATATTTTTCTTCTTCTTAGATTCCGATCTCATAGGTTAGACATGAACCAATAAGATCATCAAAATTTAATTTGTTCAGATTCTTTTCATCGATCACGGTCCTCTTCGTATGCCATTGGGAGGAGAGAAATCTGAGATTCTTTTTCATTTTTTGGGGGTTAGTTCTTGGCTCACCCAAAGAGGCTAAGCCATTCACAATATCGTTGAAGTGAACAACCATATCATTAATGGATTCATGTTCAAGCATTTTGAAAGAATCATATTGATGATTTAAAATATTTAATCTTGATTCTTTAACTTTATCAGTTTCTTCATATGTAGTAATAAGTTTCATCCAAATTTCAGTTGCACTTTCACAATTAAAAATACGATTAGAATCCGTTGAATCCAAACCACAATAAAAAAATATTCTTTGCTTTTCAATCCAATTTCGAAAAACTTTTCTGTCTTTCGTCATGTTCGGACGGTAATTTTCATGTAAAGAATAGCCTCTGTCAATAATATCCCACATGTTTTTATCAATAGAACATATGTAAGCTTTAATTCTAATTTTTCATTATGCAAAATTTGATGCATTTAAAAGGGGAGGATGACTAATTAATTGTCCTTCGATAAAAACAAATTCAATTGATGCCATAGCTCTTAAGATGGTTAGATCTTAAAAAAATTATTAAATCTTGAAATAATTAGATCTAAAAATGATTATATCTTAAAAGATGATTCGAAAAATCAAAATAAGAGCAACCAGCTCTGATACCAATTGTAGGATCCCAAAGGGCACCAAGAGGGGGGTGAATTGGTGTTCAATCCGAAAATATCGATTTCATAAAAATCATCGCGGAAGCTTAAAATCGATTCTTAAAACCTTTGCAATTTATATTGTAAACATAATATGAGAGGGAGATAGAGTGAGAGATATCAAACACAATGAACACGGGTGGTTGTTTACGAGGTTCGGCTACACCTTGGCCTATGTCCCCGCTCTCACTTCTTGACCTCGAGACCATCAGAGATTCCACTAAGCACTTCTTTTGTTCCAAATGGAGCAAGGAAGAAAGTTCTTTACACAATCACATTTTCTCCGCTTCGAAAGGCAAGGCAACCTCTCCTCCTAGGAAGCTAATCTTTTCTCTCGATCAAGATGTGAGATTTAAAACCTCTTTTACACAAGAGCTCTTAAAACTTTCCAAAAAATAGCTTCTTTCTTTTACAATAGAACACTCACAAGAAAAGAAGAGAGGAAGAAAGAAAGCTCTAAATGATAACTTCAAAAGAAATGATCTTCTTTTGATTTCTTAAAGTTTTGTTCCAATGCTTGGATGGGTGCCTTTGCTTCTGACTTTGGCACTCCTTTTATAGGCTCTGGGATGTGGTAAATTCGTCCAAAATTTATTCCACATTTTTCTCCTTGAAATATAGCCGTTGAGGTCGACCGATCTACATGACCGTTGGTTTATTTCCTTCATTGACCAGAGTTGATCAGTCGATCGCATTAATGAACCGGTCGACCAATCTATATAGCCATTGGCTTATTTTCTTCATTGACCACAACTGGTCGGTCAACCGATACATTGACCAGTATCATCTCGGCATTGACCGATATAGTCTCGGCATGGAACCTTGGCAGCACATGCATCGATTGGTCGACCGGTGTTGTTTCGACCGGCCTGCTTTGTTTCGACCGACAGGTTGACCGACCTGCATTGTTTTGATCATAACTTTTTGCATAGTTATCCAAATTATATAACCTTGAATTCTATGGATAGGTAATAGGATTCTATACAAATTTGATATTCATGATTCTTCCAAAATCTAATAAACTAGTGTCAATTATGTAATCAAAGTATAGTGCATAAAGTTATCTCTTTTTCTTTAAACTTTTTCAGCATTTTAATTTAAATCATTCAAGATTTGTATCATCAAAATATGATATATGGCTTTAAAACTTTGACCGAACACCGATAACCTTTCCTTTTGCATTGTCTCCAAAAGTGATGATTCCTCCATTTTTTTCCAAGGAGATAAAGTTTGATGCATCCCCTGTCATGTGTCTTGAGCAGCCACTGTACAAATATCATTTGCTTTATTTCTTCTTTCTTGATCTTTCCTAAAGAGAATAGACACAAAAAATTTATCTTTTTGGTACCAAAATTTGGTTGGGTCCAACTTGGTTAGTGTTGGTTCTTTTAAGAACCCAAATCTTCTTCATTATGGTATTTTTTTTCCTTTTCTAATACCACATTCAAAAGAATAATAACCAAGTGTACCACAAATAAGTCAGTTTTGAATCATATGCATTTGCAGCCCTTACAAATAAAGTTCTTGAATCATACCTTTTCTCATGAGAATTGTAGCCAAGGCATTTATTGTTTGTGAGTATTCTAGAGCCACTAAACATAGCATCTAGCATTTTTCTACCATTTGAAAATTTTTGAACTTTGTCTTCCAATTAATTTACTTTCATGTTTAATTTATCTATCTCACTTCTTTGTGAATTAATGCATATATTTAAATTACCATTCTTCATTTTTAGTTCATCAATTAAAAATTCTAGATTAGTATTTTCATCATTTAATGAGGTGCACTTTTCACATGTATCATATTGTTTGTGTTTTTCATTTTTAACACTTTTGAATTATGATTTTAATTTATCATACTTTTTCTTTAGTGCTCCATATTTATTTATAAATTTTCTAAATTCATCATGCATATCAAAAGTACTCAATTCATCACTTGATGACTTAGAATATATCTCTTCATTTGCCATGAAACAAAGATAAGCCACATCTTCATCACTAGAGGAAGAGCTATCTTGTTCCTGCTCGTTGTTATCCCAAGTTGCTTGAAGTTTCTTCTTCTTTTTCTAAGAGGTCTCAACGTTTTTGTCCTTTCTCACAAGCATTAGACATTCGTTCTTGTAATGTCCTGCCTTTTTGCATTCAAAGCAGGTGACGATTCTTGCTATCGACTTTTTCTAAAGAATTCATCTTTCCTTCTTTGTTCAGCAAACTTCAAATATTTATCCAGCTTCTTTGCATAGAGTGTCAGTTTTCTCGCATCGACATCCTCTTCGTCTTCACTTGTTTCTTCTTCATCAACTTTTGCCTTTAAGAGTAAAGTTTATTTCTTGATGACATTTGCATCCTCATCCTCTTTCATGCCTATCGCATAGGTAATAATGATCCTATGAGATCATCAAAATCCAGCTTGTTCAGATCCTTCTCTTCAATTACAGTTCTTTTCCTATGCCACTTTGAGAATAATGATTTGAGAAACTTTTTCACTTTTTGAGCATTAATCCTTGACTCGTCCAAAGAGGCTAAGCCATTCACAATATCATTAAAGTGTATAATCATACTACTTATAGTTTCGTTCTCAAGCATCTTAAAAGAATCATATTGATGATTTAATAGATTTAATCTATACTCCTTTACTTTCTCAGTTCCTTCATATGAGTAATAATAAGTTTTCTCCAAATTTCATTTACATTCACGCAGGTAGAAATACGATTGAATTCAGTAGTGTCTAAAGCAGAATACAAAATATTTTTTGCCTTCCAATCTAATTTAACTAGAAGTCTTTCTCCATCAGTATATTTTGTTGGTGTTTTTCCATGCAAATTGAAGCCATTTTTAGTCATATCCCAGATATCAATATCAATAGAACATACATATGCCTAATGCAAAGTTAGATGCATTGAAGAGTGGAGGACGATTGACGTTCACTGAGAATAAAATTGTTTGATGTCATAACTCTTAAAGATAATTAAATCTTAATTGCAAGAGTGAAACTAGGTTCTAATACCAATTGTAGGATCGTAGGGCACCAAGAGGGGAGGGTGAATTGGTGTATAATTTTTTAACTCAAAAATTAATCCTTTTCGTTTTAAGAAAACACATTTTCGTAATAATACTAAATGCAATGAAGTAAAGCATAACACAAGAAGTTAGAAATCAAACATAGAAATTGTTGACGAGGTTCAACCCAACTCCTTGGCCTACATCCCTGCTCTGACTCCTCGACCTCGAGACCGTCAGAGATTCACTATCGTCCTCCTTTCAAAAAAGGAGAAGGAAATCCTTTTCACATACACTTCTCTGCCCAAGAGGAAGACTCCTCTCTTACACAGGAGCTTTCAAAAGTATAATTTTACATATCTTTCACTCTCTCTCTTTTTCACAAATGATCACTGGAAGGATAACAGAGTGGAGAGTAGTGAGAGGAAAATAGATCTAGGTCTTTTCAGAGGAGAAACGACGAATTGGTCTTCCTTTTTGCTTGCTTGGATGTGTTCACAAAAAATCCTTTTTTTTTCTCTTTCATTCCAAGCTTCTTTTATATCCTCCATAACAAAATCTTCTATATCTCAAAAGTCATCAACATATTCGATTTGAAATATGGCTTTTATTTCTTCAGATCGTGTTAAGTCAGTCGACCGATTGACAAAGTGATCACTAGCCTATCACTATAGGTTTTTATCCCATTTTAGATGCATTTCACCCATATCGAGCCCCTAAATTGCCCAACGTTTGGCAAATTATGTTTGGAATGCATGGATTGTGATAACTAGTTGATCTTCCTCATTTTATACTTAATTCTATGTGCAAAGAGGTTCTGAAATGCTAAAATCCATTAATATCTCAATTCTATGTGAAGTTATCACTTCTAGGGCAAGTTATCACTCCAAGTGTGCAAGTTATCATTTTTCTATTTGAACTGATTTCCAGTGATTATTCTGCCCTAAATTCACTGTCATCACGAATGAATCATATTTGGATGATCATATTTCAACTTGTGCAAAATTATCAATCAATTTCACAAGTTATCATTTTTCAATGCCAAGTTATCGTTTAAGGGAAAAACTGTCATTTCGATATGCAAAACTATCAAATCTGCACAAAGGCATTAAGCAATCATTAAATTACTGTCTTAACTCATTGTTGTTCAAATTTTATCTCATTTGGATAACCACAACCAAAGTTATGACAAGTTATCATTTTTAAGGCAACAAGTTATCATTTTTAGGTCACCAAGTTATGGTTATCAATGTTATGAAATCCTATCTACATTTGATTTCTGACCTCATTCACTTGACACATTAATCCTTTTGATGCCTTTAATGCCTTGAACCATTTATAATTGGACAATTTTGATAATATGTGCAAAGTTATCATTCCGAGCCTAAATACTATTACTTTTGATTTTGGGTTTTCATTTCTGCACAACACCCAATCCCATTTGATGTTTGATGTGATATTACTAGCTGTCCTCATCCTTATTTGTTTATTTCATATTTGAGGACTTTGATGTTTGGTATTCTTTCTCTTCTAGCAGGTGGAATGGGACTGCACAAAGGAGAAAAAGGAGGGGGGACCACCTACTTTTTGCTGTCCAAAAAGCTGTCACTGAGATATTTTCTAGTCCATAGGACACTTGGCACAATCAAGACATGGGGGAACATTCTGATGTTGATCTAAAGGTGGAGGTGATGCGTTGTATTTGTAACAATAAAATTTGCTAGCAAGTGCACTAGTCGCTCAAGTAATATAGTAAAAAGGAGTAAGAGTGTCGAACCCACGAGGAATATTATTAATTCAATATCTGGATTTATAAATTAATAAGAGAGGAAAAACATGAATTTTTGGAAAGAAGTTTTATGAAATAAAATAAAGAAAATAAGATAAAGATAAGATAGTGGTGTTGAAGTTAGGCCTTAGGATGAAAATAGATCAGGATAAATGTTTGAACCATGAAAGATAAATTTAATCTTTAAAGATGGATTAGGAATTTTCTCAAGTTATTAATTTACAAGATTAACCTCACAGAGTCCACATACTGGTAATTCTGCTATTTAATCTGGTAAATCAAACTATCTTAAATTTAATCAAACCTAAAGTCCCACAAACTGGTATTCGTCAGATAAGATTAAAATTAAGATGCATTAATATGAAAATCCTAGACTATTAATCACTCCACAAACTGGTTAGATTAACAGACCACATAAACTTGATTCTCCACACACTAGTTATCAAATTTATGTCAATTATTAATTTCACATAAAATCAATTAATTTAATTAATGAATTCTGAAATTAAATAATCCACAAACTGGTAAGTACTCAACTCAGAAATCCAAGTAATTAAATTAAAAGCATTAAGCACAATTAACTAATTGATCAGAAAAGATTAAAACAAATAATATAGGGTCCAAATAGTTTCCCTTCAATAATAATCTCCTAATATGAAATAAATAAAAATATGGAGTTCATCCTAAAAATTCTGGAGAGATAATAACAAAATAATAATAATTGAAAGAATTACACCCAAATAGATAAAAGTCGAAGCTTCGGATCACGGGCAGACAGTCGGGCAGCCTCTCGGACTTGATCAGGGTCACAATCAACCTCCAGCCGTCGCACCTCTCTCCTCTTGGTCGTAGCCTGCAGAGCTCACGACTCGCCGTGGAAGAAAACCTGAACTTCTGAGCACGAATTGAAACGATGGATTCTTCACGTATTTATAGGGTGCGGACGGCCTTCAACTTGATCTCGGCCGTAATATCGTACGGTTGACTTTAAAATTATAAGATAAACTCGGCCAAAGATAAATCCTTTTATCATTACGCCCAAAGATAAATCTTTCTTATCTTTTTACGCCCAAAGATAAATCTTTCTTATCTTTTTACGCCCAAAGATAAATCTTTTACTCCCTCCAAATCTCGGCCGTAAGGAAGGAACTTCTCCTGTTACGCCCAAAAGATAAAAACATTTATCTTTACTCCTTCAAATGTTAGTCGTAACAAAGAATTAAATCTTGTTACGCCCTAGAAATCTCGGCCGTAACGACTTGGGTGTAAAAATCTCGGCCGTAAGAAATAATTTCTTTGAATTTCGGCCGAGATTCGAATTTTCCTACAAAATAATTATCCAAGTTTAGTTAATCCATCCACAATTAAAATATTTAGAGAATTTAATAATTAAAATTGATAAATCCGGAATTACGATTAAAAGTGACTAAAAATGATGCATGTCATGATCAAATTACAGAAAATTTAATTAAAATAATTAACTAAAATATGTTGTATTTTGCATGCATCAGGAGGAAAGTCATATATAAGCTGAGAACCCTAGGGAATCAAGGGGGGAAGCTGACCATTGTAGGGTTTTTGGACCAGGAGGAAGGAAGCAAGGGTTTGGAGCTCAAGGCTGCTGCTGCAATTTCTGCCGAGAGTCTTCCAATCCAGGATGAATTGCCTTTGTTCTTCATTCTATCTTGTATCTAATTTTGTAAATAGGAGGAGCTAAATCCTATGTATCCTAGGATAGGGTAGTAGTCTAGGTTAATTGTGGATGGATGTAGACAAGTCTGAATTCCTGCATTGATTTCAATTCTGATTTCTGATTTTATGCTTCATATGAACCTGATTCTTGCCATTGTAGATCCTATCTGTATTCACAACTGAGAGGTTGTCATTTGATCTAATCCTTGTTCAGAAATGATCCAAGAATCAATGCCAAGTTTCTAGATTCAATTCCAAATAGGAATCTGATTTCCTGGTTTCTGATTCTGATTTTTTATTTCTGAATTACCCAAATCTTTTTCATCATTTTGGAACCCTAATTGAAAAATAACTGAGAGGTTTCCTATAGTTTCATTCTTGTTCATAAATGAATCAAAAGTCAATGGTGTTTTCAAGGTTTTAATCCCTGAATTATTGCAAACATTTCACTTGCTGATTTCTAATTTGTAAAATCTGATTTCTTGAATCTTTGGATTTTGATTTGCTGTTGTAAGCCCTTGATCTTATTAAATCACTAAGAAGTGAATCCTAGAGATACTTTGTTGTTCATATATAAACCAAAGAGCAATGACAAGTCTGAATTCCAATGAGTGACATGTGTTGAATTCCAATGTTTGCTAGGTGCTGATTTCTGAATTTTCTGGTTGTTGATTTCCTGAAATATGTGGAATCTGCCTTGTTATTGTTAAGCCCCTGATTTCATTTAATTACTGAGAGGTGTACTTAAGGTTTTCTTGCTGTTCAGAGATGGACCAAGAAGCAATTGCATGTGCTGAGTTCTCATATATAATTATGTGCTGATTTTATCCAACTCATTAGTGAAAATGTGGATTTCATTTGAATTTGCAACTGAGAGGCTGATTTAAAATCCTCTTGTAGTTTATAGATAAACCAAGGAGCATTTGCACTAATGTTGGATAGATTTCATCCATGTTTAGTTGATTGAAGTATTTTCCTCATTTTCAAAGTGAAATTGATTGTTATCATTTCATATTTCACTAAATTGTCAAAAATCAGCAAGGGACTTGATCTTGAGCTTAATGTTAACTTGATTTCAGTCAGTACCTCTTCTCATCCAACTTAGCTAATCAATCATATGACAATATGATAATTAGTTCTGGTTTATTATGCTGTGATAATAGCCAATTTCCAAGTTGAATTAGAAGTGATATATATTGATAACTTGTTCCATTTCATCCATAATTAAGTTAGATGAACCCCAACTCCTAAGAGAACCTTCCTCATTGATGGATAAACCCTTTTAGCCTCTAGTTTAGCATTTATAATTCATTTTTGATAACTTTTCAAAAATCCAAAAATAGTTATCATTTTAGCCATTTATAGAAATCGGTTTTCACTTTCTTTCAATTTCTTGGAATTTTAACTTTAGTTAAAGCTAATCTAGATTATTTAGGGAGTCTTAGGCTTCAAATCACTGTGGATACAACATTTGGGTAGACTATAATTGACCTGTATATTTGCTGTAGAGAGTGAATTAGGGAGTTGAACCAAAAATTGAAAAATCTCAAGTTTGACCCAAAAATCATCAAGTTTTTACTACACCCCTCAATATCACTATCACAAAGTCGATCGATCGATTGTAGATTTTCCTCTGTATTTGACCTCATTGTTTATTTTGGTCATTTGATCAATTCGTCCGATCTTATGACTGGTTCCTCATTTCCACCTGCTTCAACCTTCTGTTCATGTCAAACGTGCATCCGATCGATCGATCACTTGATCAGTCATTGATTTTTTGTCAATGGCTATGCGTTCTGTTCAGTTCAATCTTGTCTTCAGTCGACCGGTCCTGCGGCTGGTCTTATGAATTCAATGTGTTGGAGGCTTTTGTTTACTTCGATCTTGTATTCAATTGACTGATCGTTCAGTCGATCTTATGACTTAAGAGTTTTCAACACTTCTGTTTGCTTCGATCGTCTGTCTCCGATCGACCGATCCTTCAACTGATCTTGAACCTTTAGTAGATTTTCTGATTATGTTCTATTCGGTTGTTGGTCCAATCGACCAGTCCTTCAACTGGTCTTGCTTTTCTGTATATAGATCACTTGACAAGCTCGTTAGTAACATTTGTTGTCCAATTCGTGTTTGTTATCATCAAAACCATGAGAATGGCAGAAGGTCCACCAGGCCCATCGTGGTTTGTACTTCCAATGGGACAAAAATATCTCGGCCTAACTAGCCATGTCCCACGAATCAACATGATTTTCCCAATCATTAAGATAAGAAGCTATCTAAAAAAAATAAAGATAGAAGATGAAAAGATGGAAAGTAAAGTCTTACACTTATGTATGTACTTCAAGGGGATCTAAGCTCAAGAATTAAAGTCTTATATCAGCGCATGTACTTTCCAAGGAATAATGACTTGGAATATAAAAATGAAGATGATGATAATGAAAACACAAAAAAAGGATGTTGATGTACGTTCCCTTGTCATATGATGTTATATAAGGAGATGTTATAGTAAAGAAAGACAAATGATGATATGCCTTAGCAATTTGACATAATGTTTATGATGTTACATGTTATCTTATCTTACTATTATGATATGTTCACATGTCATATAATGAGCATAAGTAGTTCAGAGCATGCATATGATCTATGTTCCATAATGAAATGCATATGCCATGACATGTAGAGATTATATTATAGGATCATAGCAAGCATGGGCCTCTACATACTCTAATGGGATAAATCCTTTGCACCCCATGAATCCGTGCAAATATGGACAAGGCTTAGGTTCAGTGACAAGAGTCTCATTGACGGAGACATTGCACATGTGATGGTCGGACTATGGCCCAAGTTATCTTTTAGTCTTTTATATTATGATGATGGACTCATACTGAGTCAAGTATGTATGTCCTATGGGCTTTTAAGTCGTATATTTGTATTCGAACTCGGCTATGTATCATGAAGTCTTTCATTGTGTTTTATATTATTGGACTTTGTTATTATTATGTTTTTCACTGCAATATGTTTCATGTAGTTAGGTTATGAATGTAACGTCGTCTAGGGTTCAGTAACTAATTTGGGGCTGAATTTTGGAGACGTTACAGAGAATCACCTAGCCATGAAGTTTCTATAGCATATGAAATGTGCACCCGTGGTGGATGATTCTGTAGTACAACATGGAAGGGGTTATTCCATAAATCTATTATCCCATCCATTGAAAGATGCATTAACCATGAAAGCAACAAAATGTCATCGAAATTGTATGATGCAACATTAACTAGAGGATGACATCTAATAACACACAAGAAATGTGCCTCATGTTCATAGACTGAGGAATATCAAAGGCAAGACAAGGATGACAAAGAAGACAACAAAAGAAATAATTGCAGTTAGAAAAAATTGATTATATTGACTATCATCTATTATCTTCATATTTCCTTTATTATCTAAAGGTGTCCAGTGCAAGAACAAAAATCTACCTTGAAAATCATAGCATGGGAGCACATTTCATGGAGTGATCAGCTGGATGCATTTTTTAAGGTTGGCCAATTAGTAGTATGGTACAATACAAACAATTACCTAGTAATTTGAAGGTTGACCAGTGAGGTGAATTCTTTAAATCCTGAAAAAAATTATTCAATAATTAATCCCATGATCACTAGCTGATCATAATAGGTTTTTATCCCATTTTCTAATCAATTCACCCATATCGAGCCCTCACTTTACCTCACTTTTGGCCAATTATGCTTATAATGCAATGGATTATGATAACCAACTAATCATTCTCATTTTATACTTAATTCCATGTGCATAGAGGTTCTGAATTGCTAAAATCCATAAAAATATCAATTCTATGCCAAGTTATCATTTTTTTGGGCAAGTTATCATTCCAATGTGCAAAGTTATCATTTTCCTAATTGAGCTTATTTCTAGTGATTATCTTACCCTACATCTCCTGCCATTATGAATTAATCATATTTGGATGATCATATTTCAACTTGTGCAAAGTTATCATTCCATTTCATAAGTTATCAATTTTGGTGTCAAGTTATCGTTTTTAGGGCAAAATTGTCATTTCGATGTGCAAGGCTATCATCTCTGCATAAAAGCATTAGGCAATGGTTAAATTACTATCCTAACTCCTTGCTACTCTAATTTGATTACATTTGGATAACCACAACTAAATTTACAATAAGTTATCATTTTTATGGCCAAAGTTATCATTCCGGGACGCCAAAGTTATCATTCCTATGAAATCTTTGCCACATTTGATTTCTGACCTCATTTACTTGCCACCCTAATCCCTTTGATGCCTTCACTGTTCTGAACTACTCATAATTGGACAATTTTCATGATATGGCCAAAGTTATCATTCCATGCTTTAAAAGTTATCATTTCTAATTATAAATTTTATCCCTGCATAACACTAAGTCCCATTTGATAATAGAGCTGATAATTGTTATTGTCCTAATCCTTATTTGTTAAAATCTCATTCAAGGACTTTGATGCTTGTTGTTTTGGCCTTTCTAGCAGGGAAAAGAAGGCTGCACAAGATGGAAAAGGAGGGGGGGACCACTTGCTTTTTGGCTGTCCAAAAAGCTGGCATCTGCTGATATTTTCTGGACATGACACATGGCACAATCAGGGAGTGATGGAAGCTTCCTATCTGCATCCTAGGGTGAGGAAAGATCATATAAAAGCTGAGAAACCTGGAGAAGAAGGAGGGCTGGCTGATTGCAAGGATTTCTAGACTGGGAGCTAAGGAAGGGAACTACTGCAAGGAGCTACTGCAACATCATATTTCCTCTATCGACAGATTGTATTCCAGGATGTTTTGTATCAGCTTTCTTACTTATATTGAGTCCATTCTTGTAACTATAATGAGATAAATCCCTTCTCTCCTAGGATAGGGTAGTAATCTAGTTTAATTATGGATGAATTATGGATATTTCTGATTTCCTGCACTGAATCAAGTTCTGATTTCTAATTTCTTAAATTCCGATTCATATGGATCTGTTCTTGACATTGTGAGGTCCTACTGATATTTACAACTGAGAGGTTATCCTTTGATCTACTCTTTGTTCAGAAATGAATCAAGAACTAATGGCAAGTTTCTAAGTTCAATCCCAATTAGGAATTTGATTTTCTGATTTTTGAAATCTATTTTTCATATCTGATTTCTGAATTTTGTTAAATCTGATTTTGTCATTGTAGAGCCCTAATTGAATTAACAACTGAGAGGTTGCTTATGGTTTCATTCTTGTTCAGAAATGAATCAAGAGACAATAGTATTTTCTAATATTTCAACCCCTGAATTGTTGCAAACTTTTCATTGCTGATTTCTGATTTTCAATCTTGATTTTCAAATTTAAATTTCTGAATTTGTGGAATTTGCCTTGTTATTGTTAAACCCCTTATTTCATTAATCACTAAGAAGTGAACTTAAGGTTTTCTTGCTGTTCAAAGATGGACCAAGAAGCAATAACATTTGCTGAATTCCCATATGTAAGCATGTGCTGACTTTATCCAATTGATTGTACTAATGTGGATTTCATTTTAATTTGCAGCTGAGAGGTTGATTTAAAATTTCCTTGTAGTTTAGAGATAAACCAAGAAGCATTAGCATTAAGATTGGATTCATTATATTTCTGACTGATTGATGTATGAAAGTGTATTTGATTGTGGTGCCAAACTGAAATTGCAAAATTCTGAAAGGAAATAGCAAAATCAATAAAATTCTAAATTAATATCTACTGATAACTTGATAACAGTGAGGATCCTTATTCAATTCAACCTGGCTAACATTTATATGATAATATAATGATTAGTTATGGATCATATGAGCTGTGAGAGCAGCCATATTTCAAGTTGAATCAGGTTTGATTGTTAAATTTGATAAAGTGTTCCATTCCACCCACGATTGAATTAGATGAACCCCAATTCCTAGGAGCCTCTTCCCATTGATTGATACACTCCTTTTAGCCTTTAGTTTAGCATCTAATTTTAGTTTATAGCAATCTCCAAAAATCCCAAAAACAATTATCTTTTTAGCCACTTTTAAAAATCTATTTTCACTTCCCTTTAAATCCCTGAATTTGTAACTTTAGTTAGGGCTAGTTTAAATTATTTTAGGGAGTCTTTAGCTTCAAATCACTGTGGATACGACATTTGAGTCCATTACAATTGACATGTACACTTGCAGTAGAGAGTGAGTTAGGGAGTTAAATCAAAAATTAAAAAATCTCAAATTTGACCACAAAATCAACAAGTTATCATTATACTCCACTAATATCACTATCATCCCACTAAAATTATAAGAATCAATTTGAAAATAAATAAACATATGAAATCCTTTAGTTCCTTCTAATAAGAGTCTCACATATTTGGATTAGACAAGAATAATTTAATCAAATGTTAAAATACATGAACTTTCAGTTTCGAAGGGGGCTCATTACAAAGAAAAAACTAGGAATGAATGAAAATCCCAAGATGTTACGTCAGCTAGAAACCCTTTAGTTCCTTGTCTTGATGATTCAGATCATATCTTGATTGCAACTTGCTTTCCAAATTTTAAAAGGATAACCTAAGATCTGCTATTGTAACACCCCGGACAAGGACAATTTGGTCATTGGGCAGTGTTGGCCCGTTCGCCATCACATAATCATAAAATAATATGATTTTCAATGAAATAAGTGGAAGCATAAATCATTAAATATGATAAAAGGATAAAAGAATCCTTCAATAAAATGCATCTTGTCCTCATATTGGATTGTGATTGAGGGTATATTGATTTCAAGTCAAGATCTACCTATTTATGAATGGATTTATATGGGTAGATGCTTAGAATTGCATAGATCTAACTATTGGGGCCTCATAAATTTATATTGTTTATGATTTGAGGATGAACCTTGGATCTGATGGAATAATTATTTTATCATGATTTCATGTGTTTTCATATGTCTGAATACTTAAGAATCATTCTTAAATGTTTAAATGTGTCATGACCGTGACGACTCCTGTCACGCCCATGAGCGCGAGGTTGGAAATATGCAGTAAAATAAGGTCTCGCACACGACCATGACAGATAGACTAGGTATAATCGTGATGTCCCCTGTCACGACCGTGAGCGTGTGGATGATTTGATGAGCCCAACATCGGTCTCACACACGGCCGTATAGGCATGGCCATGACACTGACATGGCATGACCGTGACATCCCAAGCACGGCCGTGGCCGAGTGGGAAGGTGTCCCAAGTCACGATCATGGGCATGACATCCCATCACGGTCGTGATAGAGTTAAATGTTGAGTATATGATATTTAAAAGTTATTTTTGAAGTATTAATAGTATGTATTGATGTTTGTTGATTGGATAAGAATCTAGATATACGTATATGCATGTTTTTCATGTAACTAGATTAAAATTTTGAAGATTAAGTGACGTAATTGATTGTTGATTGAAAAGCATGATAAACCCAATAGTGGATGATGTTACATGTCACCCCTCAATGGCCCTTATCAGATTGTCAGGAATGATTGTTACACTTATCGACAATGGTGTGTGCATTCCTAAGTCGCCTTTGGACGAGAGTTTCTGTAACGATCGTTACACATAGGTAATGGTGTGTGCATTCTGATGTCGCATTTAGGAGAGAGGGGAGCATCGTGTCTCCTATTGTGAGGGCATGCACTCTATATGACATTTGAATAATCATCATGACAAGATAAAATTGGCATATAACATCATTAATATTATGGTAAGGCATATCATAACTTCTCTTGCTTAACTTTAACATCTTTATTCGACAATAGGAAATACAGTAGCACCCTTTTAGGTGCTTACATTATCATCTTCATCTTTATGTCTCAAGTCATTCATTTTAGTCACCTTAAGTGACTTACATCTTTTCATCTTCTATCTTTATCAAGATAAGCCTCGTCGATCTTGGCTAGCAAGATTGAGATCTTTTTGTCCTATAGGAGACCCTACCCTCACCCTTAGATGAGGTCTTGTCTCACCGGGGAACGAGACTTAGCTAACATCCCTTTTGTCCCCCGTCATACGACGATAATAACAAGACATCTTCATCAATCCATCTTTTAATTACATCCATTAATACATACAAGCATTCAATACATATTACATATTTAAACCATATTTAAGGTCATACGTGCGTCAAAATTTTCTAAGTGTGAAGCATTCAACATAACATGATTCTAACATTAGGCACGGTCGTGTCAAGGAGCATCACATCCATGCCTATGTGGGGAGCGCCCATGCGACCTCACTCCACGATCGTTTTGATTTTTGTTAACGCTAGGACTTGTTTGGTCATGGCCGTGCCATACTTATGGAACAATTGTGCCCTCATGCGGCTGCATGATCGAACGAATTGTACGATCGACCGACTTAACGACCGATTTGAGCAGTGGAATTTACCTCTGGGCGAATCGAATCATTGGTCAAAATCAGTGGGTCGCAGGTGTGGCCACACTATTCGTCATGGCCGTGCCACGCTCCGCAACCCTAGCATGCCCAAGGCAACGGGCGTGCTGCCCTGAGGGTTACGATCGTGCCCAAGGGACACCTTTCTTTCTTGTCCCAATTTTTACTCATTTACATACATTTTTATGATATGCATTCATGTAACACATGGAAAAATACATTTACATTAATCATTATAAGACCCATACCATAATATATTGAGCACAATAAGCATGGAGATTGGTAGAGGTATAAGAACAATCTATCATACTTATCACCTTCTATAATAACCCTTCCATGATAAACTAGGAATAGTGACACATAGTTCTCATCATAATTATAAATGAAATAGTAACCTTAAAGAAATTATAGCACAATGTGAAACAATCATGCATAAACCCCAACATGACATGAAAGAAGGCTCTAGTTAGGTCTTCTAAACTCTTAATTCAAATAATCACATATCATTAGAGGATGATTAGGGCATTAGATCCGTTTAAACCTATCTTGATTAGCAAGTTCAAAATTCTTAGCTTCTTCCTCTTTTCTCCCTCCCTCTTTTAACTGAACTAGCCTCTTCTCCTTCCTTAAGCGGTTGTCCAAAGCTTCCACAGTGTGAGAGGGGGTTAGTGGGGTGGGTGAGAAAAGATGCGTTTAGGGTGTTTTGGTGCTTGGTCTTGGTGGGCCTCTCACGTGGGCTGCGGGCTGCTGTTGCTTGCCCTTTTTTTTTCCATTTGGTCTCCGACGTTACAGCCTTATCTTGTATCGATTCGCTGGCCCAAGTCCAGCAGGGCATCGATCAGATTTCCACATTGCTCTTGTTTGCCTGTGCACGGCCATGGCCAATCACTTCAGAGGTAAACAAGATTACATTCCATGCAACATTACGCCTTATTTTTTCTTTATGTCAACGATGTATCAAGTTGAACTTCTTGCTTTGAAGTTATACTATTCAGACCACTTCAACTCTTCTTCCTTGCAATGATGTTGCCAATATAGTTGCACCCAGTGCATATCGAATCTTCCCCAACCAAGTAGAGATGCGTGCCTTGAACGTTAAAGCCTTTCTGACTAGGGCCAATTTGAGATTGTCTATACAACATGAAGATAACTTTCACAGGGTTATGGATAGCTTCTCATGTCCAGTAAGAGACATCTTATATATTACGCAAAAAAAAATAAAATAAAAGGGCCATTCTCAGAGCTCATGAAGGTTTAACTTTAACGCATGGAAATTAAAATGCAGGTGCAGAGGTAATAATGGGGTTGTCTGGCTGAGTTGCCCATTCAGTCCAAGATCCATCATAGATTGGAACATCAGTCTTGCCAAGCCGATAGAGACCCTGATGAGAAATTCATACATAAACGTCATATTGACTATCCCCCGGGAAGAGGATGTACAGAGAAAAGCTAGATGTAAATTACCAGATTAAGAATGCACGCGGTTACACCAGTGCCACAAGAGGCAACAATTGGACTATCTAAAGCAATACCTGCAACAAAATTGAGAATGTAGTCAGGTCACTGGTTGTCTTAAAAAATAATCCATCTCGAGCGAGCCATAATAATTTCTGGGAATGTAATAACTAAAAGGGAAAAGAACATGAATGATGCACACAGGAAACATGAGATAGTTTGCTAGGGGTTCTACTACATCTAACAAAACAAAGCATGCTCTGGTGAAGTAATGCATCACGAATGAAGCAAAAATTGTCTTATATTTATTTAACTTCCTAGTAACTGAATAATCATCAAGCTCAATATTAACGTTTAAATGTTGACAGTTTGTCCAAGCATCAGTTGAGAAATGCAACCAACATATGGGTTAAAGTGGGCCATTCAAGTCATTTGATCAGAAAATTTATATCTTCCAACAAGTTGATGAAATTAAATGAGGTCCATTGACAAGTAGTTTCAATTGAGACAACATTCTGAAATATGCCATGAACTAAGATGCAGTTCAAGATATCAGAATACCTTAACACAGAATTAATGCCAATTTGAAAACATAATCACAAGATAAAACTGAACACAGTTAGTATTGATCTGACATCTAAATTTCTTGCATTATATACTATCAAAGTCAATAAGGCAACTATATTTTTGCCTCGTATCTTCACATCAAAGGTTCTTTAATGTATTTCTACATTTGTTATTTAGCGACTACAAAGGGAACATTTTTAGACAACAATATGTTGTTGACTTCTGGAAGAATGAAGTTATTGCATCTTCAAAGCATGCACCAGTTTATGAATAAATATAAAAAATACAATGAAGTAAATATTTCATGTCACAGTATGTTGCCTATTTTCTGAAACAGAAAAATTAGGAAACATACAATGATGGCAATAGAAAAAGGATGAAGGCATAAAATAGCAGCGCAGAGGGGTTCTATATGAATATCCTCTTCAAACCTTCTAGCTTAAAATTTTCCCGGAGCTTATCTTCAGATAGGAGCATTTGCGAACTATCAAGCATCTGCAAAAATGGAATGCATGACATGACATGTAGGCAATACATGATAAGAATATAGGTTGCAGTTCAGTGTACCCTTCGAAATGGAATGCATTTAGTGCCAGGCATATGTCCACTTGGTACATCCTCTCGTGGTTCTGGAGCTACACCATCAAATCTGTAGTGTCGTTTTAAACTCGTTTAAAAGGTTGATTATGATTCTCGAGTTCATTCAAGCAGAAACATGATTTTTCACTCATAAAAAGAATGGAAAAACTAATATAGCCAAGAAAGAAGCATCATATAAAAAATTAATCTTCAATTGTCAAATTTCCTCGAACACCTATTACTGTCAAAACATTTACCTGCCCTTTGGTCGAGCATCTATGTGTTGGTATATCCGGGAATCCATGTTTTGCTTCACCTGGAAAGAAGCAGGAACAGATGGGAATCAATGACTATTGATGCAAAAAATTTCAAACCAAAACATCATAGTAAACAATCATACTCATGTATCATCACATGCATATTGAAAGAAACCACAACAGTAATATATGATCTTCTCAAAAAAAAAAAAACAGTAATATATGAAAAAAGAAATAGTAAAAATAGATACATTGATTATATGGTTAGTTAATATATTCATCATTTGGCAGATTCAAATCTTAGTCCCAACTAGAATCATTCTGTCATTAAGCAAAAGGTACTGAATCTTAAAAATATTACTGCAAGGTGATTTCGAATACTATTGTCTTGTGTTCCAGCTCATTGATTAGCATAATAACATGTAAACATAATCATTAGCTTTTCCATAAAATAATAGAATTCCTCAACCTGTTCAATTGTCCAAATGAAATCTGGCCGAAGCTTTGCTCTAAATGTTGTAGGTCCAACCTACAAAGAAACAGTTATTAGTGATATATCAACTGGAGCACAATACCTAAAAGCCCCAGAAAACCCATTAGAACAAAAGAGGAAGAAAAGAAACATAGAATAATCCATTAGAATCAGAGATAAAGCTGAAAGTGATCATATTCTACAGTTGCAGAAATTTTATTGATTCTGCTATTAATTTAACCTATAGGAAATGGATTAAGCAAGAAACTGACACAGAATTATCATGTCCATAAATTATAATGGTCTATGAAACTTCTAGAGTCAATTCTTCTATTGATGAGATGACTTTTTAGTTCTGAAATGCCTAGTCTCAAACCTTATAAAAATCACATGATGAAAGTATGTGTTAGGAGATAATAATAATATTCAGTCTGAAATAATTCAACGCAGCTTAGACTTACAAACTTCACAGACCAACCACTTGACAGTGTTAAAAACTTCATTAAAAAAATGTTTTTTTCAGAATTATCAAAACAAAATACTCGCATGTTGTCATGCAAAGATGTATTTGGACATACCAACTGACCACTGTAAACCTTCTTGACAGCTTCACGGGCAAAAACAGCTTTTGAAGTAGCATTTGTAGATGCATCGGATTGCACTTGAAAACCAGAAGCAAGCCACCGTGGCAAACCTCCATCCAACACCCAAACTTTGTCATGTCCAAAAGCTCGAAACATCCTATTCAATCAACTAGTTGATGAAAATTAAGCACAACAGTTTGAAATATTCTGAATCGGCAACTCTTTCGGGAAGTACATTAAAATAGCTTGCCAATATCTAGTAGCTCTTCTTACAACAACAACAATACAACAACAACAATAAAGCCTTATCCCACTAGGTGGGATCGGCTACATGGATCATACGACTAGTTGATCCATGTTCATGAGATTCGACAGGGTTTTACGTTGACTGTCGGGGCCTAACACAACCCTCATCCTTTATCCGGGCTTGGGACCGGCTATAAAACATAGGCGGCTAGTAGCTCTTCTTAGTAATAATAAATTACATAGAACATCCATTACTTTTGAACCTCAGTATAACTTTAAGTGTATTAGTATTCATATCTCATCTGACCCGGGTTAAGTGCAATTAGTAGAAAAAAGAACACTGCCCTTAATTATATGGTTGGTTTCTATATGACATGACCCCCCTCTAAGTGCCTTACATCTCAGAAGGATAATAAGCAACACCATAATTAGATGAATTAATAAAGTTTATTGTTCGCAAATGATTAAGAAAGTTTGGATCAGAAATATAGAATTAATGCTATATCAGTTAGACATACATAAATATAAGCAGACATATCTCATAGAACTTGCCAAGTCTGAAATGCACTTGAGATTATGGTTGATACTTCTTTAGTTTTTATAGGGTCTATCAAATTTCCATATAATCAATCTCATTTTACTAACAATAGATTTAATATTACATAATATTATCTGAAATTAGCGCAATATTTTGCAGGGGAACAATAACAAGTTAATATTGGAAAATTATTTATTTTAGGAGAATATGTGAAAATTGTCAGTCAAAGATACCCTATTTGGAACTCCTTCAAATTTACCTATCTATCATAATGCAATCTTACCACCAAACACGAGGAGCACTAAATAATCCTTTCCTATCATACACAACTATACCATCCTGGTTCTGAATGCCAAGAGCAGTAACTGCAGCTGCAAAAGCTTCTTCAGATGGCAACATGTGTGGGAGCTGGTTTAAATAGAAATGCCATTAACATTTGACAAAAGCAGATGAAAAAAGAAAATACAGGGAACATAGAATATCATAATTATATGCTAATCTGGATTAGAATTTACTTTCAAGAACATGTACCTATATTTATAGTATAAACTAGATCTGTTTTATAATGCATGCCTGATTAAGTAAGAAGGCAAGACAAGTCATGAATAATTAACTCCTGAATGAGTTCTTAAAACGAATTTGATTAAGGACAATGAAACAAACAAAAATCAGGGACAAGAGATTCACATTTAACTTTTGGTCAGCTATTTGATTTTTTTTTGAGAAGAGGTCAGCTATTTGATCAATGTCAAAGAACTCTGCACCAGGAATGTGAGCAGCCTGAAAAAAAAAACAAACAGAAGCAATCACTAAAAACAATATATGGGGTAAGAACCACATTTTCAAGCATGCACAAAACCTTATATTCTTGGAATGCATCCCGTTGTTCATGTGGCAAGTACCATGAAGCATCCACAACCTGAAGATGTGACAGAATAGGCCATTTGAATTAGCAGAAAATTAGGGAAGAAGGATCTCGTACATGAGCACGCATCTCATTGAGAAAAGTTAGCAGGCACTTACCTTCACATTTGGATTTTTAAGATTAGCATGAAGCCACTCAACAGAGACAACAGGTTCGTATTTCTCCATTGACTGTACTGCAAATTTGGAGGAACCACAGTAAATCAAGCAATCACAGCAAGTGCACGATACCAAGTTTTGGAAAAGCAAATAGTATTGTGCATGCTATTTCAGCAACACTTATCTACATTCTTAATTTCACAATCTGAGTGAGTGAATCATCATCAAACAAGGTATGAAAACTAGTAAGAGTTCTCCTACCAAACAATTAACAAGTATAGTGAAACATATATCGCATGGTAAAAAGAGATGCAAATTTGGTTGAATATTTGGTAACAACAAAACACTCTTTGAAATTAAATAAATAAAGAATTAATCTCAACCAGTAAAGAAAAAACTATCAATAGGCAAAACTTGCAAGGGAGTGGATGCAAATTTACAGCATCCACTCTCTTTATCATCACACAGGTTAAAGGACCGAAAAAAATCTATAGGGGCTGACCCAAGATTAGATTATAAAAGCTATTACAAGAAAAAGCTAAGGTTTCCCAAGTACTCAAAATCTAGATACGCAAATTGACATTAGGAAAATGCACCTTGGTTGCAGTAATCAAACATAATGAAATTGAAGTTTCCAAGTATCACAATAGGAAAAAGAGAGACCTTCTCATCTTACTAAAACCTAAACCAACCCTTCAGCTTATTCTTGCATCAGTGTGGTAAACATAAATCATAAAAGATTCATAAACAGGAGTTAGAAATCATCTTTAGTTCATGCGTTCAATGATATCTAATTAGTACGACTTCCATCCTGAATAACAAACTTTTGTGGATCTCCTTAGCCATACCTTACCTAATGTATTTTCCTTCCCCTATTTCTTCTTCAGAGGCTTGTAATCTCCTCTCTTTCCCCCCCTTCAACCGCAGCAAGAAGACACCAACTTTTTTTTTTCCAACAGAAAAGCGGTGGGAATTAAAAAGGTCAAAAGGCAGGAAAAAAGTCCGACATGTGTCAAATTCTTAAGGTAGCTTAGTGTCTTAGGGGTCAAAAGACCCTTTTCACAGTTGCAGAAAAAGATTGGTCCTTTTATTTTTACTATCAAACATTCTCTTCATATTACAGAAAGGAACGCGAAAGATACTTACAGCTGATGGGAAGGTGGACAGATCGCTTTCTATCAAAAACTGAAACTTAAATGAGGAGTCGCTTGAGTTACTGAGAGCTACCGAAGTGAAGACAACGATCACCGACCGAGAACCATCCCATGGGAAATAGAGGAGTTCAGAAGCAGAGGTCGCAACCTCCCCAAAACCTCTGGCCCCTTGTTTGGAAAGAAAAAACGTATTTTAATTTTAATATAAATTGTCCGAAAAGTAAAAAAAAAAACTCATTTCTCACGTAGAGAGAATGCGCCACTTGGGCCGTAACTTCACACAATTACGTTAAATTTTGTTGGGCCGCCAAGAACGTTGAATTATGCAAGAGAAATATAATATTTTTTTATTCAAAATTATTAATGTCTGATATTAATATATTGAACTACTAAAATCCGCATCTTGATCCAATTTCGTACCACTTTTATTACCCAAAATCTATTATCTACCTTGTTTTTTATGCTTCTATATGCATTGATGCGGTCAAACTTTTCATTTATTGTGCATTTAAAAAAAAAGAGAGAGAGGATGCTCCTGTGTAAGCATTCTTTCTGACGTGCCTTTAGAAATGCGTAATTATTCTTGATAATCAGATGTCCAGCACGACATAAATTAGCAAGGTTGATAATAAATTAAGATATTTATTCAATTCGATATTATAGTGCCAATAGAGAAAGTGCACAATTCATTTGTTAAATGAGTTTCTGTTTTTTTTTTTTTTTGGTTAAAAAAGCTGCAAATGAACGACTGCTAATTTTAATGCTGGATCTGCTGAAAGTGAAACATCAGGATTCTGCCGTCTTCAGTTTGATAACCTTGGGTTCCTTATAGATCTGGTGGGCATGGATCTGATGCACGTCTTGTGCAGCCAGTTACTTTGTGATGTAACACAAAGACGAGATGCCATCTCAGATACTTTCCACTCTGATCGATGTCTCAGTTCCTGGATTCTTTTTTAGATATTTATGCTGCCCGTAAATGAAACCCTGCACCTTTGGGCAGTATGACATGATTTGCTCCCATCAGTTCATCAAATCAATTAATCGACGGTGCGTCTAGCCTGCAAGGTTGATCTGAATTTTTTTTTTTAAAGGAAAGATCATTTAATCATTAATATAACAGCGCGAAATGTCCAAGTACAAAAATTGGAGTGTCTCCGGAGGTAGATGGTCCTCCCAAAAGACGTCGTGCGTTAAGCGACGAGCATATTGAGCCAAAAAATACGCTACGGAGTTCGCCTTTCTATTACAATGTGAAATCTTGTAATGCGCAAAAAATGAAAGTAAACTTATAATATCCCTAGAGATCTGCGTGATAACCCAAGGTGTAGAGATGGTGCCTCCAATAGAATTGACCAGGATCTGTGAATCCGTTTCGATATGAATGGAAGTGATGCCCAATCTGATGCAACTTCTTATTCCCTCCAACATAGCCCAAGCCTCTGCTTCCAGCGCCCCCTGCATCTCGTAACCAATGCGCCTGCAACCAAGAAAGAAAAATCGTGAGAGCAACATATGAAGCCAATACCACCAAGCTCACCGGGATTAGAGAATGTGTCATCAGTGTTAAGTTTAGTCCACCCCACGGCCGAGGGCTCTCATCGGGCCAGAGAATGGCCATGGGGGAGAAGTGCCTCAGGAATCTGGCAAGTAAGACAGTTAACATAAATAGACACAACCCTCTGCCAAACTGACTCTGCGGTTGCCATTTTGGAATTAAAAATTGCCTCATTCCTAGCACGTCATAGTCCCCACAGACAAACACCAATAAAAGATCTCAAATTTAACTTTGAACTAGGATTCAAGGAAGACCCCTCCCGTAACTAGGAACCATTAGACCAATGAAAGAAAAGTTCAAAATTAAAATTGAGGTTCACCTGAGCAATGGTCCAGAACCGAACAGAAAAAGAGCAAGTAAAGAAAACATGGTCAACCGTTTCCATATGTGCACCACAAAATTTGCAAAAATGATTCAGGGAAGGGATAGAACGTAATAGAATATCAGCCATGGGGAGCCTTTTGTGCAACAACTTCCAAAGAAAGGTTTTAACTTTAGGCAAGACACAAAGTTTCCAGAGAATGTTCCAAGAAGGCATATTAGGTAGATTATTCATTCCAAAAGGTCGTCTAGGCAGAGTCGGCGGTAAAGAGTTGTCCATCATGAACCTGTAAATAGAATTAGCTTTAGCCACACCTTGGGTATTCATCACCCAGTGCCAGGAATCATCATTGGCAGCAAGAGGCAAATACATAGAGAGAACAGAGTTAATTAGTTCAGGACCAAACATCTCAGAGAGCAGCATATGATTCCAATAGTGATCAGAGATAAGATTCTTAACTAATAATCCTTGAGAAATGCAGTTGACATTAATATATGTAGGTTTCCAAGCAAGAGGTATACTAAAGATCCAAGGATCATTTACAACCGAAGTATCATTTTCATTACCAATCATTTTCATAACACCAAGTTTGATGCAACTCATAGCATTGTTGATGGCTCTCCAACACCAAGAGGAAGATCTGAGAGGAGTAGAACGCATCCACGGATGAGAAATACCATACTTATGTCTAACAAGTTGGACCTAAGGAACATTCTTATTATTTAGTAGATCCATGACTCTTTTTGCTAATAATGAGGTACGGATGTGTTTAAGACTCTTAATACCCAGTCCACCACAAAGTTTTGGCTGCTGAATAGTTTCCCAATTGATCAAATGGATACCCTTTTTCTCAGTCTCCAAAAGAAAGATCTATTATGTTTTTCAATAGCATCAATGATTCCATTAGCAATATAGGAGGAACTAGAGGCATACACAGGGATGGAATTAATAATAGAATTGATTAGCACAACTTTACCAGCTTGATTAAGAAGGATCTATTTCCAGCCAGTCAACCTCTTAGTAACTTTATCAATAATAGTTCTCTGAGTATTGATGGATATATATTTGAATGAGATGTAGATGCCCAGATAATAAAAAGGAAAAGAGCCAACTCTAAAATTTAGAATGTTCTGAATTATATTTTTCCTGTTGGCAGCCAATTTAGGGGGGTAAAAGATTTCAGATTTATTGTGATTCACCCTTTGATTAGTGAGATTCTTATAAATTTGAAATAATTTCCTCAAGACAATACAATTAGCTTTAGTTGCAGCAATACATATTAGGAGGTCATCAACATACATAAGGTGACTAAGCTTGAAGGAATTAATAGAGTATGGAATTAGAGCACCCATATAGACTTGATGATTAATCAGTGAGGTCAGGACCTGTGAAACCAAAATAAATAAGTAGGGGGACAGAGGGTCGCCCTGTCTAATCCCCCTATGACTGATTCATTTATATTGCACGTAAAAGTGGGAGATTTAATACAGGTAAGAATTCAGGAAATAAAAAGAGGAGGGAAATCCATTTTTAGTAGGATAGATTCAACAGCATGCCAAGAGAATATCAAAAGCTTTTTCCATGTTAACCTTAAGCATAAGGAACTTCTTCCTACCCCTAGCAATGGAGTGGGTGACCTCCTGAGCAACAATGATATTGTCCTGGATAGATCTATGGGCAAGAAGGCAGATTGACATTGGTCAATCAATAAGTCCAGAGTAGGCCTTAGCCTCAGAGCCAGAACCTTGGAGGTGATCCTATACAGCACATTGCAAAGAGAGATAGGTCTAAAGTCAGAAACCCTGGTAGGAAATTCTTTCTTAGGAATGAAGGTGAGGAAGGTGTGGGTACAATCAGAGGGGAGGGAGAAGGAATATAGGGCCTCACGAATGTGCCTACAGATGTCAGGGCCCACAATATCCCAGTAGTGCCTATAGAACTCTACTGTAAATCCATCAGGGCTAGGAGTCTTTTATGAGCCCATACTCCAAAGACAATCCCTAATCTCACAATCAGTAATTGGTGAGGTCAAAGTATGCCACCAGTTGTGACCAAGCCTTGGGAGATCAGGCCAAGTAGCATGATTAGGATAAAGGGGCTCAGGAATCCAGAGATCCTGATAGTGCTTAACAAAACAATTGATAATCTGAGTGTCCTCCCCAAGAGTATTACCCTCCTCAGATGTGATAAAATCAATATGGTTGGTTGTGGATCTAATGATGGTAGATTCATGAAAGAACTTGGTGTTCTTATCGCCATGATTTAACCAATTCACTCAAGGACTTAGTCCACCACTTAAGGCTAATCTGTCTAAGGTAAGCCAATTGCTTATTATAGGAGGCTCTAAGGGTAATCAGCTCACTGTCAGTAAGACCAGATGACTCATCTTTGTGTTCCAGGAAAGAAATAATTTCCTGAACCTCCAAAGCCTTGTCTTCTAGTCTACCCAGGTCGTGCCTGTTCCAATGGGTGGTCTTCTGCCTAATCCTAGCCAAGGTGTCACTTAGGTTATCATGTGATGTGTGGGAGGCCCAGACATCCTTAACTATTTCCCTAGCCTCATTGTATTCCAACCAGAAAGCCTCGTACTTAAAGGATTTGGGCTTACGAGGAGGGTTATCAGTAGTCATAAGGAGAGGAGAATGATCAGATGCAGTGCGTGGGCAATTAAGAAGATTAGTAGCAAGAAAAGATCTGAGCCAGCTATTATTAACAAGAAGACAATCTAGCCTACATATGATTCTAGCATTGCCCTTACGGTTGTTACACCAAGAAAACCTATTCCCCTGGGGTTTAATGTCAATCAGGCCTTGCTTATCAATAAGGTTTCTAAGAGACTGAATGAATTTAGTAAGCTTGAAAGGAGAACCCCCCTTTTTGTCGTTGTGATCTAATAATGAGTTTAAGTCCCCAATAATAGTCCAAGGAATATGAGATACATTCAAATTACATAGTTGCGACCAAAGATTCATGTGAATAAGAGGGAGTGTACTAGCATAGATGCACGACAAAATAACGGAGATTTTATTGAGAGTTACTAAAACATGTATAACTTGAGGTAGAACTAGGAATGGTGTCACCTAGATATTGGCACCCCGCCAGGCAACAATGATGTCGCCTGAAGCGCCAGTACCAGCCAGCGAATGGCCAGTCCAGGCGCGGCCCAATCGTCGGATGACACGCGCAGAGTCCTGTGGATTGGTATGTGTCTTCAGAAGAACTAGAACATCAGGATTGTGCTTCTTGATCATCTCCGAGAGGCAGTCCCTGACCTTACTTCGCCCCGCCCCTCGACAGTTCCAACTGATAACCTTCATTTGGCCCCCGCCGGGAAAGATGGAGTAGCCACCTGCGACGGCAGAGGAAGCAGTGAAACCGTAGACAAAGAAGGAGCCACAACTTTCTTACCTCGAGGAGGCCGCCTAGGTGCTACCTTCTTAGGATGAATCTCCGGCGGGCGAGCCGGCGTGTTGCGACATTTTCGAGGCGAAGACGGGTGATCCAGCTGCTGGCGCACGAGCAGATCAACGTCCGGGGCTTCCTCCTCAGAAGTCGCCTCAAAGGCCTCACCCAGCTCACGAGGTGGCAAGCTAAAGCACGAGAGAACCTGGTGAACCATGTCTTGGTGCTGAGCTTCAAGATCACGCCGATCGGATGAGGCCGCCATGGAAGGGTGATTCGAGGTGACGTAGGCGATCGCGGCGGGAGTGATCGCTGGAACCCTAAACGGGGATCAAGAGAGCTACCGATCGAATTAGGGGCAGAAGAGGTACCCGGCTCACGTGCCTCCGTACCTGAACCCACGTGAGCAAGATTGGAGCCGTCCACGTGTGACTGGGGTGTGAGATCACCATCCACTTGGGAGTTGATCGGCGCCTTCTCTAGTGCCGGCGAAGGCCTGAGGTTCTGCCGCGGAGCAAAAGTCGCGCCGTGCCATGGCAGGGCCGGAACCTGTAACCATGGAACGAACAAAAGCACCGCCTTGGTCTGTGCTGGGGCATGGACACCGGAAGATGGACATTCCTCCAGGCGATGGCCGGGAATGCCACACCTAAAACATAAAATAGGTAATCCCTCATACATAATTCTCTAAAAAAAATGCTTGCCATCCGGGTTCGGACCCAAACGCCCTGCTTCACCGGAATTGATTGGTCAAGATCGATACAGATGCGCGCATAGTCACAATCATTCTTGAGGTTGTCGATGCGTAGAGGATTGCCGAACTGCTTGGCGATACGGATCACGACACTCGTGCTACATAATTCAAATGGGAGACCCGGAAGCCTAATCCAGCAAGGAGCGGACGATATTAGCTCTTCCTCCGGTCGAAAGAATGGCCGCGGAATGGATACGTTAATGATGTGGCCAGCCGCCGACCATGGACCACCGGTTAGGACCTGCATACGATCTTCATTAGAAGCAAATCTGAACATGAGTCAGAAGTTACCAACTTGGATAATACGCAGAGGAGCAAAGAGCTGCCAAATGTTTGGGAGTTCGCGGCGCAAATTATCCACCGACAGACCATCTCCGGCAAATCTGGCGATGAGGCAGAGTTGCAAGTCTTCCGATTGGCTACGGACATCCTCGATCTGGATTTCCACTTCCTCCGTGATGATTTCCCTAATCGAACGCATTTGGTTTGGCGACCTCGATGATGGCGACCGACCGCGAGAGTTCCTCCGGACGACGTTCGCCCACGAGGGCTTGTGTCCCCAACAGAGCTAGCGCCAAGAATAGGGGCATCCGCCAGAAGCGAGTTTGGTACTATCTGTTGTAGATCAGATCCGGTGCCCGAAGGGTGAGGTGGCATAGCATCTTGATCACGGAACAGGGATGACGAGGGGGGAGGCGGGGGAGGAGAAGAGGAGCAACGGAGGGACGAGGAAGGAGGAGGCGGGGAAAGAGAAAGCTGCTGAAGGGAAGAAGGGTCTTGAGGTTTCGCCATCCCTGCTTGCCCCTCTGTCAAAATTGATCATTTGCTAACAAAAGTGTAGATAATCAATCCATTTGGACTCTTCTAGCGATTATGCTAATCAATTGATGACTCATTTTTATCTATGTAACAGAGGCGTTCCTACCAGGGTTTACTTCTTGATTCAGTGTAAGCAGCAGCATGACGAGTTTCCAAACTTCAGGGAAACCCAATCTGTATTAAAATGCAGAGGTACATTTGAATTTTCTTGTGCGAGCATTTTCATCTTTCAGTACATCATTTCTCGTAACAAAATAGTCAGAGAATAAAGCTAATCGCTGAAAAATCATTGTTTTCGTCTGGGATAAAATTTCACTATCGAAATCTTTGTTCGCTCTTGGACTTGCAAATTAATCTTCTTTCGTTCGTTCAGAGTTGTCTCTTGTTTTTTGCTTCATGAATGAACGAGAGATATGTATGAGAGACGTGATCTGTTTCCGTTGTCTCGTTGTATTCCTGGGACAACTAGGGCTTGTTGTACGTCCTTAATCAGCTACCAGGTACATCTACTTTTTAGGGTTTGCATACTTTTGCATTGTACTCAAAACATTGTTCAGTCCTGTTTCCTGCATTTTGCTTTGCCTCTGACAGCGCCGTATGGATGGATCTCTGCACCATTTTCTTTCTTTTTTGGTCAAATTTGGAGCGGATCGAACACTACAATTGGATATTGTGGAGGCTAGTGATCGCTCATTTCTGAGAAAAATCTTGATAATTTGATCGGAGCCGTTCGATTCATTGACGAAAAAAAAAACTATTAATCAGTTATTAAAAAAATCAAATATTGGCTGGTTCAAATTTGCCAACCATTTGAAAGCAGAATAAGAGAGGAGAAAGCCATGGTTTGCATATTGGCCCTTCCTACTTTGGGCCTGGATCAAATAATTTCCTTAAGTTCTCGTGGCAAAACTTATCAAATACTAACTAATTTGAAGCAACGATAGCGTGCAACTGGTTAATAAGTTTTCATTCAAATATTTACGGGTTTGACTTTTGGATAAAAAAAAGGATTGTTCTAATTTTTATCTAGACTCGTACTAAAAAAGGAACTACTAACAATTTTGTTATTGCTAATATTAATTTGGATCCTCCTCGACATAGTTTCGTGTTTCCTCTTTCAGCAATGACAGGCCATCCGTAAAATGATAATTTTGATAATCGAATATAGGACTAGAAAATAAAATCTTTAAAATCAGACGTCGTCGAATGTCTCACTAGAACAATATCAAATTAGATTTTTAATCAGAATTGGACTTTGACCTCAGATTTTGTTCAAAATACATCATAATCTTAACAAGAAATTGGAGGTGTATATATTTTTCTAATAGTCGGGTTGTATCGATAAAAATAAATTAATTTGTTACTCTTTAACATATGGTCGTATTATTTTCTGATGGATGCTAACATAATTAGTAAAGAGATCATCATCTCATTTTAATGGATTCATTGCAGATTTTCATCTTGATTGCTATGTTATCCCATCCTTTTGAATTTGATCGTATAACGCAACCCAAAAAATTAGCTGATAATTTATAACAAATTAAAAAGAAAAAAATGATGCGTTATGTTAGTGTGAGATAAGTTGTATATGGATAGTGTCAATTATAAATCGATCGAAGGTTGCTCCTATGTACCTAACATAACCTCAAAATATAATGGTGTAAGAAAAAAATAAGCTTAAGAATACAAATTAGTTCTATCTTAAATTAGAAAAAGTAAGTTGCAATCTCTGCAACTAAAGAGGGAAACATACAACTCAATATGAATGTAAGGCACTGGTGAAGGTTGTTGAAATCATGTATTAATACTTAAAATTATCCGAGTTTACGTTAGGAAAATGAGTTTTTCTTTTTTTTTTGAGGAGGAAAGGAAAATGAGTTGTCATTGTAAGCTCGTAATTTGATGTGAAATTGGAACTAGATACATTTTGGTTTGTTAAAAGCGGTTGAAGTCTTAGATACGAGTTTGTAAACTCGCCAATTTTGATTCAAGTTCTATTTTGGGGCTGTGGCCATAGGAATTAAAGGGCTTGATCGGTTCCTGGGTCGAAACATATTGCTCCCATGTTTTTGTTATTTTTGCTATCTCATCTTTTCATTTCCTTATCTTTTATTGTTTATTTATCTCTTCTCATAATTTTTGCAATTACATTATTCTTTAAAATAAATAATATAAGAAGCTAAAATATGATAGAATAAACTACCTGACTGATATAACATTACAGTAACTTGTATAATAATATTTTTTTCCAATAATATTCTTTAAAACTTCATTCTTTGAACCATAGTATTTAAAATTAAATAATATGTTGAATATCTATACTGTAATACTAAAATATCTTTGACCCAAGTAATAGGGACTGATTGGTCTCTTTGTATATAGTCAACTTCTAGTTGCAAAATTTAGACAAAAGATTAACAAAATCAAATTCTGAATGTGCCGTTCTACTTCCTCCTAATTTGTCTCAATATTCTCACACTTGTATTTTAACTGTCATACCTTCCAGATTCTAGCAAGCAAGTCCCAAGTCTCCAACTCCATCATCAAGTGAACAACTCTCCTGAAAGCCTATTGCTACCATTTTTTTGTTATTTTTGCTATCTCATCTTTTCATTTCCTTATCATTTATTGTAATCTCTTCTCATAATTTTTGTAATTAAATTATTCTTTAAAATATATAATATAATAAGCTAAAATATGATATAATAAACTACTTGAATAATATAACATTACAGTAACTTGTATAATAATATTTATTTGCAATAATATTATTTAAAACTTCATTCTTTGAACCTTAGTATTTAAAATCAAATAATATGTTGAATATCTATATGTTAATACTAAAATATTTAAAATGGTGATAATGAGCGAGTATAAAATAATAACAATACTTAAAATATTAGAAAATGTGTAAGTGAAACTTTTATGTGTTTATAATTTATAAATTTTAATTTATTAATTATTCATGTTATTACAATCTTTTGGATATTTATTAAAATATGATTTTAAAATTTATTATTATTAAATTAATATTATATCTAAACTCTTTGTATTTACGTATCGAACTTATGATATAAGTCTACCTCCTTAAAACGAGTTTAGGTAAAAACTCGAATTTGACGACCTTGGCTCTGGTAACTAGAAAACTTCTTTTAAAGAAAATAAACTTCTATTAAAATGCACTATATTTGTTCTCATACATAAGCTGGAAGAGTCCATGAGGGAAGGAACTTTCACAGAAAATGTCTGTTCACCATTGACCCAAGTAATAGGGGATTGATTGGTCTCCTTGTATATATTCAACTTCTAGTTGCAAAATTTAGACAAAGATTCTCGAAATCAAATTTTGAATGCGCCAAGGAAGATTGTTCTACTTCCTCCGAATTCATCTCAATATGCACACACATGTATCTTAATTGTCATACCTTCCGAATTCTAGCAAGCAAGACCCAAGTCTCCAACTCCATGATCGAGCAAACAACTCCCTACAACAAGATAAGAACCATTAGGCGGCTGAATAAAAAGTCCAGTGTCCCCGCCTCTTCCCTGCGATCAAAGATCCATCTAAATTAACTTTAACCCAGCTGAAGGCTCCCACTGGATTCGGCACGGGTCTTGGGAGTTTTCTGCCTCAGGATCATGGAATCTAAAGCTAAGTTGTGCTATAAGATATTGGGCCATCTACCACTTGAAAAGCTGCATTTTATTTCTAGTTTCAGACATATGACTAGGAAAATGATGTACATTGTGAAATCTGCCCACAAGCAAGGCAGATCAAACATGCTTTCCACATTAACAAAAATAATCATTGTATGAAGAGGCCTGCTTTAATACATATTAATATTTAGGGTCCATATAAGTATGTTTCAACATTTTTTTAAACTTGGTTGATGATTTCAGTCGGCTAACAAAGGGATATCTTCTTAAACGGAAGTAAGAAGCTTTTAGTTAATTTCCTCCAACATTTTGTTTTGTAGATGGAAAGTCAGTTTTAAACAAAAATAAAGATTGTAAGATCAGACAATGGAGCTAAATTTTTTTCTAATCAATGTGTTGAATTTCTTAATTCTAAAGAAATAATTCATCAAAATTCATGCCCTTATAGCCCAAAATAAAATGGAATAGTTGAAAGGAAACATAGACATTTACTTGAAATTGCTAAATCCTTATATTTTCAATCATCAATACCAATTAAATGTTGGGATGAATGTGTAAAGACAATAGTGCATATTAGGAATCGTGTATCACTAAAATCTCCATTAGCAAAAGTGCAATATTCTATGAGTAGATATTTCCCTTTTCATCAAGGCCCCGCATGTTAGTTCTAAATTTTTTGACAAGTAGTAACTATCCAATTCTGGATGATGTGTTGCTTGAAATTATTCATTTTCCGATTGAATTAGAAGATGATAATTTTAATTCAGAACAAGTTACTGATTCAAGCCTTCAACATAATGATCAACCTAATTCAGATGAGTTATCATTGCCTACACTTGATATACATGTGTCATTACCAAACATATCAAATGCTTCTAATGATCTCTCAATTCTAGTTGTGAATTTCAATCAGCGTCATCAAGAGGCGCATGTTGGAGTGACGAAGGGACACATCTACGGTCTCGGATCATCCGTTAGTCATGCGGATATTGAATTTGGACGAAAATCAATATCTGGTTATCCAACTCAAGATGTGCGACGAGTTTTCGATAACATGTGGGAACAACAACTATCGAAAGTCCAACAAAAGAACCAAGAAGAGGTTTACCAAGGATATGAACAACGACAACAGGCATTTGAGCAGTGACAACGAAAAGAAATGAAGAAAATAATGCGTGGCCAACAAGACGACAACGAAGAACCCAAAAATTAAGAGTTGTATTTTTATTTGTATGACAATTAATTTATTCGGATTAATTATTTATCGATTAATTATTTGTATGACAATTAATTATTTATGGAAACAATTATTTTTTTTGGATTACTTTTTTGGGAAAAAATAATTTCCCAATTTCCACGACTAGTTTTGCCACCTCTCTAGCCATGGAAATTTGCCACGGCCGAAGCCATGGTAACTTCCCACGTGGGAAAATTTGCAAAAAATACAAATAATTAATTGTAATCCAACTGGCAATCCAAAAAATACTACTAATTCTGCAACAAAATCGCTCATTCCTGGCAATGCCAGAGAAGCCATCGAAAAGCTACTAAGAGTTAAAAGCTATCTGCATTAGAATTTGAAGCTTAAAGATCTCAGGCCTCTTAAGTACTTTCTTGGAATGGAAATGCTGTGATCTATTAAAGGTTTTGTTATATCTCAAAGAAATAATGTTATGCAAGTGTTCACTTTTCAATCGAACCAACCGGTTAGTGATCACTACAAGAAAACTGGGGATTAGGAATGCGAAATAGCGTCTCGAACAAGGTGACGCTACATTGACGCCACGAGCGCCGTTATGGCATCTTAGTTGAGTCCAAATAGGCAATGCTTCTTGTCTCTCAATAGAGTCACATTAATGTTGTCATTGCGTTTCGAGAAATAGACGCTAAAGAAGGCGCCATAGTGACACCAGGTAGCCACTATTAATGCGCGCCATGAAGCAAAAGTGCTCGGGAGAACCTAGCGCTATTCTCGCGTCGACAACTTTCGACGCGAAGCTAGCATCTCATCTTCTTAGACACCATGGAGATGCTATCTAGCGTCACTAAAGAGGACGCTATGTAGACACCAGTATGAAGAACCACTATTTTAACACTTACTTGGCATCTCATAATGATATATGTTAATTAAGCAATATATAACTATATATAGGCTATCTATATTTATATCACTATAAGTTATCTATTTTGATGCAACTCTATATATTATCTATACTATACTTTAATAAATAAATAAATTAAATATTGTATATGTACCTTCAACATATATATGTATTCCTACATAATTACTTATATATGTCTACATCATAGGAGTGTTCCTAAATATATAATTTGTTACCTATATTATACATGTTATTTATCCATATAATATATATCATATATTAATTATACATATATTATTTTTATATTCTTAATCATGAAATTATTATGGTTGAATTAAGAGACATTATTTGTTACAAATTATCCCATTTTAGCATCACCGTGGAGGCTCAATAACATCTACTTAGCGTCACACTAGAGTCGCAATCATGGTCGATGCTTGAGAGACACTATTGGCGTCTCTCTATCATCTCCTTATTGAGAAGCTAAAATGTATGAGATGCTACGTCGACACTATTGTGTCGCTAATATGTTTTAGCAACTCAATAACGTCTGTATTGCATCGCAGTAGCCGACTTTTTATCACACTCACTTAATCGGGCACATATAGACATATAAATATATGTATGTACTTATACTTATATATAATATGTACACATATGCATATTATTATTACTTAATCTCTCACATATAAACATATACATACATATATATACTTGGAATACGTATACATATATATATTATTGTCACTTAATCTCGCACATATATAGACATATGCATACACATATATACTTATAATACATATAAATATACACATTATTGTGACTTAATCTCTCACACATAGACATATGCATACACATATATTAGATATACATATATTAGATATACATATATATACACAATTTTGTTATATACACTGTTACGAAAAGAGGGAGAGAGGGATCGCACGAAATATAAAAGAACACGAAGAGGAAAAACGGCGACGGCTCTTTGTTATGGAATAATGATGATTACAAGGATAGGTCTCGGTTTAGACCCCTAGGGAGTTTATATAGGCACTCCCTTTGACAGATGATAGGAATTACATACGGACCGGGACTCTAAATAAATCACCTAAAAATAGGACACCTATCTCGTGATAAGAAAATAAATCAAATTCGAATCACAAACAGAATACCCCTAAAAATTTTCGCTCAGGGGGCTCCGCCCCCTTGCAACCCCCGCAGGGGGGATCCCCTTGGATCCCCCCCTTGACCCCCCACAGGCTCGCTGCCCGATCAGCGAGACCTCCGTAGGGGAATTCTGCTGAAGCGCCTGACTATATAGGGGGACCAACTGGGTTCAGATTCAAGGCATTATTAACATACACATATACATATAGACTTATAATTTTATTTACATATATGAATAATTATATATGCATTCCATAATTTTTTTATTGTGGGAAGAAAACAAAATGACTGGAATGGGGCACAATGCGATGAGACGCTATCTTGATAAAGAAAATTACATACATGTAATAGAAAATTAGAATACAAAAAACCTATTTGCGTCACCCTGGCATCTCCATAGTGAGACACTAAGTTTGCAGCGATGCTACTACAACGCTATTGTATCGCTAATATATCTTAGCGACGCATTAACTTCTCTATAGCGCCGCATTAGCCGACTTTTTATTACCCTCACTTAATCGGGCACATATTGACATATAAATAGATTATAGATATATATATATAATTCGTGCACATATGCATATTATTATCACTTAATCTCGCGCATATAATGTTAAATTAGGAAGAAAATTCAATATAGCATCTCTACAGCCTCGAAATAGTGTCTCTATTATCATGCATCTATAGCATTTAAGCAACGTCGCGTATTGTGAGGCTCTAAGTACTTAACTTAAATTCCTAACCCCTCTTTTGTATTTTCACCTTTTACTATTATGCTCGCTCGTCGATTTTCACTGTGATCGATGATGCCCGACGGTCGACTCCCTCCGCTCTGACGTTCGACGGTCGACGCCCATTGCTCCGATGCCCGACCCCACCCTCGTCGAAATCATTGCATTTTCCTTCGATTCACCATGAGCCGACCTCCACCACCATTCGCCTCCACCTCCTCTGCCACCATTCGCCTCCGTCGTCCATCCGCCTCCTCCGTCGCCCTCTGCCCTCCGTCTGTGCTCCTCCATGGCCCGCCCTCCGCCTCCTCCGACGCCATTTGCCTCTGTCGCCCATCCGCCTCCTCCGTCGCCATTCACCTCCACCGCCCTCCGCCTCCTCCGCCTGTCGACTGTGCTCCTCTCGGTGCTGGAGTGTCGCCAGCCACCTTCCTCCACCGCTTACCTTCCTCTGTCGCCCATCGCTATCCTTCTCCAATTAAGAAAGTACGAGCTCATGACCATCCATTGTGTAATCCCTAGTTAATTTGCTATTTTTTAATCTAATGCTTGTTAAGTTAATTACTTAAAACTAATCTAAGGACTAGTTAATTTGCTATTTTTAATCTAATACCATGTTAAGTTAATTATTAGTTAATTACCTGAAATTAATCTAATTCCTAATTAATTACTTGAAATTAATATAATTCATAGTTTATAGATGGTTGAGTTAATCATAACGTTCGACATTTATGATTGATCTAATGCATGCTGCTTTGCTCCCCACCTCTCTTATAGTAAATGCATGAGCAGAACAAATTTATTCCACGATTATGAGTTATTAGAAATCAAATACTGATAGATTTTTTTTCATAATTCTAGTATGTCTTTTTTATCATGTTCTCATAAATTTTACTAAGGATGTACATCCACATTCTTGGTAATAAAATGAGATTATGAAACGATGATGAAGTACTTGAAACACGTGATTTTGGACTTCGTAATTTCAAAATTACATGTTTCAAGTACACGAATTTATTGACATATGGCTTAATGTTGTTCATTACAAAAATGACAAAGTTAGATCGTAGTTGGATTCGTCATTGGAAGGATAAACGTGGCATTATAATTGAAAAATATAAGGATGGTGTTGATGAATTCATTAATGTGGCACATTAGAATGAAGGTGTTGCTTTTTCATATGGCGAAATATTATGTTCATGCCGAAAGTGCAAATGTTATTAGTGGAAAGTAAGATATGATGTGCAGAAGAATTTATATTTCAACGGTTTCTTACTGACATACATAAATTGATTCTTTCATGGCAAAGAAAGATGAGCTAAAGAGATAACTAATGTAGATACCAATATGGGCGACTCGAGTAATCCGTACAGGGACATGATACGAGATGCAATGTTAGGAGAAAATATTGGGGAAATATTAATTGAAGAAGACCCGAATCCTTTGACTTCTAAATTTTATAATATTCTCGAAGAAGCAGATGAACCTTTATTAGATAGATGCGTGAAGCAAACTACACTTTATGCAGTGGCACAACTAATGAACTTGAAATCAGAATTTAATATGAGCGAAAGTTATTTTGATCGGATGCTTGCATTATTAAGACTATGCTTCCAGCTTCAGAGAAATTATCAGGATATTTTTACAAGTGAAAAAGATTGATGAAAGATTTAGGGTTGGAATATTAGAATATTGATGCATGTCGCAATTATTGCATGTTGTATTATAAGGAAAATAACTCACTTATGAGTTGTTCTATTTGTGGCGAGCCCAAATACAAGCCGAGAAAGAATTTCCAAAGTTCAAAAAAATGTGGCAAATGCAGTATTCAGATACTTTCCCATTGTTCCAACATTACAATGACTATTTCTTTCTGAAAAAACTGCATTATTTATAAGGTGGCACAAAGAAGGGGCACGTGATGATTGAAATTTCATTACACATCCTTTGGATGCTGAGGCATGAAAATGATTTGATGCACTTCATCTATCTTTTTCTGCAGAATCACACAATGTTAGATTATGACTTTGCACCGATGGCTTCAACCCATTTGGCTCATCAATTATTGCTTATTCATGTTGGCCGGTTTTTGTGACACCTTATAATTTGCTTCCAAGCATGTGTATGAGACGAGAGAACATATTGCTTACTTGTATGATCCTCGGTCCTCAATCTCCTGGTAAAAGTTTAGATGTTTACTTAAGACCTCTGATTGATGAACTCAAAATGTTGTGGGAGGATGGCATAGTTACTTATGACAAATCTAAAAAGCAAAATTTTATTATAAGAACCGTATTAATGTGGACCATAAGTGATTTTTCAGCATATAAAATGTTGAGTAGTTCGAGCACAAAAGGTAAACTTGCTTTTCCCAAAATCATTTTATTTGAAAAATTGTAGGAAAATTTGCTGGTTTGATTATCATAGGATATTTTTGCCATTGGAAAATTTAATGCGTCGCGATCAAAACTCATTTAAAAAGAATACAACCGAGAACACTTTGTCTCCACCTCATTTGATGGGACAAGAATTGCTAGAGTAAGTAAACAAGCTTAGTGAAGTCTCATTCATATTGAAGGCCGATATTTACAAGCAAATTGGATTTGAAAGTGAACATAATAGGGAGAAAAGAAGTATTTTTTAGGAGTTGCCTTATTGGTCTTCAAACTTGGTACGTCATAACTTAGACATCATGCATGTGGAGAAGAACGTATTTGATAATATCTTCAACACTATTATGGATGTTAAAGGAAGAACAAAAGATAGCATACAAGCGTGCGAAGACATGAAATTAATATACAAAAGACGAGTGAAATATCATTCATCTTCAAAATGGTAAATGCAAAAAGCCAAAAGCTATTTATATCTTGATCAATGACCAAAGAAAAGTGATTTTTAAATGAGTCAAGCAATTGAAATCCCCGGACAGATATGTATCAAACATATCTCGTTATTTTAACCTGGACAATGGGAGGATACATGGAATGGAGAGTCATGATTGTCATATTTTTATGCAAAGACTACTTCCAATTATCTTTAAAGAACTTTTGCCAAAAGCCATCTAGAAAGTTTTAACAAAGTTATCTATGTTCTTTAAAGAGCTTTGTGCATCAATCGTTCAGAAATAAGACGTCTTTCAGTTAGAGACTTCTATTGTGATTACCATGTACAAGGTTGATAAAATATTTTCACCTTCTTTCTTTGATGTGATGGAGCACTTGATTGTACATCTTTCATATGAAACAAAAGTTGCGGGTATGATTCAGTATCGATGGATGTATCCTTTCGAAAGGTGCATGTTATATTTGAAAAGGAAGATGAAGAATAAGGCGAAAATTGAAGGCTCCATATGTGAAGCATATTTCATTGAGGAGGTGTCAAACTTCACTTCAAAGTACTTTGATCCACACATACAATCATGATACACCCAAATTTCAAAAAATGATGATGGTGGTGAAAGAGAAGTTAACATGAATATTCTATCCATCTTCAAGTACCCATGTCGGCTTCTTGGTACAGGACACAAAGTTGTCTTGAATGACAGAGATCTCACCGTCGTTGAGAATTATGTCCTTGCAAATTTATTTTAATATGTTATATAATTTAAAGTTAATTGTTACTATATGATTTCATTAATTGACAACTATGAATTCAGGAAATTCGAAGAATTATAGTGAGAAATCAATCCGTTAGTTTCAAACGATGAGTTATTGAAACTACGAGACGAATATTTTGTCGATTGGTTGAGATGTGAAGTGAGAATTCTTCCCGATTGCTCGTATTATTACTTAAGTTTGTAACTTTTAATAAAGTTTTAGTTATTTTTCCTGTAGGTTATTAATGGCTTAGTCATAGATTTAAAAATATAAGATCTAGGTCATGGCCCGAAGAAACAAGCTCTTAGCTACTGCGACATCATAGTCAATGGATATCAGTTCCATACAGAAGAATATAGTCGACAACGTTCAATTGTTAATAGAGGCATATGTATTCTAAGAAGCATGTACGAGGACAACGACTTTGATTTCTACGGTGTTATAAAAGACATCATAGAATTGTACTATTTGAGAAAATGTAACAAAGTCGTGGTGCTAAAATGCCATTGGTTCCATCCAGAGAAAGGAGTTCGAATCAATCAAAAATTTAATTGGTAGATATTAACCCTCGATCGAGACTTCAATCATACGATCCATTCGTATTGGTAGAACAAGCGCAACAAGTGTACTACACTAAATATCCATCGAAAAGAACCAAGGATAAATGGTGAGTGTCATGCAAGGTGAGAAGTAGACTATTCTTAGTAGAAACAATGGTAGATGATAATGAAATATCATCCGTATACAACGATGTGCCTATGGATGATTACTATTAAGAAGATAGAGTGAATGAGATGATTGATGTAGTCAATGGTGTTGAGAATATTCAATTGGTCGATGACGCTGAGCCAATGGAAGAGTTCAATTCAAATGACCTCTTGGAAGTGAACTTTGATAATTTTATTGACAATGTCTCGAACCAAGATTATAACGATGACGACGAAGATGCTGAAAATGAATCAGAATATGAAACAAGTGAATGAATCTCGTAGTTCTTCTAATGACACAAGCTTCTTACTTTTTTTTAGTTATATATGATTACCCATAATAAGATAAGATTGTTACTTTTTTTCAGTAATGGTTACTAGAGGTCGAGCATTTGTGTCATCTCGCTCTTTTAGGTGTTCACTCCAGATGAGTCAGCCATCACAACCACCAGGTATTATATTTATTATCAGTTGCTTATTTATAGTTGATTATAATAGTTATTCATTTTTTAATAATGCTAGTTGCTCCACCGCCGATGGGGCACGTAGTCGGATTGTCACATAATAGACGATCCATTGGTGGGTCGGCTCCACGTATTACTCTAGGTACATGCCACATAGTAGGCGATACATAGTAGGAGATAGAGTTTTCTAAATATTATGCTTTTGTGACAATTGCTCCACCATCAATGGGGCACATAGTCCCATGTCTCGATCGCACGATGACGATCGAAATGTCACGCCAAGTTATTTTCTATATATTCCATAATTTTAAATAGGAGATATTTTTTATGTATTTTCTTATGATGACAGTTGCTAAGCCACCGCCACCATTGAGATTACCGGACGCTTCACCACATTCTAGCATTGGCGAGCGACATCTTAACCCAAATGATATATTTATTATTATTGATATTATATTTGTCAATTAATTACATTAATTATTTTTTAATAATGTCAGTTGCTATGTCGCCGATAGCACAAGAACTTGGTTCGTCACATTCTGACGAGCGGACTGCCATAGATCATGTAGCGGTAGACATTACTTGAGGTGAGAACATTATTGTACATATATTAATTATCACTACTTTAATTTGGTATGACACTAATGATTTATTGTATTAGGGCTCATAGATGATATCAGACCTTGTTAGCCTACCACAATTGTACCGGATGATGATTTATCTTCGACAGATGGAGAGGGATTATACGATAATGGGGTGGTCAACGTGAATAATATTGCTCGATCGTAAGTTAAATAAGTTGTTAAAATTTTGTTATAATTTTTATTATCATTGAAAATTAATTCTTCTTTGTAATTGACAGGACCACTTTCATACCCGCTAGTACTGTGCACTACAAGAAATTAGGTCATTAGCGAAAAGATATGTAGTCATTAAAAGTTATCATCTTGTCGTTAATACTCATCAACGACAATAAAAAAACTAGTCACGGCTCTTCTCTATAGGTCCCGCCGCTAAAAGGTTTTAGCGTCTAGTGTGAATAATTGGTCGTTGATTCTTTTTAAGGACCACTATAATCCTCTTCCCTAAAAATTCAATAGCGACTAGTATGTTGGTCCCCTATATAACTTATAATGACCACTCACCTAGTCACTAAAGACATCACCAGATTGAATCGCATTTCGGATTAACCGACCAATTTTTTAAAGTTTTTTTTGTGAACAAATAATCTGATAAAAAATATTATTTTAAATTTGGAAAAGATACAAAGATGGACCTTCTCTATAAAACTCTACATCAGCCCATTAGTCTCATCCTCTATTAATACTTGTCTCTTTGCTCTCATCATACTACTATAATGAACGTGGGACTATATTTCTATATCTACTTGTTCTTTTCTTCTTTCATATTTTTAACGACAACATGATGGTCGTTAATTTGAATATTAAGGATCAGATTTTTTTTGGTCCTTATTATTGACTTTTAACGGTCAGTCATAAGAATATTAAGGACCAAAATTTTTCTGGTCCTTATTGTTGACGACCAAAATTTTTTCTAGTCATTAATAACGATGTTTAACGACCATATTTGAATCTCTTCATTAATTATGGTCGCTAAAAGTCTTTTTTTGTAGTGGTGCGGGATGTCACTCGTTCTTTCCCACTTGTCGGAAAGGACATGATCCTGGAAAGATGTCACAATTCAAGTGAGGGATGATATCTTTCGAGCCTTTACGGTATGATCTTCTATTTGTGTTACATAATTTATTTTATATTATTTTAAAACTACTAAGTTTTAGCATATTATGTAGGAGGCAAATCAGTTTCATCCGGATCTTAGTTTAGGGACGTCCGCCGGCCTCACTTTGGACCAGGGCATACAAAGATGCCCAAGGAATACAAAGATGTCCAAGACATATTAGGTGCTCGGTTTGGGAGTCTTTACGTAGGAAGTGATAAGTATGTTTACTTTTAAATTATTTTTATTAAATTTATAGTTTTTAAAAGTCTAAGTATTTGATGTTCATAAAGGACGAATGAACGATGGCAAAGGATGTAAAAAAAGGTAAGAGTTAATCATTTTTCGAAGCCCGAGGCCCACATCCACATAGGGGGTCGATGCGATTTGACGAGCATCGATGGCGCATGATAATTTACATACAAATTAAATTAATCAAACTTTTGACTTATACTTATTTTATAAAATTTGAAACTTTATTGTAGGAGAAGAAAGAAGGCGGCCCCGTGGACTTTCGCATAGTCTATGAGGCCACGCATAAGAGCTGGAAGACCAACGACTTAGTCACGCCCACTGCTCGTAGGTTTCTGGTAAATCTCATCACATGTTCATTTCGTTGTTGACATTAGTGCACTTTTTTTGGAATGCGCAATGTTTAAATTTTTTAGGATGAGTATAATGCGAAAATGGCTGAAAAGTACGGAAATGATCCGAGTACTCAGTCACCAGGTAATGTTTTTTAGAAGGGATGTCATGTTTTTAATTTATGTATTTTTAATATATAATTTATATATTATATGATTCTATATATTTTTATTTCGTAGAGGATCCTACTTTTGGGAAGAGATGGTCGACACGACACGAGGAGGCTACTTGCGTGACATCGACACAGCCGCTCAGGTACCTAGGAGGAGCGGAGGATATGCAAGCGCCCCATCTGCTCCGAGCTCATTCGCTGCACTTGATATGACGCAACTATCACAACAATTATCACAATAGTTATCGGAGTAGATATCGCAACAGGTATCGTAGCAACTATCGCAGCAGTTGGCTCCGCTATTACAGCCGATTCAGGGATTGATCCCGATGCATAATCAATCATCGTGAGGCCATGGACCGAGCACGTCAGATCGAACGTCCGGAATGATAACAATAACTCACAAACCTAGGATAGAAACAAACCATGAATAAAAACTATACTTTTGTCACTTATAGACTTATTATTAGATATGTGTATAGTTTGTTAGTTTAGTTTATTACTTTTCATATTCTTATCTTAAAGATTGTGCCTGTGATGAATATCGTGATGCTCTCATATTATGTCTGTGATGAATATCAGTGCATTTATATGCATTATATAATTATATAGTGTGAGAAAGAAAAAAATGTGGCTGTAATAGGTCAAAAAATATGTATTTAGCGCCTCCATAGCATCGCACAAATAGTCGACGCTATATTAAATATATCGTCCTTAGCGTCACATTAGCGTCTCATTGGTGACACAACAAACGTGATGTTGACCTCACAGAAGCGTCGAAATAGCATCAACTAACCCAAAATATTAGCGTCTCTTGAGCTCCGGAGTAGCGCCATCATTGTAGCGCCACTTTAGCGTCTCCTTAGGTCTGTCTACTACTCCCAGCCCAACATCACGCATCTTTGTAACGTCGATATAGAATCTACCATTGGCGCTAGTAGAGTCTCCACCATTGTTGACTCTATTGCGATGCCAATAGCCACCGATTATCGACGTCACATTTTGTCGGCGCTATTTGGATGCTAAGGTGATGCTATAACTTGCACAGACTCAATAGCGCTGCATTAGCATCAAGTTCATTGGGTCGTTATTCTTCAATTTTCTTGTAGTGGATTGGGTTCAAGGTTAGGTTGAGCTCGACCAGAGATGAACTCGATTAGGTGTAGGTCAGGATCTAGTCCGCATTTTTGGACCCATATGGACTGACCCGAACTGATAGATCCCAACAAAATCTATCTCAGCTAAATCGAACTATTGAGACGAACCATTAAGTCAAACCGAGTCCCAATTGTTGAGTTGCAAAATAAAATGAATGAATGATTTTGGCATTTTTTCCTAACTCCTAAGCCCCTACAATCCTACACCCAACGACCATCACCCAATAGTAGCACACTAGTCCTCTACTCCTCTCGATTCTCACACTCGCAGTCTCATCGGTGTCGTCCCTCACAAAAACCCCGAAGCCTCTCACAGAAACCCAAGACATCTGCCACCAGCCAACCCTATCCAAGAGAGAGGGAGAGGAGAGAAAGAGACAGAAAAGAGAATGGGGTTTAGGTTTTGTTAACACATACAACGGGCAACCCACCAACTCGATCCGACCCGATCCATTCATTGTCGGGTCAGGTCGTGTTCTATGGGCCAAATGAGGTTCACCCGACTTGATCCGAATGGAATTGGGCTAGTCAGGATGGGTTAGGGGTCAAGGCGAGTCAAATTTGACTCGTGAATGCCCCTACTAGTGTATGAGCTCTTGAAGAAAACTCGAAATTAACTTCTCGTGAATATGATCAAGTCATTCGAAAGAAAATTTCTCAAATAGAGCTCATAATCTTCTTAAGGATTTGGGATCTTTCTAATGATTAATTGGGTATTTCATTTATGTGACATAAACCCGACCTAACATTACTTTTTAAGTTCGACATTTAAGCCAATTTATGCTCAATCCCAAAGAGTCGCATATGACTGTTGTGCGAATCATCAAATATTTAAAATATTCACCAAGAAAGGGCCTATTCTTCAATGATGTCTGCAATAACATCCTTACAGGTTATGTTCATGATGTATGCAAAGAATTACACTTGGATAGTCTCTTGTTTTCTGGAATTGAAGAAACAATAAGTTGTGTCTCATTCTTTAGTCGAGGATGAAAACAAGAGTATTGCTCCTTGAGTTGCTGAAGTACACCATGGTTCAATTGTTTGTTTCTGGAGCTCTATCGTCATGTTTCTTTTCCAATTATGTTTTTACAAATAGTAGATAAGCTCTTCAAATCATTGAAAATCTCATTTTTTCATATATATATTTTGCGAATGAGTTACAAGTTACATCACATTTCCACCTCTCACGAAAGTTTTGTTTTGACATCAACATGAGTTTTTTCTTTTCAAGTTGGGACTACTTAATGTGTTTCAACCGCCAACTTGAGAGGATGTGTTGTCAATTCATTACAATTAGAGGAAGCAGAGGAGAGAAACTAATGTGTCACCTACTAGAAACAATTTTAATTGTCTCATGTTATATAGTACTGATATATTATTTTTTACTTTTGATTTTACCATTGTATTGATTGTATTGTAAAACATATAAAATGTGTATATGGGTATCTCAAGGAAAGAATGTTATGCAATTAATCAGTGATTGTGGACTAAATGCAACAAAGTCGATGCATACGAGTGTTCACCTATTAGTGATCGGGTTGGTTTAGATTCAAGGTCGGGTCGAACTTGAACCGAACCACGACTAGTTTTGGGTTGGGTTTGAGTTCGGGTTCACATTTTTGGATCCAAATGGATCGACCCGAACCAATAGACTCGAATCAAATTTATCTCAACTAAACTGAACCGTTGAGTTGAACTGAGTACCAATGAACAATTTTGATATTTTGCCCTAACTCCTAAGCCCCTATAGTCCTACACCCAGCACCCAACATCCTAGTCCTCTATACCTCTCGGCTCTTGCACTCACAGTCTCATTGATGTCGCCGCCTCACAAAAAACCATGAAGCCTCTCACAGAAACACTAAGACATTTGCCACCAGACAGTCCTATCTGAGAGAGAGAGAGAGAGAGAGAGAGGAAAGAAAGAGTCGGAACAAAGAATGGGGGGTTAGGTATTGTAAAAAAAATACAATGAGTAATTTGCCAACTCGATCCATTCAATATTGTGTCGGGTCGGGTTCTATGGCCCAAATGATGTTCACCCAACCTGATTCGAATGGAATTAGGCTAGTTGGGTCAAGTTAGGGGTCGGGTCGGATTTTCAAATCTGACTTGTGAATGCTCCTACTAGTGTATACTCCTCTTAAAGAAACTCCAAAGTAACTTCTCATGAGTATGATCAAGTCATTCAAAAGAAAATTTCTCAAATAGAGCTGATGATCTTCTTAAAGATTCAGGATCTTTCCAACATAATTGGAGGTCTAATTTATGTGACACAAACCCGACATGACATCACTTTTTAAGTTCGACATCTAACTAATTTATGCTCAGTCCCAAAGAGTCACATATAAATGTTGTTGCGTGAATCATCCAATATTTAAAATCTTCACCATGAAAGGGCCTATTCTTCCATGATGTCCGCAATAACATCCTTACATGTTATGTTCATGTTGTATGCAAAGAATTACTTTCAGACCATCTTTGTTTTTTAGAAATTGAAGAAACAATAAGTTGTGTCTCATTTTTCAGTCGAGGCCGAATACAAGAGTATTGTTCTTGGAGTTGGTAAAGTAATATGGTAGCATTGTTTGTTTCTGGAGCTCCATCGTCATGTTTTTCTTCCAATTATTTTTTACAAATAATAAATAAGCTCTTAAAATCGTTGAAAATATCAATTATCATGAATGCAACAAGCACAATGATGTTGACTTTTTCTTTTTCCCGAATGAATTATAAGTTACATCAAATTTCCACCTCTTACGAAAGCTCTATCTTGACATTAACATGAGTTTCTGCTTTTTAAGTTGGCCTACTTAATGTGTTTCAACTGCCAATATGAGAGGATGTATTTTCGGTTCATTACAATTAGAGCGAGCAGAGGAGGGTAGTTAACGTGTCCCCGGCTAGGAACAATTTTAATTGTCTCACATTATATAGTACTAATATATTATTTTTACCTTCGACTTTACCATTGTATTGATTCTATTGTAAGATAGAAAATCTCTTATATATTTTTTGAATATTTTAATTTTCATTTCAAAGTATTTAGAATATTCGTAAGGCTCAGGTTGTTCATATGCTCTTCACGATTTGGTTCATTTCTCATAATTCGACACAAAAAATAGATTACATCCGGAGAAAGAAATGCTATAATATTTTTTTTGAATGAAAATTACACTAACCATATTACTTTTTGTAAATCAAAATTCCTCTCGATCGAAATTTCGTTACAACCAAACACAAGAAAGTTCATTTGCTCTTCACGATCTGATTTGGTTCTTCATAATTTGACACAAATATAGATTATATATACAGAAAGAAATGATATAGTAATTTATTTGAATGAAAATTACAGGAACCATGCTAATTTTTTGTTAATAAAAAATTCCTCTTGACCGCCAAACACAGGAGAAATGGATAAATATTTTCAATATTTTTTAGAGGTGTGTTTATTAAATTAGACAGCACCAAAAACAGATTTTGAAACAGAGAACATGTATTTTGGGCTCAACAACATGCATGTCTAATTAATCATCATAACATGTACTGCTTTGATGATCAATAATGATCATTATGCTGAACCTAATTAGGGGAGAGAGGGCCTCTGGTTGTCTTTGACGGAATGAAAACTTCTGTAATTAGCTGAAATAAAAATCTGACCCCAAATAGTGGGGTGACAAAGCTTTGAAGCCTATGGAAGATTGGGAAAAAATGGGAAGAGAAGGCTGCAGGTGAGTGAAGACAGCGAGGTGACGTTTTGTGCATCGTGGAGGGAATCGTCAGACTACCATCACATCAAAACCACGAGGTGGATGTCTACGTTAAGGGTCCCATCCATTTGTCTCCCCCTCTCCTCTCCTCTCTCTCCCCCTCCCCCCGTCCTCTCCTCTCCACCATTTATTAATAGATTGGTACTGTGAACAGTATTTGCTGATGTCCTTTCTCCATCTTAGTTTTTGCTTTATCGTTTCTCCTATCATTTAACTCCCATCTGCACATATTATTTACCTTAGTAAAATCTGGTTTAATTCGAATTTTACTAGATGGTGAAAATTTAATTAGCATCACTCGCCTATGATAAACTTCTCTTTCATGTAAAATTGTTTAGGGACATTAAAACAAGTTCTTTGATAAGTTTTTCTTCTTAACAGATGATTATGAACTAATAAGTTAAGATAACGAGAATAAGACTGGTCTCGCTGATGTTAACAAAGGATTTAATTACTCAAGTCATGTAATTTCTTTGGGTCACAAAGTGATAAAAAAACAGGTTCATGAGTTGTGCAACGAATACAAGACGTGTATATATATACGGGTATATAGAAACAAGCATATAATATACATAAATGTGCTCACCTGTAACATTGTTAAGCAACAAAAGAGTAAAAAAAAGATAGATAGAAAAAGAATACATCACATATCATAAGGTCCATCGTATCCATTATTGCGTTATTAAAGATCTCATGCTTTGGGAGACTCTTTTCAACACCACTCCCTATTTCAACTGTCAAGCCTTTATGATGTGAGACCCCTTTCTCAAATTCTTGTCTCTCTACATTTCATCTCTCTCCCCCTCCCTCTCTCATCAGACGCCTATTCCCCTTCAGCTCTTCCAAGGTGTTGGCTATCCATTTGGCTTCACATCAACAAAAGGTTCATGGTTCTATTCCTCATGCAGCACACAACAGCAAACCATCCTTTTTTTTCTCTCCTGCTTGCTTTTGTTTTGAACATTTTTCTTTGTAGATCCATTAAAAAGCTTGAGGAAAAAATTCCAGATCTCTCATATATATGCTGAACTTCTTTGCCTTTTGTTTTCTTTTTTTTTTTACATCACATCAAAACTATTTTCGATCAAAAAATGTGCTCTCTCTCTCTTTCTTTCCTTTATGTTCCCATAGCCCATGGATTTCAAGCAAGGTCCTATGATTTATCATATATCTATTTAGCTGGTCTTTGCTTTGCCATCAGAAAAAACTGCCAGTTTCACCTTGGAAAAGAAATCAGGATTGCAATCTAGGTTAAGGAAAATAACAAACCTAGTTCTCACCTTGGTACTGTGCACTGCACTGACATATACAGAAGTTGTCATTGGCCACTGAGAGAAGGCAGCACCAGCAGCAACCCAAGGCCACAAGAGCTCCATTCCTCCCCACTGCTCTTCTCTTCTATTCATTGTTCTAGGGTTTGACAGCAGACCTTATATTGCCCATGCCAGTTTGTGCTGAGAAAAAAGAAAAAAAAAATATCGTGAGATCTTTAGATCACAGCAAACCCTACGCCGTAGATCCTTCCCAGAAGAAGAAAGATCTGCATATCTAGGAACCAAGATCCAATCTTCGTCTTGTAATTTTGTTCAGCTCCACTGTTCTACTTATAGTGCTCTATCATTTTGGTATTGACTCCTACTGTTCTCTAGGAATTGGGTTGAGTTGCTTCAACCAGTGGCCAAGGAGTGCGGAGGTGGTGGTCTCTGCTCAGGAAGCAAAGCCTCTCTCTCTCTTGCCTGGCTCCTGCTGCTCTTGGGATCGGGCTCAAACCCCAATGTTTTCTTGCTGATTGATTTGGCACTTATTCAAGCGAGGAAGCAAGGAATTTAACATCCGTCGACGCCGATCAAGAGCATGTCAGCGATGAACTCCGAGAGCTCCGGAAACTCCGGTGGGGGAACTCCGGACGGCGGCGGCGGCAGCAGCAGCGGGGGTCGGCCAAGCCGCTACGAGTCGCAGAAGCGCCGGGACTGGAACACCTTCGGGCAGTACCTACGCAACCACCGGCCGCCGCTGGCGCTCTCCCGCTGCAGCGGCGCCCACGTGCTGGAGTTCCTCCGCTACCTCGACCAGTTCGGCAAGACAAAGGTCCACGTCATCGGCTGCCCCTTCTTCGGCCATCCCCACCCTCCCGCGCCGTGCGCGTGTCCGCTCCGGCAGGCGTGGGGCAGCCTCGACGCCCTCGTCGGTCGTTTGCGAGCCGCGTTTGAGGAGAACGGAGGCCAGCCGGAGGCCAATCCCTTCGGGGCTCGGGCCGTCCGCCTCTACCTGAGGGAGGTCAGGGACACGCAGGCCAAGGCACGCGGTGTCACCTACGAGAAGAAGAAGCGGAAGCGGCCGCCTCCCCCGCAGCAGCATTGCGGTACCGAAGGAAACCACCAGCCGGCTCCGCAGGCACCCCAAGTCACCATGGCCTCTGTTGGCGTTTCTCACGGCGGCCATCAGCAGATGGCCGACCTGAACTTGATGAACAGCGCTACGTACCAACACCAACTCCACGGGCACTTCTTCCTCACAGCCGGAGACGAGGACGTGATGATGACCGTAGCCGATCCGCATTCCGGCGGCATGTTGCCTCTTCAGGTGTTTCATTAATTACGTGCTTAATTTCTAAATATATGAATAGGTTCTGTTGTAATCTGGATGTCGGTCCATCGACCCTTATGTCTGAAGCTCTTAATTTAAGCACATTAATAACATTTCCTGGTGTTTTTACATATTTTTATTTTTTGTGGAAAACACTGCTAATGTTTACATATCTCTGATAATTTTCCTTTTAATTTTTTTTTTTGGAAATTCAACTGGAATGTGTTCATGGTTGCAACTAGATCCATGACATTTTCTATTACATATTAATTATTAGATATCGGAGTTGGAGTTTTTGAGGATATGTGATTTATGAGACGTATTAATGCTGTTAACCTTGTGTATAATTTCAGTCCTAAAAAAACTTGTGGTTCATCATGTACATGGTAAGTAAAATTGCTTGACAAGATTAAATCAGAGCATCTTTAGAAGCAGCTGTCATAAATGTGCATGGATTGTGCTCTAGTGTACGTTTTCTTTCTTTGAATCTCTTACACTTTCTTTTTTTTTTTGGAGCAGAAGAAAGTTATCTACATATATATGAACAATATTCTGCAGTGGTGACCCATCATTTTCCACTGGATGCTCATCCGTTCGTTTTTTAGGTTAATAATTAAATGATCATTTTGGATACTTCTTACTTTCCCGTCCTTTTTTTTCCTCGTAGGATTTATAATCAAACTTCACAACCAAGTAGGAAAATTGGATTAACGCTGACCATTGGCATCATGTACACTTTGCACGAGCTCATGTGTGAAAATTCAGATTATGTCATAGTGTAAGTGAACTCTCTCTATCATCAAGCTTAGCACATGTTAGCTGTAATAAACTTCTTGGAGTTAGTTCCCATTAGCATATTCATTATGAGTAATGAATGGATATGATCACTTCTGATTTTATGAAAATTGTGTAGCTTAAATTTGGCTTTGTATCATCCACTGAATTTGACGAGCGACTGGCATTACATATTTCTAAAGTGAAATAGTACACGATTATTTTTTCTGATTGAATACTTATAATGTTTGAAGGGTCATACTGATCTGATCTTTATGGCCAAAGAAGCACCATATTTTTGCTATAATTCCAATCATCTATATCGAAAAGCTTAAACATTACTTAATTGCACCATTCCTTCGACCGCAGAGCTTTTAAATTTTGTTGACATCTTTGTACTTGCGCATTTCTCGTCTTTTCCTATGATTTATTTTGATGCTATAACAGCAAGACTTTGGTGTGAAATCCAATAATTGTTGCACATAATGTCCATGAAATCAAATGATAGTAGGAAGGTGTTCATTGATTTTCTGCTGTGAACATTGAAGCGAGATACCATTTTGTGTAACATCATTTAACAGTTGAAATGAGAATAAACAAGCAAGGGAAATTAATTAAGAAAATGGCTCAATCTTATTCTAATCTAAAAGTTAATTACCACAAGTGTTGAACACTCCTGTTTCTTATTATAAGTATTAAGTGTCCTAAATCGAAACAAAGATTATTCACATTAAGGTTGGCATAAGAACAATCTATTTTCCTTCTAATGATTTTAATTAATTAATATAAACCGCCTCTCAGCTAAATACAACCTAAATAAGTGATATTTATATTTTTCTTTTGGAAAGTATCACAATATACTTTTAAACCCTTGAGCTAATTCAGTAATCAGCTTAACATAAAGAAAATCACCCAAGATGGGATACATAAAAATTTCCACGAATACAAAAATCAATTTATTCTTTATTTTATATCAACTGCAATTCTCAATTCTCATCATTGTTGCTGCCTCATAACAACTTTGAGGGTCCAAGTCTCAGCATGCACAGTACACAGATTTTATTCAACTTTTATGGTGCAGAATTGATCTCCATGCATATTGCATGCACTGCTTACAAACATTTAGCTCTTATCCATATATTATCCTATATCATCCGGTACAAGTTGCTCTGGTATTCATGGAACCCTTCTCCTCGGATTGTGGAGCTTTTCTCCAACTTGAGTCCCCTGGAGGATATTTCTAGCCCAGGAAACTGGATTTAATTTATCACCTCAGCAAATGCCAGTATATATATGCTTAACTTTCCATTATATCCTGCAAAACAATTAACAGCAGGCAATTTGCCAGAGAACAATAACAAAAGGTTGGCTCTTTATGTTTCAGATTTTATCTCTTCAGATCTTTAACCGATGAAGTCGTTCTTTTTTATGATTCATGTCTGATCAGTAAATTAACATCATATCTGCTACAACTCACTGATCAGTTGCCATGTATACATCTCGTAATTAATGTTTTTTGCATATGTATTTTTGTCATAGTTTGCATGTTGGCAGTAACATTAATATTGCTCACAAATTAACCTGTTGTCATCACATACAATCACATGAAAAGAATATATATTTTGAACAGTGCAAGGAATCAAAATAATATATAATATAATGAGTAATGACAAATTAGGCACCTGAATTATCAATCCTTTAGGGGTACGTAAGTATATTTTAGAATATCCTCTAGTTAACATGTCTATATATATAATGGTTTAATGACACTTGAGCTCGCATGATTGGTCTTCATATCCTACAATGGGAATGTCGAACACATAACACTAATGACCATGTTAATCACATCTTAATTAATAAATCAAGCATCTACTTCAAGATATAGACACTAAACAATCATTAGTCATGGGATTAGTATGTTCTTATCTAATGTGATCGGATTAGGAGTTGAAATTGCCCTATTTGGAGCTTTCCCATGTTGTGGCATTGGAAAGAGATCTAGGACATGTTGAAAGCCCCTGAGATCTGACCATGATTAGAGTACCAAAGAGGACCACATGCGGGACTGGTGGTCCTTGGAGGCATCATTACCAAAGCCACATATTTAGGTGGAGTGAGAGCTCTCATGCATGGATATGTACATTCTAAGTTTGTGTACTTGTTAATGGCTTCTTTGTTGAGGTGCCATCACCATCGATCTGCATCAAAAATAGATGGAAGAAGATCATGAAGAGGAAAAAGAAGAAGATAAGGATTTTGCCTGAAGATTATGAGTAAAATGACAAAAGCTTTGGCATCATTGGCTCCCCCAAGTGGACATATGATATATACAATTGGCTCCACTTGGCAACATGCATTCCTTGTGATATGGGGGAGAGAGAGAAAGAGGAAGGAGACAGGACGACTAAATTTCCCAACTTGCAAAGGGGAATATTTTGTGCAAGTCGGATAGCACAAATAATTTATTAATGTTGTTACATATATATTATCTTGGACCGATGCACTTGACTGCACTCGTCCATAACCTGATCAGCTCCTTGAGCTCCAAAAAAGGATGAGATGGAGGGAGGGTCCTAAGAAAGATATGGCTGGAAATGTTCAGAAACATGAAGATCCAAAGACCTGCAAAAGCCTCCTTTCAGTGGCACATAATGTCTTGAAAGATGTTGGACCACACAATGATCCAACTTACTATCAGCATGGAGAGTACAAGCATGTGCTACATCAAACAAATATGTGGTACTTGTATTTACCTGTATTTATCAATCATTTAGCTCAGGTTTGTAATAAAGTACAACCCTTTTTTTGGATATCTTGTTCCATAACATGTATCTTATACTTGGAGATATGGGAAACAAAATGCATGTGCTCACCTGCTGTCCAAGACAAATTAGGTGCTCTTGCCCATGCAATTAAATTAACTAATAATGATCCCAATAAATATATTTATCCAAACCTCCTTATATGATTAATTAAATGGAGGATTAGACAGAGAAGAAACTTATGTTATAGTATCATCTGTTGGAAAAACTAAAATAATGTAACAAAAATGACAGAATCCAGGATCCTTGGGCAGGTGGCATTTAAAGTGCACCAAGTCCATCCATATGATCCATGCACCATCCACCGGATGAAGCCTCACGAATTGGGCATCTCTCTTGTCTTAAAATAACCCCGAAATTAACGAAGAAACGACAAGCCATCGAAAGTTGAAATAACAAAAAAAATGTATTATTTTAAAGAGTGCTATTATTGTTGTTATCATTTATTAATGGCATCAAATCCATGCACCCTGTCCCATTTCTGAAATGACCTTAGATTTCGTTGCCTATTGTAGTAAACAGCTCCTTGGGGAAAAAATTGGATACGGTGAGATGGGACAAGCGATGACACGAAATATAAAAACAGAAGAAGTTGGCAAGAAGAGAACAAATTTTAAAAATAAATAGGAAAAAAGAATTTAAATTGTCTGACAAATTGTCCCATCCATCTCTTTTGCCAGAAAAGAGAAAGACGACGCACAAGTGGTATCTGTGGGTTTGTAATACCATGCACAGACAGGAGACTGTGACATATCTTGCACTCTTTTCTCTCTCCTCTTTCTGCTTTGAGGTGCGTGCAAGGCTTGCGATTTGATGTTGATGTGATGCATCGATGGAGTTTTTATGCAACCCCTCGAGACCCCCACGTGTCTGGTGGACCGAGCTGTCTCCTGAGCATTAGACAAAGCCATTTCTCCCTCCTATCCTCAATCAATCTCTCTCGCCCTCTCGAGAATATTAGGGAGAAGCTGAGAAGATATTGCACCTATGCCGGTTTCCTTCACGCTTCACCTAACGGGAGGTTTTTAACTATCACAATCTTCTCAGTAGAGTTACACACCCAAGTCAGGTTCTATCTCTAGCTAATTAATTCAATTGTAGAATACTAACAATATATATCAACTGTGGTAGTAGTTAAGTTTTAGCAATCACATCTGAGATTATACGAAACATTTGACTAATTCAATTTGAATTCCACTTTCTCTGAAAAAGAATATTTCCAAAATTCAACTTGTTATCAATTGAACTTGAGTAGACTTCCAAATGCTAGTATTATTAGGGTTTTGTTGACATCACGTTGGGGTTTGATTGTAGCAAATTTCACAGCTAAAGTTAGCTACTGTATATAGTAACTGTGCCGTGTCATCTCGTAATTTTGATTACTTGATTTCTTTAAGACGTGAGTCACATGTCAACTTGCCAACTTGGGCGTCTAATTGTAGTATGCATGCACTTCTAACTATACATATACACACTTCTAGATATATTTACGATTGATACGGTGGATATAAGTGATTTGATTTTTCCTTATTTAAAACTTAATACTACACAAATAATTTGGTCAGCTGAGGCAAGTGGGACAACTCCTATGTCCGTACAACGTAATAATTGTTTTTGCTTGTTTCGTTATACAATATTATCTTGTAAGATTAATTAATCTGGCTTTTCCTGCTGTTCTAGCCAGCATATTATCCACAACATGTCTGCTTGGAAAATACTACCTGTATGACTCGTTTTTATGTCAAATTGGCAAGCCCTCTGGCACTTAGCTGGATTTTTCAACGGAAATTAAATATTACTAGTATTAACCTAATTGGCTCTAACTAGGTTCTAATGTTTTAGCCATTAATACCTCTTTTTTTATACCACATATAGCGTACAAACATTTAACGATAACCTGATGGGGTACAAGTTTTGTGAAATTTATATATAGCATATAGGATTTTAAGGAGTGATACCTCTAGGATCAAAAGCATTAAGAGGGGTGTGAATTGATGATTTAAAATTTTAATTCTAAACCTTAAAACTAATTTTGTCAAAATCAATAAAATTATGATCACAAGCAAGTATATAATAATAGTGCAAATAAGAGAGAAGGCACAAACACATCGACGAAGTTTGGCCCAACTTCTTGACCTATGTTCCTGCTTCGACTTCTCGTCCTCGAGATTGTCGGAGATCCATTAGTTTTTTTTTTCTTTTCTTGTAGGGAGAAAGTAACATTTTTTATACCACACGTCTTCTTCTTTGCTCAAAAGGCAAGGCACATATCTTCTTACAAGGAGCTCAACTTCACTAAATCACGTTACAATGATTCCCTCAAACTCTCTTCTTTTACAATTAGATGCTCACACTTAAAACAAGAAGAGGACGGGATGAATTTGTAACTTTGATTTCAAAAGATAGCTTTGAACTTGAAAGAAGCTTTGGAGTGATTTCACTTGCTTGGATACTCTTTCTTTAGGTTTTGACACTCTTTTTATAAATTTCTCTATGTATTGAATACATTCAAAAACTTTTACAAAAAGTATGCATTAAAATATAACCGTTATTGTTCATTGTAGTATGAGGCCGGTCGCCTTGTCAATATAATTGTTGACTTTTTTGCTTTATCCTTCGTCCGGTCCTTCGACCGTCACCTTCACGACATGCTTCAAATTATTCTTTTCCACTGGTCGGTCGACCGATCCTTCGATCGTCATTTTCATGACGCGACTTAAATTCTAATTTTTCAACTGATTGGTCGACCAATTTCACGACCGGATCATCGACCGTCATGATCGTGACATTATCTCGATCTTCATTTTTCTTTGATTGGTCGACTAATCCTTCGATTGGACGTCGGACCGTCATAATCACGACATTTATTCTGAGCTGATGATAAGTCGACCAGTATCGACCACTACTTCGACCGACACATTTTTGACAATTTTTCTTCGATATCATTTGGCCGATCCATATGGCCAGTCGACCGATCAGTATAATTTTTTTAATGCTTTAACTTTACGATTTCTTCTGCACATATACTCATTTTGATCTTACACATGCATAATCATTACTCGAGCATAGATTAATAACTTTTACGTCTAATTGGATTTGTTATCATCAAAACTCGGAGGGAAACGTAGTATTAAAAAATCTCCTCCTTTTAATGACGACAAACTAATTAGACGATAGAGGAGAAAAATGATAAATGAATTATAAGCAAGCTCCCCCTACATCTATGCATATTTTATATTTCCTCCCTCTCAATACATGGCTTTATAATGTTTTGACAATAAGAAGCATTATAATCGCAATGACATCAATATGAAGCAATATAATCACATGACCATTAGATATAAGAAATCATCAAGGGACATCATCATAGACAAAAGACATCATAGTACATCCATCAAGTGTTCATACACGAATATATGTGACAAAAAGTTACTACAAAATGGTACATGACACAAACAACATCGCCTCACTCAACATAAACATAATCACCCAACATAACCTTCCAAACAATATAACATAAACTTCTCCCTCTTTTGACATTGTGACAACCCAAACTAACCAACCTACATCTCGTCAGGACTATTATCGTCATGAACCACTAGAGGAAGGAATCCCTGTGAAGCATAAAAGGCCTGAAGTAAGCCAACAAGATATTGCGAGTCACGCTCCATCCTTCGAGCTCGACGATCCATGGAAATCAGTCGACAATCTATGGCATCCACCTACTGTGAGATATTTTTTATACTAGAGGTGATTTTTTGGAATCATGTGATAAAAGAGATAGTGACCAAAATGGAGAAATGATGCATCTCGTATACAAAGACAATGAAGAACAAATCAAAATGAGTTACCTCTTTATAGTGTCCCACTCGAGAGGTAATCATATGACTCAAATTACGATGGGCCATTTTCATAGATGGATGGAGATACTTATGGGCTGAGTGTTGGAGCACAGTTTTATGCCCTATACAATTATATTTTGATGATACAAACTTAGAAAGATTAAAGTTATATTTAAAATGTCGAAAAAAGTTTAAATAAAAATGAGTTGCTTCATGCATTAAACTTTCGATTAATATTTATTTATGTTCCCACAAGATTTATATTAATGGGTGTATATAAAAGTTATAAATAATTCTTTTATCTTTGTAGAGAATCAAATATCATCTCAGTAAAGGCCAAAAATGTTTCATTTGAAATGGATAACTTTGTGTATTGAGTTTTGAATCAATATTTGACTATGATCTCATTAGATTTTTTATGAATGATAAATATCAAAGTTGTAGAGAATTCTATTAGCTTTCCATAGAATAAAAAATCATCTCATTTGGATAACTGTGCAAAACTTTATGCTTAAAATAGAGCATGATGGTCGACTTGCTGGCTGGAATATCGGTCAACCGGTCAGGCACACCGGTCAACAGGTCATTGCAGAAAATGCCTAGTTTCAGCAAACAAAATGTTGAAACTATACTGGTTGATCGATTGGTCGATCGGACAGTTCAGAATTCACACAACGGTCATATTTTTCAAAAAGAAAGTGTACCGAACGACCGGTGAGGCAAAATGTTCGATTGGTCAACGCATAAAATGCACTGTAATGGTCATATTTTGGACCCAAACTTAGGAAACAAGTCCCAACGGCTAAATGGAGTTAAGAAAGCTATAAAAGCGAACCCAAAGGTATAATAATGATCAAGACTCTCAAAGAAAAGTGCGAAAAACATCATGAAACCCATTTTGAGCTCCAAGTTGCAAATATTTCATTTCTTCTTTCTCTCTTCTCTTATTGTGAGTTTAATATTGTAAAAGAGAGAAACATTTTCTTAAAGATTTGGGCGTGAGCTTCTGTGTAGAAGAGGTTTTATCTTACCTCTCGGGCTAGAGAAAAGATAAGCTTTTTAGGAGGAGAGGTGCGCCTTATCTCTCGAAGCAGAGAAAAGGTGGTGTAGTATAAAGAATTTCTTCCTTGCCCCATTTGGAACGAAGGAAGGGTGTTTAGTGGAATCTCCAACGATCTCGAGGTCGAGAAGTTAAAACGGAAATGTAGGCTAAGGTGTGGCCGAACCTCGTCAACCAAAGTTGTCAAGATCGGGATCTTATATAAGATCGGAGGGGGGTCATAAGATCGAAGATCGTAAGATCGGATCGAGGATCATAAGATCCTACCTATTAATAAAATAGTATATTTTTAAAATAATAAATATATTTTTAACAAATTTTTCGTATTGAAATATTAGATTATACCTCACTAAGATTTTTTTTATGGATTCACGAGTCAAATTATATCAAAACATATTAAAAATGAACAAAAATATATTTAACTTCATATAAATTAACTCTTATTATCATAAATATTTTTTAAATTAATATTTAAATAATTATATTAATCATATGAGATCGTATAGGTCGGATAAAATGGTAAGATCGTATGACCAAAATTAAGATCGTATTAAGATCTTACACATAAGATCCTCAAGATAAGATCGAGATCGGAAGGGGTCTGTAAGATTGTAAAATCGTAAGATCTTAAGATCTAGATCGAGATCTTGGCAACCTTGTCGTCAACAAATCGCCTTGCATTCTTGTGTTTGTTTTTTTCTCCTTCTCCTTCCTATTTCATTATGCATGTGATATGATTGCTTTTGTGTCAGTTTGAATATTAACGAATCAATTTTAAGCTTCAGTGATAATTTTCGTAAAATTGATATTTTTGATTTAGCACAAATTCACCCTCCTCTTGGTGCCTTGTGATCCTACAATTGGTATTAGAGCAAGGTCGCTCTTATTTCATTTTAAAGATTTAACCATCTTTTAGAGCATGTCACCTAATTTTCAAGATGGTCGATCAATTTTTCTCCTATCGAGATTTGGTGACTTAATTTTTCACAATGAAAAATTTGCGTGCAAGTCTATTTATGTTCTCTTGATTATGATCTATGGAAAATTGTTGAAAATGGTTTTGAAAGGCCTAAGAAAGCTATAAATGATGCTTTCATTGATCTTTCATTTTTCGAATACAATGATTTTTACGTTTCACTCGCCAAACTTGAATCTAAAGCTCGAGATGCATTTTATTGTTCTTTAGATGTAGAAAATTTAAATATTATTTCTATTTGTTTTACATCTCATGAAATTTGACAAGTTTTGTTAGATAGGTATGAAGGGATAAATTTCTATAGAAATGGCACATCGAATGTTGACAATGAAGACAGTGCAAATTCTATATCCACGGCATCCGATCAAAACTTTGAATTATGTTTCATGGCAAAAAGCGAGGATGATGAGGTATCCTCCAACTCTTCTTATTGTTCTAATTCTACTAGTGATAATGATGATGAGAATATCAAATTTGATGTGCATAAGGAATTTTCTTCCTTAATAAGAAAATATCTTACTCTTAAAAGGAAGAATGAAATATTGATGGATGATTTTCATATTATGAAAAATGACCTTGATATTTTGAAAAAGGAAAGAGATGCTGGTCTAGATCAAAATGGAACCTTGATGAATTATCTCGTATTATGAAAAATGATTTTGTAAGATTACAAAAATTCGAATGGATAGTACTTAAAGTATTATTATTCTTCAAAATCAAAGCATGCTAATGATTATTATTTAAGGAATAAACATTCTTATGTTCGTTCTTTTAATGTTAAACATTCTAATGCTTCTCATTATGATTATTCAAAATTGAGATATGTTCATGATCATTTCATTAGACCATCTACTACTTGTCATTATTGTAGTGTTCATGATCATTATGTCTTTGAATGCAAAACTAAGAATTCTATGAATATCGGCATGAAGATGATTGGGTTCCAAAAGGAACCAACTCATAGTGTTGGACCCAATCAAGTTTGAGTACAAAGATGCAAATGATTTTTGTTTGTAGGTGTGCTTCACAAGGAATGAAGAAGAATGCTTCAAGTAAAGTGAAGACATACACCTTTTGGTTGTGTGACATGAAAAGAAAAACAACAATGAAGTTGAAATGAGTTGGAGGCATAAAAGTTTACGGTAAAATATTTTGGTATCTGTAAATGAAAATTTGAACTTATTTTGATATAATGCATATTTGTGTCTTGAAATTGTCAATTTATTATCATAATATGTGCATAAAGTTCATATGTGATAAAAGATTATGATTTTTGTGCATACTATAATTATGTAGCTCATCTAATTTTGAAAATACCTATATTACTCATTTTTACTAAATGAAAATATCTATTGAATTGTGTATGATGACTGCTAAGTTGACATTTTTGGACTACCTTGTTAATTAAATGTGAAAATCATATTAATAAAATATAAGGGCAATTATATCAATACTAAAGTTTGCATGCATGATTCTTCATACTCAAAATATGTTGATTTTAGCATGCATAATTGATTCACATGAATCTTGTGTACTATTTTGCATCTTAATATTTGCATTTCAATATAGATATATTGTAATCACCGACACATGCAACAAAAAAAAAAGATAAAAAAAGGAAGAATCGAGTTTGACTCAAATAACCGGCCAATAGATAACATAATGTTATCTTATTAGGAGTAGAAAAAAAAACCGTATCCATAGGGGATGAATCCTATTTGATTTAAAGAGACCTAGGAGATAAAACCCAAAGAAGATATTAAAAATCCTCCCAAGGAACTCACGAAAACCTCTTTTTCCCCTAACTCTCACGGTCTCCTTTCCCCTTGGCTTGCTGTCCTGCACACGACTTGAGAGGAGGCCGCCCCTGGTCATTCTGCAGCAACCACTGACCTGCTAGGAGAGAACAAGGCACAGGGAGAAGGGAGGGGATGCGACCGATAGTTTTTCCGACGAACGAAAAGAGGGATTAATCGCGAACTGAGGTGGGTGAATCAAAATCACCTTGCCTGACCTCTGAATTATCCCAATTCGTGCCCTAATCATTATGAAAAGAAAATAATATGAATAGGGTTCAAATTATCATTTTTAATTATTTGATTTCTTGAATTCTTTGATTGGTTGATTGTTTGTATGCATATTTATTTCTGTTTGTTCTATTTCTGTATTATTGATTGGTATGATGTAGAATATAGAGTAGAGCGAAAGTACGTAGGGGGAATCCGTATGTTCTTTGATTATTATTTTTATTATTAGAATTACTACTGGTAGATTGAAAAAAAGGGCCGTGAGGATTTAAAAAAAAATTAAAAAGGGGATTTCTCGGGCGCTATCTGAATTGGAGAGAGAGAAAAAAAAGTAATACGTGAGGAAGATGATTAGATATTAGACGCCCCATGAAAAAAAAAGAGAAAGTCAAATAGCTTTCTATCAAATAGAAACCGAGAGAGGTGGTGAGAGAGAAAAAAAGGGAAAAGAATGGCCATTGTTTTGGCACGCACAGAAATAAAAAAAGGGACTTCTGTGATAGTAGAAAGAGGAAGAAAGAGGGAGTAAAAAGAAGGCCAAACCAATCCTTGATTTTTCATCCATTAGTCTCTCTTTATTTTTGATATGAACATTATTGATTTCCTTATAATTCCAACATAAACTCTTTGTCTTGATTTACCTCATACCGATCATATCTCCTTCATCACATGATATAAAGAATGACAAGATACTAAAAGTGATTAATAAGTTCAGATGAAAGATTAATGATGGGTTGCCAATCCAAGCCAAGTGCATCAAGATAAGGGTCGCTCCCTTGATCATGGTTTGATCACCCATTGACCCGCACAAGGCCGTATCGTTTGCTGAGCATACCCAAAAATTAAAGGCACTCAAAGTCGCCCTGATTGTTAATTAATAACCAAGATCAACAAGCATGTTCAAGTTCAAGTCAAGTCAAGTATGTCATGATTCCAAGTTTACTATGTATTATTGATCCTCATGATTCATGATATCGCTGATCTTATTCTTATTATGATCTATGATACTGATATATTATCTTTCACGTTCAAGTTAAGCATGATTATTTACCGTTGATTATTATATTCATGTCATGCATTGTATATCATGTGGTTTCCCACTAGGCTGTAAAGCTTACGGGAGAACCTCCTCCCCTATGTCTGATTTTCACAGGACCAGGTCAGTAACGTGATGGAGTAGGCGTGTGGTGATGGGACTCTGGCGATAGGACAGCACATGAACCATAGGGCTTTTAGAATGCTTATTAATTTTCATTTACCTTCCGCATTTTAGATTCTTGATGTAGAACTTAGTTTATTTCTTAGTAATGACATAGCCACTTTTAGACTTCCGCAATTAAAGTTATAATTTATCTTTATTTCTTTTCTTCCGCTGACGTGTCTCGGTTCTTAACTGAGATATGGTCAATATTATGGTCAAGTTATAGCATGCCGTAGCGTCTTCAGGTTGGTCTTCGCCACGTGGCAGGGATCGATTTGGGGGCGTTACATTTATGATATCAGAGCCTAAAGTTAGGACTCTCTTGACGTCCTAGTGTATAGAATAGTATAGTATGGTAAAAGGTTCATGTGCTATCGCCGTGCAGTCGCCACACCCTCCACCGAAAAGTAATGTAAGTCAAGTTTATGTTTAAGATAAGTTATGATTTATTGATGCATGAATTTATTGTATAAATAGAGGATGAGCATGTCACGACGGTCAGAGCGTATTCAAGAGCAAATGGCCAGAGCGGACCGGAATCTGTATGAGGCATCGGAAGGCCCACTTCCTGAGATGGGGGCCCAGCCGGGTCACGGACGTGGTCGTGGCCGAGGTCGTGCGCCAGGCCGCGGAAGAGGTAGAGGCCACGCAGCTAGAGCGCCATTAGAGGAGCATGTGGATGAGTTTGCTCCACCTGAGGGTAGCCAGGCAGGAGACAGTCCACCGGCATCAAGGCATCGTAATCAGAGGGCACGCCATGAAGCAGTAGAAGACACCATCCAGGCTTTCCTGAAGTTGCATCCGCCTCATTATGATGGGAAGACGGACTTTTTCAAGGCTGAAGAATGGATTGAGACTATGGATTGGATTTTTAAGCTAATGAGATGCACTAATGAATGCAAGGTCCTGTATGCCACACACATGCTTACTGGTACTGCGATGGGCTGGTGGAAGACTACAAGGGCCACCAGGTTCAGAGGGATGGAAGAAGAGGACATAGCATGGGATGAATTTAAGAAGGTCTTCATGGCGCGCTACACTCCTGAACATGACCGCATCAACAAACAAGAGGAGTTCCTGCAACTGCAACAGGGAACTATGTCTGTGGCGGATTACCACACCCAGTTCATCCAACTGGAGCAATATTGCCCGATGCCATTTGAAGGGCGTATTAGGGCTAACAGATTCATTAATGGACTACAGCAGGCACTGAAGACTGAAGTCCTGTCTGGGGATTGTGAAGATCTAGAGAAGGCTGTGAGGTTGGCCACACGTATGGAAAAGGATCAAGCTGAACGCAAGGCCAAAGTTCCAACCAAAGCAATAGAGTAGCCCAGGCCTCGAACGGATGATCAACAACCATTTAGGAGGAACGACCGCCGTGATCATCGTTACAGGTCATACCAGCAGAGAGAAGCTCCAAGACAGTCTCAAGCTCAACCACGGCCTGCGCCAATGCAAGCACAGCCACTGAGACAACTGCTACCGCCACCACGCCAGCCACAAGTGCCACAGAAGCCTTTATGTCCTCACTGTGGCTGTCACCATGATGGAGAGTGTCGTAGACTGAGCGACGCATGCATTCAGTGTGGACAGTTCGGACATTTCATCAGAAATTGCCCACAGGCTGCTAGAGGAGGCCGAGACAATCGAGCAGCAGGAGGTGCAAATTCCGTTGTGCAAGGTCGTGTGCACAACCTGGAAGCTGATGCAGTCCAAAATGACAATGATGTCATTAGAGGTACCCTCCCGATCGCCAACTTGTCTGCTACTATTTTATTTGATTCTGGGGCTACACACTCGTTTATTTCAGAGTCGTGTGCCCAAACTCTTAGTCTACCTCAGAAGCAGATGCCCCATGCTATGCGTGTGAGTACACCTATAGGTACTCTCCATGCTGCCAAGTACATCCCAAATGTACCTGTCAATGTAGACAAGAAAAATTTTTCTGCAGACCTCATAGTCATCCCCATGGTGGATTTTGACATCATTTTGGGGATGGACTGGCTTTCGTATCACGATGCAACCTTGCAATGCAAACAGAAGAAGATCGTTATAGGGACGCAAGGCAAGCCCAAGGCAGTGATCAGATGCACTCCATCAACAAAGAACAAAATCATTGTCTCAGCGATCAAGGCACAGAAGTTATTGCAGAAAGGATGCTGTGGGTACTTGGCTAGTGTGGTCAAGATGGATGCACCTGTCACTGAGCTCCAACAGATAGATGTGGTACGGAAGTTCCCAGATGTGTTTCCTGAGGACACATCCGGATTACCACCGAAACGGGAAATTGACTTTAAAATAGAGCTCCTCCCTGGGACTGCACCCATCTCTAAAGCACCCTACCGCATGGCACCTGCTGAAATGCAGGAACTGAAGAAGCAGATACAGGAGCTACTGGACAAGGGATTTATCAGACCGAGCATCTCACCCTAGGGCGCACCGGTCTTGTTTGTCAAGAAAAAGGACGGCTCCATGCGGCTCTGCATCGACTATAGAATGCTCAATAAAATGACAGTGAAGAATAAGTACCCCCTGCCTCGGATAGATGACCTTTTCGATCAGCTATCAAAAGCATCGGTGTTCTCTAAGATAGACTTACGTAGTGGCTATCACCAACTGAGAGTGGCAGAAGAGGACATACCGAAAACCGCTTTTCGGTCAAGATATGGCCACTACGAGTTCTTGGTCATGCCATTTGGACTGACGAACGCTCCTGCCGCGTTCATGAATTTAATGAACAGGGTCTTCCGACCATATTTAGACCAGTTTGTCATAGTGTTCGTGGATGACATTCTGATCTATTCTTCCAGTCCAGAGCAACACCGAGAGCATCTCCGGATAGTATTGGAGATCCTGAGACAACACAAGCTTTATGGCAAGCTTTCAAAGTGTGAATTCTGGCTGAAGGAGATCATGTTCTTGGGACACAGTCTCCAAGAAGGGCATTGCAGTAGACCCCGCAAAAGTGGAAGCGGTGACGAATTGGACTAGGCCGAAGAATGCTTCTGAGATTCGCAGCTTCCTTGGTTTAGCGGGTTATTACAGGAGGTTTATCAGAAACTTTTCCAAGATTGCTGCACCCCTCACGAATCTCACAAAGAAGGCGGAAAAATTTATCTGGACAGATAAATGTGAGCAAATCTTTCAGACTTTGAAGGACCGTTTGACTTCGGCACCAATTCTCACTATACCGACAGGTAGTGGAGGTTTCGTGGTCTACAGTGATGCGTGTGGAACAGGATTATGTTATGTCCTGATGCAACACGGCAAAGTAGTGGCTTATGCCTCACGGCAGCTGAAGAAGCATGAGGTCAATTACCCCACACATGACTTGGAATTGGCGGCTGTGGTCTTTGCTCTGAAGATCTGGAGGCACTATTTGTATAGAGAGGTTCGAGATCTTCACTGACCACAAGAGTCTCAAGTACATCTTCGATCAGAGGGATCTTAACATGAGGCAACGACGATGGCTTGAGCTCCTCAAGGATTATGAATTTGCTATCAATTACCATCCGGGTAAAGCAAATTCAGTCGCCGATGCATTAAGCAGGAAGTTGGAAGGCTCGCTAGCTTATATGAGGCTACGCGAGTACGAGATGCTGGAAGAAATTGAGCAATGGTGCCCCAAGCTGGGAACAAATGGAGCTTTATGAATGATGCATCAGATAAAGCCCAACTTAATTGACAGGATCATAACAGCTCAGAAAGTAGATCCTGAATATCAGAAGGTTTTGAAGAAGTGCCAGAATGAACCAGCAGATTTTCAGATCTCTGCAGATGGAGGGATTAGATATCGGGACAGGTTGTGGATTTCCCCTGACGCTGATGTCCGATGAGAGGTACTGGATGAGTGCCACAAGTCAGAGTTTGCTATCCACCCCGGTAGCACCAAGATGTATAAGGATGTACAACGCAGCTACTGGTGGCCGGACATGAAAAGAGAGATAGCAGAATATGTATCCCGATGCCTGGTGATCACTTGCTGATCACTATATGATTTTAACCCATTTTAGATGCAATTCATGCATATCGAGTCTCACTTTTGCCTATTTTTGGGCCAATTATACTTGGAATGCAAACTTTGTGATAACTAGTTGATATTCCTCATTTCATACTTAATTCCATGTGCATAGAGGTTCTGAAATGCCAAAATCCATTAATATCTAAATTCTATGCCAAGTTATCATTTTGAGGACAAGTTATCATTCCTAAGTGTCAAGTTATCATTATTTTGAATGAACTTAAAGTCCATTTGAACAAGTTATCATTTTTCAAGTGCCAAGTTATCGTTAAAGGGCAATTCTGTCATTTTGACATGCAAAACCATTAATTCTGCACAAGGACCTTAAGCAATCATCTTATTATTGTTCTAACTCATTGCTGGTCAAATTTCATCACATTTGGATAATCAAAACTCAAGTTATGACAAGTTATCGTTTTTAAGTCATATAAGTTATCGTTTTTGGGCACTCGAGTTATCACTTTTAGGAATCTCATTCATATTTGATTTCTGACCTCACTCACTTGTCACTCTAATCAATTTGATGCCTGAAATGCTTTGAACCACCCATATTAGGACATTTTCTAAGATTTCCATAAAGTTATCATTCCGGGCCCTTGAATTCATTCATATCGATATAAGTTTTCATTCTTGCACAACACATAAACTCATCTGATAATTGAACTAGTTACCAGCATTATCCTAATCCTTATTTGTCAAAATACTACTCAAGAGCTTTGATGCTTGCTATTTGGGTTTTTGTAGCAAGAAGAAAAGGTGGCCAAAAGGTGGAAAAAGTAGGGGGGACCACTACTTTTTCCTGCACAAAAGGGAAGCTGTCACTGCTGGAATTTCTGCAGATGGACAGGTGGCTTAATCAGGAGGATTAGGACATTTAGATGCTGATCAAAGGGTGGAAAGGAGTGATATATAAGCTGGATTTTTCTGGAGGAGAAGGGAGGCTGGTCATTCAAGGGTTTGGAGCAAGGCAAGGGCTGCTGCTGGATTTTGGAGCTGCTGGCCGAGAAGCTTCAAAGAACCATGAATTGTATCTGTTTCTTATCCCATTTGATGTCAAATCTTGTAAATATGAGGAGCTAAACTCCATTTCTTCTAGGATAGGGTAGTAGTTTAGATTAATTTTGGATGGATATGGACTGTTTTATAACTCCTACACTGAATCATTTGCTGATTTTCAGATTTCAGAATTTTCTAATGTTAGTTCTTGCCATTGTTGGATCCTATTGTAATCTATAGCTGAGAAGTTATCATTTGATCCATCCCTAGTTCAGAAATGGATTAGAAATCAATGTCAAGTTCTGAATTCCAATTTGATTGAAGTTCTGATTTCTGAAATCTAGATTTTCTGGTTTCTATTTTCTGAATTTCCTGAACCTGAATTCTTGGACCTTTGAATCTGTTTGCCATTGTGGATCTGATTAATAGAGCAACTAGAAGGTTGATATTGTCCCAAATCTTGATAAAAAATGAATCAAGATTGTTTGGCATTCTTTATGATTCAAATCTGTTCATTGTTCATAATCTGATTTTTAAAAATTGAATTCTGATTTCCTGATTTCTGAATTTTCTAATTTCTATGGATATCAGATTCTGTTCTTCATTTCTAACCTGATTAATTGAGTTCTTGGGATGTTGCTATTGTCCCTATCTTGTTCAGAAATGAATCAAGATTATTGGACAATCATTTGACTCAAATCAGATTTTTTTCCACTGATTTCTAATTCTGATCTTCTGGTTATCTGATTTCTGAACTGTTTGAACCTATTTGACATTCTGAACTTGATTAATTGAGCAATTGGAAGGTTGGTCTTCATCCTAATCTTGTTCAGAATTGAGTTATGAATATTTGGGCATTTCATGATTCAAATCTATTCTCAACATTACCTTAAGTTTGATCTGGAACCTAAAATTCCTGAATTTCAGAATCTGGTTTCCTGAATTTAAAAATTTGATTTCTTGGGCTTTTGAATCTGATTGTCATCAAGGATTGGATAATTGAATAGTTGAGAGGCTAATATATGCCTTGATCTTATTCAGAAATGAATCAAGATCATTGACAATTCAGAATTCAAATATGATTTTTTTCCAAAATCTGATTTCTTAGTTTGATTCTAAATTCTATTTTCTGATTGTTTGGAATTTGATTTGCCAATTGTTAATCCCTATTTTATTCAAATCACTGAGAGGTGTACTCTAGGAATCCCTTGCAGTCCAGAGATGGGTCAAGGGGCATTTGGCAAACTTGAATTCCATCAATCCACATTGCTGATTTTTTTCAGAAATGTTGATTTCTGTATTCTCATTTTTCTAACTTATGATTTCCATTGTCAACCCTCATATTAATCCACTATTGAGAGGTAGTCTTAAGGGCTTCTTTGAGATCCAGAGATGGGCCAAGGAGCAATGGGAATTATGAACTCATGTGGCCATACGTTTTGCATTTCCAATTGAGTGTGTTTGTGTGGATTCCAATTTATTTTGCAACCGAGAGGTTGACTTTGAATCTCCCTTGAATTCAGAGATGAATCATGGAACACAAGCACCATTATTGAGTATATTTTATCCTGGTTTGGTTGATTGGAATGATTCCATCTTTTTATGATTGCAAATGCAAGTTATCATTCCAAACTTCCTTGGATTGCAAAAAATCAGCATTGAATCTTTCTTTTGAGCCCAATGATAACTTGATTTTCAGTGAGGACCCTCTTTTGATTCAACCTAGCTAACAATTATATAATCATATATTGCTTAGTTAGAGGCCAATTGAGCTGTGGGAACAACCATTTTCAAGTTGAATCAAAAGTTCGACATTTAATGATAACTTGTTCCATTCTATCCTTAATTAATTTAGATGAACCCCAAATCCTAGAAGAACCTTCCTCATAGATAGTTAAACCTTTTTAGAATTCATTCTAGCATTTATAATTCAGTTTTGATAAATTTCCAAAACCCAAAAATCTGTTATCATTTCACTTTCCATAAAAAAATCTGTTTTCACTTCCCTTTGAAAATCTGTTTTTAGCCATTAAAGTAGAACTAATTTATATTGTTTTAGGGTGCCTTAGACTTCAAATTCTTGTGGATACGACAACCTGAGTCTACTATAACTTACCTGTGCACTTGCAGCTAGTGAGTTGGGAGACCAAAAAAAATGAAAAATTGACATTTTCTTTAATTTCAGCAAGTTATCACTAGAAAACCCAATTATCACTATCACCTGGTGTGCCAACAAGTCAAGATTGAACATCAGCGGCCATATGGCAAGTTGAAGCATTTGGAAATCCCACAATGGAAGTGGGATAAGATCACTATGGATTTTGTATCCAACTTGCCTAGGACTAAGAAGGGTCATGATGCCATATGGGTAGTCGTTGATCGTTTCACAAAGGCAGCACACTTTATTCCAATCTGATGAAAGCAATCAGTGGAGAGTCTGCTAGACTTATATGTGAGAGAAGTAGTCAAACTCCATGGGATCCCAGAGTCTATAGTGTCTGATCGAGACCCCAGATTCACTGCCAGATTCTGGAGGAGCATGCAGGAAGCCTTTGGCACAAGGCTCAACTTCAGTACAACTTTCCACCCTCAGACAGATGGGCAGTCTGAGAGGACCATTCAAACACTAGAGGATATATTAAGGGCCTGTGCACTAGATTGACAGGGTAGCTGGGATGAGCACATTCATCTGATTGAGTTTGCTTATAACAACAACTACCATTCTAGTATTGGTATGGCACCATTTGAAGCCCTGTATGGACGACCTTGCCGTTCACCTGCCCACTTGAGCGAAGTAGGCGAGGAAAAGATCATGAGTAAGGAAGAAGTGAAAGAAGCAGTGGAATATGTTGAAAAGATAGAATTGATTAAGCAAAGGATGAAGACTGCTCAAGGAAGGCAAAAGAGTTATGCTGACAAAGGCAGACGAGAGCAGATCTTTCAAGCCGGGGACCAAGTTCTTCTCAAGGTATCTCCCATGAAAGGAGTCATGAGATTCAGCAAGCGAGGAAAGCTCAGTCCTCACTATGTAGGCCCATTTGAGATACTCGAGCTGGTAGGCGAGGCAGCATGCAGACTGGCTCTACCCCCATCTTATGGGAGAGTGCACAATGTATTCCATGTATCCATGCTCAAGAAGTACAAGCACGATGCTGCAAATGTTCTAAAGATAGAGGAGCCAGATATAGCTGCAGACTTGACCTTCGTTGAGTATCCAACGCATATAGTAGATCGCAAGGTGCAACGTCAGAAGAACAAGAATGTCCCCATGGTCAGAGTAGCTTGGCATTTCCATAAAGGCGATGATGCGACATGGGAACTTAAATCGGAAATGCGCCAAGAATTTCCTCATCTGTTAGGTAAGCTCCCTACCTAGTGCAAAAATTCGAGGACAAATTTTCTTTTAAGGGGGTAAGAATGTAATAACCGACACATGCAACAAAAAAAAAGATAAAAAAGGAAGAATCGAGTTTGACTCAAATAACCGACCAATAGATAACATAATGTTATCTTATTAGGAGTAGAAAAAAAAACCGTATCCATAGGGGATGAATCCTATTTGATTTAAAGAGACCTAGGAGATAAAACCCAAAGAAGATATTAAAAATCCTCCCAAGGAACTCACAAAAACCTCTTTTTCCCCTAACTCTCACGGTCTCCTTTCCCCTTGGCTTGCTGTCCTGCACACGACTTGAGAGGAGGCCGCCCCTGGTCGTTCTGCAGCAACCACTGACTTGCTAGGAGAGAACAAGGCGCAAGGAGAAGGGAGGGGATGCACCGATAGTTTTTTCGACGAACGAAAAGAGGGATTAATCGCGGACCGAGGTGGGTGAATCGAAATTACCTTGCTTGACCTCTGAATTATCCCAATTCGTGCCCTAATCGTTATGAAAAGAAAAGAATATGAATAGAGTTCAAATTATCATTTTTAATTATTTGATTTCTTGAATTCTTTGATTGGTTGATTGTTTGTATGCATATTTATTTCTGTTTGTTCTATTTCTGTATTATTGATTGCTATGATGTAGGATTTAGAGTAGAGCGAAAGTACGTAGGGGGAATCCGTATGTTCTTTGATTATTATTTTTATTATTAGAATTACTACTGGTAGATTGAAAAAAAAGGGCCGTGAGGATTTAAAAAAAAAATTAAAAAGGGGATTTCTCGGGCGCTATCTGAATTGGAGAGAGAGAAAAAAAAGTAATACGTGAGGAAGATGATTAGATATTAGACGCCCCATGAAAAAATAAGAGAAAGTCAAATAGCTTTCTATCAAATAGAAACCGAGAGAGGTGGTGAGAGAGAAAAAAAGGGAAAAGAATGGCCATTGTTTTGGCACGTACAGAAATAAAAAAAAGGGACTTCTGTGATAGTAGAAAGAGGAAGAAAGAGGGAGTAAAAAGAAGGCCAAACCAATCCTTGATTTTTCACCCATTAGTCTCTCTTTATTTTGATATGAACATTGTTGATTTCCTTATAATTCCAACATAAACTCTTTGTCTTGATTTACCTCATACCGATCATATCTCCTTCATCACATGATATAAAGAATGACAAGATACTAAAAGTGATTAATAAGTTCAGATGAAAGATTAATGATGGGTTGCCAATCCAAGTCAAGTGCATCAAGATAAGGGTCGCTCCCTTGATCATGGTTTGATCACCCATTGACCCGCACAAGGCCGTATCGTTTGCTGGGCATACCCAAAAATTAAAGGCACTCAAAGTCGCCCTGATTGTTAATTAATAACCAAGATCAACAAGCATGTTCAAGTTCAAGTCAAGTCAAGTATGTCATGATTCCAAGTTTACTATGTATTATTGATCCTCATGATTCATGATATCGCTGATCTTATTCTTATTATGATCTATGATACTGATATGTTATCTTCCACGTTCAAGTTAAGCATGATTATTTACCGTTGATTATTATATTCATGTCATGCATTGTATATCATGTGGTTTCCCACTAGGCTGTAAAGCTTACGGGAGGACCTCCTCCCCTGTGTCTGATTTTCACAGGACCAGGTCAGTAACGTGGTGGAGTAGGCGTGTGGTGATGAGACTCTGGCGATAGGACATCACATGAACCATAAGGCTTTTAGAATGCTTATTAATTTTCATTTACCTTCCGCATTTTAGATTCATGATGTAGAACTTAGTTTATTTCTTAGTAATGACATAGCCACTTTTAGACTTCCGCAATTAAAGTTATAATTTATCTTTATTTCTTTTCTTCCGCTGACGTGTCTCGGTTCTTGACTGAGATATGATCAATATTATGGTCAAGTTATAGCATGCCGTAGCGTCTTCAGGTTGGTCTTCGCCACGTGGCGGGGATCGATTTGGGGGCGTTACATATATGATCGATGCATATGATTTTGAGGTATAAAAGAATCATATTTTTATGAGTGAAAAATAATAAATTACTATGTTTGGTTGAAGTTTGATTATCATATACTTTTTGTTGATGACACGATATTTTAAGATCTTGATACAAGAATTGAATATCTTTTGAATATTTATAAATGCAAAAGATCTTTTGACTTGTGTAATAATATATTTACATTTGAGATATTTATGTCATTCCATGAAATATATTAATTATATGACTTATATGAGCATGAATTTACATTTTCATGATTGCAAAATCATTTTATTAGCATATCTTAGTATAAATCTTTTAAGCTTAAAATTTTCATGTAATGAAAATTAAGCTATGACCCATCATTCATAATGTTAGCATTTTCTTTGGAAGAAAAGGAAAACAAATAAAGGACCAAAGGGAAAGGGAAAGAGAAAGAAAATTGGTCATAGTAATAGGGGGAGCTTGTTCATGAAATATTATTTGATCCACCCACTATGAATATGATATTGGTATCATTATTGTCAAATTCTTGATTATTTTACAATTTAAATTTGACATATCATTGTCTCAAAGTTTTATGCAATATTTTGATTCCTTATATAATGAGACTTGTATTATTCATAATCCCTGGATCAATTCAATTTCATGTTTGGCTCTTATGAATTGGTCTTTGACCTCAGGGTTGTTATTTTGTCCTATCGCATATATTATATATGAAACAATTTTTGTGATGTGATACTTTACATGTTGTTTCTTATATGACAAAAGGGGAGAATGAAAATTTTAAGAAGATGACATGATTAAGGGGGAGTTACATATTGTTTCTTATATTCTTCATGTGCAAACTACTTTTTGATGAAACAAAAGGGGGAGAAATATATGAGAAATATGATAAGAACATAGGAGAAACTTATATAAGAGAAAAATATATAAACCCTGATTTATTATGTGGACCTTTTGAATATAACTCTATATGAAAAATGTCTTACAATTAAGACTTATGTGCATATCTATTATTGTAAGGAAAGCTTAGTTTTAGGAAGAGTAAAATTAATTTAATCTTTCCCTTCCCAACTCATATACTTTTCATATTTCTCAGTTTGTCTTCATAAAAAAGGAGGAGATTGTCGGGGCACAGTTTTATGCCCTATATAATTATATTTTGATGACACAAACTTTGAAAGATTAGAGTTATATTTAAAATGTCGAAAAAGTTTAAATAAATATGAGTTGCTTTATGCATTAAACTTTCGATTACTATTTATTTATGTTTCCACGAGATTTACATTAATGGGTGAATATAAAAGTTATAAATAATTCTTTTATCTTTGTAGACAATCAAATAACATCTCAGTAAGGCCCAAAACGTTTCATTTGAAATGGACGACTTTCTATACGGAACTTTGAATCAATATTTGACACATTATATTTTGGATGAATGATAAATATCAAAGTTGTAGAGAATTATGTTAGCTTTCCATAGAATAAAAATCATTTCATTTCGATAACTATGCAAAAAAATATACTTAAAATACTGCAGGACGGTCGATCGGTTAGTGCAGAAAATGCCTAATTTCAAAAAATAGAATGTCGAGACTATACCAGTCGAGGTATCGGTCGACCGATTGGTCGACGGGACAATGCAGAATTCATACAATAGTCATATTTTTCAAAAATAAAGTGTACTGATAGATCGGGGGCGCAAAACGATCGACCGGTCAACACGCAAAATGCACTGTAACAGTCATTTTTGCCCCAAACTTAGGAAATAAGTCCCAACGGCTAAATGGAGTTAAGAAAGCTATAAAAGAGAACCCAAAGGTGCAAGAACGATCAAGACTTCCAAGGAAAAATGGGAAGAACATCGTGAAGTCCATTTTGAGCTCCAAGTTACAAATATCTCATTTCTTCTTTCTCTCTTCTCTTCTTGTGAGTTTAATATTGTAAAAGAGAGAAACATTTTCTTAGATATTTGGGTGTGAGCTCTTGTGTAGAGGAGGTTTTATCTTACTTTTCGTGCTAGGGAAAAGATAAGATTTATAGGAGGAGAGGTGTGCCTTACCTCTCAAAGCGGAGAAAATGTGGTGTGGTGTAAATGACTTCTTCCTTGTCCCATTTGGAACGAAGGAAGGGTGTTTAGTGGAATCTCCGATGGTTTCGAGGTCAAAAAATCAGAGCAGGGACGTAAGTCAAGATGTGGCCGAACCTCATTAACAAATCTCCTTGCGTTCTTGTGTTTGTCTTTTTCTCTCCTTCTCCTTCCTATTTCATTATGCATGTGATATGATTGCTTTTGTCTTGGTTTGAATTAACGAATCTATTTTAAGCTTTCGTAATGTAATTTCGTAAAATCAATATTTTTTATTTAGCATAAATTCACCCCCTCTTGGTGCCTTGTGATCCTACATTGAGTCTACTGTATAATGGTCATTCCGTCCACAAAAAAACACACGAATGTCATCCTCAATCGATCGGTAGCCGTGAGACCAACTGTGAGTGACAAACTGATAGAGGTCTGGTAATGGACGAAAACACCAAAGATATGACAAAGGAGATCACGATTATAATGAATAGTCATGCCAAGAACATAAGTGATAATAGCTTCACGAGTGATCATCATGTTCGCATAAAGATAATGAACATGTGGGGATACACACGCTCCTCGATAGACAAGTGGTAATCATCCGATATTTGCAAACAACTCCTAAATATCTGATATGTTTAGGGAATTTCAATCAATGAGGTAAGCACGTCGGACATCACGAGATCCATACATAGCATCAAAGCAAGTGGCCACTGCCCAAGTAACAAAGAGGCGACGATCAAAGTCATCAAGGGAGGACGGGTCAGACTCATGGGTAACGAGTGGCCTACGAGCACATTCAAGAGATTGTTCTCATCCATGTCCACGTGGGACGGGCTCGGGTTGCGGTTCAGGCTCATGCTCGTTTTTTACCATAAGAGTGTGTTGTGCACTTGTGGCATGGTCAAGATGACATCTAAAAACTAGTGGGGCAAAGTTCATGGGTCTTGGTCATCCATGTATTCAAAATGGCTGAAAGGATGAAATAGGGGAAATCCGACATAACACATTGGATAAGGACTAGTCGGTTGTTGGACAGGGAAGGCTGGTTGTCGATGGTGGACAGGGATGACGAAGGAGACGGCTAGGGCATCGGAGAGGCTGGGAAACAACTTAGAGCGTCAGAGAAAAGGGTGGAAGGAACATGAATGACAACAGACGGGGGGAGAGAGAGAGAGAGAGAGAGAGAGAGAGAGAGGGATGATGGTGGTGGTGGCGGTGGATGGGGAGAAGGTTGGCGGTGAGAGGAGACTAAGAAGAAGGACGACGACGGTGATGGTGGCTGGGGAGAAGGATGTTGGCGAACGAGGAGGCTAGGGAGAAGAATGGCGACAGCGACGGTGGCTAGGGAGAAGGATGGCTACGGACGAGGAGGCTAGGGAGAAGGATAGTAGTAGTGAGGAGGGATGACGTCAGTGGCGCAGAGGAAGGATGACGTTGGTAGTGGGAAGGAAAGACAATGGCAGCAGTGTGGAGGAAAGACGATGGCGGCGACGGAGAGGAAAGATGACATAGAAGGATGGCGGCAGCGACCGTGGCTAGGGAAAAGGATGACGACGGACAAGGAAGCTAGGGAGAAGGACAACGAAAGCGAGGATGGACAACGGCGGTGACACGAAGGAAAGACGATGACGGCGGCGGAGAGGAAAGATGATAGATAGGCCATTGATTGAAAGAAATGAAAAAAGAATCGACCGGTCAAGGTGTTATAAATCCATGATTTTTGTATATACTAGCCGACCGGTCATGTCAACCGGTCGATCAGTCATACCCTACCTCACCGGTCAAGGAATTTAAGGAGAGGTCGAATGATCGAGGTTTAAATGTATGCATTTAACTCTGACATACACCGATTGACCGGTCATATGAAACGGTCAATCGTTGACCATATGAGAAAATCAGTTTCTTATGTAAATTTTGAACTGTCGACTAGTAGTGCCTAGCAGTAGACCAACCATAGCCTAATATGGATTTTTAGCAAATTTTGACAATTTTAACCATTAAAATTTTATTTTAAAAAAATATTTCTCATGAATGTAAGTGTTGTGCAACACTTTTAATATTCAATTCATGTCAAAAGTGATTTTGCACAGACAAGTCACTTTTACTCGGCGGTAGAAAGTGTGGTGGAGTTTTGCTTCTTGCTAGTCCATGAGATGACAGAACTACCAAGAAAATAACACATTTCACTAGTGCTTTTCTTATCAACTTTACATATAGAAAAATTCACATCGGTGTAAGCATGTAATTGAAAAGGAGATTTTCTATCATACCAAATCCCTAAATCACAAGTATGTTTTAAATAACACATTTGCCCTTTTACTGCAATTAAGGATTTTTTGGGTGCAAATTGAAATTTAGCACACAAGCATACACTAAATATGATATATGGCCTAGATGTCGTTAAATAGAACAAGCTATCAATCATACCTTTATACATTTTTTTATCATTGAACTTATCTTTTTCATCTTTGTATCCAATTTTGTTGTAGTACTCATGGGAGTTGTGCTTGGCTTGCATTCGTCCATCCCAAATCTCTTGAAAAACTCTCTTGTATATTTTTCTTGATTAAGAAAAAAATTATCTCACTTGTAGATCTAAAAAGAATATAAGCTCCCATATAAGATTCATTTCAAATTCCTTTTGCATAAGAAATTTAAACTCTTTGCCCAAGGATTCAATAGTGGCACCATAAACAATATCATTAACATAAATATGGACTATTAAAATGTCAATTTTCAAATGTTTTAAAAATAATTTGGGTCAATTTTTCCTTTTGAGAACTATTTTCGATTAAAAATAAATTCAATCTTTCGTATCAAGCTCTAGGAGCTTGTTTCAATCCATAACGAGCTTTTGAAGGTTTAAAACTATGATTAGAAAAATATGGATTTTCAAAGCCTTGAGGTTGTTGAACATAAACGTTTTTTTTTATAAAACCATTTGGTGTAGGATCCCAAAGGGCACCAAGAAGGGGGGTGAATTGGTGTTTAACAAAAAATATCGAATTTACGAAACTCATCGCGAAAGCACAAAACCGATTCTTAAAACCTTTGCAATTCAGTTTATAAACACAATATGAACGAGGAGGGAGAGAGAGAGAGAGAAAGAGTGAGAGAGAGAGAATTAAACACAAATTGATACGGTGGTTGTTGATGAGGTTCGGCCACACTTTGGCCTATGTCCCCGCTCCGGCTTCTCGACCTCGAGACCGTCGGAGATTCACTTCCTTTGTTCCAAATGGGGCAATGAAGAAAGCCCTTTACATCAACCACCTTTTCTCCTCTTCGAGAGGCAAGGCAACCTCTCCTCCTAGGAAGCTTGTCTATTTATCTCGCTCAAGAGGTAAGACTTTGAACCTCTTTTACATAGGAGCTCTCTCAGTTTTTTAACAAAAGTGTTTCTCTCTTTTACAAAGCTAAGCTCACAAGAGGAGAAGAGAGAAAGAATGAGAAAGCTATAAAATGAAAACTTCAAGAAATGATCTCTATTTGACAACTTGAAGTTTTTCTTTAATGAGTGAATGTGTGCCTTTGCCTCTGGCTTTGGCACTCCTTTTATAGCCTTCAATGTGTGGAAAATTTGTCAAGAAATTATTCCACAAATTCCTCCTTCAAATTTAACCGTTACTGTTCATTTGACTCGGAGGCCGGTCGACCGCACTTCTGGACTGGTCGACCGGTTTATATGACCGTTGCGTGTTTTCTTCAATTTTTGCGCTTGATTGGTCAATCGGTCTGTCGACCGGTATTGGCTCGACATCGTCCGGAGCAGGCTCATTAGTTATCGGTCGACTGACATCTTCTATTCGATCAATCGATAGCATCTCGATCGGCATTATTTGCTTCGATCGACGGGTTGACCGACCTGCACTATTTTGATCATAATTTTCTGCACAATTATCCAAATTATATGATCTTGGAGTCTATGGAAAGCTAATAGAATTCTCTATAATTCTGACATCATTTTTATCCAAAACTAATGAGATCAGTGACAATTATTTGATCAAAGCGTAGTGCATAAAGTTATCCATTTTTCTTTAAACTTTAGCATTTCAACTTTAATCTTTCGAGGTTTGTTTCACCAAAATATAATTTTATATGTCATTAAAACTTTGACTCAACATTTAGAAAAGTTAATTTTACATCCATTTGAAGAAATTTAAAACCCCTATAGCATGCAATGACTGAAAGCATTTTAATGGCTTCAAGTCGAGCAACGAGAGCAAAAGTTTCATCAAAATTAATCCCTTCAATTTGTGAGTAACTCTTGGGCAATAGTTTAACCTTGTTCCTTATAATGACACCATTTTGATTTAACTTATTACGAAAGACCCATTTGGTTCCATTAATGGGATGGTCGTCATTTCACAAGCTTATAAATTTGATTTCGTTCAAAATTATTTAATTCCTCATGCATCGAATTTATCCAATTTGGATTACTTAGTGTTTCATCAATATTGCTAAGTTCAAAATTATCAAGAAATGTTGAAAAAGCACATAAGTTTCTCAAAGCATGTCTAGTCTTTATACCTTGTTTATATTACCTATCATTTGGTCGAATTGGATGTGATGAGGTATGTTTTCAATTTCTTGGAATGATTTGATTGCTTTCACTTGTAGTTCCTCTAACTCTTCCACATTTGAGTTGTCAAATCTTACTTTTTTCACATCATGATTTTGAATTTGCACATTCTCAAATCGTCTTTTCACTTCAATCATTTCTTCTTTGTCATTATGAACTTGCCATAAAAAAATTGTTAGCTTCACCGAACTCAACATTAATAGACTCTTCAGCAACTAAAGTTCTTTTGTTATAGACTCTATATGCCTTACTTGTACTAGAATAACCAAGATACACCATCATCACATTTTGCATCAAATTTGACTAATTTATCTTTGATATTCAAAATATAGCATTTACAATAAAAAAAATCTTAAAATAACAAATATTAGGCTTCTTTCCATATAACACTTCAATGCACGCTTTCTTCCCTAGAGGCATAAGTAGAATTCTATTCAAAACATAGCATGATGTGTTCACGACTTTCACCCAAAAATACTTTGGCAATTTATTTTCATCTAATATAGTTCTAGCCATTTCTTGTATAGTTCTATTTTTTTTCTATCACTCGATTTTATTGAGGTGTTTTAGTGGTAGAGAAATTGTGGGTAATTCCATTTCTTCACAAAATAATTCCAGTTTGTGATTTTCAAATTCTCCTCCATGACCACTTTTAATTCTTGAAATTTTTTGTTCAAGTTTATTTTGGGTTCTTTTTACAAATTTAGAGAACATATTTATGATTTCATCTTTAATAGCAGGAAATATAGTACAAGTAAAATGAAAAAACATCAACAATCACAAATACATATCTTTTTTCTCCTAAGATTGCTACATTTATAGGTCCAAATAGATCAAGATGTAAAAGTTTCAAAGACGTATTTGTGCTAATCATTCCGTTTAATTTAAAAGAACTCTTGGTTTGTTTGCCTTTTAAACTTGAATCACAAAAACTGTTTTTCTCAAATTTAACTTTAGGCAAACCTCTAACTAATTCATGATTTGAGAGTTTGTTTAATAACTTAAAGTTTTCATGTCCCAATCTCCTATGCACAAATTTATATCATCATGTATAGTACTAAAAGATTTTTCATTTTTCAAATTATCAAAATTAATATTGTATACATTATTGTATCTAAAATATATATGTAGAAGTTCCGTATTTTCATCTAAAATCAAACATTTGTCTTTTCAAATTTGTCTAAATAATTTTTATCACATAATTGATTTATGCTAATCAAGTTATATTTTAGGTTCTCAACTAATCAAATATTTTTCAAGTATACTTTGTCATTCTTACCAACATTACTTATACCGATTGCTCATCCCTTTCTATTATCTTCAAACATAATTTTTCCTCCATTTTTTTCCAAAGTAATGAAATTTGATGGATCGCCAGTCATATGTCTTGAGCATCCACTATCCAAGTATTATTTACCTTTATCATACTTTGGAGTTTCCTACAAGAAAGAAAGTGAGATTCTCATCATTTTGGTAACCACATTTGTTTGGGTCTATTTTTGTTAGAGATGGTTCTTTATGGAACACACATATTTTTCATACCACTATTTATTCCTTTTCTAATCTTGCATTCATAAGAATAATGTTCTTTATAACCACAATAAAAATAAGCAATATGTGATTTTGAATGATGACTTTGTGATGCTCTAACAAATAGAATCCTTTATCCCTTTTAATATCAAACAAGTTAAAACCAAGTTCATTTTTATTGAAAGATCTTCTTTGTTGTGATAGCATCACATCTATCATTTTTTTGTCATTTGTAAATTTTTCTAGTTCGCTTTTCAAATTATGGTTTTCATTTTTTAAAACTTCAGTAATATAAGTTTGTTTTTTCACAAGATAATTTTAAGATATTGTTTTCTATTGTCAATGTTTCAATCATAAATTCTAAGTTAGAGTTTTTCTCATCTAGTAAGTTGTAATTTTCACATACTTTAGAGTTCACATGCTCATTTACTTTTTGCAATTTTTCAAACTCTATTTTTGAGACTTCCATATCTATTAATAAGAGTTCTAAATTTATTATGCACGTCAAAATATTGACTATCACTAGAATCGGATGAGTTGGATACTACCTCATGGCTATTCTCAATTAGACATATGTAAGCTTCTTCATCACTTGAGGAGGTGTTGAAGTTATTTTTTTCATCTTCGCTTCCATCACAAGTGGCATGAAGAGCCTTTTTTCTTCTTCTTTAAACTTTTTCCAACCTTTTCCTTTTTCACCAAGTTTGGGCATTCATTTTTGTAATGCTCAACTTTCTTATATTTAAAGTAAATCACTTGGTTCTTGTTTGATGATGATCTTCTTTTTGTAAAGTTATTTTTCTTTTTTTTGCTTAGCAAACTTGAGATATTTGTCTAGCTTCTTTGCATTTAAGGCAAACTTCTTTTCATCAAGATCCTCATCTTCTTCACTTGTATCTTCCTCATATTTGTTTGCCTTTAAAGCCAACATCTTCTTTTTGGAGCATTTGCCTTTTTTGTTCCAATCTCATAAGTTAAGAGTGAACTTATAAGATCATCAACATCTAACTTGTTCAAATCCTTTTTTTTCAATCACGATTCTCTTTGTGTGCCATTTTGAGGAGAGGAACCTAAGACAACCTTTTCACTTTTTAAGGGTTAGTCCTTGGCTCGCTTAAAAAGTCTAAGCCATTTACAATATCATTAAAATGTACAATAATCTCATTTATGAATTTATTTTCGTGCATCTTAAATGAATCATATTTATAATTTAAAATGTTCAATCTAGATTCTTTAACTTTATCCGTTCCTTCATGAGTAACAATAAGTTTTTTTTTCAAATTTTGTTAGTGCTTTGACAACTAGAAATCCAATTAAACTTCGTTTGATGCAAGGCACAATAAAAAATATTCTTAGCTTTCCAATATAGTTTTACTAAAAATATTTCTCCTTTGGTATATTCTAAAGGTGACTTTCCATGTAAATCAAAACCATTTTGAATAATATCCCACATGTCAATATCAATAGAACATACATATGTCTGCATTCTAATTTTCTAATATGCAAAATTTGATGTATTAAAAAATGGAGGACGATTTATAGATTCACCTTTGCAAAAATTAAATTCACTTGATGCCAAAGCACTAAAGATGTCTAAATCTTAAGATAAGAGCAACTTGACTTTTATACCATTTGTAGGATAAAAAACACTGGGGGGGGGGATGAATTGGTGATTCAAAATTTTAATCATAAATCTCAAAACCAATTTTGTCAAAACTGATAAAAATGATGCCAAGTAAGTATATAATAATGAAGTGCAAATAAAAGAGCAAGCACAAACACAAGAGGAACGATGTGTTGATGAAGTTTGTCCCAACTCGGCCTATGTCCCCTCTCTGATTTCTCATCCTCGAGACCGTTGGAGATTCATTAGCTTTCTCTTTTATTATAGGGAGAGGAAAATTCTTTTTACACTACACATCTTCTTTTTTGCTCAAGAGTCAAGGCACACCTCTTCTTATAAGGAGCTCTCAACTTCACTAAATCACACAATGATTCCATCCACCTCTCTTCTTTTGCAAATAGATGCTCACATTTAAAACAAGAAGATGAAGGGATGAATATGCAATTTTGAGCTCAAAAGATGTCTTTGGACTTGAAAGAAGCTTTGGAGTGATTTCACTCTCTTGGATACTCTTCTACCGGCTTTGGCACTCCTTTTACAGGTTTCTCTATGTGTTGAATACATCCAACAACTTTTGCAAAAAGTGTACATTAAAATATAGCCGTTATTGTTCATTGGAGTTTGAGACCTGTCGATCGCTGCTTCTAGCCTGTCATCGGTCAATATAACCATTGCCTTCTTTTTGCTTTGTCTCTTCTAACTGGTCGACCGATCCTTTGATCGGTACTTCGACCTCACAATTGCGACAAGCTTCGAATTATTCTTTTCCACTGGGCAATAAATCAGTGACACAACCAATTCTGATTGGACCATCGACCATCATAATTGTGGCATTATCTCGATGTTCATTTTTCTTCTGGCCAGTCCTTCGACCGGACAGTCGATCATCATAATCACAAATTTAACTCTGAGCTGATGATCGGTCGACCGGTATACCCTTCGTCCGGTACACTTTCTATAATTTTCCTTCGATATCATTTGGGCGATCCATATGGCCGGTCGATCGGTCAGCATAAAAAATTTCATTCTAATGTTTTAACTTTATGATTTCTTCTGCACGTATGCTCCTTTTGATCTTACACCTGCACAATAATTTCTCATTTATACATTAGTAACTTTTACGTCCAATTGAATTTGTTATCATCAAAACTCATAGGAAAGATAAGATTCAACAATATGATGTTCCTCACTTTTTATTTATCTAGTTAAAAATTTATGAATCATTTAAAAGACTTAAATGAAAAGAATATGATCCACAAATTTATAACTTTGGTAAAAAAATATCACACCTTAGGGTTATTTTAGAAAATGCTGACATCATTTTCAATTTTAAAGTCCAGAAATTGAACTTTCTACAACGTGAAAGAGCTCTAATTTGATGACTTTTATTCCAAATTCTTATTTCAACAACAAATATTTTGAGGATTCTTTCAGACACTTTAAGGACAAAAAATTTCAGCGACAAAAAGAGTCATGCATTGAAATTAATAGTACCAATCCAACCTCTTTCTCCCAATGTAATGCCAAGTTCTCCAATCTTCTTATCTTTTGCATTTTCATCCATGTTTTCCTCATTCTTCCTTGTGTTCTTTGTTGTGGGATGCAACAGAGAGTGAGGGATAAGTGTTAGGACATGCAAGAAGTGGAGGAATACTCCAAATGGGGAGAAGAAGGAACTAATCGGCTAAGAGATGTGTTAATGAGATTTAAAATGCGATTTCAATTTTTGTGAGTTGTGGCATTCCTTAAGGTGTTGATTTTTAATTGATAATAGATGTTGTTGTCGATGATTAAGGTTGAAGGATAAATTTGGTTCTTATTGCCATGATTATGACTTGATTATACATGAATTTCCTTTTATCATTGCTTAGTAATTAGGATGCTCTACATATGATTTTCATGACTCTAAAGTACACTAAAACTTCCTAAAGTAACTAAAGTTAAGGCCTTGGTGATTTATGATTTTGAACTAAATGGTTTGCCCCCAAATTGATCCTTTATAATGCTTATAATGATGCTTATTTCTTTATATGAAGCCTTAATTTAATGTCTTAATGCTCTCTGAGATGATGATTATATTTGCTGTTAATTAGACTTTATGTGATCCTCTTTGAATTAAATAAAGAATGAATGATGGCTTTATGGCAAGTGATGCTTCTATTTGATCATTTAAATTCCTTAAAGTGTATTTACATTTCTGCATGCCCAAAGTCTCTTTGGCCAAATGTTTGAGAGATAAACTGATGTGTCCAAAAGGGTTGAACCAAACCAACCCCGATGAATCCTAAGAAGCTCTGACGATAGGAATCCTCACTCTAGAAATACGAAAGTTCTAAACCTAAAATGTTTTTTAACTCATTTTGGATGATTGACAAAACCAAGTTCGGCTGTCCAAAATTTTCAAAAGGTCGAGATCCAATTCTATTCAAATAAAGATTGGACATCCAATGTAATGCTCTTGTCACATAATAATTGGGCTTATTTTGGGTCAGTGTTAGCTCTTAGATTTTGACCAATTGACTTAATCTTATCAAATAATGAATAATTATTATTTTACATAAAGTGCGAAAATGGAATACTTTTTTAACAAAGTGTGAAAGTGAATTAATTTTTTATTTATTTCCTACTAGTCTTCCATAGGCTAACTACCTTTCAAATAATTTGACATCAAATAAATAGTCCTAATGACTTAATCTCCATGTGTATTTTTGCATCACTACGAATATTGACTGACTTATCGATTCAACTACTTGTGAGATTAAAGCACAAAAAAATAATTTTCATAAGAAATTATGCCAAGTACATAAGACTAATACAATTGCACAACATAGTTTAATAAGAAGCATTTTATTCTTTTAATCAATGAGCATGATAAAAAACAATAAGGAAATCAAATAATGTAAATGGAACTTTTATTTTCATTTATTTTCTTTCTTTTCTTTCTTTTTTTTCTCCTTTTTTTGTGGGTTGCACTACATTTTTTACTTTAAACAATGGCCTAGAACTTTTGTATGTGTTGTCTGGTGAGCTCGACTTCCTTTATACATATATCACTTGGGTTGTATTGGATCAAACCAAGACCATAGGGGTACTTTAAATTAAAAAAAATATTTTGGAATCATAAAAAATACCCAATTAGGATTGTAAAAATTCTTCATTCGTTAATAGGATTATAACAATATTTCATTCTTTAACAATTAGTGTACATGATAAATCTTATTTTACATCTTTTATCTTTTGACCTAATTACCTATCTTTATAGGTTTCAGTTTAACATAAATCAACATAAGGGTAAAAAAGGGGAGGGGAAGAGAGGACTAAAATCGATTTTGTGAGACTGATTATGTCAACTAAAATTGATTTTTTGAGAAAATACAATAATTTGCAAATAAAAAAGATAAACAAGCAAGGACATGATGCAAACTGTTTGTTGACAAGGTTCGGCCGCTACCTACAACCCCACTCCAATTCCTCATGTCTTAAGAGTCTCGGAGATCTACTAGAAATACTCTTTCGGAATAGGGAGAGAACCCTTTACATCACATGACATTTTCTTCATCCAAGAGGTAAAGCTCACCTTTTATCATAATGACTTCAATCAACGCAATATCAGAGGAAGAATCATTCTTTTTTCCTATTACAAGATCTAAGCTCAGTTCACAAGAGAAATAAGGAAGAAGAGAGAAGAGATAGAGTATGAATATGCCAATCTAGCTCAAGAATGTTTTAAGTGCTTCACCAATGTATTCTCAATGTCGAGCCTTCATCTTCTTTTATAAGAGATCTTCAAGGAAATAAAACCTCTAAAGAAAGTGGAAAAGATGATTTTGTCCTACTAACTCCGAAGCAGGCCTCCACTACATATCGAGCATCCATTTTGTTATATTAAATAATTGTAAGAAAAGACGATTTTGTCTTCCTAACTCTAAAGTGGGCATCCGCTACATACCGGGCATCCATTCTATCATATTAAACAATCATTACACTATTTGTCTTTTCTGAATTGGACATTGGTTACATAAGTTGGTCGTTCGCTCTAACAATGTAGTCATTACTTAGTGTAGCTGGTTGTCCTTCATGCTACGGTCGTTCGTTTTACATGATTTGTAGTTTTGATCATCGATAATGGGACCCACTCCATGAATCTGTTGTCTGTTCCATAAAGTCTCTACTCTCCAAGATGGGTGGTTGTTTTGGCAGTTTCTTAGTCATCCGTAGGGTCCCAAACTCTAAAAAATTACCAAACATTCTGGTAGCTTCTCGATCATCCATTCCATCATTCTCGACGAAGCAGTCGTGCATTCTAGAAAGTAGCAACACTCAAAAATTAGTGATCATTGTGGAACTCATCCGCGACTACGAATGGTCATCCATTTTGATAGCACAAAGTCATTGATTACCATAGCGAGCATCCGATTGCCAAATCACTCGTCGGTTGTATTGAGATCTTTTCTAAAGTTATCACAACGATTGTCTACTAGATTTACCAAGTGTCTGTTTCTTTTGTAGTATTTTAAAATAATTTTTTCTTTTAAAAATTTATTAACATATTAGGCTCAATGCTTCAACTAATGTTAGTGCATCATCTTTCTTATTTGCTATCATCAAAACACTTGGAATATGATCTTCGGACCAACATTCTCCCCTTTTTTGATGATGTAAACAAAGTGAGGAGGAAATAAAAAAAATGGAATTATAAAATGCTTCCCCTTAATCAATGCCTTTTTTAATATGTTTTGAGATATAAAGATTCAACAATAAAATTACCCTTTGCACATATGAGATTGACATTAAAAAAACTTTCCACTATGAATATATTCATTATGTCAATCTCCCTGTATAAGCTCGTAAACACGTCAAAAGTTCATATAAGACATAAAACATATAACAAGAACTCAGAAAATCATTGGAGTCCCCATCTTGACCAGGGAATAAACCGTTACCGCTTTATCTTCCTAGTTTCATATTAGTTGGTGCTAGTAGCCTTGAATCGGAGGCCTCCTATAGACTAGGGTCGGCATGCAAAAAAAATAACTCAGAAAGTCATTCACAGCATAATAACATCCATACATATAAAGAGACAACAAAAGATGTTCAAGTACAATCATATGCTTGAAAGAGCCAAAATAGCTAATACATCCATAACCATATGCTAATACACAACCACTACTCCTCTCCACCTTGTCATAGTTGTCCCTTTTTGACGTCATAAAAAATGAAAAGCAAAAACTAGTCAAAACTAAGCATCAAGAGCATCACCAGTCAGTGGATGCCCATCTTTCTCATATGGTGTGGTACCGAATCCATAAGAGTGAAAATAGGTAAAGATGCAATCATGAGCAAGTTGTTGATTCACCTCTAATCTCTCCATTCATGTCACCATGCTATCCATGCACGTCACCATGCCATCACACTCAGAACGCGTGGGGTCGAGTGTAATCCATGGAAGATGGATGCCACGTTGAAGGTAGAGTTGAACGCAAATAGATGTCCACTCGAGTCCGGCATCCTCCATGATAGCTCACTTGTATGAGACTCAACTTTGACTGCATCATCACTTGTAGGATTCTCAACACCATCTAAATCGGACTCAAGTGACTAAGCTTTGCACTTCTTGACAATGACACACTCGTCAACCCTATAGCGAAGCCCCTTACGAACCATCATGGCATTCCCAATGGCATCCGTATGACGCACAACGAGAGTTGGCTTTAGCTCAAGAATGATCATGACACTCTCATGAAAGAGGCGAGTAAGGAAAGAACCATAGAGAAGACCAAGGTTATGAGAGTGTTTGGGACCACTTCTCCTTAGTGGAAATGAAGTGACGAATCATGAAAGCCTCAAAATTCACATAAGGGAGGTCCTTTTGAAAAAAAAAAAGACAATAAAGAAGATGGATGACATAAAAGTTCATATCTGTATTGTGGTCAGATCGAGGAAATAGGATATGATTAATGATGTGGTGAGCTACAAGGAGGGTGAGACTCAATTTCTTTTGAACTAACGGAAAGCACTCAATTTCATCACCGAAAATGACCTCAAAAGCCTCGATTATGGAAATGTAAGAGGGACAAGTATGAGTGAAGATATTCTTGAGTCCCATGGAAGGAACACTAAGAGAAATCATGGTTGAAGTGAATGTAAGGTCGTGACCAAGGACTTTGGAGGTAATAGAGGCACGAGAAGCCGGATAAGAAGGGAAGGAATAAAAGAGCCTAACCAACCTATGATACAAGGAGTCTTTGAGATCAAGGAGTGGAAGGCCACCTAATACCATCAAATAACTCACACAGAGATGACATTTTAATTGATTTTCAATCAACTCAAATGACCAGAGCCACTACTCGTGAGGCGAAGAGTTTCTCAAATGATGAGGCAATGGAGGAATCAATGAATAGTGTAGGATCAAGATGATCTTGTGGAGGGAAACAAGAGGAACCCATTTTCCTATGCTGACATGGAGACATGATGTGGTAACTTTGTGCTTGGAACTCATTTTAGAAAATACGGGGTAGGAGTATTATCAAGTAGGTGATGTGGAATATTCAGACGACAAGGGAGATTTGAGAGTGATGGACAAAGTAAAGGCACATACAACTTCACATAGAATGAACAATGAAGCACAACTAGCAATCAGCTCATACAAAGTGAGAAATCAAAGAAAAATGAGCCCTGACTGAATGTGCCCAAGAATAAGAATATGAATAAAATGAGTGGTTAAAACCTAAGGATGGACATAAGGATCAAGGAGGGGATCGCTAGATGTAGTTGGAGTTGATGGAGGAGGTTACCGGAGGATCATTGACAATGGATCAAGAGTGGCGGTAACTAATATGCAAAACTCCAAAATAATAAGTGAGGAAGAGAAACGACTTAATGTATGAAGATCTAACCATAGATAAGACCTTGGAATCAAGAGGATGTCGCTGGAGGTGGTCGGAGGTCATCGACATTATACAAGGTCAGGTGAAAGAGGTGTCTCATGAGCAGCGTCCATTTTCATTGATTTACAAAGAAATTAGAAAAAAAAATTAAAGTTCAACACCTTTTATATCTAGTCAAAGCAGACACCCAATTTTCAAGGCGGTCACCCACTTTCGAGTTTACAGAAATCCCAAATTTGAGCGATGTCTGATAATTATTGATTATCCGATCTGTAATCTATAGTCGATGTGATATTCTTATGAGCAAACGTCCTTTAAAGGGAGCAAACTTCTGGTCTAGAAGGTTTTTCCTGTGAATATCAAAACAGACTTCCAATAAATGATGTGGATGTCCAATTTGAAAAAATGCAAGACTCCTAATTTTTCTTGAAATTTTTAATGTTTGTGTTGACAACACAATTTTATGTTCAATTCAGTTCATAAATGATACTTGCATAACTATTCACTCATGAGATGAATTGAGTAGCAATCAAGTTCTTAACATTCCAAATTCATATCCAAGCATACAAAATATTTCTTCACTTAATTATTTTATAAAAATATCCGCAAATTGAAGTTCAGTAGAGACGTGCTTAATAACAACATGTTTAAGTGTTACATGCTATTTATATAGTGATATCACAAATTAATGTGTTTTGTGCTATACCGATGAATTAGATTTTTGGTCATTTCTATGGCACTTGTGTTCTAGCACTTTATGGATACACTTGAATAATTCACATCATAATCAAGCAATTATTATTTTACCAATAATATTTGTACACAACAACTGCCGATGGCTATATATTCGACCTCGGTAGTAGAAATTACAATGAAGTTTTGCTTCTTAGTAGCCCGTAAAATAAGAGAGATCCAAGAACATAATACATTCCACTAATGCTTTTCCTATCAACTTTATGCCTAACTAAATCTGCATCTTTGTACACATGTAAATGAAATAGCGAGTTCCTATCATACCAAATGCATAGATCACAAGTATGTTTTAAATAACGCATTACTCTTTTAACAATAATTAAAATTTATTCCTTAGGCATGGATTGAAATCTTGCATACATTAAGCATGATATCCGACCTAAATGCCATTAAGTAAAGCAAACTACCGATCATAACTCTATACCTCTTTCAGTCAATAGATTTATCTTTTTCACCCTTATCCAATTTGGTTGAGGTACTCATTGGAATTGAAATTTGCTTTCTCTCATCTACTCCAAATCTCTTGAGAAACTCTCTTGTATATTTTCTTGGTTGAGAAAGATCCCATCTTTGATTTTCTTGAATTGCAAACTTAAGAAGAATATAAGCTTACGTACAATACTTATTTCAAATTCATTTTGTATTAAAGCTTCAAACTCTTTGCTCAATTTTTCATTAGTAGATCCATGTACAATATCATCAATATAAATATGTATTCTCAATATGTCTTCATTCAAATGCTTAAAAAATAGAGTTGTGTTAACGTTTTCTTTCTTAAAACTATTTTCAATAAAAAAATGTACTTGATCTATCATACCAAGCTCCAAGAGCTTATTTAAATTCATAAAGAGCTTTGGAAAATATAAATACATTATTAGTAAAATTTGGATTTCAAAATCTTGAATTTGTTCAACATAAACTTTCTCATTTATAAAATCATTTACAAAGGCCTATTTTACATCCATTGGAAACAGTTTAAAACCTTTAAAATATGCAAAGGCCAAAAACATTATAATGACATTAAGTCTAGCAATGGGAGAAGAAGTTTCTTCAAAATCAGCTACTTCTACTTGTGAATAACCCTTTGCCATAAGTATTTCTTTATTTCTTACTATAATATTATCTTCATCTAATTTATTTCGAAAGACCTATTTAGTTGCAATAATAGGATAATCTTTAGGTCGTTCCACAAGTTTCTATATTTGATTTATTTCAAAGTTGTTTAATTTTTCATGCATAGCATTTATCCAATTTGAATCATTTAGTGCTCATCAATATTATATTACTAGGTTCAAATTGAGCAAGAAATGTCAAGAATGCACATAAATTTTTTCAGTGAATGTCTAGTTTTTATACCTTTACATATATTACCTATAAGTTGCTCAAGTAGATGTGATGTAGCATGCTTCGAATTTCTTGAAATGATTTGACTACCTTCTACTTGTGATTTTTCTATTTCTTCCACATTAATTTGATGAGTCAATCATCACATCTTTGAATTTTCACATCTTCAAATTATCTTTGCACTTCAATGAATTCTTCTTCTTCCTCCTCCTCCTCCTCATCATCATCATCATCATAATCATCATTTACTTGCTTGTTCATAAAAAATCATTAGCTTCATTAAATTTAACATTGATAGTTTTTCAACAAATAGTATTCTTTTATTATATAATCTATATGTTTTACTTGTACTAGAATAACCAAAAAATACACCGTCATTACATTTTGCATTAATTTTTTCTACCTTATCCATGATATTCAAAATGTAACATTTGCAACCAAACACTTCAAAATATAAAATATTTGACTTCTTTCCATCCAAGACTTCAAAACATATTTTCTTTACAAGAGGCTTAAGTAGAATCATATTCATGTATTACGACTTCCGTCCAAAAATATTTAGACAATTTACTTTTATTCATTATTGTAATAACTATTTCTTGAATAGTTTAATTTTCTTTTCAGCAACTTCATTTTATTGATGTGTGATAGGAATAGAAAAGTTATGAGTAATTCCATTTTCTTCACAAAATGATTCGAATTTGTGATTTTCAAATTCTCCTCCATGCTCACTTTTAATTTTTAAATTCTTTTGTTCAAGTTCATTTAGGATTTTTTTTGCAAACTTAGAAAACATACTTATAATTTCAACTTTACTTGCAAGAAAAATTAATCCAAACGAAACAAACGAAATCATCAACAATCACAAATACATATATTTTTCCTTCTAAACTTACCACATCAGTTGGCCCAAATAAATTAAGATGCAAAAGTTCTATAAATCTATGGATACTAATAACAATTTTTAATTTAAAAGAGCTTGTGGTTTGTTTACCTTTAAGACATGCATAATAAATATTATTTTTCTCAAATTTAACTTTAGGAAAACTACTAATCAATTCATAACTTGAGAGTTTATTAAGCAACTTAAAATTTGCATGTTCTGATTTTCTATCCCATAAGTTTGTATCATCATGCATGACACTAAAATATTTTTCATTCTTTAAGACATCAAAATCTATTTTGTACTCATTATTATATCTAAAAGCAATTATATATATATTTTTTTCATTTTCATTTAGGATCAAGAATTTATCTTTTTCAAATTTTATGAAGTAGCTTTTATTACATAGTTTACTTATTCTAATTAAATTATGTAACCAAACATTTTCTAAATAAATTTTATATTCTTACCAACATTACCTATATCAATTATTCTTCATTTGCTATTGCCTATAAAAGTAACTTTCTCTATATTTTTCTTCTCCAAAGTGACGAAATTTGATGGATCACTAGACATATGTCTTGAACATCCATTATCCAAATACCATTACATTGATTGGACTTTATAGATTGCTACAAGAAAGAATGGAGATGCTCATCCTTTTGATACTTAAACTTTCTTGGGTCTATTTTGGTGAGGTGGTCCATTTTGAGATCCAAATCTTCTTTGTACCACTATTTGTTTCTTTCCTAATTTTGCATTCGTAAGAGTAATTTCCTTCATATCCACAATAACAATAAGCAATATGCGACTTTGCATTATAGTTATGTGATGCTCTAACAAATAATATTCTATCTCTTTTAAAATGAACTAAAATCAATTCCATTTTTATTGAAAGGTCTTCTAGAATTTGATAATATGTCATCTAACATCTTTCCACCATTTGTAAAATTTTCAACTTCACTTTTGATGATATGAATTTCATTTAAAGAGTCAACAATATAGGTTTGTTTTTCATAAGATAATTTCAAGGCATTGTTTTTCATTTTCAACTATTCAATCAAGAATTCTAAAAGATTTTTTCTCATTCAACAATTACAATTTTCACATGCCATGATAGAATTAACACTCTTAGTTTTTTTGCAAAATTTCAATTTATATTTCCAAATTATCATATTTCTTCTTGAGGCATCCATATCTATTAATAAAAACTCATAATTCATATTAAAAGATTCACTATCATTAAATTCAGATGAGTTAGATGATACCTCATAGCTATTTGTCTTGGGAAATATGTGGGCCTCTTTATCACCACTTGAGGCCTTCAATGAGTCTTCTTCTTGATCTTCACTTTCATCTAAAATAGCTTTTAGGACTTTCCTTTTCTTTCTTGAATTTTCTCCTTCTTTTTCTTTCTTTACTAGATTTTATGCTCATTTTCATAGTGTCCAACTTTCTTGCACTCAATGCACATCACTTGATTCTTGTTTAACCTTTTCTTGACAAAACCTTTTTTCTTCTTTTTGTTTGGAAAGATTGAGATACTTGCTAAGCTTGAAAGTTTCTTTTCATCAAAGTCTTTATCTTCTTCACTTGTCTTTTCCTCATCTTTGTATGCTTTCAAGTCAAGGTCTTCTTCTTGGGAGCATATGCTTCTTCTTCCTACTTTATTTCAATCTCATAGGTCAAGAGTAACCCTATGAGATCATCACAATTTAACTTGTTCAAGTCCTTTTACTAAATCATGGTACTCTTTGTGTGGCACTTGGAAGAGAGCGACCAAAAAAATTTCTTGACTTTTTGCAATTAGTCATTGAATTATCCAAAGAGGCTAAGTCATTCACAATGTTATTAAAATACACAACCATTTCATTTATAGACTCGGCATCATACATCTTAAAGATTCATATTAATGGTTCCTCAACCTTATTGGTACCTTCATGAGTAATAATAAGCTTTCTCCATTATTAATGAACATTTTGACAATTAGAAGCATGATTGAATTCGGTTGCATCTAAAGCACAAAAGAGATATTTTTTGCTTTGGAATTTAATTTAACAAGTAATCTTTCACCTTTGGTGTATTCCGAAGATAATTTACCATGCAAATCAAAGTCATTTTCAATTAATATGCTTTCATTCTATTTTTCTAGTAAGAAAAGTTAGAATAATTAAAGAGTGGTAGACGATTTGTCGATTGACCTTCACCTATTTGCAAAAAAGAAAGATAAACAAGTAAGGACAATGTTCAAACTATTTATTGACGAGGTTCGGCGACCGCCTACATCCCCGCTCCAATTTCTCACACGTTGAGAACTTTGGAGATCCATTAGCGATCCTCTTTCTGAATAAGGAGAGGAATCATTAACACAACACCGTCATTTTCTCTACCCATGAGGTAAGGCACGCCTCTTATTACAATGGACTTCAATCAACACAATAAGAAGAATCATTCTCTCTTTCCCTATTACAAGATCTAAGTTCAAATCACATGAGATAAGGGAGAAGAGAGAAGAGAAAGAGTACGAATATGTCAATCTAGCTAAAAAATGCTCTAAGTGTGCCACTAATCTATTCTCAGTGTCCATATCTCTGAATGTTGAGCCTTCATCTTCTTTTATAGTAGATCTCCAAGAAAATGACCATTATATAACTTCTAGAGAAAGTGGAAAAGTTGATTTTGTCCTACTAACTTTGAAGTGAGTGCCCACTATTATATCGGACGATCATTCTTCCTCATTATATAATTGTTACACTATTTGGATTTTTTGAAGCTGGTGTCCGTTACATAAATCAATCTTCCACTCTAATAATATAGCCACCGCTCAATATAGTTGGTCATCCTTCTTGATGCTGCGGTTGTTCGTTTCACATGGTTTTCAGTTTTGATCATCAATAATGGGCGCTCGCTCCGTGAATTGGTCGTTCGTTACAAAAAGTCTTTACTCTAAAAAATGATCAGCCATTCTACGAGTTTCTCGGGTGTCCATTCCATACTTTAGCAGGCGTCTGCTCCACGGAGCAGTTGTAACACTCCGAATTTCATCCCTAAATTGGTATGGGCAATTAGGTTATTCGATTGTGTTAGCCCGTTCACCATTACAAAATCATAATAGAATATGATTTTTTATAAACTCAGTGGAAGCATAAATCCATTAAATAAGCTAAAATAATTCTTTTGAAAACATAACGGAAGACTTCGATAAAACATCAAAAATAATATTATAGAACTGAAAATGCATCTAGCATCATCACTAATAGCAATTGAAAACATCTTAAAGCCATAGTCAAAAATTTCTTTGAAAACATAGTTAAAAGACTCTAAGACTCCTAGGCCAGTCTGCAATCTTTATTGTCATGAGCTGAGCCACTATCCATCCAATCATTATGCACCTATACGGATCCAAGATGCAGAGATTTCCCTGTTAGAGTATGTAAAGGCCATGCATGCAATGCTATGTTCATATACATGATACTACATGATATGCATCATCATCTTCATAAATAAGAAGGAAACAATATACATGCCATGCACTTATTATGTTATCTACATGTCATTCATTAATATCAATTTATCATCATGCAATAATATAAAGCATGGAAACATGTAGACAATTCATCATACATATAATATGGACAATCATAACAATTAGAAATTCAATCCATATGCGCATAAGTGAAGTACTTACCATAACCATCACCTCCATAACTTTCCTCGGGATTGCTTTGGAACCCTTTCGGACTTCCACTTGTGTGGAACATCATTCCATATGATCGATCATTGGCCCTTCCCTTTAAATTATATCTTTCGATAGTTGAGATTTATGTCGTTGCCCTCTCAATAGGCTAGCTAGGCCTAGGAGACAATGCTCCCCTCTCACCCGAAGGTAACATCAGAATACACACACTGTTGCTGATGTATGTAACGATCATTATGAACTCTCACCCGAGGACGACATCGGAATGCACACACCGTTGTCAATGTGTGTAATGATCATTCCGAGTGAATATTTGATAAAGGGACATAGAGGTTCGACATATAACATCATCTACAACTGGGTTCATTATGTTTTAAAATCAACAAACAATTACGTCGCTCAATCTTTAAATTTTAACCTAGTTACGCGAGGAACATGCACATAGATGTATCTAGGTTATTATACAATCAACAAACATCAATACATAGTATTAATACCTTAAAAATAATTAAATTACTATAATGTTTCTATCATGGCCACGACCGTGACACAAATCGTCATGGTCATGAAGAACTCCAAAAATCGCCCTTTTATCACGCTCGTGCCAAAAGTTAGTCACGTCGTGCCTAAGTCTGTCACGGGCGTGTCAGAAGCTTAGTTGATCAATTTTGACTATTCTATCATGGGCGTGACTGGAGACGTCATAGTCGTGATAAAACAATGGAGTTTCGTTACCAGCCTAATTTTTACACGATTTTCAATCCAGATTTGGGAAAAAATATTATACAACATGAATCATCATAGCCATAATTTCCAGACATTATAAGATAAAAAAACCTCAGAAAATATATTAAAATAGGAATTTCTAAGATCTAGAGTTCATCCCTAAATCATGAACATGAAGAACATATGAACCCTAACTCTTGGATCTAATCATAAAATCTTATACATGCATAGATCTGATCATGAAAAAACTTATATATGCATGGATCTAATGATTTTCATGATTAAGAACCCTCAATCACAATTCAATAAGATAACAAGGTGTCCTCTTGCTCTCAATCCATTACAGAAAGAACATTAAGAGAGGATAGAAGGATTTGGATCCCTTTTACATACCTTAATTTTGAATCCTTCTCCTCTTTCTTTCTTTTCTTCTTCCTCTTTTTCCTCCTCCTTGTTCTTCTCTTTCTCCTTCCTCAAGCCCTAGCCGCCAAAAGATTTGGAGAAAAGAGGTGAACAATAGGAATGAGGAGTTTTATATAAGGGAGATCATGAGGGATTTGAAAAAAGTTTAAATTACCCTTTAATGAAAATTTGGGGTATTACATTCTCCCCCATTAAAGTAAAATTCGTCCTTGAATTTTAAACATAATAAAGAACACTTACAAATAGTTTTGGAAACTGTTCTTTCATTTCTTCCTCCAATTCTCATGTCGCTTTAGTTTCATTGTGGTGCTTCCATGCAATCTTCACCATCTTCATCACTTTGTTTCTTAAACGATGCTTAATGCGAGAATTGATAATAATTAAATGCTAGCAAGTGCACTAGTTGCACAAGTAATAAAGAGTAAGAGTAGAGTGTCGAACCCACGAGAAACTAACTTACTTAACTAAATTAATTTCAGAGGCTAATAGGATACAACATAAAGTTTGGGTAAAAGGGTGAAAAAAATAAAATAACAAAAGAGTAAAGACTAAAACTAAATTAAGTTAATCTAATCTATTGATACATAGGGCTTAAGATGATAAAATAAATGATAGACAAACTGAATTAACCAAATATTACAAGTTAGTTTCTGACGACGGATTAGAGTCTACTCAGATTATTAATTTCCGTAAAGGATCAATCAACCTATCTTAATTCAAATTAGATTAAGACTATTCCGTCATGTATCATAATCTAATCAAACCTGAGATTAAGATGCATTAAAGTGTAGTCTCTAAACTATTATCACCCATAACATGGTAATGATTAATAGATCGCACAACTAATCTTCCTTCAAGGACCTTATTAGTTGTGATATGCAATACTTGGACTTAAAAATCAAGAATCAATTCAACAGAAAACCATGCAATCAAAAGTAACTACTCCTATAAGGATAATAGCTAACTAAAGAAGTCAATTAATCTCTGGAAAAGCATTAATAATATCATGCATATTCGAAAGAAAGCTAAACTTTAATCGATTATAAAATAAGATTTAACAGTTTGCCTTATCGATTAAAACTATTACACAAGTCTTAAACTGAAAGAAAACTAAAATATCCAGTTTATAGAAGATAGAAAGATGTATAAACTAAGCCTAAAATCATCCTAACATTAAGCAGAACAGATAATACTCTTCGAGAATCATCGATGAACTGTCGTTGAATTCTCGTCTTGAGTCGATCCAACAAAAATCTTCTCAACGATCCTTCTAAGTCTTCTCACGTTCTTGGCTTTGGAGAATAGGTTGCAGGCCCTAGCATCCCTAGCATGTTCTCTTCTGGCTATAGAAGGCCTCTATTTATAGGGGTTTGAGTTTCCATGTGATCGGAGAAGAAACAGAAACTTTTTCCTATTCAAAATAAGGAAAATTCGGAGTTGAATTTGTTTTGAAATTTTGACCTTGTCAAACTCTGAGATTTGATCCATAATATGTTTCCAAATCATCCTAGGATCATATAATATGACTAGAAATCCTTGTGGACTTCAAATTCTTCCAAAAATCCATCTAAAAGTCGAATATGGGCTTCGTCACGGGTGGTTATGGCGATTTAACGGCCTAAATAGAGTTCGAATCGGATTGAAAATGGGTTTTCACGACCTGTGAGAGAGTTTTCACGGCCCTTATAGTGTTGAAAATATGAATTTCATAGCCCGTGAAGGCTTGGTCAAGGCCGTGACTCGGGCTGGTTGAAAAATCACATTTTGACGGCTGAAGCAAATTTTCATGGCCCATTAAATGTCCATCACGGCCCGTTAAAGTAGCATTTTCAGCCTTGCTTCACTGTTTTTCACTTTCTGGCTCTGTTTCAACTCTGATTTGAGCGCGATTTTCTCCGTTAGCTTCGTAATTCAAAACAATAAAATACAACAATTAGATAGATTTTCATTTTTGTAAAATTAATGTAAATAAGCCCATAAAATGATGCATGCTATTAGAAAATAATTCGAAATGAGATTAAATGCATGTCTAATTATATGTTATATTTTGCATGCATCAATACTCTCCATACTCTAGTATCTCAGTAGGATACTCTTCATAGGTGAGGTATTCCTTGATGGTTGGCTCTTTGATCACCACCACATAGGAGCTGTCATACGTGTACCTACGAAGCATTGACACATGAAAAACATTGTGGATTCTGGCGTATGAAGGAGGCAATGCCAACTTGTATGCTCCTCCTCCCACCTTTTTCAGAATCTCGAATGGGCCGATATATCTATGAGTCAACTTGCCCTTCCTGCCAAACCTCATGACTCCTTTGGTAGGAGATACCTTCAGCAATACATGATCTCCAACTTAGTAGATTTGCTCTCTTCTTTTCTTATTTGCATAACTCTTCTGATGGCTTTGTGCTGCCATCATTCTTTTTTTTTATCAAATCTACCTTCTCAGCATATTTCTTTACTAGTTATGGTCCTAGGAGCATTCCTTCACCAACAACACTCCAACATGTGGGAGACCTGCAAGGTCTTCCATACAGTGTGTCAAATGGAGCCATCTTTATGGTGGAGTGATAATTGTTGTTGTAGGCAAACTCAGCTAGAGTGATATGATCATCCCAATTGCCTTGCCAATCTATTGCACATGCTCTGAGCATGTCCTCCAATGTCTGGATCGTCCTTTCACTTTGTTCATCACTCTGAGGTGAAATGCAGTGCTATAATGCAATCTCATGCCAAATGCATGCTACAAACCTCTCTAGAACCTTGCAGTAAATTTGGGGTCTCTATTCGATTCTATGAAAATAGGAATCCCATGTGTAATCTCATCAACATACAACTTTGCCATACTTGTAGCTGACTGTTTCACATTGTAAGGTAAGAAGTGAGCTGACTTTGTCAATTTGTCCACGATGACCCAGATGACATCGTGACCCTTTTGTGTGTTTGGGAGACCTACAATGAAATTCATTGTGATTTCCTCCCACTTTCATTAGGGTATGGGCAGTGGGTTCAATAGTCCTGGTGGCTTCATATGCTCAATCTTGACCCATTGACAGATCAAGCACTTGGAAACAAACTCTGCTACTTTTCTTCTCATGTCCCTCCACCAAAATGTTCTTTGCAGGTTCTTGAACATCTTAGTGGTTCCAAGGTAGATAATAAATTCTGACTTGTGGCACTCAGTCAGAATTTCTTTGTACCCATAACCTGTCTTGAAATCTAATAGACCCATCTTCTTCCATCCTATAGTCTGGGTGCCCTTTTTCACATAGAGCCTTCACGTTCTTGTACTCTGGGTCTTCTTTCTGTGCCTGTGCTATCCTTGCCATTAGATCAAGTCGAATGACACAGTGCATCATCAACTTCTCCTAAATACTTTCTTCAATGAGAGTTCACTTGTAGACTCTTAGGCATGCCATTGATCCTTCCCATTTTCTTCTCCAGGCATTTGCTACAGAGTTGGCTTTCTCCGGATGGTAGAGAATACCAAACTCATAGTCCATTAAGAACGCTAGCCATCTTCTTTGTCTCATATTGAGTTTTTTCTGGGTGAACAAGTACTTGAGACTTTTGTGGTTAATAAAGACTTCAAATTCCTCTTCATATAAATAGTGTCTCCATATCTTCAGAGCAAACACTACTGTTGCCAACTCTAAGTCATGAGTAGGATAGTTCCTCTCATGTGGTTTGAGCTGTCTTGAGACATAAGCCACCACTCTTCCATGCTACATCAATACACAGCCCAATCTAGTTCCACTGGCATCACTATACAATGTGTAGCCTCCAAGTCCCGTAGTAATTGCTAGCACGGGTGCAGTGGTCAACCTCTTCTTCATCTCTAGGAAGCTCTCTTCACATATCTGTGTCCAATTGAACTTTTCTCCCTTCCTGGTCAGCTTTGTCATAGGGGCAGCAATCTTTAAGAAGTCTTGAATGAACCTTCTGTAGTAGTCGGCTAATCTAAGGAAAATCTTGATGTCTGTCACTATCTTTGGCCTCTCCCAATTGATGACAACCTCTACTTTACCTAGGTCCACTGAGATCCCTTCCTTTGACACTATGTGGCCCAAAAACATAACCTGCTCCAACAAAAATTCACACTTGGAGAACTTTGCATACAACTGATGTTGCCTCAAAGTCTCCAGAACTATTAGCAGGTGCTTCTGATGTTCCTTTGGACTTGATGAATAAATCAGGATATCATCCATGAACACTATGACAAAGCTGTCAAGATGGGATTTGAAAATCCTATTCATCAGATCCCTAAATGCTGCAGGAGCATTTGTTAGTCCAAAAGGCATAACAAAAAATTCATAATGGCCATATCAGGACCTAAAGGTCATTTTGCAATATCTTCATCAGTTATTCTGAGCTTATGGTATCAACTTCTCAAATCAATTGTTGAGAAGACCGATGTTGTGGACAATTGATAAAAAAGATTGTCAATTCTAGGCAGAGGGTATTTGTTCTTGATTATCACTTTATTTAACATTCTGTAATCTATGCATAACCTCAGTGATCCATCCTTCTTCTTTACAGATAGGACAGGTGCACCCATGGGGACACACTTGGCCAGATGAATCCTTTGTCCAATAGTTCTTACAATTGGTTATTCAACTCTTTCATCTCTACTGGTGCCATCTATAGGGAGGTTTTGAAATAGGAGTCGCCCCTGGCATGAGGTCAATGTGAAAATTGATCTCCCTTTCCAAAGGTAATCCGGGAGCTCATCAAGAAATACATTAGGAAAGTCCTTAACCACTTCAAGCTCTTCTAGTGGCTTGGGTTGAAAGTCACTCTTGACGATACTTGCTAGAAATCATTGGCAACCATTGTTCAACATCTTGGTTGCTTTCATTGAGGAGATCATTATCTTCTTCCCCTTTGATGGGATTCCGCGAAAGATCACAGAACTATCATCTTTCTTGTCTATTTGAACCATTTTCTCTTGACATCTCAAGTAGGCATCATGGTAAGATAACCAATTCATGCCTAGAATAACATCATAGTCTACCATTGGTAGCACTACAAGGTCAGCAGTATAATTTACTCCTTCGATCATGACTGACTTCTCTGGAAGATACTACCTAGTGGAGATTCTCCCTAATGGAATTGTCACATCAAGCTGCCACTTCATACTTTCCATCTTGACATTTCATTAAATTCCTATTTGTCCTTTTGAAAATTGAATTTAACTATAGGTTCATTAGTCATTTCATAGTTTTGGACTAGGAAATTTGTTCAATCATGAACAAATATGCATACCATTTTGGGCAATTCCTTATCATAAGTCCATCATCCTTAAAAATTTATGATGACATTCACATTCTCATATTACATATTACCCATAATCAATCAGACAATACTATCAATGATGAATGCAATAATTAACATTCCCATTAGTAGCCTTTTTGCTTCCATCATTTTTTTTGAAACAATAATCAACCAAACATTAGTTGGTTAATTTAAACAATATAATTAATGGCACAATCCTTACAGACTCAATTTTTTACAGACTCAATTTTTTTGGGGATGCTCATGACGATTGCACATGGACTTAGATACGTATCAATTTTATAACATAGCATAGGTCCTAAGCATGCTTTGATACCAAACTGTAATACCCCAAATTTCACCCTTAAATTGCCAAGGGCAATTAGGTCATTCGGCTGTATTAGCCCATTCGTCATCACATAATCATAATAAAATATGATTTTTATAAACTCAGCGGAAGCATAAATCCATTAAATAAGCTAAAATAATTCTTTTGAAAACATAGCGGAAGACTTCGATAAAACATCAAAAGTAATATTATAGAACTAAAAACACATCTAACATCATCACTAATAGCAATTGAAAACATCTTAAAGCCACAGTCAAAACATTTCTTTGAAAACATAGTCAAAAGACTCTAAACATAGACTCTAAGACTCCTAAACCAGTGTGCAATCTTTATTGTCATTAGATGAGCCGCCATCCATCCAATCATTATGCACCTGCACGGATCCAAGATGCAGAGGTTTTCCCATTAGAGTATGTAAAGGCCATGCATGCAATGTTATGATCCTATAAAGGATACTACATGATATGCATCATCATCTTCATAAATAAGAAGGAAATAATATGCATGTCATGCACTTATCGTGTGATCTACATGTCATTCATTAATATCAATTTATCATCATGAAATAATATAAAGCATGGAAACATATAGACAATTCATCATACATATAGTATGGACAAACATAACAATCAGCAATTCAATCCATGGGCGCATAAGTGAAGTACACTTACCATAACCATCGCCGCCATAACTTTTCTCGAGATTTCTTTATAATCTTTTTCGGACTTCCACTTGTGTGGGACATCATTCCATTCGATCTATCATTGGCCCTTTCCTTTAAGTTATATCTTTCGATAGTTGGGATTTATGTCATTGCCCTCTCAATAGGCTAGCTAGGCCTAGGAGACAATGCTCTCCTCTCACCCAAAGGTAACATCAGAATACACACACTGTTGCCGATGTATGTAATGATCATTCTACACTTTCGCTCGAGGGCGACATCGAAATGTACACACCATTGTCGATATGTGTAACGATCATTCTAAGTAAATATCCGATAAAGGGTCATAGAGGGTCGACATATAACATCATTCACAACTAGGTTTATTATGCTTCATAATAAACAAACAATTACGTTGATCAATATTCAAATTTAACCTAGTTACATGGGGAACATGCATAGACTTGTATCTAGGTTATTATACAATCAACAAACATCAATACACAATATTAATACCTTAAAAACAACTTTTTTAAATACTATAATGTTTCTATCATGGTCACGATCGTGATACAAGTGGTCACGGCCGTGCCAGAAGACCGTCACGGCCGTGCCCAAGCTTCGTCACGGGCGTGACAGAAGCCCAGTTGATTGATTGCGGCCACTCTATCACGAGCGTGGTGGGAGATGTCAAGACAGTGATAGAACGCTGGAGTTTCGCTGCCAGTCTAATTTTTACTCAATTTTCAATCCAGATTTGGGGAAAAATAGTATAAATGAATCATCATAGGCATAATTTCCAGACATTATAGGGTCAAAAGAACCTCAAAAAATATATTAATCAAATAACTAAGATTGTTAGTGCAAAATATTTTTGGTGCATTCTAAAGTGTCCTAAAGGGAATTCATCGGATTTCTTTGTGCCAAAATCAATTGAGAGATGAAAATAAGGCTTAAGAAAAGTGAAGTTACTTTCATACTTCGAACAATTTTTGCACATTCATATTTAGTTTGTGGCCACCATCTCTTGATTCTACACCAGCATTTGCATCGTCGCACTTAGTTTATCATCGCTGTGTGATGCAAATAGTTGCTATGGGATTTTTCCCATGACACATTTTTATTAACCCTAGCTTGTTAGGTACTCCCAAAAATTCTGATTCCCTTACTTGAAAAGTCCAAATTGTTTTATATAATTACATTTGATGCCTTTTGAAAACCCAAAAAAGATTTGATGCAAACATTATAATTTGTGATTGCTTTTTATCTTGCACTTATGTTTTCTGCCCTCTGTTGCTAAAACTTTACCTAAGTCTATTCTTTACAAATCTGTCCATGGACTTTGGTCAGTGCCATGGGCCATAAATCTTTATGGTTAATATTGGGCTTTTATCTCTTCCATGGTGCATTGAGGCGATTTTTTTATATTTATTTTCTACTTTAGTTTTGGCATTCAATGAATCCTAAAGTTTGTTGTTTCATGTACTATTTTCTTATCCTTTTTTGTGGATTCTGACTAGCCATTTTGTACTTTGCAGGAGTAAAAGGTACAAAACGAAGGAAATGGGGGGATGTAGAAAGTGTCCAAGTATCAACTATGGCTGAAATGACCGAAAAGATCATTGGTACCACTAGTTACTTACTGAGTAGTTACTTCCAGTGTTTCTGTATGATACTCCAGATGATTATTAGCCAATTACAACTATGTAGACCTCAATAGGGAGCGCACATATATGGCCTGAAAACGAAACACATTGTAGAGAGCTCAACAAATATTATATGGAATTAAACTGAATACTTTTTTTTAAAAGAAGCCTGAATGCCTTATATTCACTAATTATATAGATGAAAAACAACATTTTTTTTTAAGGAATGAGAAGCAATGATGAACAAACATTAATCAAATATGGATATAATTTCTAGTGATCATACGATGACCATCAATAATGGGGAGACTTCACTTAGAAATTTCTAAGATCTAGGGTTCTTCCCTAAATCATGAACATGAAGAACATATGAACCCTAACTTTTGAATCTAACCATAAAAACTTGTACATGCATGGATTTGATCATGAAAAACCTATACATGCATGGATCTAATGATTTTCATGATTAAGAACCCTCAATCACAATCCAATAAGAGAATAGAGTCTCGCTCTCAATCCATTATAGAAAGAACATTGAGAGAGGAGAGAGGAATTTGATCCCCTTTAGATACCTTAATCTTGAATCCTATTCCTCTTTCTTCCTTTTATTCCTCCTCTTCTTCATCCTCCTTGTTCTTATCTTTATCCTTCCTCAAGCCCTAGCCGCCAAGAGATTTGGAGAAAAGAGGTGAACAATAGGAATAGGAGGCTTTATATAGGGGAGGTCATGTGGGATTCGACAAAAAGTTCAAATTTCCCTTTAATGAAAATTTGGGGTGTTACAGCGGTCGTCCGTTCTAGGAAGTCCCAAGTCTAAAAAATTAGCGATCGTGGTGGTAGATTCTCAATCGTGTGTTCCATCCTTCAGTTGGCATCTACTCAGTGGAGCAATCGTCCATTCCAAAAAGTCATAACTCTCGGAAATGAGCGGCCATTGTGGCACTCATTGATTGTCATTTTGATAGCTCGAAGTCATTGATTACCATAGGAGAGCCTGATCGTCAGATCGATTATCCATTATATCAAGATCTTTTCTGAAGTTATCACAATGGTCTTGCGTTGGGTTTACTGAGCATTTGTTTCTTTTGAAGTATTTAAAATGAACTTTTCTTTCAAAAATTTATTAACATGTTAGGCTAAACACTTCAACCAATGTTATTACATAATCTTCCTTATTTGTTATCATCAAAACACTTGGGATATGGTCTTTGGACCAACACATTTAACTATAAAATAGATCAAAGTATGATAATGCTTGAAAAGCTAATAGAATCCGGGCCGAGTTTGCAGGGGATGTAGAGAAAGTTGAGATGTCGAGGATGGTATTTTTGAAACAACATCATAACCTTTCCTCACCGAAACTTGGGTTAAATTTTGAGGTGGCTTAGATTGGTGTCGAAAAACATATAAATTACCATTTCAATTTGAGAACCCAGGTTGCGTGTAAACCAAACTTTAGCTGGGTTGATTCAGACGATGTCGAACGTTCATAGTTCGTCAAGGTAGAACCCAAATTTGTTCCTCTAAAAGCCAGGCTGGGTTACATTCGAATCCATGCTAGATTCGTACTTGTTTGCATCAGATTTGGAAAAAAATGTGAAGAATCTGGGATGAGTTTCTACAACGCGAGCCGAGTTCTGACACAACAAAACTCCAATGCCATTTTTTGAGACTTTGACGCCACTTTTCGATCAATGGACATATACTTTTGACATGAAACCTTATGGAAACTATTCATGTATCATAGGAGAACATAATTTGTAGTTTAATTTTTTATTCATGAAACCTTATGGTAACCTTAATTATTCTATAAAGATATTTTGTTTACAAAGTGAATCTATTAATCTTACATATCTAGTCCAGATAGAACTACTTGAACTTAATTATAACTTTGCTGAATGATTCTAGCAAGTACATTTGCTTCTGGTCGTGATTCCAATGTTCTTTGGTAGAATTATCAACCATGAATAAATGGCCAGTGGTTGCAACCACACACACCAATGAGAGAGAACAAGGGCCCGAAAGTTGATAAATATTAAGTTTTTTTTTTTGGAAAGAGAATGATTGCAAAGAGGATTTAATTTATAGGAAAACCTAATTTTGATCGGATCAAATTATAATACAAATTCATATTTCAATCTTCTCCCTAATCTAATTCTCAAACATATCCATAATCTCTATTCATTATCTCAATTAAATCCTTTATCCTTTTTCTTTCTTCCATTCAAATGCTTATCCTTTCTTTGCTTTATCCTTTAAATTATAATATTGATTATTTACTTATCTATTAATTAATTTAATTCATATGGTTTATCTTAATTTGATATTTTTTTTCATTTTTTTCCTTTCATTTCTTTTCTTCTTCCAATCAAACTATTGTCTCTTCCCAATATCCACTTATCTTCTAAATTTCACTTAATTTCAGAATTAAATTAATATTATTATAACTGAATTTTCATAATTAAATAATAATATATTATTATTTTATTTCTTGAAGAGTTTCAATTAAAAAATTTTAATTTAAGTTTCAACAGGAGTCCTAATTAAATCTTATTTTAACTTCATCCCTAATCCTTCTCTAATTATCTTTCCTTAATATATATCTCTTGAAACTTTATTATGCTTTCATTTTCATAAGTATTATTTTATCTTCTGAATATTTTTAACTTAAAACTATTATTTTAAGTCCTATCAGGAGTTTTTTATAACCTAAAATTATGATTATATTCAAATATAAGTTTGAATTCTTATTGTTAATCCAATTATTAATTTCTATTAGTACTTTTATTTTCTTGTTTTCCTATTTTTTATATATATTTACTTTTGTTTCCTTCCAATCTTTACTTTAGTAATTCCTAATAGGTAATTAAATATCACATTTATTTAAATATGATAATTAGTTTTTATTTTGAAAAATGGGATGTTACATCCAATCTATTGTTTGGATGATCAACATGTCTAACTAAAAGATCAGACATTCGTTATGAACTTTCAGATATTTGAAACTCAGACAAAAAAATGCATGATTGTTTCTATGAATTCAAATTCCAATTACTATTCCTGGATCTCCTAAGTGATTCGTACTATTGATTTGGTAGTCAACTTTGCTCCCTTATGACTTGATTAGGCCTATAGGTCCAAATTATATTAATTATGTTAAAAAAATAAAATATAGAAAAGATGGTTTTCATTATTTATACCTATATGTGGAATAGAAGTTGAAATATTGAAGCAAAGTGTTTCGGTGAAGACAAAACATTATGTACCACTATTCTATTATGTAGGGCTGCACCACCCTAAAAAAGGTGCATTCTTTCTTGAGAGAGGGCATTTTGTTGAAACAAGTTTTTTATACCTTATATAACTATATTTTGATTAGGCCATTAGCAAAGAGATATGTGGTCGTTAAAAGTTATCATCTTGACGTTAATACTCATCAACGACAAAAAAAAATTAGACGCGGCTCTTCGCTATAGGTCTCGCCGCTAAAAGATTTTAACGTCCAGTGTGAATAACTGACCGTTGATTGTTTTTAAGGACCACTATAATCCTCTTCCCTAAAGGTTCAATAGCGACTAGTATGTTGGTCCCATATATAACTTATAAGGACAACTCACTTAGTCGCTAAAGACATTATTTATGTGTTGGAATACATTTTTAAAGACCACTTTCTTGTCGCTATCATCATCATCATCATCATCATCATCATCATCATTATTATTATTATTATTATTATTTGAGAATAAACATATGATCGTCAATACATTATTAAAAATTTAAAATGATAAGATTACTCATTCATGTTCAAAACATCAAGTATCAAATCAATTATCCATATAATATTCAACTCAAATATTCACATGCAACATCCAACATTTTAATTCAAATGTTTACAAAATTCCAAATAACTCTTCTAAAGAACATGTTCAAGAACATATAGAAAGACTTTTTTCCCCATAATCTTCCTTTTTGATCCAATGAAGATTCATAAAAATCTGTAAAATCAAAATGAGAATTAATTTTAATAATAACTAAAAATAACTTTATTTAGAAGAAATTGAGACTGTGTATTGATCACTAGCTGATCATAGTATGTTTTTAACCTATTTTTCTATTCAAATCATACATATCGAGTCCCTATTTTGCATAACTTTTGGCCAATTGTGTTTGGAATGCATGGATTGTGATAACTAGTTGATCTTTCTCATTTTATACTTAATTGCATGTGCATAGAGGTTCTGAAATGCTAAAATTCATAAATAATTCAATTCTATGCCAAGTTATCATTATTTTGAGTGAGCTGATTTCTAATGATTTTCTTGCCCTAAATTCATCACTATCATGAATGAATCATATTTGGATGATCATATCTCAACTTGTGCAAAATTTTAAGTCCATTTGAACAAGTTATCATTTTTCCAATGCCAAGTTATCGTTAAAGGGCAAAACTATCATTTTGACATGCAAAACTATCAATTCTGCACAAAGGCCTTAGGCAATCATTATATTATTGTCCTAACACATTGCTGTTCAAATTTGATCACATTTGGATAACCACAACCAAAGTTGTGACAAGTTATCATTTTTAAGGCAATTAAGTTATCGTTTTGGCACCCAAGTTATCATTCCTATGAAATATTATCTATATTTGATTTCTGACCTCATTCACTTGCCATCCTACTCTCTTTTATGCCTTCAATGCTCTGAACCATTCATATTTGATCATTTTCCAAGATTTATGCAAAGTTATCATTCCGGGTTCTCAAACTTATCATTTTAATTACTGATTTCACATCTTCATAACACCAGATTTTATTTGATGTTTGAGCTGACCCTGGTGGCTTTCCTTATCCTTATTTGTTCATTTCCTATTTGAGGATTTTGATGCTTAGTGTTCTACCTCTTCTAGCAAGGAAAACAAAGTGTATAAAGATGGGGGGACCACTCCAAAAAGCTGCTGATTTCTTCAGCTAGAATGTTAGGACTAGACAGGTGGCTCACATCAGAGGCTAAGGGACATCTAAATGCTGATCTAAGGGTGATTAAAGGCCATATATAAACTGAAGAAACCCTGGATCAAAGGGGTGGGGGGGTCGGCCATTGCAAGAAGGAGGGAAGAATTGACGCTGAATTGGAGTGGAAGGAGCTGAAGGGTTGCTGATTTCTGTAGAACAGCCTTCAAAAATCAGGATGATCTCCTTCTATTCTTCAATCTATTTTGTATCAAACTTTGTAATTATGAGGAGCTAATCTCCATGTCTCCTAGGATAGGGTACTAGTCTAGATTAATTGTGGATGGATATGGACATTTTTGATTTCTTGCACTGATTTCTCATTTTCTAGTTTTTTGATTCCTGCTTCTGCATTCAGAACTCATCTATTTCTGTCCTACTTTGACATTGTATGATCCTGCTTGTATCTACAACTGAGAGGTTATTTTATGATCTATTCTTGATTCTGAAATGAAACAAGAATCAATGACAAGTTCTAGGTCCAAATCTGATTTAGGAATCTGATTTCTGTCTTCCTAAATTCTGAATTTCCTGAATTCTGATTTTCTGAGTCGATTGAATCTGATTGTCATTTGGGAACTGAATTAACTGAACAACTGAGAAGTTATCATATGTCCCAATCTTGTTCAGAAATGAATTGAGAAGTTTGACATTCTTATGATTCAATTTTGTAATCACCATTAGCTTTTCTGATTTTTATGAATTGCTAATTTTCTAGTTTCCTAAAATTCCTAAAATCTGATTGCCATTGTTAAGCCCCACTTTAATCCACCATTGAGAGATGATTTTAAGGCCTTCCTTGAGATTCAGAGATGAGCCAAGGAACAATGACAATTTCTGATTTCCCAACTTGAGATTCTATGCATATTGGTTCCAATCATCTAATGTTAAGTGTGAACTTCATTTTTAATTGCAGCTGAGAGGTTGAATCAAAGTCCTCTTGTAGTTTAGAGATAAACCAAGGAACACTAGCATTGAAATTGGATTGTTTTCATCCCTATTTAGTTGATTGAAGCATTCCTTTCATTTTCAAAGTGCAATCTAGTAGTTATCATTCAGATTTTTATTGAATTGCCAAAAAAATCAGCAAGTGACTTGAATTGAACTTAATGATAACTTGGTTTTCAGTGAGGATTCTTTTCTAATTCAACTTGGCTAACAATCATATGACAATATATTGTTTAGTTCTGGTCTAATTGAGCTGTGAAAATAGTCATATTGAATGTTGAATTTGATTTGACTAAAACAATGATAACTTATCCATTCCATTCATAACTAAATTAGATGAACCCCAACTCCTAGGATGACCTTCCTCATTGATAGATAAACCTCTTTAGACTCTAGATTAGCATTTACAATTCAGTTTAGATAACTTTTCAAAAATTCCAAATCAGTTATCATTTTTAGCCTATTTTAGAAATCGGTTTTAACTTTCTTTCAAATTCTTAGATTTTTAACTTTAGATGAGGCTAATTTAGATTGTTTAGATAGTCTTGGACTTCAAATCACTGTGGATACGACATTTGGGTAACTACAATTGACATGTATACTTGCAGTAGAGAGTGAGTTAGGGAGTTGAAACAAAAATTGAAAAAATTGACTTTTGACCCAAAAATCAGCAAGTTATCACTAAGCCTCCCAATATCACTATCATGTACTCACCAACCAAAAATTCTAATCCTCCAAACAATCATTCTTGCTTCAAAAGAGGGCTATAATTAGATTAAAAATTTATTAGAATAACAAATGTTAATAGCACACAAAATAAAAATCAAATTTTTTATTCTTACTAACCTTATGCTTCTAGTGATTGTTCATAAGATTGTGGTGTTGTTGAATTTTGAACATTAGATTGCTGACTATGCATGAACTCCATCAATTGTTGCAATTAGAAGCTACACGTTCTTTTAGTAGTTTGTTTTCTTCAATAATTGTACGTAACTTATCCAATAATTCATGCTTCGAAGAATTATTTCCTTTCATTTCTTTTGCTGTAATCCCACCACCAAAGCCAATCACATGACTACATTTTTTAGGATCAAAACATCGCTCTACTACTTCTATTGCAGTAAGTGTAGATTTAGCTTGTAAAAATCTCAGATTAATAAATATTTCATGAAGATCAAGTGAAAAACCATTATTAAACATACATATCTTTCAATGTTCTTTAGTTCAACAAGCTTGTTATTTTTTTTGCGTGTCTAAAAAAAATAGTTGCAACATCCTTTGGGTTACCATCTTTATAAAATTCATAATATAAAAAAATCAAAATCCTAAATTAAGCTTACTTCTTAATATTTATAAGGAATTGACATTTTTACATAGTTACAAAATTAATTCACGAAAAATATTTATATATTTACAGAATTGAGTCCACAATTTTTTTTGTAAAAGGAAGAATAACCAAAGATGCTCAAATAATTTTATTTTCATTTAAGATTAATACATAAATACATGTGGTTAGACATCTAATGGTTCTAACGGAGACCAAAATAAAGGAGCATACCTCAGCAAAAAGAACTCTTCATTCGGTTAGGATGGAAGACTTTATGTGGCAACCACTTGAAACATAGAGACATTGAGTCAAGCCTACAAAGAGACCCAAAGTATCCCGAAGCATCCATGGAAAGACTCTTATCACTCATCATAGTGACCTGAAGCACCCAAAGCAGACAAGTTGTAAATGTTACCGTCGAAGAGCTTGTGCTATTTCAATCCATCAAAATTTCAGAATGGCCATCGAGGGTGAGATGGTTCTGTACATTGCATTCGACGCAGGGAAGACCTTATGTCGTAGTCATATGCAACATGAGGGCATCGAGTCAAGTCAAATGACGATACTCTTCATCGTGTTCTGCACGACACTGAAGCATACAAGAGTTGTTTCACCCCAAGAAGCCAAACCAAATAAGTTGACACTGCGCAAGTCGAGAGAAGCTGAAGCCAATAGAAACTTGATGGACGGATAGTTGCTTGATGAAGTCAGACCGCACAAATGGCGGACTCCACTAGCACTATACAAGTGATGACCCCGAATTGGACGAAGGATTAGTAAGCGAAGCAGGCCTGGGGGAGGAGTCATCAACGAGTCCCAAGGAGCGGACATTCTTGGCACTGCATGACGCTAAAAAAATAGAAGTCAAGGAAAAGATGGTAGATTTTAAACAAGACATGCGAAGTCACGACTAAAGACGAATGCCCCGAAGAAGCCTGGACAGCGGCGTCGGGGGCGTCACCAAATTTGGTGGGGGAGAATATCACATGGCATTTTCTCGTGACACGAAGCGCGAAGTATCACGACACTAGTGCCGCTCAACTTAAAGCTCTCGACTGCTCCGCACTGCGTAATATTGTGGAGGACCAAGTTATCCGCCCTTAGAACATTTATCATGTAAGACCATCTTTATGAATGGCCAAGTTATGTGGCGTTACCGTAGGAGTACGTCTTTTGCATCTTCAATATGTAATAAGATATTTCTACCTATGGTACACTGAGAGGAGTTCACTAGTGCCTTCCGAGGTCCAGATCTATGTTATATTTCATCATATTCAATACAAGCAAGCTTTCCTTTATTTCTAGTGTCATGGCCTTGAGCGTGGGGTGGCGACCTACATCGGTGTCCCTTATCGGCGTCCCGTGGTCCCTCAACTGCCCCTTCGAACTTTAAGCGCCTCCATTAGCGCCGCAACACGCTAATGCCACGGACCCATGACGAGTAGTCCAACACTATAGTCATGTCCGTGATCGAATGCCTATAAGAGCGACCCTTTGCATAGTCCTTACCATAAATCTTTCGCTGCTACTCAAAATAGGCTTGGCTAGGTGCCTATCCACCTAGTCGCCGCACGTGGTCTAGTGTCCGAGAATGACCCCGTGACATGCATACGACGACAGTCTTCCATCAGTTGGCCACCTCATGCGCACTCCGATGGTCGTCTCTCGATGTTGAAGTCTGTCGGAGGGAAGAAGAAATGAGAGGAAACGATGGGTCATGTCACTTCTTCAGTGCCGTGCGTTGCGAAATGATGAAGCCGTCTTCAGATGGAGGGAAGAAGACGATCCAAGAAGAGAAAAAGTAATAAAAAAATTAGATTAAAGTTTAATTAATTATAACCTAATGGACTAATAATTATTAACAAAATTATGGCGGGAAAAGTAATTTTTTTAGCTTTCATCTTAAAATAATAAATTTTTTTTTTATTTTTGTTTTCATCATTATTTTAGAAAATAAAAAATAATGCAATATGTATATATATTAAATCCTACTCAAAGTTAAAAAGAGAAAAAAGTTAAACATACATAAAAATAAAAAATGCATAATTAAATATTATTAATTATTATAAATAAATAGACATCGATATTTTTTATTATATTAATAAAAATAAATATTAAAAATTAAGAGAGAAGATATTTGTTTATTTTCTATTAATGATATTAAAAACTTGAAAAATAATATTAAAACATAAAGTATAATTTAAATTTAAAATAAGAAAACAAAATAAATAAGTATATTTTCTAAATATTACTAATATCATGTTAAGAGATATTTTTTATTTGACTCGCATATTTTTAACAACAAGATGATGGTCGTTAATTTGAATATTATGGACCAGAATTTTTTTTATCCTTATTGTTGATGACCAAAATTTTTTCTGATCATTAATAATGATGTTTAATGACCATATTTAATTCTCTTCGTTAATTATGGTCGCTAAAAGCCATTTTTCTTTTGGTTGGAATACAAACATCGAAAGATTAGAATTGTATTTAAAATGCCCAGAAAGTTTAAATATGAATGAGTTGCTCCATGCGCTAAACTTCTTATTAATATTTATGCTTTTTTTAATGAGATTGTAATAATAGATAATTCTCATATATGTTTAGAGAATCAAGAATTATTTTAGTTCGACAATCACATAAAAAGTTATTCTTTAAGAAAAGTGAAGTTCGAAAAATTCAGTTTGAAGTTGATATTTTTATATGTTGAATTTGCACTTGATATTGAATTATTGTATAATTATATTTTGGATGAAAGGTAAATAACAAAGTTGTTGATAATTTTGTTATCTTTTGACAAAATGAAAAATCATCTCATTCGTATAACTGATGCAAAAATATATGTACAAAAGAGTGCAGCTGCGTCAAGATGTCAATAGGATTAGCGGACGACCGCTCTAAGAAGAGGAGTAAAAGACAAGTACAATGGCTAGGACATCAGCTAAAAGGAGTAGACATTTGCTCCAATGCTGAAAATTACAAAAAATGACTAGTTTTGAATGCCAACAACTATGAGCAAAGTTGGAGGCTATAAAAAATGTCTAAAATACTTCAAGAAGGCTAAGATTTTCATGAAAAAAATGGAGAAGAATTATTGTGAAGTCCATTTGAGTCAAAAGTTGCAAATCTTGTAATACTCTCTCTTCTTTCTTTGTGTGAGCATCAAAACTGTAAAAGAGATTAGGTTCTAATGCCTTTGTAAAGGTGATTGAGTTCCTTATTGATAAAAGTGTCTTACCTCTTGAGTGGAGAAAAGGCATGTGAAAGTTTTAGTGTAGGAGAGGCATGCCTTACCTATCGAAGTAGAAGAGAGTCCAAAATTGTGAAGGGTTTCTTCCTTATCCCATTTGGAATGAAGGAACAGTGATTTGCAGAATCTCTGACAGTTTCAAGGTTGAGAGGTCAGAGCGGGAATGCAGGCCAAAGTGTGGCCAAATCTTGTCAATGAACATATCACTTAGTAATTACTATTGTGTTTATTTAAAGTTTATGAATTGATTTTAAACTCATACGACAATTTTTATAAAATTGATATTTTTTATTTAACACAAATTCACATATTTTCTCTTGGTGCCTTGTGATTTAGAAATTGGTATTTAAACAATTTTTAGAGCATGACAACATTTTTGGAAAAAGGTCTTCCATTTTTTACCGACCAAGTTTTAAAGACTATTTTTTCTTCTTGGAAAATTAGAATGAAGGCATATTTGTGTTAAATTAATTTTCAAATGTGGGGATTTGTTGAAAATGTTTTTAAAAAAGAAAACAAGATTTTAAATGATAATTTCCATTGACCCCATTTTTTGAATATAATGATTTTCAAGTCTTACATGCCAAACATGATTTTTAAGCTCGAAATGCATTTTATTGCACATTAAATGAGGAAAATTAAATCTTAGTCCTAAATACTCCACCTCTTATGAGATTTGTCAATTTTTATTAATAGGTATGAAAAAAACAATTTTCACAAAAAGGACATATCGGATGGGACGACGATAATAGTTATAATGTTACTTCACAACATCCAACAAAGAAGCTTTGTGCTCGATCATCCCTTATTTTGCTTATAATTATTAAAGTTAAATCCGCTAGATTGATATAAAATTTTATTATATTGGAAACATTTTTTACCTATTATTTGTAGTGGAGCAGAACTAGTAAAAAGGGGGGCTAACTACTTTTCAAATTTTGAATTCTTAACAGGGGAGAAAGAAAAGGACTCGAGTAGAGGGGGAGAAGGGCAGGCTAGAGAAGGAGAAATGAGGGAGGAAGCTGAAGGAGGAAGAGGAAACAAAATGCCGAGAGAAGAATTATTGATTTTGTCGAAACCTATGTCTGGCTAAAGGAATTCTGATTTCCTTGTGATGATATTTTGTTGATGCTACGATTCTAGTTCTCTGGTGTCGTATTTCTAACCTCTAGTTCCTATATGCTTGATACATTGCAATCTTATTATCTGCATTCAATTTCAATTAGATCGAGAGATCTATTATTTTTGTCATTAACCCTTCCCATTCGAGAGAAGGGACCGGTTACTCTCAATTGTAGTGTTTTCAATAATATGATGTTTGTTGATTTTAAGAGACTGAGAAGTCCATTGTTATATCTGTTGTGAAGAGAGAGTTCATAACAGTGACTAGTGGTGTTGGATTCATTCTAATTACTCGGATTAGGATAGAAGAATTTATAATTTAAGATCGAGAGATCGGCCTCTTTTCAAGTTAGGATGGGAGATCAACTAACCAGCCATTCCTAATCTAATTATTAATGGCTACTTCCTCTTAGCTCAAAGAGAGATCAACGAGTTTAGAGAAAGAGTAATTGATTCGCACAGTAAGATCGATAGATAATTTGACTTATAAATGAGAACTAAGATGCAATAGCCTTAACTAATTCATGACAAAGGAATCTACTCTCCTATATTCTAGTTTCCTTTATATCTTTCCTTCTTTTCATACAAATTATTTCCCTACTTTATTTGCTTTCTTCTTAAATCTTTTTGTGACAACTTTTGAGATATAAATAGATTGATATTTGATCTAAATCAATGGGGTTACGGCACTTAGGATTTCTACTCGACCTGTGCACTTGCAGTTGTGTGAACTCTAGAGTAAAATTCAAATACGACTAGGACTATCTTTGGTGCGAGAAAATTACATCTGTTAAAGTTCACATCAAGTTTTTGGCTCCGTTGCCGGGGATTTAGATCATTGCTCTCCATTTATATCTTTTATTATCTAATCTCTTAATATTCGTTGTTGAATTCTTTTTTTAATCCTTTGATTTCAGGGGAGTAGTATATGCCCAGGACTACTCACAGGCAACTACTTGAATGAGACCCTGAGATTGAGCGAACTTTCAAAAGAAGAGTGCGAGAATATAAGAATAGAACACCTCTGACTGAAGGAACAAGTAACACTCAATCAATGAAATCAAACCAAATTTTGACTCAGGAGCAGAAATGATGGCTCAACAACAAGAACAACCTCAACCACCGGTCCCTTATCTAGAAGAACTCTATACCCCCACTACAGATGGGTTAGAGTCCGCTATTCTTAAGCTAACAACTTTGAGTTGCAATCCTCTTTGATCTCCACGATTCAACAGATCCAATTTTGAGGAACTCTAGACAAGGATCGAAATCAACATTTTAAAGACTTCTTAGAAATATGCGAGACAACAAAGCTGAATGGAGTCTCACTAGAAGCATTAAGAATGAGAGTTTTTTTCTTTTTCGCTAAGAGGCAAATCCAAACAATGGCTATAGTCATTGGAACCACAGGAATTAACTACTTGGGAACAATTGGTAAAAGCTTTCTTTTCAGAATATTTTCCTCCAAGTAAGACAATTAAGATCAAGAATTAGGTCATCGGATTTGTTCAAAAAGATCATGAAACATTATATGAAGCTTGGCAAAGATTTAAAACATTGCTACGATCGTGCACCCATCACGTTTTAAGCAAGTGGATTTTAGTCCAGTCCTTCCATAATGAACTTAATTATGCTTCATACCCGACAATGCTGCTGATGGTGCGTTTATAAAAAAAATGTAGACGAAGCATGCCAACTTATAGAAGAAATAGCAAGGAACCAACACTTCTTACCTCACTCAAAGTCCAATGAGCCAATTGCTTTCACTCAAACACGACTTGATGGTGAAGATTTTTCTTCTAAGGTAGAGTACATTGTTCAGAAGGCAATAAGTAGGTTAGAACTCAACAAAGCTACTCCTACTGTTAATATGATAACAAGATACAGTGAAATATGTGGTTCACCGATCATATCTCTATACTATGTGAATTACAGAAGCAACAAGGTCATCAACATCAGGCAAACGCGATAAGTCCCTACCCTTCTAATAATGATCAGTACTCCAACATATTTGATCCTGGATGAAAATTAACCCGAAGTTTTCTTATAGAGATAACCATCAGCAAGCTCAAGCTCCTGCCTGGCAAAACAGATTCAATCAAAGAACACAATCTCAAAACTCTTCGCCTGATCAAGGATCGTGTTCTACAAGTAAGCTTGAATTGATGATGGAAAAGTACATGTCAAAACAAGATACCCTCATGCAAAAGATGTTTGAGAAAATTGAAAGCCTCTCCATTCATAACAAGATGTTGGAAACATAGATAGCCCAATAGGAAGCATTGTCTTCAAGACAATAGGGAATTCTACCCAGACAACTAGAAAAGAACTCGAAGGAACAAGTCCAAGCTGTAACCTTGAGAAGTGGGAAATTAATTGAAGATACGAAGAGAACAAAATTAGAAACCTCGACAACAAAAAATAGAAAAGCATCAGAATGAGATGAAGCAGCTCAACCAGAGGTTAAGCTAAAGGAGCATAATGAAGCCAAGCGATAGACTTCAGAAGGATCTCCTGGCTACTCTACACGGGTACCATTCCCTAAAGCTCTCGAGAAATCCAGACAAGATCAACAGTTCTGCAAGTTCGTTGAAATCCTAAAGAAACTCTTTATTAATGCACCCTTCGTCGAACCATTCAAGAGATGCCTGCCTATGCAAAATTCCTCAAGGACATCTTATCAAAGAAAAGAAGGATACAAGAAAATGAACTAGTTTCATTAACTGCTGAAGCTAGTGCCGTAATTCAAAAGAAATTACCTCCGAAACTCAAAGACCCAGGGAGTTTCTCTATACCTTGTGAAATTGGAAACAAAAGGATACGGAGGGCTTTATGCATTTAGGCACTTCTGTAAGCGTCATTCCTCTCATTATGCAGAAAACTTGAAATGGGCGATATTAAGCCCAACTAATATGTCTCTCCAATTGGCGGATCGATCCATAAAAATCCCACAAGGAATTCTGGAAGACATACTAATTAAAGTAGAGAATTTCTACATACCAGCTGATTTTATAGTCTTAGACATGGATAAAGACAGTCAAACTCCCATTCTTTTAGGAAGACCTTTTCTAGCCACTGTAGGAGCAGTAATAGACATCAAACAAAAGTTGTCTTACTTTTTCAAATACGATGATACGGTGGAATTTCGGTTGAATCAGATTATCAACTATTTGGACATGGAGGATTATCATCTCCAACCTGAGCAAGTAGATCCCCTAATCCTGAAGTTGCACCGGTTATTCATGTATCTGATCCCTTAGAAGTATCTCTCGAGGCTCAAGAAGTCATATGCTCTCAGCATAGATACAATATCCAGACAACCCACAGGAGAATCAACCTATTGAACTCGTGCAACAATCCAGTTCGAAGAAACCACGAAACCAGTGTTGAAGAATCTTCCACGAAACCTCAGATATGAATTCTTAGGAGAAGACTTCACCTACCCAGTTATTGTCAACACATATTTAAAATCAAATCAACTTAAACAGTTAATAGACAAGCTAAAAGTCTACAAGCATTCATTGGGTATACTCTAGATGATCTCAAAGGAATCAATCTTTCTATTTGCATGCATCACATTCACATGGAAAAGGATTTCAAACCATCCATTGAATGACAAAGAAGACTTAATCCAGCAATGAAGGAAGTAGTAAAGAAAGAAGTGATTAAACTTCTAGACGCCGGAATCATCTGTCCCATATCAGATAGCCAATGGGTGAGCGTCGTGCAGGTCGTGCCAAAAAAAGGTGGAACGACCGTAATAATGACCGACTCGAACCAGCTCATCTCCACACGAACTGTCATAGGATGGAGGATGTGCATCGATTTCAGGAAGCTAAACAAAGCCACTTGAAAGGGCCACTTTCCCCTACCTTTCATTCATCAGATGCTAGAAAGACTGGCGAACCACTCCTATTTCTGCTATCTAGACGGATTTTTTGGATTTCATCTGATCCCTATTCACCCAGATGACCAGGAAAAGACCACCTTTACATGTCCATAGGGAACCTTCACATACATGAGAATGCAATTTGGGCTATGCAATGCTCTAGCAAGTTTCCAAAGGTGCATGATGTCAATTTTCTCTGACTATATCGAAGAAATAATGGAAGTCTTCATGGATGACTAATCTAGTGTTGAATTGAGAAAAATGCTACTTTATGGCATAAGAAGAAATAGTCCTAGGACACATTGTTTGAGGCAAGGGCATTGAAGTTAATAAAGTTAAGACAAAAGATCTTGAAAAGTTGTCCCCACCCACTAACATCAAAGGAGTCAGAAGTTTACTTGGACATGCTGGATTTTATCAAAGATTTATCAAAGTATTTTCTCTCATTGCGAGGCCGTTAACAAAACTCTTATACAAAGAAGCAAAATCTATATTCGATGAAGACTACATAAAAGCCTTCAACACGTTGAAAAGTGCTCTCACGATAGCCCCAATCATCCAATCGCCAGATTGGTCTCTGCCCTTTGAAATCATGTGCGATGGCAGAGATCAAGCTGTGGAGCAGTAGGACAAAGGAAAGACAAGAAGCAATACGCGATCTACTATGCTAGCAGAACTTAAGACAAAGCACAGATCAACTATGCCACAACTAAAAAAGAATTTCTAGTAGTTGTATTTGCAATGGATAAATTCAGATCTTACCTAGTCGGCTCCAAGGTCATTGTATATACTAACCATCAAGCCTTCCAATACTTGATTTCTAAAAATGATGCCAAACCTAGACTGATTAGGTGGATCCTTCTGCTACAAGAATTCGACTTGGAAAACAAAGACAAAAAAGGATCAAAAAATCAAGTTAGCTGATCACCTCTCTCGACTCCAACTATCAGAGCAAGAAAATAATCTTGGCAATTATAGAGCTATTAATGATTCCTTCCCTGATGACCAATTGTTTTCAATTTAGGAACTGTAATTTCCCTGGTTCACTGACTATGCTAACTACTTAGCTTCAGGAGTCTTACGGCCTGATCTTTCTTATCAACGAAAGAAGAAATTCTTCTCCGACATCAAACACTATTTCTGAAACGAGCCATTTCTTTTCAAAAAATGTGCTGATGGAATATATCGAAGGTGTATACCAGAGAAAGAACAATTTTCCATACTACAAGAGTGCCATTCATCTCCTTATGGCAGTCATGGAGGATATCAAAAGACAGCCTCTATAGTTCTCCAAACATGTTTTTACTAGCCTACTCTATTCAAAGATGCAACCAATTTCTTGAAATCTTGTGATGCTTGTCAAAGAACTGGAAACATAAGCAAAAGAAATGAAGCACCTCAGTATCCCATACTCGAAATAGAAATATTTGATGTGTGGGGCGTTGACTACATGGGACCCTTCCCCCCTCATGCGGGTATAAGTTCATACCTCTGGCAGTTGATTACGTTTCAAAATGGATTGAAGCAGTTCTTATAATCACACCAAATTCAAAGTCTATTATTAAGGTCTTTAAAGAAACTATGTTCATAAGATTTGGGGTCCCTAGGTTGATCATCAACGATGGAGGTTCACATTTTATTGAATGACGTTTCGAAAACTTATTGCTTAAATATGGAGTCAAATATCAAGTCTCTACCACGTATCACCCTCAAACCAATGGGCAAGCAGAAGTTTCTAATAGAGAGATTAAAATGATTTAGAGAAGACAGACTCAATAACAAAAAAAGATTGGAGCAGGAAACTGAATGAAGCATTATGGGCATACCGCACTGCATACAAAACACCGATAGGAATTAGAACACAAAGCTTTCTGGGCAATGTAAGCATTGCCACTTACCTGTGGAATTAGAACACAAAGCTTTCTGGGCAATAGTTTTTAGATTCAATCCCAACTAGTAATCTTATTTCCTGAATTCTAAATTCTGATTTTCCTGATTTTTTATTTCTGATTTCTGAATTGTTCAAATCTGTTTTCATCATTGTGGAGCCCTAATTAAATTGATAACTGAGAGGTTTCTTATGATTTCATTCTTGTTCAGAAATGAATCAAGAGGCAATGATATTTCTAAGGTTTCAACCCTTGAATTATTGCAAACATTTCACTTGCTGATTTCTGATTTATACAATCCGATTTCCTGAATCTTTGGATTCTGTTTTGCTATTGTAAACCCTTGATCTCATTAAATCACTGAGAAGTGAATCCTAGGGATACTTTGTTGTTCAGAGATGAGCCAAAGAGCAATGACAAGTCTGAATTCCAATGAGTGACATGTGCTGAATTCCAATGTTTGCTAGGTGCTGATTTCTGAATTTTCTGGTTGTTGATTTCCTGAAATATGTGGAATCTGCCTTGTTATTGTTAAGCCCCTGATTTCATTTAATCACTGAGAGGTGTACTTAAGGTTTTCTTGCTGTTCAGAGATAGACCAAGAAGCAATTGCATGTGCTGAGTTCCCATATATAATTATGTGCTGATTTTATCCAACTCATTAGTGAAAATGTGAATTTCATTTGAATTTGCAACTGAGAGGCTGATTTAAAATCCTCTTGTAGTTTAGAGATAAACCAAGGAGTATTTGCACCAATGTTGGATTGATTTCATTCCTGTTTAATTGAGTGAAGAAATTCCTCCAATTTTTAAAGTGAAATCCATTGTTATCATTCCAGATTTCACTAAATTGCCAAAAATCAGCAAGGAGCTTGATTTTAAGCTTAATGTCAACTTGATTTCAGTGAAGGAATTTTCTAATTCAACTTAGCTAATCAATCATATGAGAATATGATAATTAGTTCTGGTTTATATTGCTATGATAATAGCCCATTTTCAAGTTGAGTTGAAAATGACAATATATTGATAACTTATTCCATTCCATCCATAATTAAGTTAGATGAACCCCAACTCCTATGAGAACCTTCCTCATTGATAGTTAAACCCTTTTTGCCTCTAATCTAGCATTTATAATTCAGTTTAGATAACTCTTCAAAAACCCAAAAGCAGTTATCATTTTGCCTTTATTTAAAAATCTGTTTCACTTCCCTTTAATTTCCTATTTCTACCACTTTAAGTAGGACTAGTCTAAATTATTTTTAGGGAGTCTAGGGCTTCAAATCTCTGTGGATACGACAACTTGGGTCTACTACAACTTACCTGTGCACTTGCAGAAAGTGAGTTGGGGAGTTAGACCAAATATTGAAAAAAATTGCACTTTTTACATAAAATCCAGCAAGTTATCACATTACTCCTGAATATCATAAGTGATATGAGGGGTGTAGTGATAACTTGCTGATTTTTGGGTCAAATTTCAGATTTTTCAATTTTTTTATCTAACTCCCTAATTCACTCTCTACTGCAAGTATATAGGTCAATTGTAGTCTATCCAAATGTCATATCCACGGTGATTTGAAGCCTAAGACTCCCTAAACAATCTAGATTAGCCTTAACTAAAGTTAAAATTCCAAGAAATTGAAGGAAAGTGAGAACCGATTTCTATAAATGGCTAAAACAATAACTGTTTTTGGGTTTTTGAAAAGCTATCAAAACTGAATTGTAAATGCTAAACTAGAGGCTCAAAGGGTTTAACTATCAATGAGGAAAGTTCTCCTAGGAGTTGGAGTTCATTTAACTTAATTATGGATCGAATAGAACAAGTTATCATTATGTGTCAATTTTAATTCAACTTGAAATAATTTCTATTTTCACAGCTCAATTAATCCAGAACTAATTATCATATTCTCATATAATTAATTAGCCAAGTTGAATTAGAAAAGATCCTCACTAGAATCAAGTCAACATGAAGCTCAAAATTTAGTCCCTTTGCTGAATTTCAGTAATTTAGTGAAATCTGAAATGATAACTTTCAATTGCACTTTGAAAATGAGAGAAATACTTCAATCAATTAAACAGGGATGAAATCAATCCAATATTAGTGCAAATGCTTCTTGGTTTATCTCTAAACTACAAGAGAATTTTAAATCAACCTCTCAGCAGTAAATTCGAATGAAATCCACATTTTCACTAAAAGATAGGATGAAATCAGCACCTAATTACATATGGGAATTCAACAAATGTCATTACATTCTTGGTCCATCTTTGAACATCAAGACAACCTTATAATCACCTTTCAGTGATGGAATAAAATCAGAGGTTTACAATGACAAAATAGAATCCCAAAGATCCTTGAAATCATATTTGAAATCAGGATTGAAAACCAAAAATCAACATTGAGGGATTTTCAATAATTCAGGGATTAAAACCTTGGAAATACCATTACCTTTTGATTCATTTATGAATAAGAATGGAACCATAAGTAACCTCTCAGTTATTAATTAAATTAGGGCTCAACAATGATAGAAAACAGATTTAACAGAATTCAAAAATCAGAAATCAGAAATCAGATTTGGGGAAAAATAGGTTTTAGAATTCAGGAAATCAGAAATCTTAATTGGATTAGAACATAAACACTTGTCATTGATTCTTGATTCATTTCTAAACAAGATTAGATCAAATGACAACTTCTCAGTTGTAGATACAATCAGGGCCTTACAAAGACAAGATTAGGTTCATATCAATATAGAAATCAGCAATCAGATATTGAAATCAAAGCAGGAATTCAGACTTGTCTATATCCATCCATAATTAATCTAGACTACTACCCTATCCTAGGAGACATAGAGTTTAGCTCCTCATAATTATAAACATAGATTCAAAATAGAATGAAGAACAGAAGTGATTCATCCTTGAATTAGGCTGTTCTGCAGAAATCAGCTCAGCCCCTTCTCCACTTTAGCTCCACTCTAGCTCCGGTCTTCCAATGGCTGGCCTCCTCCTCCCTAATTATAGGGTTTCTCTGCTTATATATGGTCTTTAATCACTCTTAGATCAGCATCAGATCATTCCTTATGCCTTGATTGTGCCAAGTGTCCTCTGGACTAAAAAAATATCTCAATGACGGCTTTTTGGATAGCTAAAAGTAGGTGGTCCCCTCCTTTTTGGCTCAATTCACACTTCTTTTCCTTGGTAGAGAATCCACAACAGCAAACATCAAAGCCCTTGAATGGGATATTGACAGATAAGGATTAGGACAGTGATGATCATCAGCTCACACATCAAATGAGATTTAGTGTTGTGCAGAAATGAAAACCAAAATCAAAACAAATGATTTTTGGAACCCGGAATGATAACTTTGCACTAACCATGAAAATTATCCAAATAAAAGTGGTTCAAGGCATTAAAGGCATCAAAAGGATTAATGTGGCAAGTGAATGAGGTTAGAAATCAAATGTAGATAAGATTTCATAATTTGCATATCACTGATCACGATGGGAGCCACCTCCAAAGTCTAATCCATCATTTTGTTCAGCAAAAAATGAGATGTGATGTGGTCAAAATGTTAGCAAATGCTAGCAAGTGCACTAGTAATTAGTAGAGTTATCGTTCCCACGAGTATTGTTAATAACTAAAATTTTATTTTAATCTTATTAGTTTAGAAATTATGAAAAGTTTATTTCCAATTGTGAATGAAATAAAAAAGGATAAAAAGAAAGGAAATAATCACCTAAAAAATTAAAAAGTAGGTGATTACATCACTTAATTAACACCTCTAAAATGCAAAGAATTTTCTCATTTAGAACTAATTGAATAAATAATAAAGTTCAATTCATAAATTTAGTTACCCAATGTTTCATATTTTAACTACTATATTAAGAATAATTAGATAAACCAAATGTTTGGTCCACCGAACGACTTGATCGCGAACTATGGTTTTTAACTTATCTAATTAATCAAAAGATGCATTCAATTAAAATTATGATTAAGGGCTTTTTTGAGTCACTTTAATAACTACATAAATTATATCTCTTTCTATTTCCTAATTGTGTCATGCATGAAATAAAAATCAATACTATAGACCATTATGAAATCAATCACTTATTCTCATATAGCAATCAACCTGTCAATGATGCAATCAAAGGAAACCATTAAACACAAACTTGCAAAGCTATTAAAGATTCAAATTAAACTAATATTGGGAAAAACTTCATTACATAAATAGAGTTCAACTAAGATGACTCTAATAAAGAAATAAATCTAATGAAAATAACATCAAATCTAATATAAAATTTTAGGAAAAGAAAACAAAGAATTCCTGCAACTGCTGAGCATGTCCTCTCTCATGTTTCCAGCAAAGTTTCGCAATTGTTCCTGAACTTGTCCATCTTATTGGTCTTCAAAACAATGCTACAAGGATGATTTTCTAGGTCTTTTTGGTCCTCCTTTTTATAGATTTTTCATTCCACCAAGGAAGAAACCGAAACTCTTAGAAAGTAAATAAAAACTATTTTGTATCTGACTACTAGCTCTCATGGCCGTGAATAACTCTGTCATGACCGTGAAAAAATTTTGCACTACATCAAACCTCTAGGACCAACTATGGGAGTCACATGACACCTACGTGACTGATCCGAAAATTTCTTGGTTCACATTCCTCTTTGAGTCATGGTGATGCGTTTATTTGTAACAATAAAATTTGCTAGCAAGTGCACTAGTCGCTCAAGTAATATAGTAACAGGAGTAAGAGTGTTGAACCCACGAGGAATATTATTAATTCAATATATAGATTTATAAATTAATAAGAGAGGAAAAATATTGATTTTCGAAAAGAGGTTCTATGAAATAAAATAAAGAAAATAAGATAGTGATAAGATAGTGGTGTTGAAGTTAGGCCTTAGGATGAAAATAGATCAGGATAAATATTTGAACCATAAAAGATAAATTTAATCTTTAAAGATGGATTAGAGTCTCCCTAAAGTAATCTAACATGATTAACTTGTGGTCTCCACGACTGGCATCCCTCAATCTAATCATATAGAACTATCTTAATTTAATAAGAATTGAAGTCTCCATGACTGGTACCCCCAAAATCATATTAAAATTAAGATGCATTAAATTGAATTCTCTAAACTATTAATCACTCCACAAACTGGTATAGATTAATAGACCACACAAACTTGATTCTCCACACACTAGTTATCAAATTTATGTCAATTATTAATTCCAAATAAAATCAATTATAATTAGTATAATGATTTCTGAAATTAAACACTCCACAAACTGGTATAGCCTAATTCAGGAATTTAATTAACTAACATAAAAGCATTAAGCACAATTAAGAATTGATCAGAAAAGATTAAAGCAAATAAAATAGGGTTCAAACATTTTCCTTCAATTAATAATCTCCTAAAATAATAATCCTAAAAACATGGAGTTCATCCTAGAAATTTCGAAGAGATAATAAAATACAAATTATAAAAATTGAAAGAATTACACCCAAAATAGAGATCTCGAATCTGGCAAACAGTCGGGCAGCCTCTCGGACTTGATCAGGGTCGCGATCAACCTCCAACCGTCGCACCTCTCTCCTCTTGGTCGTAGCCTGCAGACTCACGACTCGTCGTGGAAGAAAACCTGAACTTCAGAGCACACCTTGGGATGATGGCTTCCTCACGTATTTATAGGATGCGAACGACCTTCAATTTGATCACGATGTACGGCCGAATTTAAATTCACGGGATAAATCTCGGCCAAAAATGATAATCCTTCTAACTATTACACCAAAAAGATAAATCCTTTTATCTTTACCCCCTTTGAATCTCGGCCAAAACGAAATTATTTTATCTTTACGCCCAAAGAGATAAACCCTTTTATCTTTACAACTTCTTGGAATCTCGCCCAAAACGATAGGCTTCTTATCTTTACCCCCTCCAAATCTCGGCCAAAACAAAGAGGAGTCCTTATCATTACGCCCAAAGAGATAAATATCATTGTATCTTTACCCCCTTCATATCTTGACCAAAATGATAAACAATTCATATCTTTACACCTTTCCATTACGCCCAAAACGATAACACCTTCTAGTTTTGGCCAAAACGATGAATTTTCTTTCCATTACCCCGTCCAAATCTCGGCCAAAACAAAGAGGAGTCCTTATCATTACGCCCAAAATGATGAGTCATTTCTTATCTTTACCCCCTCCAAATCTCGGCCAAAATGAAAAGTCTTCTATCATTACTCCCTTTGAATCTCGGCCAAAACCAAATTTCCCTGCCATTTCGCCCTCCAAATCTCGGCCAAAATGAAAAGTCTTCTATCATTACTCCCTTTGAATCTCGCCCAAAATGATGAAATCTGATCTCGTTACGTCCAAAATTTAAGTTGCATTCGTTTTTACCCCCAACGAAGTAAGATGTAATTTATCCAACCATGAGATCATCTCGGCCGAAATATAATTCTTTACGGCCGATTCATTTTACCTGCAAAATAATTATAAAAATTCCGTAAATTCCTGTTTAGTTAAAATATTCAAAACATTAATAATTAAAATTGATAAATTCGGAATTACGACTAAAAGTGACTAAAAATGATGCATCCCATGAACAAATTACAGAAAAATTAATTAAAATAATAATCTAAAATATGTTGTATTTTGCATGCATCACACTCCCCCAAGCTTAAAGTCTTGCTTGTCCTCAAGCAAAAATTCAAAGCAAGGCTCAAGAAAGTTCCATCATAGCCTCCATATTGTCAACTGACTAATTTTCTCACAAAATTCTTCTGCACACCTACTACTCAGCATCTTATCATTTTCCATGCACTTAGCTTCATAGAGGTTCTGAATGCTACACAAATTTAAACAATCTCAAATTCAGCCTTGCAAAAAAATAAATTGTCTGTCAAATAATAAAATTAATATTGAACACATAAGTACTAATTGAGCTTAAAACTTTTTCTTTTTCTTTTCATTTTTATTTTTAATCATTTTAAAAGTTCTAATCTTCAAGCAGGATTGCACAAGGAAGTCCATGTAGCGGGCTTTGCACTGATGACTCCCAGACCAGATGGCCTTAGGGCAACAGGTGATAAAGCACCCCTCGAGTTTACTTGCCCGAACAACCAAGGTTCTGAATGAAGAGTTCGAACTCAGCCATGATTCAGTACTCATGTGCTTCTCCATATTCCACAAGATGGTCCATGTAGCAGGCTTTCGATCGACGGATCATAGAGAAGTTGCCCTTAGGTCGCCAGGCATGAACCCCTACGGATCTAATTACCCGAACACATCTTGGTTCCGGTTTTGTACCTACACATAACTTTATTCATCATTTTTTTTTATTTGTTGGGGTTTAACTAACCCTTCTTTTTTTATAAGCTCAAAAAGTACTTGATATAGTCAATAAGAAGGCTACTACTAATCAAGACTTAAAAGAAATAAATAAAAAAGGCATGAATATGATTTTGTCGTCTAGTCATTCATAATTCTACTTAGCATGGGCACACAGTCTATAAGTTTGATACTGAAGTAGCAAGTGATAAGAAAGAAAAGTATTCAAATTTCATCAATTAACGACATGTCTTTGAACTTTTTACTAAAAGATAATTAAAACAGTAAGACAAGAGTTTGTAAGATGGTAGCAAAAATAAATGCATGCAATGGTATTTTTTAGAAAATTTTCAAATTTTTCAATTTTTTTGGATTTTTTTACAAATAGATGCAAACATAAGCAAATAAAAAGAAAGAAACATGCAATGCATGGAATGCAAACTCCCCCAAGCTTGAACTAGACACTGTCCTCCGTGTTAAGCCAACAAGGGAAAGAGTAAAGATTATATGGAAAAGCTAAAGAAATGAAAATAAAGGAAAGGGAAAAGATACAACCGGATTTATTTTCGGTGGAGAGATGCTCGGCCTCAATATATATATCGATGAAGGTGTCGGCCGCAAATGGTGTCGGTGAGAGGAGATCTCGGTCGATAATTGATGGATCTTGGCCGATAATGGAGAGTCTCGGCCGTAAAAGCTTGGCCGCAAAATTTTGTTGATGAAGATCTCAGCCGTGCAATCTCGGCCGTAAGAAACTGGCCGTAATGGTGAGAGGGGCGGCGTAACTTCGGCCGTAAGGAAGAAGTCTTGGCCGTAAGGAAGAAAAGTTCGGCCGTAACGAAGAAAGGGCGTAACGGTGGTGATTGATCTGCAACATACGAGAAGGCTAAGAATTTATGGATGAAACTTCGGGCGTAAACTTACCTTTTCCCACGTGATGGCGCAGTGAAGGGTCACATCAAATTCAAGCAGCGCAGCGATCGGCCGATTCCAAGGTGATTTTTCCTTTCGCCTTGTCATGTCCGAGATGAACCCGACGTGTTAATTCATGTATCACTCGGTCCACGTATCCGAAGAAATGATTAGTCGAGTTCCTCTCCGTGCACAAAAAGAAATATCGATTAGATGACTCCTTAAACTATTAAAATGCCAATCAAATAACTAATTAAATAAAAATAATAAAAAAATTAACTTAATTAAAAAAATGTAAATTAGTAAAATATTTGGTTGTGATTAAATATTCAATTCGTCACTGCAACAACCAAGTGTCAGAAAAAAAATTAAATAAAATAAAAAATTAACATCTGATCAGAATGTGTGACATATAAATTTATCCAAAGGATTAACTTAGTCGTGATTAGATTTTCACTCAAGTCCTGCAACAACTAATTTTTAGTAAGAGAAATAAAAGAATAAAATACAAATATATTCAAGAAAAAGAAATACAGATAATAGGTCACGAAGAAATAAGATTTAAATTGATAAACATAAAAAGTCTTTCGGCTATTATCGAAAATTCATTAGGTCGTCAAAATTAATGTCCGAGAGAAATTAACCTAATTACTGCCACCAAAATTCACAGAAAAATTATCAAATAAGGGAAAAATCAAAACTCGAAAACCAATTCAAATGCCAAACATTAATATCGACCGAAAGTAAATCACATAGATGGTCGTAAAAATCAAGCACTCGTTCGGCCGTAAAACTTGGAAGAATTAACGATGATGTAACAAACGGCACAAAACGAATCAGAACTAATTTGCTGCCGTAAAGTTAATAATCAAACATTAGCAAAAATTATTTTCCGAGAGGAAATAAGATTGATCAGCCGTAATACAAAAATAGATTTACGGCCGAAATTAGAGTAGTAGGACATAAAATAATCTGATTTGGCCGTAAAAATCATGAAACAGTGTCGAAGGGATCAACGTGAATAGGTATGCATCGTAAAACTTGTTAGATTACGACCGAGATAGCGTTAAATTAAAATTCTGAACCAAATTACAAATTCATCAAAGTAAGCCGCAAACACTTCTCGGCCGTAAAATTGAATAATTAATCAATCCGTGCGCAAGGGAAATAAATCAATTCGATCACGTGGGTAAAGAGAATCTCGACTGTAAAATTCAGATAAAGATTGCTATTAAAGCCGAAGCGAGTCAGAAGATTAGAATTTTACGGTCGAAATGAAATCGACATGATTCAATTGGCCGTAAAACAAAAAGCTATCCACGGCTCGGTCGTAACACAATTTGTATCGGAAAATTGAAATACGAATCCAAAAATAAACATTACGGCCGAAAAACAAAATTAAGAGATCAATTCTCGACCGAGATGAAAATTCAAGCCGTAAAAGGAAGAATAATACGGAAGAGATTTAACCAACGTTCGCAAATAAAATTTTAGAAAATTATCGGCTACAAAATCATGCGCTAATGGATTACCAGAGATTAAATTATCGGTCGCAAGCTTAATCATTCATAGCGCATGAGAGAGATTTAATTCGATCTGGATGAAATGAAATACCGGCCGTAAAATTTGGATAAGAGTTTGTCAGATAAAAGCTTACGGGCGTAAAAAAAATCATAATCGTTAAAGCTGAAAAATATCAAATCAATATTAAAAAGAGTTCTACGGCCGCAAAAACAGGATTCATTCTCGGCCGTAAAAAAAATGAGATAAATTCTCGCCCGTAACAAACAATATAAAATATAAAGCCACTGAAATCAATGTTGCGACAGCAAAATTGAAAGTTTAGAGGTCAGAAACGAAGCCGTAAAACCAGTAAAGCCGACAAACTAGATCTCGGTCGTAAAACCATAAGACGGCGATAGAATTTTAAGCCGAAAGTCGACAATTAAAAAAATTGTCGTGACCTTTATCTGCAAAAGAAAAATGTCAGTTTATTCACAAAAAAATAATTAAAACATTTAATACATATTTACAAAGAATTCTTTACAATCTATTTACATCTCCAAATAATTCATAAAAAATCAGAAATTAATTAATAAAATATTCCCCGGCAATGGCGCCAAAAACTTGATGCGTTTATTTGTAACAATAAAATTTGCTAACAAGTGCACTAGTCGCTCAAGTAATATAGTAATAGGAGTAAGAGTGTTAAACCCACGAGGAATATTATTAATTCAATATCTGGATTTATAAATTAATAAGAGAGGAAAAACATTGATTTTCGAAAAGAGGTTTTATGAAATAAAATAAAGAAAATAAGATAGTGATAAGATAGTGGTGTTGAAGTTAGGCCTTAGGATGAAAATAGATTAGGATAAATATTTGAACCATAAAAGATAAATTTAATCTTTAAAGATGGATTAGAGTCTCCCTAAAGTAATCTAACATGATTAACTTGTGGTCTCCACGACTGGCATCCCTCAATCGAATCATATAGAACTATCTTAATTTAATAAGAATTGAAGTCTCCACGACTGGTACCCCCAAAATCATATTAAAATTAAGATGCATTAAATTGAATTCTCTAAACTATTAATCACTCCACAAACTAGTATAGATTAATAGACCACACAAACTTGATTCTCCACACACTAGTTATTAAATTTATGTCAATTATTAATTCCAAATAAAATCAATTATAATTAGTATAATGATTTCTGAAATTAAACACTCCACAAACTGGTATAGCCTAATTCAGAAATTTAATTAACTAACATAAAAGCATTAAGCACAATTAAGAATTGATCAGAAAAGATTAAAGCAAATAAAATAGGGTTCAAACATTTTCCTTCAATTAATAATCTCCTAAAATAATAATCCTAAAAACATGGAGTTCATCCTAGAAATTTCGGAGAGATAATAAAATACAAATTATAAAAATTGAAAGAATTACACCCAAAATAGAGATCTCGAATCTGGCAAACAGTCAAGCAGCCTCTCGGACTTGATCAGGGTCGCGATCAACCTCCAACCGTCGCACCTCTCTCCTCTTGGTCGTAGCCTGCAGACTCACGACTCGTCGTGGAAGAAAACCTGAACTTCAGAGCACACCTTGGGATGATGGCTTCCTCACGTATTTATAGGATGCGAACGGCCTTCAATTTGATCATGATGTACGGCCGAATTTAAATTCACGGGATAAATCTTGGCCAAAAATGATAATCCTTCTAACTATTACACCAAAACGATAAATCCTTTTATCTTTACCCCCTTTGAATCTCGGCCAAAACGAAATTATTTTATCTTTATGCCCAAAGAGATAAACCCTTTTATCTTTACAACTTCTTGGAATCTCGCCCAAAACGATAGGCTTCTTATCTTTACCCCCTCCAAATCTCGGCCAAAACAAAGAGGAGTCCTTATCATTACGCCCAAAGAGATAAATATCATTGTATCTTTACCCCCTTCATATCTTGACCAAAATGTTAAACAATTCATATCTTTACACCTTTTCATTATGCCCAAAACGATAACATCTTCTAGTTTTGGCCAAAACGATGAGTTTTCTTTCCGTTACCCCCTCCAAATCTCGGCCAAAACAAAGAGGAGTCTTATCTTTACCCCCTCCAAATCTCGGCCAAAATGAAAAGTCTTCTATCATTACTCCCTTTGAATCTCGGCCAAAACCAAATTTCCCTGCCATTACGTCCTCCAAATCTCGGCCAAAATGAAAAGTCTTCTATCATTACTCCCTTTGAATCTCGCCCAAAATGATGAAATCTGATCTCGTTACGCCCAAAATTCAAGTTGCATTCGTTTTTACCCCCAACGAAGTAAGATGTAATTTATCCAACCATGAGATCATCTCGGCCGAAATATAATTCTTTACGGCCGATTCATTTTACCTACAAAATAATTATAAAAATTACGTAAATTCCTCTTTAGTTAAAATATTCAAAACATTAATAATTAAAATTGATAAATTCGGAATTACGACTAAAAGTGACTAAAAATGATGCATCCCATGAACAAATTACAGAAAAATTAATTAAAATAATAATCTAAAATATGTTGTATTTTGCATGCATCACATGGGCATGCCAAAGGATGTCACGGTCGTGACAGAATGCTTCAAGCTCGCATTAATGCACGAGATGAAAGCACACCCATGACAATGTTGGCCACGACCGTGACTCTACATTTGGGTTTTCTTTGCAACTTTTTCCGGCCATTTTATTGAGGTTTTAATTTTCTACCAAAAAATTATCCAAACTTAGGTACAAATGAAATCTAAAAAAATATTCTAGTAATAAACGAAATAACTCCTTACCTGAACACAAAACTTCTAAAATGTTAAATAAATGGCCTAAAATAATGCATAATTTTTTGTGCATCAAATCTCCAAGCTTACTATTTTGCTTATTCTCAAGCAAATTTTAGAGATGTCAAAGTCTCCACCACAAAACCAATAATATTCTCCTACTTTCTTTTACATGGTCAACATTAGAGTATCTTTTCTCAGACAATTCCCAATCTTGCAAAATTCTTAACCTTCAAACATGTCCTTCTTGCATATCTACAATAGTCATTCTCATAAGATCACCGAAGTTGAACCAATAAGTATTCCATCAGCTTACTTTCATACTCTTCTCTTTTTTCTTTTCTTTTCGGTGATTTGGTACTCACGTGCTTCTCCATATTGAGCAAGGTGGTCCACGTAACGAACTTTCAATTAACAGATCCTAAGGCAATTACCCTTATATTGTCAAGCAAGAATCCCCTTTGACTCTAATCACCGGAACATATGCATTTATACTTTATTTTGTTCGGGGGGTTCAACTAACCCCCTTTTCTTATATTTTTATTTTTAATTTTTATTTTAAATTTCCTTGTAATAATCATAAGCTCATAAAAGACTTTATATTTTCAATAAAATGTAATTATAATCAAGACTAACATCATAGTAAACAATAAAAAAATGCTCATTTAAAAGTTATTCATTCTACTTAGCAACAAGCACTTTTCGAATACCCAATACTTTGATAATACCCGATAAAACGAAATAGTGATTGAATTTCATAGATTAAGTGATGTTCTAAAATAAACTTTAAGATAGTAAAAAAAGTAGACAACAATAAATAATGATAATATTTTAGGTTTTTCATTTTTTTTTATTTTTCATAAATATATGCATGATAAACAAACATGACCATGGATTCTAAATGTTGAAAGTAAACAAGACATGCAAATGCAAAAGGACTAAGTCCTCTCCTCAAGCTTGCACCTGACATTGTCCTAGTGTTAGGTTCGTACATAGAAAAGAGAAGTAACAGAAATTACATAAGTGGTAAAATGTGAAAGAAAGGAGTAGAAACAAATTCTAGTCCTTTGGTGGCGGCGATGGAGAAAAAGACACAAAGTGTCTCTCACATGATAATTGTACATCCATTGGAGATAACTAAAGATCCAAAATGTCTTGGCCTGAGTTGAACTCCCGTTTGTGAAGATAGCCCTCTCGGATGAGAATCTTCTATGGTCGAGAATTGCGCAAAATAAAATGAGTTCAGGCAATTAATATCCTATCTAGAAATGAAGACCCGTGATTCTAGATGATCTCTCTAAGGATGACTCTGCGACTTCATGCCCTCTTGAATCCTCCACAGGCGCAAAGGATAAAAGTTCCCACTCGAGTATGAGGCCACAAAATCAATAAAAAATGGACCAAAGTGAAAACAAGATGATGATGCAAATCAAGGAACGAAACAAGTTCAGCTCCAAAACACGTAGCTCTTTATTTCATGTTTGGTGATTGAAGCACTGTTCCACCTCTCAGCATGCATACATGACTTCAATGGAAATGATCCCTCTCGAGCAGGGAATAAGGAACATGCATTGCCTAAACTAAAAAGCCTACCAATCATCATCACTGAAATACTGAATCGCAAAAACACAGCTTGTCGGAGTTGCAAGAAGATAACTCTGTTTATCATCTATACCTCTCGGCATTCAGTTAAAAAAAGGATAGAACTTTCTCTCGGATTGCATTCAAGATAAGCTCTAAAGGTTAATCAATAAACATAATAATTTTTACAGATTTAAAAAATCGAAACATGACATGATTCAGTAGAATAGTAAAGAAATTGATAGTCTAACGGGCAAGAAGAATCAGAGAGTAAAAAAATAACATAAACATATCGAGATCAACATCCCCCTACCACTAGCTGGCTAGTTTAGTTACACATTAGAAAAACTAGTCAAAAGGAAAAAGAAGAAAGGGAAAAAGAAAGAAAAAAGAAAAACAATGGAGTAGCCTCCAGCTTCCGTCAGCAAAATGGATTCCAGATTCAGCCAAATTCGGAACCCCTTCTATGGGCAGCCCTTTGCCACCTGTCCAACTTTTGTTGATAGCCAAAAGAATCTTGTGGTCCCTCTCCCTCTTAGTTGCCACTTATCCACTGTTCTAGCAACTATTTTGTCCACATCTGTGCATAACCATGTAGTGGAAGCTTCCTTCCTCTTGTACAAGAAAATATGTAGGTAGGACGTGGAAAGGGATCCTTTTCTTTGTTGTTTGCTGCTTTGGACAACTGTCCTGGTGAATTTTTTCGTCTACTCTCAAATTCGTCTAAGTGTCTCGGTTGGGAAATACACTTGTATGCCCCTATGCGTGTGGGGGGGGGCATATATCCGCATTCTCTCATGTATTGTCGGCTAGGATTTCTACATGAAAAATAATCAAAACAAATAATAATATCTCAGGAATGTAGATTAGCATAAGATAGATGTGGACGAAATAATAAAAGTTGCACTTCAACAATAAAGCATGTGTTTGAGCACGAAAACATATCAAAACATGAGATAAATGCATGTTGAACATAAATGAAAAGTATATATAATTTCTTCACATGAAGGATCATGCGAGATGATAGTCTTAGAAGGGTTCTAACACCCTTGGTGGTAAGATATTGAGAAGAATAGTGCCTCTCGTATTCTTTTGTTAGAATGTCAAGAGAATTAGTTGTCTTTTATGTATATATACCTTGTAGACAAGGATGAATATTTTGGAATGTTAAACTTTAAAAGTATTAGTCCACTATTAAATTGTGTAATTTATTTAATGACATATTTTTGTTCTTATGCTTATGCTATAAAAAAATTACATCACATTTCTGTATCCCTTCGCAATTTATTTGATTGTCTGTAATGAGTCACGAACTCCAAATTAAACTATGATTTAAATCGGGGTCATGACATTTGAAAGCCATCTATCGAATATTCAAACTGGCCAGTAGGTGATTCATGTATTTATATGAGAGTGTTATGCATACATAAGTTTGATATGTTTAAATGATATTAATTGTAATACTTTCCATTTTAATTGTATATGTAATTTAAAAAATATATGAAAATACTTATGTTATTGATACCATGATTATTACATTGTTTTTATGTCTCTTTGAACTAATTAGTCGGTAACACAAGCTATGAGTTATCAATTTACTAAGTTATTTCGCTTAGTCTATTATTTCTAATATTTTTTAGATTAATGTAGTTTGTTGGGATCATATGAGTCTTAGATGGGTTCTATAATTCCCTTGGTAGTAAGCTATTGAGAAGGCTTGTGCCTCTCATGTCATTTATTTAGGATGCTGAGAGACAACTTAAGGAGTCTTGGTCTACTCTAAATGATGATCATAACTTATGTAGTTTGATTAATTATATTTCTATTCCTTATGTTATTGAAAAAAAGTAACAATCTACTTTGATAATTTTCTTTTATCATCCGTAATGAGTCATGAACTTCATATCAAACAAGATTTAAATGGGGAATCAGGCCAATAGGTCCTACCCGTTTGCATCCATAAATTTTACGAGCCTTCTTAGGATAAAATGGAAATGATTGTGTTCCGATCTTGTGATTTATATTCTTTTTGGAGATGTCTTGTATTCAGACATTGTATACTAATGAGGTATAGTTAGAAATTGTGGCAAGTACTTGATTGTTGCAATGATTATTTTGTATATGCATGAATTTGAAGTTATTTTTGGATATAGTTGAATCATCATCTTAGCATATATGTTTATATTTCCATAGTAAATAATTATCTTTTAAATTTTAAGTTAATCACTATTTTGTTTTTTTTGTGAAATATGAAAGTAAGTACATGTTCTCATTACTATTATATTTATGCCAATAAGCGGCTTCACCAAGGATGTGATAGGTTCTTGGATTGTTAGGTTAAAAAGGAAATGAAGTACCTTTTTAATATTGTTCTTATATATGTTTAAGGAGTTTCCTAATGAATTTCATAGGAATGACTTATCTTGCACTCTATAAGAGAGATAGAATTCTTTACCGATGTTGTTCAGATAGTTATTTTTATGTTTAGTACTCCATATTGTACAACACAAAAAGAACTATAGAAACTTTCTTAAGATGGTTTTATTTAACCAAAATTATGAACTTTAAACTTATTCGTTAAGGAAAGAGATGAGTCCCTAGTAAGAAAATGATTATGCATAATTGAACCGAATGATTGTGAAGAATACCTTACCAAAAATAAGCTAGTTGTTTGATTAACTATAAGGTACATTGGTAACCTCAAAGATTGATTTGAGAATTATATACCACTAGCAGAAAAACTATAGAATGCCATATTCAAGAGACTATATTTAGAACCTGATACAATTATAATGAGTTTTTGGAATGTCAATAGATCATTTAATGTCCAACTGCTTTATATATAGATCTTTGAATCAAATTTCAAAATCATTATTTGATTCAATTATAGCAATTCTAATCGATAATATCTTAATCTACTCAAAGTCACATGAAGTTATCAAAAAATGCTTGAAAACTATGTAGAACTCTTATAAAATATAATCTATCTGCCAAAATTTAGTAAATGTGAGTTTTGACTTTGCATGAAATTGATTGAGATACAGTGAGTCAAATCAAATGTTTACTACTCAGCTCTCAAATGTGGATGATGTGGTTCTTGTATTGTTTTAAGGAAATATGAATAAGATCATTTACATCTGATTGAATATATCCAAACTTATTGAATTGAATGGGTATGTAGAGAATTGACTCACATGAAGTGTGTATAGAGAGTACCACATAAAATGGAACTGGCATGCTTAATGTAGTGAGGGAATGTATGAGGTGTGTGAGCCTCCAAGACGTATGTCCACCCTCTACACAAGCGTATTGCTCTTAAACACAAAAGAAGATGTCGAGCGAAGTTTTAAAGTTTATAATCTCTCTATACTATCGAATGCATCATAGGGAACAATGTTACAAAACCTTCGAAAAATGCTTCAGAACTAATTGGGTAACAAAATAAAGCGCTGAAAACATGAGTAAAGGAATACCACGATTAAATAACCAGCAAAGGGAAATATAAAGGATTAAACATTTTTATTGTTTTCGAAATCTAGAAATAACCCGGAAACAATGACTAAATCTGGCGAGTGCAAGGCAATCAATAGAGACGTATGCTGAGGACTTGCGGGAGGTCCTTTTGCTTATAGGATTTAAGTTCTCCTGTTCAGTTTGATATGAGTAAAAATGATTGAATGTCCCTTCACATGTGTGTATGGTTAACTTTATGGTAAAGACACTCGACTCACTTATGTCACTCTCATGCTCACGTGTGATCTATGTTGCACATGTGAAGGGGTTTATAGTCTTGGTGCGATCGTCACTTTCGTGCACGATGCTCCAGTAGATAAAATGAGCTTTCCTTTTTGGATTGAGCTAAGGCTTTGTGACGACTCGGTATCTAAGCATTCAAAAGAAATAACTGAGGTCAGGCAGCTACGTTCAGCTTGCATCTACTCAGATTTATAAAGATAACCCTCTCGGGTAGAACGCAGATAAATGAGACATCACGAAAAAAATATGTTTAGACGATTTAAGGAGGGAAACCGATCTGGAAACATAGTTTAGGATTATTGAGAGTTCTTTAGATATAGCACATTCGCCTCATTCCCTCTCAGGTCTCGATGGTGAAGGAGGATTAAAGACGTCCCTCTCCGGTACAAACTCTTAGAATCAGAAGAGAATGAGATAAGGAAAAACCCCTCACACACTTCAAACCCGTATGAGATAATCTGAGTCCTAGCTCACTAGAGTCGTATATTGGCGGAGCCTTAGAGTGCGCGAGTCCATCTCGGGCCTCGAGCTAGAGAATGCATGACATCTAAACCAAATAACAAAGAATTATCATTGCCAAGGCAACACAAAATTCGAACTAGGAATCACTATCATCGGTGCTCGATGTCTAGAATATCCTTACGATCGGGAGGGGGCGAAGTGATAGTTATTGAAGACCTCAACCAAGTCTAGTTGCAAGGAAACTAAAGAAACCAAATAGAGAACCGTCTCAATCCAAACAAAAGTTCAAAAGATTAAAGATGCGCTACGTGACCAAGATAAAAACAAATATCATTAAACAAAGGTGAAGCTCAACATTCAGTGTGTTCTATGGAAAAAACAAAGTGAAATGTGAACAGAAAAACATCTGTCCAAAACACATAAGACACCTCCCGACCTCAGTAGAGTCGATAGGTTATAGTTTATTCGGGATGAATAGACATCCCACAAAATTGCCATTAAATAAGACATCATTTCTCTCAGTTCCTCTACCGATGATAGAATTCTCTAGAATAAAAAAATCAATCCTCCTTTTTCCGTTGCTCTCCCTGCTCTTTTATATGCTCTTTCCTTTCGTCCTCCTCTGCTCCTGCCAAATCCTTAGCTTTTGCCTCCCTCTTGCTGTTGTGGACCCCTCTCTCCAAGGAAGCTTCCTTGCTTGAGTAGGTGGCGTCGACTGGTATTTGATGTTGGTTCAATTGGTATTTATTATTGCCTTGAAGCAAAACACCTTCCTTGATGCAGGAATCAGCTCATGGTATCCAGCTTTCTCTACCCCATCCGCCCACCGAGCTTTGTCGGCTTCCTATATGAATATTCATCTCAGTGGGTATTTTTGTAGCAAACAAATAAGAATGATGTATGAACAAGTTTGATGTGGAGAAGGTTTAAAACATGTTAAATTGGTGTTGCGCATGCATTTGTAAAGGAAATAAATGTGTCATAAGTGCCAAATACATGCAAAATAGTGATCTAAATGTATACATAAATTCTCCACATCAACCCCCAAACTTAAATCTTTGCTAGTTCTCAAGCAATAGCTAAGAACTTAGGTTTGAAACAAATCATGAACCTGCATCATAATCCCTCATCCTTTTCACCAACCTTGCCTGTCTGCCGCTAGCCTTTTTATAATTCATTTTTAGATCACCCTGACAGTACCATTGAAACCCTTTTACTAATGAGACACATAAGCTCCCTGTTAGATGGCTGACTACATGCAAATTGTCTAAGAATGTTTATACATCAATGCTCGTCCTCAGGTTGAAACGAGACTATCCAACTTATTTCTTTTCATAGTTTATTAGGTTTGTATTCAATAGCTCTTCAATGGCACGATGGAATGAAACAAGACATAGCACAAAAGGTTCCACTCGATAGTCCCCACCTTTTCTTCTTGAAATATTGAGCATAGGGTGCTAGTGGTGCCCAAGGGCATACTCTTATCTTGTCCCAAACTGGAAAGACAACGAAGTATATAAATCAAAATGTCATCAAATACACAACAACAAATTTGCTTATAAAAGCACGCAAGACATGATTCATCCATCTCATAAAAGTACTAGGGGCATTGGCATAACCAACCACTCAAATAAACCACGTTTTTGTTTTAAAGGCGGTCTTCCATTCATCATCTTCCTTCATTCGGATTTGGTGGTATACATTTTTTAAATCAATCTTAGAAAGTATAGTAAAACCATGAAACTCATCAAGCATATCATCTAATCGAGGAATAGGGTATCAATATTTTACTGCAATCAAATTTATTGCACGACAATCAACCCACATTCTCCAAGTCCCATCCTTCTTTGGCACTAAAATAGGGATAGCACAAGAGCTCATGCTCTCACGAACAAGTCCTTGAGAAAGAAGTTCTTCCATCTGCCTTTGTAACTTTCTTGTCACTTCAAGGTTGCTTCAGTAAGTTGGACGATTAGGAATTTGCGCACCTGGAATGATGTCAATTTGGGGTTCAATTCATCTAATTGGAGGTAAACCTGAAGGTATTTCATCAGGCAAGATGTCTTGAAATTTTTGCAATAGAGACATAACAACACTAGGCAAAGGAATTCTAGCATTAGATAAGTAGAACTCCTTGTATAATAACAAGATCATTGGCCTCATTGAGTTATAAACTTCCTGACTTTCACTCACTCTAGCTATAACACTCATTTTTTATCTTTCCTGCTCATTTCCTTCTCTTCTTCTCCTCTTACCTGCCCACTTCTTCTTTTTCATTTTTGCACTCATATTTTCAACTATTCCTTTCTCTTCTCTCACCATGCTCACTTTTGCATCATAACATTTTCCATTCTCATTTTCAACTCTACTCTCGCTCTCTTTTTGGGTTTGCTTATCTTGAATAGCATTTTGTGGTTCCTTACAGTAAGTGGCAATGGACTTCTTTATTTGCAATTGTTCTTCAAACACTTAGTGCGGTAGTAATGGTACAAGTGTATTATGATGCTTGTCCTTGTGGAACTATAACGATTCGTGTAACCATCGTGTGTGACACATTGATCAAACTACCAAAGTCTACCAAGTAAGATGTGGCATGCCTGCATAGGTACAACATCACACAACACCTCATCAACATACTTTCCAATGGAAAATGATATCAATACCTGTTTAGTAACTTTGAGCTCTTCATTTTCATTTAACCATTGAAGCCTATAAAGTTTTGGATGCTTCAAAGTGCATAAGCCAAGCTTGTCAACCATAAACTTACTTGCTGCATTAACACAACCCCCACTATAAAATCCACAAGTTCGGTCTTGCACATGACAACAAGTATAAAAGATGTTCTCTCTTTGAAGTTCTTCCGTGTTTTTTGGGATATTTATATGTAATGTTTTCAAAATTACAACGCTTTTCCCAACTTCTTCAATTTCTTTCCCACTTTCTTCTCCTGCACTCTTTTGTGATAACTCTTCTTTAAATGCAATATCACCATTGTCCATCATGATCATAGCATATTTATTTAGGCATTGTGAAGCAATATGACCTGAACCAAGACAATGAAAATCTTTAATATGTCTAGTCCTTTGTGAATTATTGAAGGCACTACCTTTATCCCTTGAGTTGGAAAGTTTTGCCTTGTTTTTCTTCTCAAATTTTTTAGTTGGCTTATCAATTGACTTAGAATTTGCACTTCATTTTGATTTCCAAGAAAAATTTAAACTATTAAATTTGCTATTTGGACGAACATCTTTCTTTAATTGCTTTTCAATCCTTATAGCTTTATGCAAAACTTTATCCATCTCCAAATACTCTTGCAATTCTACAACTTTGAAAATCTCTCAACTCAGTCCACATATGCATCTCGCAATTGTGTCTTCAGGATCCTCATTTATATTGGCACGAATGAGTGCCGTATCCATCTCTTTATAATACTCTTTAATAGTCTTTGATTCCTATCTCATGGTCTACAATTTTATACGTAAGTCACGATAATATGATGAGGAACAAATATTCTCCTCAATACAATTTTCATGTCATCCCAATATTCAATGGAAGGTTCTCAATTTTTGCGCCTATTAAGTAATAACATAATCAACAAAAGACACGACATCAAGTTTAACCTTTATTTCATCAGAGTAACTATGACAATCAAATATGATTTCTACTTTTTATTCCTACTCAATATAGACATCCGGATCACTTTTACCTTGGAAGGTAGGGAGAGATAGTTTAAGTGAACTTGTGTTTCGATCAGTAACATCTCTATCTTGTTCCCTTTCTCGTTCATTTCTTCTTCCTCCAATTTGAACACGTCTGTAGCATATCCAATTTATAATAGAGGATTCATCATCTTCCTCTTTCATTTCTTCATCATCAACAACATGGTGTTGGCAATCTCTTCTTTAATTTGGTTGTATAACTTGTTGCAATTGTGCCTTGATCCTTCTACACATCAATATGATCATGAAGTTTAGTAATCATATTTTCATGACGTTGAAAATGTTAGGAGTTCTTGCTTGATCAATTTCTTCATTTATATGATTATTTCTTTCTCCTTTCCTGTTGTGTCTCACGTGGTGACACTTATATTTTACCTCAACTTTATTTGACTTTTTCCCCCAATTATTCTCAACACTTAGCCTTTTTTCTCTTAGACCTTCCAACAAATTCTAAAAGGACTAATGTAAGTCAATACAAGGCAATGAACAATTAAATCAATATGATTGCAAGATCGAAAGAATACTTGAAGTTGAATTTTGAATAGAAATCAGGAAAAGATTGTCAAAAAGAAGAATAAATATCAAAGGTTCATAATAGGAATAAAATTAAAGATCATCCGTCCTTGAGTCTAATTATTCTATTCTCAAAAATATCTTTTGCACTTGATTGCAACAGTAATCCCTTTCTGTTTTCTTTCTTTCTTTCCTCTTCCTTTTGAATCATTTCTTTCAGTTTTTTTTCAAATTTTTTTCCAAATTTTATTTTCCCTGTTCTTCTCTTTCCTCCTTTCTTGATTTTCCTTTTTAGTTCTTTTTCGGATTTTTTTCTCAAATTTTTTTCTGAAACTGAAGGAGACTTTGAAAATTAAATAAGGATGATGGCTAGGGTTTGAAGAACAAATAAGTTAATTTTTTGCAGGTTTTTTTGAAACTATAACATATTTTGAAGAATATAACAATGACGGATATAGTTTGAAGAACAAATGAAAGCAAATAAGGAAGATAGCTAGGGTTTGAAGAATAAATAAGCTAGATTTTTTTTTTCAGAAATTGAAATAGGGGAGAACTAGATAAATGGAAGATAATTAGAAATCAAATTGAAAATGTGGCTCTAATACCAACTGATATGATAATCAAGAACAAATGATATCAAACGAATTTTAGGCAGCGGAATATCAATCTCAAGATTACCAATGAACCAAAAAATTAATATTATAAATAGATGAATTTAATCACAAGATTATCAACCTTATAATTAACAAAAGAAGTTCCCGAAGAATGAATTGCAAGAGTTCTCTCACAACAAAAGCAATTAAGTCATAATTCAATAGATTCAAAGATATATGAAATAACAATGAGTACCAGTATTTATAAGTCCTAACATATAATTTGAGGTTGAATAAAATGCCTAATACCTAACTTAGCCTACAAGTAACCTAACTAATTTACTAAAATAACAAACTCAGTTTCTATTACCATCCTCAACAACATATTCGATATCTAATTTTTCCAAAAATTCCAAGTAAATATGGTTAAACCATGATTTGGCCCAAATTATGTTGAATCTTCATGCGGCGCAATTTGTAACATTTTGACCACATCACATCTCATTTTTTGGGAACAAAATGATAGATTAGACTTTAAAGGTGGCTCCCATCGTAATAAGTGATATGCAAATGTATGAGACATATAGTTGCAGATGAATGACTCGTTATGAGAATTGTTATTTCAAAAGATGAATCATATCATTATTTATAGGAGGTTTATCGAAAGATGTATTGAAATGAGACCTCCTCTAGTCATCAATCGAGAGCATGAGTGGAACCATGGAATTCACAATTAATGAAGTGTTGGTTAGAACATCACAAGAGAGTGATTTAAGGGGGACACCTCATTTGATCCATGCATTCATATGATTATGTAATATTCTTGACTAAAGTGTGATATTGTTAGCACTGGACCTTAGCAAGTCATGTTCCCATATATACTTATCATATCTCTTATCACTTATGCATGTTGGACTAATACAATGCATGACTTTTGCATCCTTCTCCTATTAGGAGATTCAACATCTTCGTTAGATGATCACATACCATTATGGAGAGAGGTTTACGCAAAGTGACTATGACATCATATGTAATATTTTGGAGCATCGCGTCACACATGGTCATAACTTACCATATATATCCTGCACATCTTCCTTTGTCGTGACTTATACATGTGGAATTAATTTAAATCATGCCTTGTAAATTCTATATTTAGTTTTTATTTAGTTTTTTATTTTTATTATATATTGGTCTCTTATTGAAAAAATCTTGGGTTCATCCCTTATTGGACTGGTCTTACAATAGAAGATGAGCTGATAGAGTAAAAATAGGTGGTGAGGCATGGTAAAGCATTATTTTAAAAATCTAACTAGAACTTCTAACCCATTATTGGTGAATGGATCTAGTTTGATTTGGCAAAAGAATCATTTTTATAATAAAATATAATGAATTAGGTCGATCCAGACAAAATCGGAATGAATCGAGAGACTAATTTAATTCATGCTTTTTTTCAAAATGGTAAAAATGCATAATATATAGAAAAATAAAAAACAAAGTTTAGTAAGGAAGCTAGGATAAATATAAAAAAGAGGAAAATAAGAATAAATTTGAATATGTAACAAAATGTGGAAAATAGTAATAAGAAAGAAAATAAAGAACTAAGAAAATTATTCACGACATTCTTAACTAAGAAAATGATAAAATTGAAATTATTGTTTATAACATTTGTTCTTATTTGAGGTTATGGAGTATGTAGAGTACCCCGCTCTACATCTTCATGTAGAGCATTTATTTCTTATCATTGAATTAATTTAATGATTATAATTCATCATAAAATTAATTATATACTTTTTAAATCAAATAATATATATTTATTTGGGTAGTTTGACAATAAAAAATTATCATCGAAGGCTAAATAAATTATAACTATTAAATTAGCCATACTTATTAACATGACTTGATCTTGATCTTAATCACCTTTACTTTAAATTAATATATAATTATTTTATTAATTTAGTAAGTAAAATTATTTCTCTACACCCATTCTACGTCAAATACTCTACATATACATTTTCCTCTTGTTTAAAATATGATAAACTATTTTATTAATGTTTGATTATTTTGAACGATGATAATATGCTTTCATTTCATTTTTTACTTTTTATACATTCATTTAAGTAAATTTTCATAAGTAATATTATTTTAATAAAAAATAATTTAATTCGATGGCATTCGTTATTGAACTGATTGGCTATCAATTTTGATCCCCAATTTCAGTTTCAAGAACATTGTATAAAAGTGAGTTGCAGCCCCTCGAGTGTGAACTAGTGGACCTGTGGGCTGCGTTTAGAAATTGGATCATAGTTTTTTTATGTTCTCAGTGAATAATTGAATTGATAGATTAATTTGAAGTGTGTTTTTGTAACACCACAAGATTTCAATAAGGACAATAAAATAATTTAGACCAAATTAATGGATAAAAGGGTAAACTGAAAAGAAAAAAGAAAAAGAAAGAACGATTACATCCTATTGGAAGTAGTAATCATAATTAGATTGAGATTAGGGATTTCAATTTGATTTAAGGTCTAAAAGAATGTTTAATAGATATAGGACTCCAAATAGGATAGTATTGAGTGTTTTATGGCTTAAAAATATTTCAGCAATTAAAATAATAATAAAATATTATTTTAATCCGAAAATTAGATGGTAAATTATTATGGATTAAATAATTCTGAAAATTAGAAAAAGGAAGAAATAAAAAAGATAAAATAAAGTTATAGTTTGGTTAACATAAGTTATTGATAAAAGATGGACATAGAGTTTGATTGAGAGAAGTTATGGAAAGATAAAAAGGAATTAAAGTAGAGATGGATTTTTTATAAGTTACGACTATAAAATAATTAGTGAAATTCGGATTTAATTAAATTTAAATATTTACGAGATGTTAATTAATGATGGATGGTCATGATTGATGGAGAAATAGCCCAAGCTCTAATAGGAGTCAAAAACGTTAGTTGAGAGCTATAAATACGGCCTAAAGAGTGGCTAAATATTAGGATTTGCCTCCACAAAATTTATGCATAGGAGCATCCTTTTTCTCCTTCATTTTCTCACAAATCGAGGCACCTGAGAGCGCGAGAGATATACCATTTTGAAGCCCTGATAGAGGAGAATAAAATCCAAGTGGTAGCCTAAGGTTTCTGGACGTCAATAGGGAGAAATCATCGGCCAAAGTTGTGACATTTTTGTAGTCCACAAACAACAGGAACGTAGTTAGTTTTTCAACTAACTTAAGGTACGTAGGGGGATCCCCATGGCGTCGATTTTTCGCGACATAGACTCCTAAGATCTTCTCCGTTATATAGATATTACATTGATATATTGTTTGCATCCATTAGATATCGTATGGCATAGATAGGATGACCGAAAGTTGTCGAAAATACAATTTCCTAATGGCGATAGAACTCGGCTCGGGTTCTATTCTGTCCAGCCCGAGTTCAATAGAATACGGACTGAATTGTAGTAGGAATCAGACCGAGTTCCATGAACTCGGCTCGGGTTCCCATAGGCACGGCCCGAGTTCCCTTACCTGAGTGGTGAGATTAGATCAATAGAACTGGATCGAGTTCTAGTTTATCCGCCTCGGGTTCCGAAGACTCACTGATAATAGATTGAAATAGAGCCAATATGGCTCGAGTTCTGATATGAAAATTGGAGAAAATGAAATAGATGAACCATCACGGATTTGTCCTAATGAGTGTCGAATTCCGAGGGTTTAAAATATATTTTTAAATAATTATAAGGTTAATTACATTGTTTAATAGCATTGCTTGACCATGCATCGATATGTATTGGTCTAGTGATTGTGATTGTTATGTTGATTGATGTTAATCAATTATAATTGTAATATGTTAATTGATAATAATTGATTATGGATTCATGGTCTATTATTCAATTGACATAAATTGATAGATAATGGGACTATTGATATTGATTATGCGTCCAACATATGAAAAATTGTTACCATTGAATTGTTAAATTGATAATTGAATCCTTCATGGTCGATGGAGGCCGTTATGGTCGATGGAGGCCGTTATGGTCGAAGGAGGCCCTCATGGTCGATAGAGATCCTTGTGCTCGATTGAGGCCCATTGGGTTGATGGAAACTTATAGAGTCGATTGTTGAATGAATAATTGTTAATGGAGTCCCTTGCGGTCGATTGAAGCTTTTATGGTCGATGGAGATCCTCATGGTCGATGAAGATCTTTATGATCGATTGATGCCCATTGAGGTCAATAGAGGCTCATGGAGTTGATTGTTAATGCGTAATAGTTAATGGAGACTCTTGTGGTTGATTGAGATCTTTATAGTCAATGTTGACCCTTGTGATCGATTGGGGCTTTTACAATCGGTGGAGGTTATCGAGGTCGATGGAGATCCTTGTGATCGATGGAGGCTCATTGTGGTCGATGGAGACCGTTATGGATGTTTTCATAATTGAATGGAATGGTTAAATGAATTGAATTGATTATTGAATTATTGAATCCTTAATCATATTACATTGTTAATTGATTTTTCTCTAGTGGTTGATTGGTAATTGAATTGCTCCCTAGTGGTTGATGGACCACTGTTTATGTATGCCCTAGTGGATGATGTATAATTGAATTATTGAATTGTTATTAGAATTGATAATTGATAATTATTTATGGTGGCCTTCACCGACCTATGGCCAACTGATAATTGATTTAAGATAACTAAAACAAATTGAATGAATATTGGTCATCAATAATTGATGATATGGATAATTACTATAATTGTTCAAATTGTTTATGATTTATCAATTATTGTTAAATGTTATCTATTCTGATCAATTATATATTGTTATGGATAATTGTTTATTGATAATATTAATATTGATTTTGATATTGACCATGATTTATATAGATATTGTTATGAGTGACCATACGTACTGAGTTATCTTATTGGGCTTTGTCCTGTATTTGGATCCATACAAGTGATAGTGATGGCGATGGTGAAATGGTTGATGGCTCCTCTGATGAGTGACATGCATATGGATATAAGGTTCATTATTGTATAGCTGTAGGGTCCATGAATCTATAGGTTATATAATATTATATAAATAGCTTTCGTATATTGTAATAGAATATTGTAAATTAGTCTTTCGCTTATATAAGTTAGTTCGTTGACTGGTCAAATTCAATGTATAGAATTGAGTAGTGTAGTCGAGATTGTCTTCTGGGCAGGCAAAAGAAAGAAGAAAATCTCGAGACGTTACATTTTTTATGGAGTAAAATGTAATGATGACGAACCAAAAAATTGATGTGATAAGAAAAAGTAGATGTGATATATTATTTTTTTATAAAATTTAATTAAAAATAATTATTGTAAAAATAAATAATAATTTTATTATTAATAAAAATGAAAGTATAAATCAGTTTTTGTTAAAATATATATTAGTTAAATATAAAAAAATATTTAAAATTTATTATATTTAATGAAATATTAATTTTTTTAATAAAATAATAAGTGATAAATAATATTATATTAATGCTTTATTATAAATATTTTTATTTAATAAATAAATTATCTTATAAGATAAATGTGAGAGAGAGCAAAAATAAGAAAAGGAAAGAAAAACAAAAATTGAAAAAAATGATTGTCATGTCAGGAAAAAAGAGAAATGTGCTAGTTCCAAACCAAACACGTCATGTGACCTTGGAATTTTTATTTTGATAACTAATTGATTTGATAGAAAAAATTTGGATTTGATAGAAGAATTTAGATTTCATATTTCGATGAAAAAATATAATGATGAAAATTTGATTTGATAAATAAGTTTTAGTAGATGTTTGGATAAAAAGTAAGAACTAAAAATATAATTTATAATTTGATGAGATATAAAATTATAGTAAATTAAAATATTTTATCTTTATTTAGTTAAAATAATAATTTAAGAAAATATTTATATTAATATTATAATTTATAACAATAATATATTTTATTATTTTCATATGCTATTAATATTATAATTAATGAAAAATATTTATATTAAGTTAAAAAAATATTTTATAAGCTGAATGATAATATATTAATAAATAAAATTATATAATTGATTATTATTTAAGATAATATAAAATAATTTAATGAATATTAAATAATAATTAATAATATTTTATTAATTAAAATATAATAAAAAAATTGAAAGAAAAACAAATTAATTTTAAATTATGGCTAATATGACTATTTGGCGGAACTTGGCCAATCAAATTGTGCGTGCCAAACATAGTCTTAGACAATTAAACTAGAATCAGAGGTTCTAATTTAGTTCTCCAACCAAACCAAACATCTTGAGTGGTGATATGTAAGAACATTTGTATTTTGTGACATAAAAGTGTTTGGTGCTTATCTAAATATTGAAAAGTAGATGATAATTAATTTAATTCAAACGAAAAGGTTAAATAGTAAAACTTTTAAAATATCTTACCATCATTTCTCGACTTCTTTAAGACAAGTCGTATACGTTTTAGTATAATTTTTTTTATACCCACTCTAAATCTTGATATTCATGATTAATTTGAAATCAAAATGAAAGATATTCCTCTAGTCAAGTGATGATTATAAAAATCAAACTTAAAACAATTAGCTCTAAGGCTTAAACACTGAATACAACTCTACTAACTAGCCAATCAAACTTGATTAATGAATGCTACATTTGCTTGCCATTGCACCATTATATTGTTCTAACTAATTTTATTAATATAAATTTTCCCACTAATTTTATTATAATTGGAAAAATAAGTAGAAAGGTTAAATCTTTTCATCTACAAATTTAACTCGGTGAATCAACGCAACAACGTGACAAGTGGGATTTGTTGGCGTCTTGGTGAGAGGGGAACAGGGTAGTCCGCCGGCCGTGGGCTTGGGCTCGCCTCGGCTAATACGACGACGGCCGGAGCGGAGCAAGTGGAGGTCGTACGGAACGCGCGGGGGGGGGGGGGGGGGGGGGGATACAAGAAGGCAAGTAGCTCGTCTTTCGTCGTGTAGTGATGGTGGCGTCCCAAGTGGGGGGCGTCGCCTTGTCGGGGCGCGTCACGTCAGAAGCGTTCATTTTAAAATCGCTCGCCCGCCTTTCGTGGATCTGAAGAGACGCCCGCCAATAGGATTCGGATCCAATCTTCCCCCCCACGGTCCCACCCCCCACCAGGGACCCGCTCGTTTTCATCTCATTAGATCACGCGCGACCGGGGACCAAATCCCGAGTGCCGGATAGAGGTCTGCGTCAATTGGAATTAATCGTGTGATTTCAAATTAGATTTTACGTGACGTTATCATTTATAATTTATTGTGGCGCTATTTATAATTTATAATTCGTCCACTGGTAGAAATTTCCGGATGGGGATATTTTTCATTAATAAAATATCACCCAACAGTCTCTTGGTGGATTCATTAGATTTAAATATCACCAAAAAATCATTTTTATATGTTTTAGGACCCCCTTATAGTTTTTATAGAGTTTTTTTATATATGTAATTTTTAACTGTAGTAACACATAAAAATAGAATATTTAGTATATAATACATAAATAACTATACGAATAATAACGAAAATTAGATAACTCGGTGAGAAGTGGAACCGTGCAATTTTAACCTATGAATTTCGATAGAAACACTATGTTTTTTTCATTAAATACTTTGAGTCGACTTTTCTTGGTCATGTACGTTTTCCAAATCGAATATATTGTTTCTTAGACATTATCTAATCACACATTGCGTCGTTTACATCATAATAAATAAAAAAATCATGCACCTATATTATTCTGCGCGCGCAAGTTACAACCAAATTTTAATCTTTTTGGTAAATATATTGATGTGGTTTACAACTATCAATTAGAAAAAAAGGATCGAGAGACCTTTAGATATTCACCACTTGATACGTATCCAATGACACATTATATTACTATGGGAAAAAAAAAAACAAAGAAAATTTCAATCAGTGCTATCGTAAATTGCAATCAATGCAATCGTTAGACTGTAACATCCTAAGATTTTTTTTTCGCATGTTCAAAAGATTATTTCGGCGACGTCACTCTATTCTATGACCAATCAACCAACTGACCTACATAAACGGAAGACTAATTTTTACAATAAGCTTTATAATATGCAAAAACTATTTGTGGAATATCCAATAACTTGTGAGTTAGGGTCCACGTTTATACAATAGTGAACTCTTATATCCATGTGCATATCACCGGTCAGAGAAGTTATCAATCATCTCACCATCATCATCATATGTACGGATCCAAGTACAAAAGCAAAACCCAATGAAATAACTTAGTACGTAGGGTCACTCAATATAATAAATAATATGAACCATGTCATTAACAATAATCATATCCATAATAATAAGTAATATCAATATCATCATATTAATGTCAATCTCAATTATCAATATGCATTATCCATCATTCATAAGGATCAATGACTGGAATCAATAATTCTATCATCCTTTATTATCAATCATAAATGTTGACAATAATAATTACATCAATAATAGCATCAATCATATAGGCTGTAATCAATTATCTTAACAATCAATCTATCTTTACTTTACTTTACTTCAGACATAGATGTTGCAATTCAATAATCTTTTATCATACATCAAACACGAAAATTGCAATTAAAATATTCCCTTCAATCAATCATCCATTCTTATTCTTCAATCATAAAGGTTGCAATTATTTTTAATCTTTAACAATCAATTAATCTTTCTTATAGTTCAACCATAAAGGCTGTCAATCAATTTTACTTTAGCTTCAACCATAAAGGCTACATAATATTTCAACCATGAGGATTGCTTCAACCACAAGGATTGTTCAATACTTTAATCACGAGGGCTACTTCAACCACAAAGGTTGTTTCAACTATAAAAATTGTTCAATACTTCAACCACAATGGCTGCTTCAACCACAAAAGGTTGTTTCAACTATATAGACTGCTTTGAGAGCTCTCCTAATTTTACGTACCTTGCATATTTTATCTTAATTAACCTATGACATCTATCTTTGCTTTCAATTAAATTTTCTTTTCAATCTTAGATGCACAATGCATCAATCAATAAATCATAATCATAGGATCAACATCATCACAATGAAATCATTATCATAATAATATAATGAGATATAAATAATAACACAATCATCATAATAACATACTTTAATAACTTAAAAACTCATTTTTCGAACTTCAGAACCCGGGTCGGGTGGGATAGAACCCGAGCCGATTCCCCCTAAAGTCAATCATACTCATCTTTCTATAGAACCCAGACCGAGTGGGGTGGAAATCGGACCACACCGATTCCAATTCGATCAAAAGAACCCGAGCTAGGTGGGGTGAAACCCCAGTCGGTTCGTCCAGTTTTTGTACATATTCTAATCAATCAACAAACTCGGGCCGAGTGGAAAACATCCCGGGCTGGATCACCCTATGATTTTCCAATATGATTCCATGTTCTCGGAATTCAAGTCGAGTCTGACATAACTCAGGCCGAGTCAATTTGATTCCTTCATATGATCTCATCTTAGATGTCTATTTATAGAGGTAGCCTAGAGTTTTAACTTCTAATGGATCTTGGACTCTTTTGAAATCAATCTTGGTCATCCATCACTAATTAAACCTTTGTTAAATATTCAGATTGAATTAAATCTAAATTTCACTAATTATTCCATAAACATACTTATCAAAATCTATCTCTATTCAAATTCCTTTTTTATCTCTTCCATAACTATACTTCCACCTTTTCCTTCTATTTCTTTCTTTTCTTTATTTTTTGTAATTATTTAATATGATAAGATTTTATCATCTAATTTTTGGAATTATTTCCATAATATTTTATCATCAAAATTTGAGATTAAAATAATAATAAATATTATTTTAATGACCAAAATATTTATAAACCATAAGACTTTCAATCCTATCCTATTTGGAGGTCCTATATCCATTAAACCTTCTTTTAGACCTCAAATCAAATTGAAAACCCCAATCTCAATCTAATTATGATTCATACTCCCAATAGGATTTTTTCTTTTTTTCTTTTTCAATTTCCCCTTTCCATCCATTACTTTGGTCTGAATTACTTTATTGCCCTTATTCAAATCTTGGGGTGTTACATAGACAATTTTTTTATATTGGTCGTATTTAATCGAATGGCGACAACAATTTCCAACATCATAGAAAATGGTTTCTTTCGCTATTGAGAAACTCATAATTAGATATGTTTGCCTTCGAAAGTTATTTACTTAATTAAGATAGAATTTTAATAAATCTTTTTACATCAAAGAAAATACAATTATATTTAAAACATGATTTCAAGAATAAAGATCCTCGGGCAACCATTTGGTGGGTATGTATTACTTAGGGGTAGGATTTTTTTTCTAAAAAAAATCACACAACAATTTGTTGTTGGTCTTTCTGAATTTAAAATTGAAATTGTTTTTATAGTTTCAGGACTCTTTTTAGTAACACCCGATCTAACCACTAAAAATCCAATAATCAAATTCAATTAAGGGAATAAAAATCAAATCAGAGGAATCCTAATGAAAAGTTATAATCAACTCCATCTTTTGATTTATACCTATATAAACTTTCCTTGCAATCAAAATCACCTCTAACTCTAGCCACCAACCTTTTCCACGTCCTCCCTCTTGTGACCATATCCCAGGCGTCTAGGAGCACCTAGACGATCGTTGGAGACATCACTAGAGATCTATCGAAATACCAGGAGGATATTTAGATGGGCAACAACACATTGGGTTCGCCTACTGCTTCATCTCATGATTTTAACCCCATTTCTTCCTCATCCCATGCAGCCAACAAGTATCCAAAGATTTGGTTGTCTCACCTTCAAGTTTGGGGAACCCTCAAGGATGGTTTCTAAAAGAACGGAGCAAGAAGAACTCGAAACGAGGAGAATCTAGGAAGAGAAATGCAATAGAGATAGGTGGATCATTGGATCAATTTTAACCATAGTTGTCCATGATTTTTCAATGTATCATCTATTAGGGTCATAATATCGTCTACTATTGTCCATAATTTGTATCGTATGATTATTTTGATCCTAAGAGTTTTATTCCAGAAAAAAAAAGAAAATCGAGCAGCCAACATTATTATTTCGGCGGAATCCCAAAATGGCTGACCGGGTTTGTACATCGGGTGTGTACGTTGTCAAGCAAAACAAAGTAGAACCCGACCCAAGTTCCATGCCTCCCGACCTGTGTCAGTTGTCGATGTGCATGTAGATGCCGAAACCTGCCCCAAGTACCCAAGTCGAGTTGTTTGATAGTAGAAAGCCATAGACCGGAACTCAGGCTAAGCTCTCGAACTTGGTCCAAGTTTCGACACATGTTATCACTAGCACGGGCCGAGCCCGAGTTACACTTTTCCCCCACCGCGGCCAAGACACCAACATCATAGAATCCGACCCGAGTTCTGTTGAAGTTTTGAATTGATTATCGTATTGTTGTTGATCCATGATTAGTTATTCATTTGATTCCATTAAAATATAATTTATTTTAATATTATTATTTGATTATTGTATCATTGATAATTCATGAATTGTCATATATCTAATTAATCGATATCATAATCTAGAGCATTACCACTATAGAAAAGTGTCATTTCATATCCTATTAATATGTTACTGATTTATGAGCCACGACCTAAAGCCCATGACTATCCTACATTGTTATTAGGCCTAGAATTCTATTAACTTGATTTCATTATCTTAGTTCATATATTATATATGAGGTTTAACCTCTCTTTGATTTCATTGATTATATGATCTTTTGGTTTTGATTATTATCACTGCATCATTATGATTAAGTCTCATTTTGTGCGAAGATGGTAATCTAATTAATTAAAAATAAAAGCTTCGATATCTATGTTACTGATTGATGGGAGGTCATTGCATAGCATAGTAGAGGTGAGACATAATTTATTCTCGTTGTACGATTCATCCCCATTCTATAACGAAAGAGGATGCCCTCCATATTAGTGAGGATGATTGTCGTGATGCACATGATCATTGGCTATTTATGAAGTATATTGCAATGAAAATGTTAATCAGTGACATTGCATATAAATATCAAAGATATATAAGTCACAACTTCCAATCAGAGCATTGAAAACCCATTCAGAGTATAGTATATGGCATTGAAATACAAAGTAAAGTAATCCACAACATTGAATTGATTTATACCAATGATCATAATCTCCATCTTGTATTAGTATTGTTCTCCCATAATGATTGATTGCATTGTTCCTACAAAACTTGATTTTACTCATGAACATTGCATCGACCTCTATTCATTGATAATATTAATTTCTTCTACTTGATCCTCCTCATCAATATTTACTGAGGATTAAGATTTTTCCCATTGTAACTAAGTTGTTATCATATGGCATTGCATAGAAATGATGACATTGCATAGATGAACCATTAATCTAGACCATTGTAACCCATTGATCCTAATCAGGGATTAGGATTGATTTATTCCATTGATTCTATTTCGAGCATAGTATTGATCTATTTCCTTGATCCTTATCAAAGCATGGAATTGTTTACTTTCCACTGATCCTTCATTGATTGTGATTACGCTGACCCTGTGCTACTTTATTGTTACTACTTATCGATTAGTTTATTACTCACTTATAGGACTGCGAAATTCACAAGTTATTATTTTTCTTGCATTAATCCTATAGGTAATCAGAACAAGGACAATGAAAGATGAACTCAAGTGACTGATATTATTCGTGATAGTGATGTGCAGATAGATGGTCCTAGGATACTATCATCATTGCACTTCGACTATTATGTCATAGTCATTTCTTTACTTCATTAGACTTCCGCTCTAGCATATGGAGAATATTGACTTTTTGATCCATATTACATATTCTATTGAACTTTCACAGTTATTGATAATTTATTGAGATTTCCTTAAGTATTCCACTTTATTATTGTTCTAGTCAAAGAATCGGCCAAAGTCAATATTTTAGTCAAAGTATTGCTTAGTTGGTAGCATTCTTGAGGTTGAATTTTGTCAAGTGCAAAGGCGATTTAGGGGTATTACATTTATGGTATTAAAGACAAACATAGAGTCTCTCTTGACTTTCCTAAAGTATCTAGAGTATTTAGAGCACCTAGAGTCCCATGTGCACGCGTCACAAATAAGTCGTTATGCCATTTGACCCAATCCAAGTAATTAAGAATCATTGCATTGATCTCATTGAATCTATTTATGATAAATTGTTATGCCTGTAGATGGTGACCAGATGTAGAGCTGCTGGGTGGAGCTAATGTACAAGGAAACAATACCATTGACAACATTGAGGGCCAAAGGGGCCCATAGCTTTTATGAAGCATTTGAGGGACATTATTTCTCTGAGTACTAGAGCATATAGAAGAAAAGGGAATTCCTTGCATTTCGCCTAGGACAGATGACAATTAAGGACTATCACATCAAGTTCATTCAGTTGGAACCATACAATACATTGTTCATGAGTAATAGTGAGAGGGCAGATCAATTCGCTCAAGGCCGGAACCCCACATTAGGAAGAATACGTTATCAAGCCAGTACAAAACTCTTAAGGATGTAGTAGAATTAGCAACCGAAATGGAAAGGGACTATGCATGGGAGCATCAAGAATTAAAAGAGCTAAAAGAGAAGGCATTTGTTTATCCCCTAAGCAACGTCCGAAGATTGCCATCTAAACAGTTGTGACAACAAGTATGACTATCACGCTAGGTCTTAGGAGACATGTGATAATTTGCAATCGCAATGATAACTCAGATAGAGTTCTAAGTACACATTGTGGCTTGCATCCATTGTGGGGAGTTCGGGCTCATTGCAAGACATTGTCCGGTACTAGGCAGACATACAATGATAAGGTTCAAGGTACACGAGGAAATTAGTTCAAGGTAGAGTCTATAAGATTGAGACATATGCAGACTAGGAGAATGACCACCACATTGAAGGTATTCATACCTAACTGAAACCATTGCCATTGTTCTATTTGATTAATTATTATGAAAACCCACAATTCTATAAGACGATTAAATATAGACTCACAGCAGAAAGAATCAAATAGTGCCTTAAATCAAGATAATGCAAAGTAGTGATAAGACCATCGAAATATACAATTAAGTTCTGCACAAATTAGTGAAGTCAATTTAGAGTTATTAGCATCGTCATTAAATTCGAGGATGAATTTTATTTTTAAGAAATTTATAATGTAACACTTGGCCCAGCCACAGAAAAAAATCTAATAATCAAATTCATTTAAGGGAATAAAAAACAAATCAGATGGGAAGTCCCAATGGAAAGTTATAACTAACTCTACCTTTTGATTCCTATCCATATAAACTTTTCTTTTGAGGGGACCCTCAAGGACGGCTGGTGAAGGAACGGAGCAGGAAGAACCCTGAAATGAGGTGATCTAAGCAGAGAAACACAATAGATGTAGGTGGATCGTTGGATCAATTTGAACACTAGTTTGCATGATCTTAGGGTCCAGATAGGGTCATAGATTTGTTTTGTATGATTATTTTGATCGTAAGAGGTTTTTTCTAGCAAAGTTACATCGAAACAAGCAACATTATGGTTTCCCCTAGTGTTGGACAACTCGGGTCGGGTGTGTACATTGTCTGGCAAAATGGCATAGAACATGACCCGAGTTCCACGCCGCTCGGCCTGCATCCATCTTCGACGTGTGCACAAATGTCGAAACCTAGCCTGGGGGCAGGTACCCCTATGACTTGGGTAGAGCTGCTACCGGTAGAAAATCAGAATCGGAACCCAAGGCGAGCTCCCCTAAACTCGGCCGGAGTTCCGACACCCGTTACTAAGAGACTGTCTCGGGGTGAGTCGAGGTTACACTCGGCCCTCGCCATAGCTACATTTAATCTCTGATGTATGCAAAATCCAGCATATATTTAGTATTGCATTTACTCTTATTTTTTTTCTAAAAGCATGTACCATTTTATAAGCTTATTTATATTAATTTTAGAAAAAATTATATAATCAAAAGTTTGTATTTTATTGTATAGGAAGTAAGAAAAATGAATTACGATGCCAATGGAGTAAATCACATTCAAATCAGGGTTAAAACGGAATAAAAATTGAAAATTAGTGAAACTATTAAGGATTGAAATTTGCATCAAAGGCCGTGAAATCATTGTAATGGGTCGTTAAAACGTAATTTTTCAATCCAAAAAGCTACCGAGGCACAACCGTGACTAGCATTTCATGACTCGTGAAAATCACACTTTTTGTGCGAATCGGACACTGTAAGAACCATGAAATACCTTTCATGGGTCGTGAAAACTCATTTCTAAATTGATTCAGACATTGTTTAAGCCATGAAAACCATATTACAGGTCGTGATGAAGTCAAAATTCGATATTTGGATGAATTTTTTGAAGAATTACAAGTGCACAAGGACTCCTAAATTATATGATCCCAAGATGATTTTGAAACATATTATACCTTAAAATTCGGAGTTTGACATGGCCAAAATATCATAATTGAGTCATCTATGAATTTTTCTTATTTTGAAAACAAAAGGTTTTTGTTTCTTATCCGATTACATGGAAACCCAAACTCATAAATAGAGGACATGTACAGCTATAAAACAGGATGCTAGGGCTGACAACCAGAGTTTTCAAGCCGGGAACAAAGGAGAACTTCTGAAGAACAGTGAATAAAAATTTTGTGCAGTAGACTTGGGCGAAGATTGTATAGAAATTTGGCACATCTAAAGAGTACTTCTTGTTCTATCTTATGTTGGGATGATATTTTATACTTTAATGATCAATTTATTTTATTTTTGCAATTTGAATAATTTTGTTTAGTTCTTAGTTCAGTTTTATTACTGGAAAAGCCTTATACGAAAAACTTGTGAACCTTCTTAATGCTTGATTATAGTTTGTTTAACTTTTAAGAGCATGATTATTGTGTTTAAGATTTTACATTAGTTTTAATTGAATTATTAGTTGATTATTAACTGGGTAGTGTGATCAATCAATTAATTCATAATTTTTTGTTAAGCAATTCATATCATAATCTATTATAGTCGGACAGAATATTAGATTGCGTGGTCTACCAAGTTGGCGCGAGTGGTTGATTTGGTAGTGTTGGAATCACAACACATAGCATTCTAAACTAAGTAGAATTGAGAGTAGAGCCGGATAGAGTATTCTCATCTTATTAAGATTAAGAATATGTGATTTACATGGTTAGGGAGGTCATACTTTAGGTGTTCTTAATCCATCTAAAAGTTGAATCTGATTATCTTTTGATTAAATCAATGACTTGACCATCACATGCATATCACTACATTCTCGATGGAAAAGAAGAAAATCACCACTAGCTAGCACATTGAGGAAAACCAAGTTGCTGTCTAGCAACATAAAGTTCACACCGAAGCTACATCAAGTGACGATAACATGAATATGCTCAACAAATTATCACAAGTGAATTGAATCCTTTACTGAAGCAACTCTCTGCACAGACATATCAAATCGAAGATTTGAAGAGAACCTTCAAATTTATAGCATCGAAGCGAGGAGACATAAGAGCATGTCACATCGTTTCTCAATTTGAAGTCTTCAGCTGAGCCAAAAGTTGATCTTGGAGAGATGATGGATCAACTTATTATAATAATTGAATGAAAGCTGCAAGCACACGACAAACACATTCAAAATTTGGCGATTTAGTCAACACAAATTCAGAAGCAAATTGAAATAGATGACTTGCTTTGACTTTTTGATACGGAGTTCAAATTTGATACTTTGGGAGCAAGTTACATGATTTGGAGAGTCAATTTGCGCAATTGACTTCTCTAAATTCTGAATCTCCAAAGCACGTCAACAAGAGCCCAATGATCATCTTGTGTACATGCCCCCATCCACATTCATATCAAAGAGATGACATCCAAAAATAAAGTCTTCAACAAGGACAATGACTAGACAATAGTATGTCAAGGACACAAATGAATATATAATTGAAGATGGACAAGTAGAAAGGAGGAGTTGGCCTTTGAAGGTCCCCACTACTTAATCTCCAACATCAATACCATCACCATCACCGTCTAATACCACATCTTTGCAATATAAAAAATCACCAAGCGAAAGAACATCACCAACATCAATAAATATCTCTTTGACTATTATAAAGTAGTGGCACGTCAAAGGTAAATCGAGTAGCACATCACCAATGCCAAAGACACCAACCACATCAATTCAATGGAGACCGAAGAACAACACATCTGTACATGATAACTAGTGGCACAATTCCCAAGTTCAACCTAAAGTTGCTATACTTGAAGAACCACCATGACCACAAAGTGACACAAAGGTGGAAACTTTGATTGTCACATGTTCATGATCACATCCGATAATCTTGGTGACATTGTTCTTTATTTGCTCATCCTATATTAGTTTTAGCATATGTTATATAACGTCAAGCTAATGACTTTAAATTAGAACTACTCTTTCTCAACCCTTAACTCTTAGTTTAGATTTTTTTTTTCATTAAATTAGTTTTCTTATTCTTGATTTAGTCTCTTTATATTTTTATTTTACTTCTTTTAGTTTTTTATGTTTATTTTCACTTGTCATCCAATATTGTTGGTCATATTTCTCGAGGAAACAAAAAGAAGAGAATATTTTTCATGGCCCATCATATTTATGTCACGGGGGTTATTTTTAAATTCACGAGTCATTACATGTACATAACAGGATATCACTAGGGTCATTTTACAACTTCCAAGCTTTCACATGTCATGATCTTATGTTCATGGGTCTCACAGCCATAACTCAGAGTTCACGACAGTGCGGATTTTCATCACAAATTGGAGACGAAAATAGCAATGATACATGACATTGGCGTCTACATCTCACTATCGTTGGCAAAGTTCTTCTCTCACAATGACCTATTTTTGTAGGGACTATCTCAGTTTCCAACTACTGTCTCTCCATCAAGGACGATCTCTAAGGACAGGTGATCCGGACAACAATCAACATTTGACTATCTCAGTTTTCTGCAAACATTTCTCTACCAACATTGAGCCTTTTTTTATCAAGCAACTTCAACGAACTCCACTTCGCGACGGAAATCCTTTGGGCATTCCGAGTGATGAAGCACTCCAGATATCTTTGATGGCAGTGATTCTGACGAACACAATTGGCCGTGTCAAGTGAGTTCTCCTAAAAATATGGCGAACATAGATCAAAATGAAGGAAGAAGAAAAATAAATCAAGAGTCGTTACGACTACATTATGACCTATGGCATTGGTGAGTAACGGCTATCATTGATAAATACACGAGTGAAGAAACACCACAAGGGAGTGACTTTCAACTCACGACCCGTCACGGAAGGCTTTATGGGCATAAAATTACTACAAGGGTCGTGAGTCTATTCTTACATCCCGTTACACATGGGAGCAAAACCCGTTATGCTATAATAACGGGTCGTAAGGGGAAAAGAAAAAAATTATAAAGGGTCATAACTTCCTTTTCATGTCCTGTTACAAGCTTGCAGCACCAGTTCCATTCACATCATTAGCCCATGAATTTCAATACCCAACCCATTATTAATTTTTAGGGTCATTACAATGTTATTACAACCCATTATTTCTCTCCTACAATTGTTACACAATCGTCAAGACCCATGACGAAGAAAAAAAGAGTCTATTTGATAGCTTCACCATACATTTAATATCCGAGACATACATTGACTTCTCTTTATAACTGCCACATTGACCAAACAGGGATAAATCATGTTGTATTTTTTTTCCTTTTCATGTTTTAAATTTACTTTTCTTTGTCATGTTATACCCCCTTTTTCTAGTTTGCTTCTTAACACTAGAACAATGTTAAGTTCAAACTTGGGGAAGTTGGATATCCATGCATCATGTCTATCTTTTCACACATACACTCTCATAATGTTTATCTTATGTTTGCATATTTAATTTCAATTCCATATTGAGAATTAATAATAATTAAATTAAAAAAATTTAAATCCAAAAAATTTACATCTTTCTTTTTCATGTCTTAATATTTTCTTATTTTCAAGCATTATTCAAGAACATATTATTAATTAACAAAATTTGAAGCACTATGATTTTATCATTTATCGTCTTAGTATTGGGTATTTGGAATATGAGTGTTGCTAAGTAAAACTATGAATACTTGGATGGCAAATTCTTGTTCATACTCATTTTTTATTTTTCTTTAGTCTTAATAATTGCCTCTATTGAACACTTGAGAACTTATTGAGCTTAGAGTTAAAAAAAAAGGAATAAAAAGATAAAAGAGGGTTAGTTGAACCCCAACAAAAAAAAAATGGAAAAAATATAAAAATAAAGAAGTATAAATGTGTTTCCGGGTGATCAGATCCATAGGAGATTCTTGTATAGCGACCTAAGAAGAATTGCTTTGCGATCTGTCCGTCAAAACCTCATTACATGGACCACCTTGCACAATGTGGAGAAGCACAATGGTACCAAATCAACAAAAAAAGTGAATGAAAACATAAAAATGTTTTAAAGTGAAAATTTATAAGCTCAGGACATGCAAATATCTAAGATTGGGAGAGTTTGATGCAAGCAAAATTTGACATATATTTCGTTTTGTATTTAATCTTATTTAGATTCATTTTCTAAAAGCATGTATCATTTTATGGACTTATGTACATTAATTTTACAAAAATACAAATATATCCAAATGTTATATTTTATTTTCTAGAAATAAAAAGAATGAATTACGAGGTCACTAGAAAAAATTGCGCTCAAATCAAAGTTAAAATAGAGAAAGAAAATGAAAAGTAGTGAAGCTATCCAAGGCTGAAATTTGTCTATCATGGGGAGTCATGCCCATGACAAAGACCGTGAAATCACAATAACAAGTAGTTAAAGTGTCAATCCAAAAAGTTGCTCGAGGTGCGACTGTGACTAACATTTCACAACCTGTGAAAATCACACTTTTTGTGAGAATCACACATTGTAAGGATCGTGAAACACCTATTATGGGTCATGAAAATTCATTTCTAACTCGAATCGGACACTATTTGAACCGTGAAAATCATATTACAAGCCATGGTAAAGTTAGAATTCGAGATTTGGTCAAATGTTTTAAAGAATTATAAGTGCACAAAGACTCCTACTCATAATATATGACACCAAGATGATTTGAAAACATATTATATCTAAAAATTTAGAGTTTGACAAGGCCAAAATATCACAATTGAGTCTACTCAACTTTTTTCTTATTTTGAATATAAAATGTTTTTGTTTCTTATCTGATTACATGAAAACCCAAATTTATATAAATAGAGGACCACTACAACTAGAAGAGAGGATGTTAGGGCTTGGAACTGAAGCCTTCAATTCAGGAACAAAGGATAACTTTTGAAGAACAATGAAGAAGAATTCTGCGTAGTAGACTCAGACAAAGATTTTGTAGAAATTTGACATATTGTTTATGAAGAGTACTTCTTGTTTTATTTTATGTTGGGATGATATTTTATACTTTAATGATCAGTCTATTTCATCTTTATAATTTGGATAATTTCATGTAGTTTTTAGTTTCAAATTTATTTTTGGAAAAGTTTTATTGTGAAGGAAAACTTGTGAACCTTCTTAGTGCTTGATTATAGTTTGCTTAACTTTTAAAAAAAATATAATTGTTTTGTTTAAGGCTTTACATTAGTTTTAATTGAATTATTAGTTGATTATTAACTAGGTAGTGTAATCAATCTATTAAGTCATAATTTTTTTAAGAAATTTATGTCGTAATCTAATAGAGTCAGGTAAAGTATTAGATTGTGTGGTATGCCAAGTTGACTTAAATGGGTAATTTGGTGGTGTAGGAATTACAACACATAAAATTTTAATTTAAATAGGATAGTGAGTAGAGCTGGGTGGAGTATTCTTGTCTTATTAAGATCTTATTAAGATTAAGAATAGGTTATTTACCCTATTAGGGATATCATACTTTAAGTATTCCTAATCCATCTAAAAGTGAACCTAATTATCTTTTGATTAAATAAAAAACTTCATAAATTAAACAAGTTTGTTCTTAATGATCTTAAACTATCCTAAAACCCTATACATCAATAGTCTAGTTTAGTTTAACATTTACTTTTTTGTTATTTACATTTTTGTGATTCCTTTTATCACAACATTGTTGTCTCATATTACCCTTTGAAATTAGTTTAGTTTAATTAATTTCTTGTGGGTTAGACACTTATTTGTACTTTATTACTTGAGCGACTAATGCACTTGCTAGCATTTAATTATTATCAATTCTCGCATCAACCCCTCTGTTTCCATGGATTACATGATCTTTTGATTTTGATTATTATCATTTCATCACTGTGATAAAATTCCAATTTGGGCGAAAACGAGAATCTAATTAATTAAAGAGAAAAGTTGCATAGCATAAAATAGGTGGGGCATAATTTTTCCTCGTTACACGATTCCTCCCTATGGTGTAACAAAACAGGATACCCTCCTCTTTAGAGAGAGTAATTTTCGTTATGTGCACGATCATGAAGTACATGACACCTCATCTAGCGATATTGTATATAAATATCAGTGATATATAAGTTGATCACAACTTCCAGTCAGTGCATTGAAAACACATTCATAACATAGTATATGACATCGAAATATAAAATAAAGTAATACAAAGCATTGAACTAATTTATCCTACCATAATCTCCATCTTGTATTATTATTCTTCTCCCATAATGATTCATTGTATTGTTGCTACACAACTTGATTTTACTCATGAACATTGCATCAACCTTTATTCATTGATAATGAGAGTATTGATTTCTTCTAATCAATCCTCCTCATCATTACTATGGATTATGATTTCACCCATTGTAACTAAATTGTTCACATATGGCGTTTCCCGTTTCATATAAATGAGGACATTGCATAGTTGAACCATTAATTCAGATCATTGTACTATATCAAATGTTACATTGATTTTACTTAGAGCATAGTATTATTTCGCCCATTGATCCTAACCAGCGCATATGATTGATTTATTCCATTGATTTTATTTAGAGCATAGTATTGATCTACTTTCTTGATCCTTATCAAATCATGTCATTGTTTACTTTCCATTGATTTTTCATTGGTTATGACTACACTGGCCTCATTCTTCTATATTATTATTACTTATCTATTGGTTTATTATTCATCTATTGGGTTGTGAAGCTCACGGATTATTGTTTTCCTATATTGATCCTATAGGTAATCAAAACAATGAATGATGAGCTCAAGCGACTGATGCCATTCGTAATGGTGATGTGCATGTGGAATGGTCCTAAGATACTCTCCTCATTGCAATTTGACTTACTTTATTAGACTTCCGCTTTGGCATCTGAAGGATATTGACATTATGATTCATATTAGAGATTCTATTGGACTTTTGTATTTATTGATAATTCTTTAAGTCTTTTGCTTTATTATTTCATAGTTGACAGTGTCTCTCGAGTTGGCAAGTTGCTAGATTCGGCCGCAAGCTTCCGGATCCGGCCGCAGGTGGTGGATTCGGCTCGCAAGCGGCCAGAAGATCGTCCGCCCGTGCGCCGGATCTAGTCACAGGCGGCCGGATCCGACTAGCTCGCAGGCGGTCGGATCTGGTCGTAGGTGGTGGATTCGGCTCGCAAGCAACCGGAAGATCATCCGCCCGCACGCCGGATCTAGTCACAGGCGGCTGGATCTAGCACGTGTCACGGGGTCGTTTTTCGCTCGACCGACCCGTGCGGCGCCTAGACGTGCCCAACGTCTAGGCAAGCTCTTTTGAGTGCTTTGCGGAAGCTTGTTTATGCCACTTTTCGTATGCCACAACTTTTGGGACGCACGGTCCTGAGCTGACGCTTCCTCGGTGGAGGCGTTTGTGAACAAACGGGCACCTCGGCGTAACGCTCGATCGCTTGGGACGCTTTGGGACGCTCTTTTGTGGGTTGTCACCCCACGCTTGAGGCACGATGCTAGAATTAGGGAAGCTTGAAATCTTTGTTGAGTAAATAGGAATGATTACAACGATTCAGGGGAGGACTAGCGGGTCTCCCCTACTATACCACCGTTTTGGGTGGTAGGATTGCGACGTGTGATGTGGAGGACCATCTCCGGGGGTGCACTTTTCTGGAGTGCAAATTACAAAACTGCCACCATCACACTTAGAAAATAAACTAAGTACAAAAGTGAGTTGAAAAGGAAAATACATGATAAGATAACTCGACGTGCCCCGGGGAGAAGCCCCCGGGACATTCTCCCCCACTCAAGTCAGCGACATCCCTGGAGCTGTGGCTTGGAATTCTTCAATCTTCTGCTTGAACTGCCACAAGTCTTCGGCTGTCTCCCAACTTGTGTCGGCGTCCGGTTTTCCGCTCCATCGAACAAGATACTCCTTCTTCCGATTCTTCGTGCGGACGGCGAGTACTTCTTCAACTTGAGTGTCTTAAGTGTCTTCAACGAAGGGCTTGAGCAGACTGACATGGAAGACGAGGTGTTGTTGCATCTGAGGTGGGAGCTCCAACTTGTAGGCCACCTTGCCTACCTTCTTCAGGATCTTGAAGGGGCCCTCGTAACGCCTAACGAGGCCCTTGTGCAGATTCTTCCCACTTAGCCGAAGATGTTGGACCAGCTTCACCAGGACCAAGTCTCCGACTTCAAAGTTGACGTCCCGTCGGGCGGTGTCCGCCCACTTCTTCATGCGCTTCGATGCCTTGTGCAAACATGCTCTCGCCATGTCATTCTGCTCATGCCATTCCCTCGCCATGCGGTGAGCGGTGGGGACTTTGCCACCATAAGAAGTGGCGACGGCCTGGGGCGTTAGAGGTTGCTGCCCCGTCACTATCTCGAAGGGACTCCGATTGGTCGACTCGCTTCGTTGCAGGTTGTAGGAGAATTGCGCGATGTCGAGTAGCTTCGCCCAGTCCTTCTGATTGGCACTCACATAGTTCCGCAAGTAGATCTCTAGAATACAATTCACCCTCTCAGTCTGGCCGTCGGTTTGAGGATGAAGTGATGTCGAGAAATGCAGGTTGGAGCCCATCATCTTGAACAATTCCTTCCAGAAGTTGCCAACAAATCGCCCATCCCGATCGCTGACGATGCTTTGTGGTAGGCCCCAATACTTCACTACATGCTTCATGAATAACTCCGCAGCTTCAGTAGCAGGACAACTTGCGGAGCCGGCGGCGAAGATGGCATACTTGGAGAACCGATCGACGACCACCATGATGGTACCTGCCCCTTCAGACTTGGGCAGGCCCGTGATGAAGTCCATGGAGACATCCTTCCATGGACGCTCTGGAATAGGCAGGGGTTCCAGAAGTCCGCCGGGCGCTTGATTGAGGTTCTTGTCTTGCTGGCAAACAAGGCATGTCTTCACGAAGGCTTCAATGTCGTCCTCCATCCTTGGCCAGAAGTAGTTGTCTTCGATGAGTGCCAAAGTGCGGCGGATGCCCGGATGTCCCGCCCACTTTGAGTCATGGCACTCTTGCATGATAGTGCGCCACAAGTTGTCGAAGAGTGGAACGTATATGCGATGTTCCTTGGTGAAGATCAGCCCATCTTCCACCCAAAAGCGGCGTGTCTTGCCCTCCTTCGCCTGCTCGAACAAGTTCTTTGCCGTGGGATCTGACTCCAATCCCTTCTTGATCCTCTCGATGAGGTCGGCCTGAGAGGAGCTCATGGCCGCCAATTCCGCGCGTCGGCTGAGGGCGTCGGCAACGACATTCGTCTTGCCAGGTTTGTACTCCAGGACATAGTCGAATTCCGACATGAAATCTTGCCATCTTGCTTGCTTCGGCGAGAGCTTCTTCTGTGTCTCGAAGTAACTTGTCGCGACGTTGTCCGTCTTGATGTGAAATCGTGACCCGAGAAGGTAGTGCCGCCATGTTCTAAGGCAGTGAATCACCGCGGTCATCTCCTTCTCCTGAACGGCGTAGCGCCACTCCGTGTCGTTGAGTTTGCGACTCTCGAACGCCACGGGATGCCCCTCCTGCATAAGAACTCCTCCAATGGCATAGTCAGAAGCATCTGTCTGTACCTCGTAGAACTTGGTGTGGTCTGGCAGGACGAGCATCGGTTCCTCCGTCATGGCCCTCTTGAGGGTGTCGAACGCTTCCTGGCATGTCGGCGTCCACTCCCACTTCACATTCTTCCGGAGGAGATTCGTCAAAGGGGTCGTCACATGTGAATACCCCTTGACGAACCGCCTATAGTAGTTCGTCAGGCCAAGAAACGAACGCATGTCGGGAACCCGCTTGGGCGGTTCCCACTCCACGATGGTCCGAATCTTCGCGCCATCCATCTTCAACTTCCCACTTCCGACGACATGTCCCAAGAAGTGTACTTCCGGTTGAGCGAAGGCACACTTCTCCCACTTGACGTAGAGCTCGTTCTGCCGCAACACCTCGAACACTTGCCGAATGTGCTCGATATGCTCCTCCAAGGTGCGGCTGTAGATCATGATGTCGTCGAGGTACACAACCACGAACCTGTCAAGGAATGGCTGCAATACCTTATTCATGAGAGTGCAGAAGGTCGTCGGGGCGTTGGTGAGGCCGAATGGCATCACGAGGAACTCGTAGGAGCCGTATCTTGTGACGCACGCCATCTTCTGCACATCCTCCTCCGCGATCCGAACTTGCCAATAGCCCGAACGAAGGTCCAACTTGTTAAACCATCTTGCACCGCCAAGTTGGTCGAACAAATCCGCCACCAAGGGGATGGGGTACTTGTTCTTTACCGTAAGCTTGTTGAGCGCCCGGTAGTCGATGCACATCCGGAGGGAACCGTCATGCTTCTTCTGGAAGAGAACTGGGGCGCCATATGGAGATTTTGAAGGCCGAACATATCCTGCATCCAATAGTTCGCTGAGTTGCTTACGGAGTTCTGCGAGTTCCGGAGGAGCGAGCCGATAGGGGACTCCATGCGGGGCTTTAGATCCTGGGACCAAGTCGATGATATGGTCCACTTCACGCTTCGGAGGCAACCGCTTTGGGAGTTCCGGGGGCATGACGTCCGCAAAATCCTCAAGGGTTTCAAGGACTTTGAGAGGTGTTGGAGTGGAGGGCCCCGGATCTTCCAAGATGGCGGTCGCCAGGAAGGTGTGCTCCTGTTTGCGCAACCCCTTCGCCACTTGCATGGCGGAGAGGGTCTTCTGTTTGAGGTCTCCGCCTGACCTCACAGGGACGTTGTAAGGTCCCTTGGGATCGAAGATGACCATCGAATTGGTGAGCGGGATGACACATGCAGCAATGTGTCGCAGAAAAGAGATGCCCGCCACCACTTCGTAGTCATCCACTGGTGCCACCATCACGTCGAAGCTTCCCGACCACTTGCCGATGCGAACCTTCACTCCAGGAGAAATTCCTGTGGTCGAGATAGACTTCGCGTTCACCGTCTTGAACGTGGCGTTAGTCTTCTGGAGTGGCAGCTTTAGCTTCTTGGCGGCCACTTCTGACACGAACAACTCCGATGCTCCCGTGTCAATGAGGGCGTTGAAGACTTGCCCGTTCAACTCGATATCCGCATAAAGTCGCGCAGCCGATGAAGGACCCTTCGAGGCGTTGATGGCGCTGAGGACGTGCATCGAGCTGAGACACGCCTCCTCCTTCTCTTTTTCCTTCTCGTCGGGGCAATACATTGCGTTGACTGTCGCCTTCTGCGGACAATCGCTCGTCCAATGTGGACCCTTACAAATGTAGCAAGGCTTTGGCGGCTTCCTGTCCCTTTTGAATCTTCCATTGTTGGACTTCCCATCTTGGTGTCCCTTGCCTTTGTCCTGATAGTGCGGCTTGCCTCCTTGTGACTTGGACTTCTCTCCCCCACCATTGCCCTTGCCCGAGGGCTTTGGTGGTGGAATGCTCGCTTTGGCGTACTCCACGAGCGATTCAGCAGCGGCGACTAGCGAGCGGAGGTTGGGGCAATCTCGTCGCTCCAACTCCGTCCTAGCCCATGGCTTCAAACCCTTCACGAAGACCGCCAACAACGTGTCTTCGTCCACTTGGGAATTCTGTAGGCGGAGCTCGGTGAACTCTTTCACGTACTCCTTCAACGTGCCCTTCTGGAAAATGTTGAACAACGCAATCTTGACCTCCAGTCCCGACTTGGCAGGGCAGAAGTAGTTGGTAAGCTGCCTCTTGAAGTCGTCCCACCTCTCAATGGGACCCACAATGCCACGCTCCACGTCGTCGCAATGGCACCGCCACCATAGACTCGCCGCATCTTGCAAGTAGAAGGATGCGGTCTTCACCATCCTTACTTCGGACGTCACGTCCAAGGCCTCCATGTACCTTCGGACGTTCCACAGGAAGTCGTTGATCTCCCTTGCCGACCGCTCGCCTTTGTAGGGCCTCGGCTTTGGCACATCAATTCTTGCCTCATGCGGGGCGGGCGCCTCGGGGCGCCGCCCGTCTCCATAGCGTCGCTTGAGCTCCTCCCGGAAGTTCTGGAACTCTTGCTCCATTTCGAACCGCATGTTTGAGAGACCATTGTCTAAGGTCTCCCGCATGTCCATGATTGTCGCTTCCATGGACTCGAGACGCGTATACAATGGCGCCATCTCTTCCCGCACTGTGGCAAGATCCACGGTCTTCTCCAACTCCCGCTCGTGCGTTGCGAGTTGGTCTTGCATCTCACCCATGTCCAATTAGAATTGGCCGAGGCGTTGCTCGAAGGTGGACATGGTGTCCTTCGAGCGGGCGCGCCCTCGATCCTGGCGGCCCTTCTCCGGTGCGACGGGTTCATTCGTCATCTCCGAGTTCGACGTCATTTCACCTTGATCGCCGAACGCCAACTTGAGCGGTCCCAGAAACGCTGCTCTGATACCAACTTGTCACGGGGTCATTTTTCGCTCGACCGACCCGTGCGGCGCCTAGACGTGCCCAACGTCTAGGCAAGCTCTTTTGAGCGCTTTGTGGAAGCTTGTTTATGCCACTTTTCGTATGCCACAACTTTTGGGACGACGGTCCCGAGCTGACGCTTCCTCGATGGAGGCGTTTGTGAACAAACGGGCACCTCGGCGTAATGCCCGATCGCTTGGGACGCTTTGGGACGCTCTTTTGTGGGTTGCCACCCCACGCTTGAGGCACGATGCTAGATTTAGGGAAGCTTGAAATCTTTGTTGAGTAAATAGGAATGATTACAACGCTTCGGGGGAGGACTAGCGGGTCTCCCCTACTATACCACCGTTTCGGGTGGTAGGATTGCGACGTGTAATGTGGAGGATCATCTCCGGGGGTGCACTTTTCTGGAGTGCAAATTACAAAATTGCCACCATCACACTTAGAAAATAAACTAAGTACAAAAGTGAGTTGAAAAGGAAAATACATGATAAGATAACTCGACGTGCCCCGGGGAGAAGCCCCCGGGACACACGCAGGCGGCGGATCCGACACGTAGCGTGTGGGCGGTAGATCCGGCGAGCTGGCGACGGATCACATGTGTGGACAGTCGATCCGACGTGTGGGCGGCAGTATCCGACTGTAGGCAGCGGATCTGGCGCGCAGGTGATTGCCGCACGGTTCGCAGGTGGCTGGATCCAGCGCACGGGCGGCCGATCACGTCCGTGGCCTCATCCCCATCCCCTTCTCTAGATCTCTCTCTCTCTATCTATATATCTCGATTCTGTCTAGCGCCACCACCGATCCGGCAGCAGGCGACCTATTTTTTATAATTTTAAAAACTTTTCGACGGATGTATCCGTCGCACTCCAACGGTGCCTGCAGCGGGCAGCGCCCATCGAAGGCTTAGACGGGTGTCGCCCGCCGAAGGCTTTGACGGGTCAAAGGTTACGTAGGTGAGGACCGTCGAAGGCTTCGGCTGGTGCGACCCGCCGAAACCTTCGACGGGTCAAACCCGTCGATGGTTTTGACGGGAGTTCTCCTGTCGGAACTATCGACGGGTTGTCCCATCGAAACCCAACGGAACTTGCGAAGGGGAAACACTCCTTCGTTCGATCTTGGCAGTCAGATTAGGATCTTCTGACAGCAAAATTCATAGGAAGTTTCAAAGGATGCTTCGGAACTTTTGATAGATTTGAACTGTCAAAAATTCTGAAGGCAATTTTCCCGTCGCTCTCATCATTTTTGAAGGGATGTTTGAGGACCATCGATAATTTTTTCTGACGATAAAATTTTCAACTAAGTACTATTCGTCGAAAAATCCATCGCAAAGTCATATTTGCGACGGATTTCAAAGGTTTGCGACAGATATATCCATCGTAAAATCACAATATTCTTGTAGTGGATATCTTTCCTTATTTGACGAATTTCTATTTCAAATTCAACTTCAAGTATTCTTTTGATCATGCAATCATATTTATAAATTAGATTGATTTAATTGCTCATTACCTTGTGTTAACATGCATTAATTGCCTTAGAACTTGTTGAAGGGTTCTAGAGAGGAAAAAAGCTAAGTGGTGAGTACATTTGAGAGAAAAGCCACTACGAGTGTTACCACGTGAGGTTACTTTTATCATTAACTTTTGCTGCAGAAATTTCTTACAATGTCAATAAGAAAGGACAAAGAGCATAATCCTATAAAAGATGCAGTTGATTAGACAAGAATGATGAAGATTATGACACAACATTTTCAACATCTTGGAAAGTTGATTACTGTACTTCATTATCAGGTAGATGTGTAAATTGCATAACTACAACAAGTTATACAACCAAACCAAAGAAGATATCGCCAAAGACGCAATGCTCCTTATGATGGTAGGCGTGATGAAAATATGAAAGAGGAAGATGATGAAACATGTGTTATAAATTGGAGAAGGCATAGACATATTCAGATAGGAGGAAGAATGAATAAAGGAGAAAATCTTTTCTATGTGCGTTGTTATGTTATGGACAAAACTTGTGGATTGATTATTGACAGTGGAAGCTGTGTTAATCTTGTTAGCCAATAAATGGCAGAGAAGTTGGGACTACCAACCTTAAAGCACACAAAACCATACAAACTTCAGTAGATAAACGATGGAGGAGAAGTCAAAGTGACCAAACAAGTGCTTGTGTCATTTAAAATTGGAAGATTTACTGATGAAGTGTTATGTGATGTAGTTTCAATGCACATTTCTCATATCTTTCTAGGACAACCATGGCAATATAATCAATGTGTGACACATGATGGTGCTACCAACCGTTATAAATGTTGCAAAGATGGGAGAAAATATACTTTAGCTCCATTGTCACCTCAAGAAGCATTTGAAGAGCAATCACAACTTAAAGAGTGTGTAGCAGCCTACAACATTGAGAGGAAATACTTGGTTGCATAACATCATTTGAAGAAAGATGATGCTGATTGTACAATAACTCCAAACAATTCTGAGAGTTATGAGAAAGATAAAGATGAAAAATATTTGTATCACAACTTGAGTGATGAAAATGATAGCCACACAACTTTTGAGTGCTTAGAAATGCCACCTTCTGGAAGCATTGAGATACAACAGTTAAATGTTGAGTATTATGAGAGTTGTGAGAACGAGAGAAGACTATATCTTGAGTGTTTAGAAAGGTCACCTCCAGAGAGATATGAGCAAAAAGATTTGAGTGTTGAGGCAAAAGAAAGATAATTCAATAATTTTTCTCCTAACACTAACCATATTTTGTCTTTTGATTCTGATTTGTCCATGCAGATATGTATGAGTGGAATATATGAAGATACAAATTCTATCATGCAAGAATTTGAAATAGGTTGTGTTGATTTTATGACTACTAGTTTGAAAAGTCCATCTCTTACCATTGAAACTTTATATTTGTTTGATATGACTAACTTGCAGGTTTTAATTGAAAGAAGTATTGAATGGCATGCAAACATTTGATCACAATTTCGTATTCCACTTTCTTATTCATTGAATGCTAAAACACTTTATATGAGCCATATGTTGAAATTTTGGAGTGAATATTTTTTAACCCAGAACACTTTTGATTGGTTGTTTTTTTATTTTAAGATTTTCTAATGAGCCTAGAATCTTATTCATTTATTTAACTCTACCTTTGTGCTTTCCTAAAATCATTTATGCGGATGATGATTGCAATCTTTCAAATTATTTTCACATAATGATTGGAAAATTTGTTGCATTTACATTAGTTGTACTTTTGTGAATTTTTCATCGAAGATTTTAGAGTTATTACTTTGGAGATATTTTGCTTTATAACAATCATTTGAATGATCATTTTGGTGATATTTTGAGTAGTTGTAGGGACTTGCATAATTCCTTGAATGAGCCAAGTTATTTGTTTGGTTATTGATCTTAAAATATTTCACTTTCAGACATTAATGATTCATTTTATTTCATCGAAACTGATATTTTTATATTGGAATCACTTAACAATATCCATATTAAATTTGTAGTTCTTTGGAATATATTGAACACCTTATTTGACAGGATCCTTATGCACAAAGGAAGGTCCCTCAAGTTTCACAATTTGTTTATTAAAATACCATCTCATGGACATAAGATATTTCATCCACGTGAGTATAATAGTTACATTACTTTATATATTACTTATGTTGTTCTTTCTCTACACTTACGGGATCTTAACAGGATGGTAGAAATAAGAAATTATTACACTTATGATAGAGATAGTCCCATCTAACACATGAAAGGCGTGTCTTAAATTATCTAACAAATTTATATATGTTATATTCCCCTTATTGTGAATGCAGATTCGAGGACGAATCTTTTGAAGAGATGGGGAATGATATGAATCAGAAATGCCTATAATTGCGACCAGTGATAGAAGAATTTTCTGACAAAGTTGAATGATCAAGATAATGGTGTGGATCGACATAAGGAAATTAAAGATAATTAAGAACGTTTATGATTTATAATTGATCCAATTACAAGATCGGGTAAGATCAAATCCAACTTTTCAACGAGTTGTAAATTAAGCAGCATGAAGATTAAACATAAGTTGGGCCAAATAAATAATAGTTTAACAATATTTTTTCAAATTTTAAAAATAATTTTTATATGAGAAATTCTGGTGAGATTTGTAAGAGGAATTAACTTGATTATTTTAGGAAACTAGTTATATTACTTGTAGGCTAAGTTAGGGCCTTTCCTTGCACTCCAAATTCTTGTATGTATGGCTTATAAGTACTGGTATTTGTAATTATTTTAGACATCTTTGAATCTATTAAAATTTGGCTTAATTACTCTTGCTGTGAGGAAACTCCTGCAACTTGTTCTTTGAGAACTTCCGTCGTTAATTATAAGGTTTATTAAATCCATCTATTTATAATATTGGTTCATTGATAATATTAAGGTTGATATTCTGTTGTCTGAAAATTCATTTGATCTCATTTTTTTATTATTATATATTAGTCCGATCACTCAATGCATTATTCTTGAGCATCATATTATTCTCCATCCACTTGTGAGTTCTTGTACGTTTCTTCGATTTCTAATTCTAACTAATTTGGAATCAATTTTTTTGCATGTACGATTTTTAAGTTAGATATGTTTTTTTCTTATATCGTGGTTAGTTATACATTGCATCATTCAAATCATAATTAAATAAATATTTATGTATGTATATATGTATGTATACATAGTTATACATAGTCATTCAAATCATAGTTATACATTGCGGATTCAAGAGAAGAGATTAATACAAAATTGGAAATATGGAGAAATACGTTGGAGTCAAAGGGTTTTCGTTTAAGTAGGAATAAAATAGAATATATGCATAGCAATTTTACAAATAAACAACTTAGAGACGATTTGAAAGTTAGGCTAGGGGAGGATATAATTCCTCAAGTGATAAAGTTTAAATATTTAGGATCAATTGTAAAACAAGATGGTGAGATTGATGACGATGTTAATCATAGAATTCAAGCTGGTTGGTGTAAGTGGAGGAAAGCCACTGGAGTTCTTTGTGATAGAAAAGTACCCAATAAAGTTAAAGAAAAATTCTATCGTACCGCTATAAGGCCAGCAGTGTTATATGGTAGTGAATGTTGAGCTATGAAGGGACAACATGAACGTAAAGTGGGGGTAGCCGAAATGAGGATGTTGAGATGGATGTGTGGTCATACAAGATTAGATAAGATTAGGAATGACCATATACGTGAACGAGTCGGAGTGGCTCCTATTAGTGAGAAAATGGTAGAGAATCGTTTGAGATGATTTGGTCATGTTCAGAGAAGACCATTAGATGCGCCAGTAAGAAGAGTAGATCAAATAATTTGGAGTCCGATTAAAAGAGGGAGAGGGAGGCCAAGACGAACACTTGGCGAACTAATAGAGCAAGATCTATTGGTGAATAATATACCGAAAGGTTTGGTTACTAATAGAGCGGAATGGCGTCGTATGATCCATGTAGCCGACCCCACCTAGTGGGATAAGGCTCTGTTGTTGTTGTTGTTGTATATATGTATGTATTTATATATGCATGTATACACACGCATGTATATATGTATGCATTAAAAGTATGTGAATGCTCAGGACCAAATCACAGAACCTAATCTTTTCTATAAATAATTAATGGTATGACTTACAACTAGCAATTATGAAAGGGATCATAAAGTCTCCCTTTAAATAATCACCAACTTAATTGATAGGTATGCAATTGCGCTTGCTAATATTTTTGGAAAATATAAAAAATTGCAATAAGTGCTAGGACGAATTGATTGTATAGGTCGACTTGGACAACAATTTTCGACATCATAGAAATTTGTTTTGTTCTACCAGGAAACTTTAAAATGAAATGGATTTCCCTACATCGTTCCGAACGTTAATTACTTAAGTACTTAAAACATAGACTTGTTCTTGGAGAAGAGTGTAATTTTTATGACCAAGAAGGTTCTCCCGAATGAAGATCCTCAAGCTATGTAATCAGCATAATAATTTGATAATTATTGCATTATCGAAAGAGGTAACCTATAATCTCCTGAGCTAGTAGTTGGACTTAATTTTTTATTTTCCTTTACAAATTATATGATATAGTATTTTCTAGTTTACTACCTTCAACACTTTTACTCGCCTACCTTCCCTCAAATTTTCTAACCCTTTCAATGTCTAAATCCAATAAGTTTTCTACTAAATTAATTTCTATTGGATATTTGACCCTTTTACTCCTATTAATTTTTTTTACAAAATTGATAAAAATAAGTCGTGAAGAGAAGATGAGGTGAGGATGGATGTTTTTTTCTCATTATTTTTAAATGCATATTCAATTAAAGAGGGGCAAAAATATATATATATATCAATACAGAATTTCAAAGAAAAATATCAGAAAAATTAATGTTGTCAGGAATTTAAACTTACTTGACAGTATTTGGAAAATTGAGGACTAAGTGGATGATTGAGTTAAATAGAAATACGATATATTAATTTAATTAGAAACGAAAATGGAATTAACTAATACATGTATATCATATCGGTGAAATTAAGATGGATGGTAGATACCTTGTATACAACAGTATGCACTTACTTTTGTCAACCATGTGTAACGTAATCATGTTTAATCTACCATCTCTGTTATGCACTATAACACATCTATATATACACACAAGTATAAGTATTATATAATTTTTCGTTAATGTTTTTACTAGTTTCGGTTTATAGAATGTAAAGAGAGTAAATATCTTCACACACAGAGGATCTGAAGTTTGATTCTAGTTATCTTATTTTAACCTCTATTATATATTTCTTTATAATACTTATGTAAATAACTTTTGTAGAGCTCATATCTTCTTGTAATCTTTATATATATATTATAACACGACATAAAAATTGATTTTATCATTTTCCAGGCTGAGCAAATGCATTCACAAACTACGTACTGCCATAAAATTAATGAATATGATGAAGCAGAAATAATTATTTGATTTGATGAAATACGTACAAATTAAAGAATTGCAGGGATGACATGACTAAAGTGGTGGACAAGATCAACAATCACATTGAGTCCCACAAGCTTAGCTACTTGACAATGCACAAACGAAGTGATTGGCTTGGAGCTTGAAAATTAATTAAGAACTGTAAGCAGGCCTACAAGTACATATAGCCAATTCACCTCCCCCACACCCCAATTGTGGCATATTAATTTTATTGTAGCCTCTGATGTCCCACTTCCTTGTGTCTGGACTCGGGGGGGTGGTTATGATCAATAGCTAAGATTCTTCATTAATTGGCTTCTGCCATTCTGTCCACACATGAGCCTGTTGGCCAACTTGCATAATGGACAACTAAAAGAAAATTCCAAAAACTTTTGATACATGCATGCATATATATAAATACTAACACATTATGATCAACATAATATTCCAAGTTGTGGTAATTTGGATAGAGATAAAAGATTCATCACGCACGAATCAGCATCTCATAATGTGCACTTTAATTATGAGGGACGGGGGCCGGGGACATTGAAGAGAAACCAGACAAAAGAAGCTTCAACCCTCCTTTTAATTACTCGCATCTTGCGAGCAGAACAAGCCATGTACTATATAAAAAGAAAAGACCCTACGTACTTATGCAATCGTGTCTACAACTCTACATACGACGCAGCAAAAAGGAACTCTGCATAACTTGTACAATATATATATATATTACCTCATAGCATGAGATGTTTCCACCAATATCTGAGTAAATAGAAATGTCTTGAATCTTTCCTATAAGGGGATTGGTCGACCTTATTTTTTACACCGAAAATAGAAAGAAGAAGAGGTTCAAAGTTATTAATTGATAGAACTAGTTCGTGCTCGCGTAAGCATATCTTCGAAGTTATTAATTCAGATATCTGACTTGGCCAAGAATTTGTTAGTCCTAACTCAATCTATAACTAGTTACTTATTAGGTTTGGGAGATCAATTATAACCCAACTTGGCGATTCAAGCGATTAGAAAACTTCATTATATATATTAGTCTAAGATCTTTAATATTTTTGCTGTTATTTGGTATTCATAATCCTACTAATTCCATTACAAAAGTTTGATATTTTCTTATGACTCAATCCCATATGTTTCATATATTCTTTTTCTAAAACATCCATAAACCAAATTTGAACATAACGGAAATTAAAAATTAAAAAGAAAACACCAAAGTATGATGCATGCGTGCATCTTATAGCGTGCATGCGACTTTTGTTTTACAATTTGATGGCACTCAAATCTCATGTCGAGGAGTCGGGTGACAGGGAGTCCAAGCTTTCATGCATTGCCCAACCCTAAAGCTGGATAAGAAGTACAAGTTAACCCACTAGTCGTTAAATATATATTTTGACATCATGGCACCCACACTCCTGAAAAACGTATATTTTCTCAGGTCAGGCTCTTAGCCTATGCGTAGACTACACTGGAAAGAAAGCCTATATATAGCACTAATCTAATCAAGCCTATATGTGTAGGCGAGATAGTAACACGTCTATAGGCTATGTGCACCACGCATGACCACTTAAATTGGAACCCAAATGCATATTTTATGACTTGGATTTTTAAGAATGACGAATAAGGATTGGAGTCCAACCAAGAACGACGAGACGTCTCAAAAGCGTAAACAAAAAGAATGGTATATTTATGTTTTAAGCCAACTTTGAATGGTGCAATGGGCAAAACGAGATAATTGCACAGATCATAGGGACATCCGACAGTATGTGCATATTGTGTGTTGTATTTTACACTACATTAAAATCAATTTGTCCGCTCTCCAACATGAGAAATTAGAAGTTTTTAATATCAGAAAATTAATAGTTTTTTATTCATGGAACAAAAATTCTCTTCTTTGTGGATTATTCATTATTGGGTATGATCTTGCTTTGGGCCATTGATGGTAACTGTTCTCTCTGGTTGGATAGGGCCTTCGCGCTTTCTCGGCCCAAGCCATCATTTGTTCGATCAATAACAAAACAAAATATAACTTATATATGATGTTTTTCCTTTTAGATTATAAGTTTTGGCCACGGTTATTATAAGTATGCCTGTTGTATGTTTAAAAGTAACTAATTGGTTTTGTAGTAATTTATGTCTACATGGTATCACATTTGTAATCGGAAAGTATATATACTTTACAAACTGCATGCATACATTTATGCATGCCGACGTTAAGAATTGTACTTCATAATTATGTTAAATTGACGCAACAACAATATATGTAGCGATAATACTCATAAGTCATAATGTTTTTGTTAGAATTTCTGAACGTTTAGCAATGTTTAGCAACTACCAATTTGGTGAAACTTAAGTCATAACTTTTGAACTTGATCCTTATTCACTTTTGAACTTTTGAGACTATTGTCAATTATTAATGTTTAGCAAGTTCAAACAATGTTTAAAATTTATTAGTAGGAATCGATTTGGTGAATGTGTCAGCTATATTATCGGTTGTGTCGACCTTATTCACTTTGATCCTCTTTTCGATATGGATGAAGTAATATATGCGTCGATATATTTGGTTTTTTCGTGATGCACTTGATCCTTAATTATATATATTGCACTTAAACTGTCACAATACGTTATATAATATAATTTTGTTATAATCCAAAATTTCCAACAAGGTCTTTTAAATAGATGTCTTTCTTAACAGCTTTTGTCAATGTCATATAATCTCTCTTTGTAGTCAACAATATAACTAATGGTTGAAGTGTGACTTTTCAACTGATAGCAGAACTATCAGAAGTAAAAACATAACCAATCGTTGATCTTCTATCATCAACATCTGCAACATAATATGAGTCTGAATAACTTACAACCACATACTCTTTATCATTTTTTTAGATGAGGTCAGATGTTCCTCCTAGATACAAAAGATACGCTTTACTACCTATCAATGCTCCTTTCCAAGGTTGCTCATGAATCCTTTGACTACACTAACGGCATGCAAAATCCTCACAGGCTCACTAACTAGACAACGAGACTCCTATAGAGCGAGAGAGTATTTAATTTCAGAGCATTTTGAGAACCAAATGGGTTTTCAATTATGATAAGATTCAAAACATTATTAATAGCTTCATTATCCGAAATGATCCATGGCTTTTATAGCTAGATTCTTGTAAGCTTTGGATGCTTGATCATTGATGCCAACATATGTAATATGTCCCTATCTAGCTGCTTAATCTTATTTTTAACCTAAATTTAAATTTTGGTTCCTCTTTCTTATGGAAACCAAATTTCATGACTATTTTTATATATCTATTAATTTTGGTAATATATTTTGAATCTTACTAGAGAGAAAACTTCATTTGTTCTTACTGTTGGATCCAAGTTTTAATGATATATAAAATTATATTTTAATAATACAAACCTTGAATGATTAAAATTAAAATGCTGAAAAAGTTTAAAGAAAAAGATATAACATTATGCACTATACTTTGATTAAATAATTGACACTGGTCTTATTAGATTCTGGATGAATCATGAATATCAACATTGTAGATAATCTTGTAAGCTATCAATAGAATCCTAGATTATCTAATTTTGATAACTGTGCAAAATATTATGCTCAAAATAGTGTAGGGCGGTCAAACTGTCGGTCGAAACTATGAAGGTCGGTCAAGATAGTCCGGTCGACCGATCGGAGATACCGGTCAATGCATAAACTGCCCAAAATTCATGTTGAGACTACACCGATCGACAGACCAGTCGATGCACGGCTGACCGATCAACTCAACATGCGAAAATCAAAACTGTGAGACTATGTTGGTCGATTGACCGGCCAATAGTCCGGTCGATCGGCCAGCCGCGGCAACTGAAGAAATTAGCACAACGGTCATATAGATCAGTCGACCGGTCCATAAATGCGATCGACCGGTCCCGACTGGAATGAACAGTAACGACTATATTTGAAAGAGAAAATTGTGGAACAAATTTTGTACGAAATTTTCACTTATTGAAGCCTATAAAAGGAGTGTCAAAGCCAAAAGCAAAGACACCCCATTCAAGCATTGAAGCAAAACTTCAAGAAATCAAAAGAAGATCATTTCTCTTCAAGTTATTATTTTGAGCTTTCTTTCTTTCTCTCTTCTCTTCTTGTGAATGTTCTATTGTAAAATAGAGAAACTATTTTTCAGAAAGATTGTGAGAGCTCATATTCAAAAGAAGTTTTAAATCTTACCTCTTGAGTGAGAGAAAAAATTAGCTTCATAAGAGGAGATGTTGCATTGCCTTTCGAAGAGAAGAAATGGTGGTTGTGTAAAGGGCTATCTTCCTTGCCCAATTTGGAACAAAAGAAGTGCTAGTGGAATCTTCAACAGTCTCGAGGTCGAGAAGTTACAGCGGGAACGTAGGCCAAGGTGTAGTCGAACCTCGTCAACAACTACTCGTGTTCATTGTGTTTGATTTCTCTCACTCTCTCTCTCCATATAATATTATGTTTATGATCCGAATTGCTTTGTTGTTAAAAGGATTAATGAATCGATTTTAAGCTTCCGCGATGATTTTTGCAAAATCGATATTTTCGAATAAACACCAATTGGGGTCCTTTGGGATCCTACAATTGGTATCAGAGCGGATTGCTTTTGTTTTAATTTCTTTTGAATCATCTTGTTTTTAGATCCAATCATTTTTAAGATTCAGTCATTTTTTTTAGATTTAATAATCTTAAGAGCTATGGCATCAAGTGGAGTTGTTTTTGTCGAAGGACAATCAATTAGTCGTCCTCTTTTAAATGCATCAAATTTTGCACATTGGAAAATTAGGATTCCAGTCTACATATGTTCTATTGATATAAACATGTGGGATATTGTTGAAAAAGGCTATTATTTATATGAAAAATTACCTTCCAAACATGACGAAAGACAGAAATTTTTTTTGAAATTGGATTGGAAAGCAAAGAATATTTTTTATTGTGCTTTGGATTCAACGGAGACTGGATTTCAAATTGTGAAAATGCAACCAAAATTTGGATTAAATGCATATTAAATATTTTGAAGGAACAGATAAAGTCAAATAATCTAGATTAAATATTTTGAATCATCAATATGATTCTTTCAAAATGCTTGAACATGAATCCATAAATGATATGGTTGCTCAATTTAATGATATTGTGAATGGCTTAGCCTCTTTGGGCGAGTCAAGAACTAATTCTCAAAAAGTGAAAAAGTTTTTCAAATCTCTCTCCTCTCAATGGCATACAAAAAGGACGGCGATCGAAGAAAAAGATCTGAACAAATTGGATTTTAATAATTTTATTAGTTCACTTCTAACCTATGAGATCGGGATGCAAGAAGAAGAATCAAATGCTTCCAAAAAGAAGACATTGGCTTTGAAAACAAGCGAAAGTGAAAATGACTCGAGTGAAGAAGTAGACGAAAAGAGACTCGCCGTTATACAAGAAAGCTTGATAAATGTCTCAAGTTGGTGAAATCTAAAGAAAAGAGTGAGAAGTCGAATAGAGGATTATGTAACATCACTCGTCCCATAAAGAAAGACAAAAAGGAGATATCTCACAAAGGGAAGAAGAAAAAGCATGAAGAAACAAGTGAAGATGAATCAAATGACTCATCAAGCTCTTCTAGTGAGAATGCATACTTGTGCCTATTGGTACACAATGTTGAGATAATTTATAACCCTTCAATTTCAAATAATGACTCATTGAGATTTTCCGAAGAAAATATTTCTTTAGATGTGAATGAAGAACTTTCCTCTCTCATGAAAAGATATTTTTCAATTTAAAAGGAAAATGAAAAATTACTACTTAAGATTGAAAAACTAGAAAATGAAATTGATTCTCTGAAAATTACACATGCTTGTGAAATAGTAAAACTAGTATGTTCTTTAGAAAAGATAAAGCAAGAAAATATTTTTTTGAAAAGTACACAAAACAATGAAAAGACTATTTCTCATATAACAAAAAACAATCTTAAGAATCATTTTGGACATAAAAACTCTTATTGGAAACACAATCATTCATATGATAGAAAATCACATCTCAAATGTTTTACATGCGGATTTCATGATCATTATGCATATCAATATAAAATAAGAAAATCATTACAACATGACATGATTTGAGTTCTGAAATGAACATTATCTAACAAAATCGGACCCAAAGAAGTTTGGGTACCAAAAGTTACTTGATTGCCTTTCAGGTGTGCCTCACATGCAAAGGACATACGGAATTAAAAATGTGAAGGCACAAAGGTTATGGTAAAAGTATCATCTAATTTTTTATGTCACTCAAAACTTCAAAACTACTATTTCTTTAAAAAGAGGAACATATAAATGAAAATTGATAATAGTGATAGGGGGAGCATAATTAAACTTTATTTTGACATATCATGGACATCATTGTTGAATCAAAGTTTTATGCCATATTTTGATTCTTAATATATTTTTGTTTTGGCTTTCATAAATTAGTTTTCATTATAAAATAGTCATAAATTTAGGGGGAGTTATCTTTCAAAACTTGCAATACTCTACATGTCTATTATATGACAAAAAGGGAGAAGAATAAATTTTTTGAAAAATTGATTAAGGGGGAGTTACATATGATTTCTTATATGCTTCATATATAAATTATTCTTTTTGATGAAACAAAAGGGGGAGAAGTTTAAAAGAAATATGATCTGAATATCATTTTATATGAAGAGTACCTTATAATTAATATTCATGTGAATATCTACCATTGTAAGGAAAACTATATGTTAGGGGGAGTAAAATTATTTTTATAAGAATTTTACAACTTTTTCCCAACTTACATATTTTTCATATTTCTCGATTTGTCTTCATCAAAAAGGGGGAGATTGTTGGATCTACATTTTAACGATATATAAAATTATATTTTGATGATACAAACCTCGAATGATTAAAGTTAAAATACTGAAAAAGTTTAAAGAAAAAGAGATAACTTTATGCGCTACACTTTGATTAAATAATTGACATTGATCTTATTAGATTTTAGATGAATCATGAATATCAAAGTTGTAGAGAATCTTGTTAGCTATCCATAGAATCCAAGATTATCTAATTTAAATAACTATGCAAAAATTTATGCTCAAAATAGTGTAGGACGGTCAATCTATTGATCGAAGCTATGAAGGACGGTTGATATAGTCCGATCGACCGATCGAAGATATCGGTTGACCGGTCAATACATAAATTGCCCAAATCCATGTCGAGACTACAACGGTCGACAGACTGGTCGATGCACTAGCCGATCGATCAACTCAACGGACAGAAATCAAAACTGTGAGACTATGTCGGTCAATAGTACAGTCGACCGACTAGACACGGCAACTGAAGAAATTAGCGCAACAGTCATATAGACCGATCGATTGGTCCCCGGTTGGAATGAATAGTAATGGTTATATTTGAAGAAAAAAATTATGGAATAAATTTTGAACAAATTTTTCACATGCTAAAGTCTATAAAAGGAGTGCCAAAGCTAGAAGCAAAGGCACCCCATCCAAGCATTGAAGCAAAACTTCAAAAATCAAAAGAAGATCATTTCTCTTGAAGTTATCATTTTGAGCTTTCTTTCTTTCTCTCTTTTCTTCTTGTGAGTGTTCTATTGTAAAAGAGAAAAACTATTTTTTAAAAAGATTGTGAGAGCTCTTGTGTAAAAGAGGTTATAAATCTTACCTCTTGAGTGAGAGAAAAGATTAGCTTACTAGGAGGAGATGTTTCCTTGTCTCTCGAAGCGAAGAAAAGATGATTGTGTAAAGGGCTTTCTTCCTTTCCCCATTTGGAACAAATGAAGTATTAGTGGAATCTCCGACGGTCTCGAGGTCGAGAAGTCGAAGCGGGGACATAGGCCAAGGTGTGATTGAACTTCGTCAACAACCACGCGTGTTCATTGTGTTTGATTTCTCTCACTCTCTCTCCTTCTAATATTATGTGTATGATCTGAATTGCTTTGTTGTTAAAAGGATTAACGAATCGATTTTAAGCTTTCGTGATAATTTTCATAAAACCGGTATTTTCGGATAAACACCAATTGGGATCCTACACTTACATACCTTTATGTTTTAGATCTAAAATCATTTTTCCTACTCATTTTGTATCCTTCTTCATAATCTAAAAACCTCTAAGCCTTTTTGTCATTTCCTTTCAAAGTTTGATCTTCTCCTTGTTGATCTTGAAACATAACCATCATAGGGCTATAGATCTCCTAACCTCATGTTTTCTTTAGTGGAGAAGAAAGAGAGAAATGTTTTTTGGGGAAAATAGGGGTGATGGGCTTTTATATAGGATGTACAAAAGACTCAAATATCCTTGATAAAAAATTTGGGGTTATTACATCCTTCTTTTCTTAAAAGAAATTTATCCTCGAATTTCAATCTTACTTACACACTCTCAAAATTTCCTTCATTATCTTTCACTTTAACCGTTAACAAGGAAATAGGTATTGATGCATGAGAAATTGTATAGACATCTATAATATCGGCATAATAGAATTACTAAGGTTACCTTAGTCCTCCCATTCCCAATTTGAACTTTAGACTTGACATTCATTTTTCTGTTTGAGAGCATCTTATGATACCATCAATATCACATAGGTCTCATGCACAATTACACCTCACTTTTCCTAACATCCTTGGTAGTAGTTGAACCCCCTCTTTTTTTACTCTCCAACATGTTCTTATGAGATTCAAGTTTTATCAATGGATTCATGCATCTCGCCTTAACATCTAAGATTCGTATATAAATCTCCATAAATGTTAGTTTGAATATTATATTTAATTATTAGAGAAAATCCACATTCTTGTTGTTGCTTAGAGCAACATAATAATGGTTCATCATACTCTATTCTGTTAACACATTCGATTAATTTTCTTCTTGCTCAAAATTAAACTTTTAACTATAGTCTCTTTAATCATTTCATATGATTGAGACCTCTCAAAAAAATAATGCCATCACATAAAAGGTGTTTGGGATACATTATGACCTTATGGTGATTGAGACCTTTCAAAAAATAATGTCATTACGTAAAAGGTGTTTGAGGTATATTATGACCTCACTTTCATTAACTTTATCATATAACATCTTTACATTGGGAAATCACAAACACCTTTTACGTAAATGACTATTTTTTTAGAGGTCTCAATCACCATAAGGTAAAGGCATTTACTTCTCACCTTTAGCTTTAATGATTACTTTATTAACTTCATCACTTAACATACTTCATTTCTATTTAATTGTCAGCACAAGGTGGCATCAATACATTGGTTAACTAGGCCATGGGTCCTTCAATAGACTCAAACACCATTTCAAATAATGTCATTATTTTTTGAAGAAGTCTTAATCATCCTAAGGTGAAAGACATTTACTTCTTACCTTTAATGAGTGCATATATTAACTTATTCATATCATCTTTTATGTTTACTTAATTGAAGACTCAAAGAAATATCATTAAAATTTCAAACATTTTTTAGGTGATGACATTATTTCCTAAGTTTCAATTATCATGAGATAAAAGACATTTACTTTTAATTTTAATGAGTGTCAAGGTATTTTCTTGAATTTGATAGTTTATTGGTCATCAATACATAAATATTCACATCAATCATTCTTCATCTTTTAGTCTAATTATGAGTAAAATGTATCTAGATGTCATATACATAGAATATAATATATATACCTTAGAAAATAGGTTTAAAACATTATATGGGGAGTTCAACATTGGTCACAACCATGACACATTGGTAATGCCCGTGTGAACTCCATGTTCACGGGCATGACAACCCATGATCCTTCACCATTTCCATTTGTAACGGATGTGGATAGGTTGTCACAATCATGTCGAAGCATTATAATGGCATGATAGTATTGTCACGGATGTTACAGAGCTCGTCCTTGGATGTTTCTCTCATTGATCACGACCATTCGTGCTTGATCCTGTAAAGGTAGTTGATCACTAGCTGAGCACACCAAATTTTTACTCATTTTCATCTTAAATTATGTGCATATAATTCCTGAAATGTTTATATTCTAATAATTATACATGCAGTGATCTTCTCACATTTGAGCTGGATAATATACTATTTTAGTTCTTATTTTTCTAATTTTTATTTGAGTAATTGATGCTTGTTGTTCATGTTGTTGCATCATCAAAATCAAGCACAAGAGACAAATATTCATATTGGAAAAGTAGGAGGGGACCACAGGCAGCTGCCAAAAGCAATGAGAAAGGTATCTCTTCACAGCACAAAAGCAAAAAGACCAAAGGATGATGATCAAATGGTGATGATAATGTCATATATAAAGGGAATATTCAGGAGCAAAAAGAGAATCTCCTCTTCTAGCCATTTGGCTGGAGGCTAAGTTCTTGCTGGAATCTTGGAGCTGAGGTTTATCTTGATGTTTTAGAATTTTTTTTATTCTGTTCCTCATCTATTTTCTATTGATTTCATCACTTATGAGGAGCTAAATCCTAGCTCTCTTAGGATAGGATAATAGTTTCTGTTTATGGATGGATGATTGAATAGCATTTTCCCACTGATGTTAGTGTAGTTTCTCAATGCTTTTGAATCAGTTTTTCTGTTGAGGTCAATCCTATTTTACAATGGCAACTGAGAAGTTGATGTTTGATTCTTTCCTTGCTTAGAAATGAATAAAGAACATTAGCATATTTTCTGGTTTTAATCTATGTCAAGATCTTAATGCACCCTTTTACTTCTTATTAATGTAAATATCATCTTGTAATGACAGTTGAGAGGGTTATTCTAGATTCTCTTGTTGTTCAGGAATGAACCAAGAACATTAATAATTAGTTTTTGGATCAGATTTCATCTGTGATTTCTATTGACTTGGTTTTCTAGTTCTAATCTATCCATGTTGAGTTTTGATACATCCATTTAGCTTTTGTTGATGTGAATTTCATATTGAAATGGCAACCGAGAGGTTGATTCTATATTCCTTTGATGTTTAAAAATAAACCAAGAGCATTAACACTATTTGTGGATCTGATTGTATTCATGCATTAAGTTAGAAGTTTCATAATAATCTAATATCAGTTGAAACCCTTGTTGAATAACTAACTAACATTCATATGAAAGTATGATATTTAATTCTAATTTTAATGCACTATGAGAGTAGTCCTTACAGGTTGAATCTGATTTGATTTGTATTGCTAAGTTGTTCTAATCCATCCATAGTAGAACATTAGATGAACTCCATTCCTAAGAGAACCTTTCATTGATTGTTAGTTATCATTTTATATCAATTACCATAAAACACCAAAAAGAGTTAATTTTGTTTAGGATTAATTTAGATTAGTTAGTGAATCTTAAGATTCAAATCATTATGTATACGACATTCGAGTTTACTACTCCGATTTGTGCACATGCAGTTCAATGAAGTGAGGAGTGCATAATCAACGCCTAGACCTTGTTCAATTTCATATTGTACATAGTCTACGCCTAGACCTTGTTTAGTTTTCATTTTTGCATAGTCTATGCCTAGACCTTAGTCTTTTCCATTTTGTGCATAGAGTCCAATCAATCAGCAAGTTAATCACACTCCCCAATATTGACATCAGTCATGACAAAGTCATCATGAGCGATATAGAGTCATTTCATTGGACTTTTTCTTATCCGCTCAATCATGATCGTTTCTAAGGTTGGCGGCCGTGCTAACGCCCTAAAATTCAAAATTTATAGCTTAAAAATACTCGTTCTTTGGGTGAAATCAAGGGGAAAACATATACACAATTATAAACACATTTAGGGGATAAAGCATATGGATAAGAACATCTTCATATTATAGTTGGAATCATATCAATCATGACAATAACATAATCAAGGGCTTTTCCCTAAAACAATGAAATCTTATATCTAAGTATGAAACATCATAAAATAACTAGGGGAACTTCCCAAGGTGCATGAAATCAATAAATCTAAGTATAAACATGTGATAGATATGTAATATTTATACAACCCTTAATCACAATCCCAAATAGAAACTATGATGTTTCTATGTCTCTCAATACATACATGCAAATCATTGGGAGGAAAGACAAGAGTTTGGATCTCCTTTGCATACCTTTAGATTTTAGATCTAAAACACTTTTTTCCTAATCTTGTATCCTTCTTCATTATCTAAAAGTCTATATATATTCTTGTCCTTTCCTTTAAAATCTTGAACTTCTCCTTGTTGATCTTGAAACATAGCCACCATGAAGAATAGGGCTTTAGATCTCATAACCTCACGTTTTCCTTAGCGGAGAATAAAAGGAGATAAAAATGAATTGACAACTAGGTTTTTGTGAAAAATAGGGTGTTGGGTTTTTATATAGGATTTACATTAGGGTTTTGATTAAAAGACTCAAATACCCTTGGCCCAAAATTTGGGATTGTTACATATGCCAACACATAAGGCCATGTAAATGATTTCACAATCTTTAGGTGCAATGAAATTTCTATAATAGAAAATCGCATAGAATTGTCCAATGATTTCGACTCATATATTAGTGGAGGTTGTGTATAAATTTTTGTTTTGACTTTCTATTGCTTTACCCTCAAGTGGAGTTGTACAATGCTTCTTCAAAGAGTTTTCTATCACAAAACACCATCAATGGAACTAATTAAATAGTCTCCACATGCCAAGTCTCCTGATTTGCATATGAATTTAACTTAATACCATAAGGGGGTGTTGGGCTCCAATTGGATTTCAATGGAATCTTAGATATTTACTAGAAAAAATAGTGATTTGCGGTATATATTTTCTACCACAAATCCCCTGAAATCTATGGCAAATGGCTATTTGCAACATTTTCGACGGATCACGCACATTCCATAAATGCCAATCACAAATTTATTTACAACAAATATTGAAATTTTTTGTTTAACAAGTCAATCCATTGAAAATTGCGAAGTATAGTGCACCATTCATAATTTTTGTCGAAATTCTCTTTTGGCATTTGTGAAGTATGGTGTGCCTTTCTCAATGTCCAACGAAATGCATCCTTGGCAATTTGGGAGGGATGACTTGAGGCTGGCCTTCACAAGTTGCGACGGATTTCTTATCCTAAAATTCATTGAAAACTATAAAGGATAGTGTGTCCTTCGCAATATTCAATGAAAAAACTATTGGAATTGGTGAAGATCCTTCTCAATTTTCAACGGAATGCGTCATTCGCAATTTGGGATGGACATATTGCCCTTTGCAATTTTTTTACTGAAGCTCTTCTCAATTTCCAATGGAATGTATCATTGTAATTTGAGAGGGATGATTTTCCCTTAAATTTAAAATAAATAAGAAATTAACATTTTTTAATAAAATAGTAACAATATCATGTATAACATTGTTGAGCAACAGATGATATTGTCAACTTTGAATTTTGGCTCGCACGATTTTGCCAAAGCATGTAACCTGATATGAGAGTAGTGCAACACCCCATTGCCCCTTGGGGCCTCTATATTCGATATGATGCTATTTGGTTAAGATCACATTCTTATATATGCCCATCATATCCCTCAATTACTTTTGCTTTTTTTATAATTTATCTTATATGCTTCAGTCGACCACTTCAACAATTATCAATATATCTTCAATTATCTAATTATTATATATGTTATTCACATTACGCAATTGTATAATGCATTTATTAAGTTAGACATCACTGATGTTGTCCACTTTATATTAATATGAATATCAATTTTAACCTTTTTTACTATTTTATATTCTATTTTCTTGGCATAAAAATATATTTTAGTTTTGTATGTAGATTTATTATTAATGGGTTACTGCAAAATTTGTTCACATTTTAGAATATTCTTTAGATATCTAAGAGGAAAGATAAGTGAAAAGCATTATGAGATAAGTCCACATAATTATATTTTGAAACTTGTGCATAAAAGAAATAGGTAAAGGGAACTTCAAAAAGGTAACTTGTACTTCACATGAAGAAAATTTCTGATGAATTTAAAGAACAAACTAGATATCATTTCTAATAAAATTTTAAATTTGTAGGTCAATGATATTAAAGGTTTAAAGTGTCATTTACCTGATTTTCAAGTTGGACGAGCCGACATAGAAATTTTTAGTTACACTCATTCGTCTTTGAGATGTGTAATTGAAATAATTTTTGTTATTTGAAAAGAATGGAATATCTAGAATAGTATGCCAAGTTATAATTTTCAAACTAAAAAAATGTTGTTTCCACGGTGGATATACATAATTTCAAAAAGAGTAAAGACGTGAAGATGCATATTTTACAATAAATGATGATTCTAGATTAAAAGGTTTGGAGTTTGATAAAGAAATAGATCGAGTTCAAGATCACGATAATGCATATTTTCTTGAAATGGCATTCTTGAGAGACGACATTGTTACTAGCTTAATGAATTAATAAATTGATTTTTTTGTACTTTTATTATAATTATTTTAGTCATATATTAGATTTCATAGTATTTTTCTTTGTTGCATTTTAAAAATGACAATTTTATAATTTTTTTCTTCTATTTATAAATGATGTTATGATTTTTTTTTTTATTTTTTATATAACACTATGATTTAATATGAATTGACAAATGCATAGTGTCTAATTTGGTCATAATGCAACCACACAATAAGTATCACCAAACACTATCATTATTCACAGCATAAGCAATACTACTATATAAATATAATTGTGCTTAACTTCAAACAATTTTTTGTTATAGGAAGCTTTCACTTATAGCACTGAATAACAAGCTTTTTAAACAAATCCATTTATGGGCACAAGCTTTTTAAACAGCTACCTTTATGGGCACAGCCTTACCAAACACACCTTATCTCAAACCCCTATAAGAAGCTTTAGGTTTATATATGAAGTAGAATTTAAGACATTGTCACCATATTTTAGGATAAGATGTTTTATGCAAAGTCATCCATTGGAGAGTTTCAACAAGTAGGTATATAATGCATTTTTTAGGGAAAGTAATATTTCAAAATTTCCAAAATAATGACCATGACATTGTTTGGTAATGTTTCAAACGCTATTTTTTTTTGTTTGTTAAACGACATAAACAAGTGAAGTTTATCGGTTCGAATGGAAATATTGAAAAGTTATTTTTCGTACCATTTAACAATTATACATTAATATTTTTCCTAATTTTATCCTTATTCAAATGCATTATTTATTTTCTTAACTTATCTTATTATTTTCTCATTTTTATTTGATCATCATTCAACTATATTTATTTTTATATTCATGCTTACTTAATTACAAAATTAGTTATTAATTAATAATCACTACAAGAAAGTTGATGATAGCATTTAATTAAGAAAATAGCACATTAATTGCATCTGCTCATCCATTTGCCACTAAAATTGACTTTTTTATCCATTCTTTGTGTCTAATCCATGATTTGCAGCACGCGTTGTGGTAGTTAGGTCAAATGACGTGTCCAACGTTTAGAAGTGTCGGATGATTCTATTGCTTATCATGTAGCTTTAGTTTTTTATGTTTTTAGTTTTTTCACTCGAATGCTGAATTCATCGTGAACGGACTACTGTGATCGAATCGAACTCGCTCTTTGAATGCTGGCTATCATCTTTGACCACCCCCGATCATTCTCACAAGCGACTGTTGGCGATCAACCACACGAAGCCGAATAATCTATTTTCATGAATTTGAAAAGGTACTCCCCCCGATCCGCACCTTTTGTGTGTTTCCTGGTTTTTCTCAATTGTCCATCTATCTCACACTCAAAATCCCACATACCTTGCGCTCAGAGATGTCATCACCTTTATTGGAGCCCAACACATTAATGACGTTGTTAGAATTCCACCCTCTCTCCATCTCTATTTGATGAATGCCCCAATATCTCCTTCATCTATCCTCTTGAGAGGTGAAGCTTCTTATCACCCACTTGATTTGGTTTTGTAATGTTAAAATTGTGAACATGCAAAGTGATCACTTGCTGATCACTATATGTTTCTAACCCATTTTAGATGCAATTCATACATATCGAGTCCCACTTTTGCCTATTTTTGGGCCAATTATACTTGGAATGCATACATTGTGATAACTAGTTGATATTCCTCATTTCATACTTATTTCCATGTGCATAGAGGTTCTGAAATGCCAAAATCCATTAATATTTAAATTCTATGCCAAGTTATCATTTTGAGGACAAGTTATCATTCCTAAGTGTCAAGTTATCATTATTTTGAGTGAACTGATTTTCAATGGTTTTCTTACCCTAAATCCAGCATTATCATGTATAAATCATATTTGGATAGTCACATCTCAACTTGTGCAAAGTTTTAAGCCCATTTGAACAAGTTATCATTTTTCAAGTGTCAAGTTATCGTTAAAGGGCAATTCTGTCATTTTGACATACAAAATCATTAATTCTACACAAGGACCTTAAGAAATCATCATTTTATTATTCTAACTCATTGCTGGTCAAATTTCATCACATTTGGATAACCACAACTCAAGTTATCACAAGTTATCATTTTTAAGTCATACAAGTTATCGTTTTTGGGTACCCAAGTTATCGCTTCTTAGAAATCTCATTCATATTTGATTTTTGAATGCACTCACTTGTTACTCTAGTCCATTTGATGCTTCTAATGCTTTGAATCACTTGCATTTGGATAATTTCCATGATTTGTGACAAGTTATCATTCCAGGCCCCTAAATTCATTAATATCGATATAAGTTTTCATTCCTACACAAACACATAATCTCATTTGATATCTGAGCTAGCAACTATCATCATCTTAATCTTTATTTGTCAAAACACCATTCAAGGGCTTTGATGCTTGCTGTTTGGGTTTTGTAGCAGGGAGAAAAGGTGGCCAAAAAGTGTAAAAAGTAGGGGGGACAATCTACTTTTTCCTGCACAAAGGTACCTGCAGCAGCTGGAATTTCAGAGGGGTGGACAGGTGGCTGCAATCAAAGGATAAAGAACATTCTGATGCTGATCCAAGGGTGGACATGAGTGATATAAAAGAGGAAATTTCTGGAGGAGAGAAGGGGGGCTGGACATTGAGGGTTTGAGCAAGGGTTTCAAGGAGCTGCTGGAGCTACTGCTGAGGAGTGGAAGCTGCTGCCGAGAGACTTGAAGAAATTATGATTTGTATTTGTTTCTCAATCCATTTAATGTCAAGTTCTATAAATATGAGGAGCTAAACTTCATTTCTTCTAGGATAGGGTAGTAGTTTAGATTAGTTTTGGATGGAAATAGGTTCAATTAATTCCTGCATTGAATCATTGCTGATTTTCATATTTCAGAATTGTTTAGAATCAGTTTTTGCCATTGTTAGATTCCATTGTACTTTATAACTGAGAAGTTATCATTTGATCTATCCCTAGTTCGGAAATGAATTAGAAATCAATGTCAAGTTCTGAATTCCAATTTAATTGAAAGTTCTGATTTCTGAAATTCTGATTCCTGAATTTCTGAATCTGATTTCCTGAACAAATTGAATCTGTTTGTCATTATGGACCTGGTTAATAGAGCAGTTGAGAAGTTGATATTGTCCCCAATCTTGTTCAGAAATGAATCAAGATGTTTGACATTCTTCATGATTCAAATCTGTTATTATTTCTAATCTGATTTTAAAATCTAATTTCTGATTTCCAGTTTTCTGATTTCCTGATTTTTTGAATTCCTGAATTTGATTTTTGTGGCTGTCTGGACCTGTTTGTCATTTTCAATCTGATTAATTGAGCCACTAAGAGATTGCTAATGCCACCTTCTTGTTCAGAGATGAACCAAGAAGTTAGGTATAATTTTGGCTCAAATCAGATTGCTCCTTTGATTCCTGAACTTAATATCTGAATTATATTTTCTGATTTCCTGCTGGAAACTATTTTATCAATTGAATCCCCTGATTTTATTCAATCATTGAGAGATGAACCTTAGGGATCTCTTGCAGTCTAGAGATGGATCAAGAAGAAATTGATAAACCTAGTTCCATTGATATATGATTTTTCCTGAATTGCAGAATTCTATTTGCTGATTTCTAGTTTCTGATTTCCATCTTGAATTCTAATTTCTAATGTCAAGCGTCAATTTAATCCACTACTGAGAGGTAGTCTTTAGGTCATTCTTATGATTCAGAGATGAACCAAGGATCATTGGATAATCACTGAATTCCACATTTTAAATAGGATGTTTCTTAATCCCAATTAATTGGTAATTGTGTGGATTTCACTTTCCTTGCAACCGAGAGGTTGATTTTAAATCCCCCTTGAATTCAGAGATGAATCATGGAGCACAAGTACTATTATTGGGTATATTTCATCCTGGTTTGATTAATTGAAGTGATTTTATCTTTTTAAGATTACAATTACAAGTTATCATTGCATAATTTCTTTGAATTGTAAAAATCAGCAACGAACTTCCCATTGAGCTGAATGATAACTTGATTTTCAATGAGGACCCTCTATTGATTCAATCTAGCTAACAACTATATGACAATATATTGCTTAGTTAGAGGCCAATTGAGCTGTGGGAGCAGCTACTTTTCAGGTTGAATCAAAATTGGACATTCAATGATAACTTGACCCATTTCATCCTTAATTAATTTAGATGAACCCCAAATTCTAGAAGAACATTTCTCATTGATAGTTAAACATTTTTAGATTTCATTCTAGCATTTATTACTCAGTTTTGAAAAATTTCCATAACCCAAAAATCAGTTATCATTTCAATTCCCATTAAAAATCTGTTTTCACTTTCCTTTAAAAATCTGTTTCTAGGCAATTGAGTAGAACTAATCTAAATTGTTTTAGGGTGTCTTAGACTTCAAATCCTTGTAGATACAACAACCTGAGTCTACTACAACTTACCTGTGCACTTGCAGTTAGTGAGTTGGGAGAAAAAAATTAAATAAAAAATTGACCATTTCTTTAATTTCAGCAAGTTATCACTAGAAAACCCAAATTTCACTATCACAAAGCATTTTTTTTTAACCATGCATTTTATCATTCCCCTCTCTCTCTCTCTCTCATCAATTGAAAACTTTTGTTTCTTTACGTCATCTCATGACTACTATAATACAGTTAAATGTAACCTATAGGAACCACCTCTGCAATTGCATTTTTCATTCAGTTGTTTTTAGTATGCTTACATCCACCATTCAGTTTTTTGCATTTCTCATTTTGTTTTCTATTCAGTTGCATTCCATAATTTTAAAATAGGTATAATCATACTTGTTGGTTTGGAAATTGCAATGAGACATTTTGTAACGACCCCAAAATTCGGCCCCAATTTAGTTGTCGAACCCTAGGCGACGTCACTTTCATGACCTAATTTCATAAAAGCATTGCAGCGGAAACATAATACTAAACATAGAACAATAATATCATACACAGCGGAAGACTTCTAAATATATAAAATTCCAAGATAAAAAAACTAGCCCATGGACCAAGTAGGCTCTACATATATCCAACATAGGGTTCATCATACATAAATGAGTTCATACAAAAGTATATGACTCAAAGACCCATAGGCCATACATAGTTCACTCTTATAAGAGTTCGCCGTCGAACCTAAGCCTCGTCCATATTTGTACGGATCCATGGGGTGCAGGGGATTTCTCCTGTTAGAGTATGTTGAGGCCCATGCATGATATGATCTTATAACATAATTTCTATATGTCATGGTATATGCATTGCATCATAATAAACTTAACTTATATGCTTGCTATGAGCTACTTATGCACACTATATGGCATATGGGCAATATGATCATAACAAGATAAGGTAAACATATAACATTTCATACGATGCACAAGCATATCATAATTCATCATCATACTTATCACTATGCTAATGCATATTACGATCTTATCTTACTTTACTTTATCATCTTTATTCATTTCATAATATGATGTGACAAGTGGACATTCATATTGCATCCTCATAAGTGATTTTTTCATCTTTATCATCTTTATCTTTATGTCCCAAGTCATTCATCATTCATCTTTCATCTTTACTTAGATAATTTCTTATCTTGTCGATTGAGAAGAGTGATGGCTCATAGGTCATAACCCTCACCCATAGGTGAGGTCTTTACCCTCATCTTTAGATGAGGTCTTAACCCTCTCCCGTAGGCGAGGTCTTAACCCTCATTCGTCAATGAGGTCTTCCCCCACCTGCCAGTGGAGTCTTAGGTAAGGTATCGACTGTTCCCAAGAGAAAATGCCACACCTTCATCAATCCGTCTTCATCAATACGTGTTGCATGTTTTAACCCTATTTAAGGTCATACAAACTTCAAATTATACTAAGTGTGGACATTCAATCATAACCAAATCATCAACCCAGAACAGACGACCGTTTTGCTTTCGGTCGATCGCTGGACTGCGTATCTATGATGACCGAAAGGCTTTTGGTCAACCATTAGGGTCCTTTCGGACGACCGAACTGAACACTGGGCCGACCACAAATTATAGAGAGCAATGACTACTCTAAATCGAACAACCGTTGGGGTATCGGTCGACCGTTATGAGGCTTTCGGACGACCGAACTAGCGTTGGGTCGATCGCAGATTACAGAGAGCAACGACTGATCTAAATCAGACGATCATTGGGGTATCGATCGACCGTTGTAGGTCTTTTGGATGATCAAACTGAGCGTCAGATTGACCACATATTACAGAGAGCAATGCTCTCTCTAAATCGGACGAACATTGGGATATCGGTCGACCGTTGTAGGTCTTTCGGATGATCGAACTGAGCGTCGGATCGACCGCAGATTACAAAGAGCAACGCCCTCTCTAAATCGGACGTTCGAATGTGTTTCGGACCACCGTTAGACAAAGGTCGAGATGAATTCATTCTTAGAACGGTCGATCATTAACGTATCGGTCGCCCGTTCTCGGCCGACAGAATACATACTTCAAAATTCTTTTCTTTCATGTCATGCCTACTTTAACATATTAAGTACAAATTTTGCTCTACGCATCACATGAATCATTCATCAACATTCTTGGTACACTAACAATGAAACAAAAGGGGTTTTCACATAAGGGCATCCGACATTCTAATCACATTCATATATGTACATGAGCATTAAGCAATTTCATTACGAGCTAATATAAGTAACAATGAACATCTCAATTCTAGACATGATTAGCAATAGAGAAGTAATCTTAATAAAACATGAAGTATACTATTGCTAATATGAATGTCCCTTAATCATCCATTCCAAGAACACATGGTTGGTTCTTTATGCCCTAATCCAAACATACAAACATCATTAGGGAGAGATTTGGGTTTTGGATCCCTTCAGACATACATTAATAGTAAATGTCCTTAATCCTAACTTCTTCTTGTCTTTTCTTTCCTTCTTTCTTCTCCAGCCAAGCCCTCTTCTTCTCCTTTCTCCCCGCTGTCCAAGGGCTCTAATGGAGCTATCACAGTGATTGGGAGAGAAAATGGTGCGCTAACCTCTTGCTAATAGCCAAATGATGAGAGAGAGAGAGAGGAGGTACTGTAGTTGCTTGATTCCCTCTTGCTATCGAAAGAATGGGGCTATGGGTGGATGGTGCTGTAGCTGAGTGGTTGATCGAATGGTGAGAGGAAATGAGTGATTACTGTAGTAGTGGGGTTTGGGGAGTGAGCTGCCGACATGCCTTTTGGTGAGGCACTGTAGCTTTAGGTTATTTTATTTTAAGTGGGCTTTGGGCTGGGCTTTCTTTCCTTTTTTCTTCTTTTTTTTAATTTCTTTTATTTTAGAATGTTACACATTTGATCTCGAAAAAGGAAGACTGATGCCGTGAATAGTTGATCAAACATATCATCAATTCTAGGTAGGGGTATTTGTTCTTGATGGTCACTTTATTCAACATCCTGTAGTCTATGCATAACCTCAGTGACCCATCCTTCTTCTTCACAAACATGACAGGTGCACCCCATGAGGACACACTTGGCCTGATAAATCCTCTGTCTAGCAGTTCTTACAGTTGAGTCTTCAACTCCTTCATTTCTGTTGGTGTCATTCCATGGGGAGGTTTTGAGATGGGAGCCGTCCCTGGTCCTCATGCTCTCAATCCTACAAGAAGAACAACGAGAGAGGAGAGAGGGATTTTGAATCACCTTTTTTAGATACAATCCTTCTCCTCTTTCTTCCTCCTTGTTCTTCTCGTTCTCCTTCCTCAAGCCCTAGCCGTCAGGTGAGAAATTGGGTAAAACATATTAATAAGGAGATTTGGGGTCTTTAAATAGGGAAGAGATCAGGATTTCAGCCAAAAGATTAAATTACACTTAGTGTAAAATTTGAGATATTACATAATTTTTTTTATATTTACACACTTTTACTTTATACCATTCTACACACTAATATTTTACATTTACATTCTTGTACACACTCTAATATTTTAATACATGACACGATTCTAGATACAAGATATTTATGTGGAATAATCTAGTAACTTTTTAGATATTTTTCATGGTAATTCTTGTGGGCCTTATTGGATCTTTCTCTTGGTGGGTCTTAGTGGATACTTCATAGTGGGCCAATCAAGTTTAATTTCCAACAATCCCCTTAAACTTGATTTGTCTATACCAAGTAGACCTCTTAATTTGTAGAAAGTTTCATACTTCAACGGCTTGGTGAATATTTCTGCTACTTGATCACTGGATCTTGTGAATTCTAGTAGCACTTCCTTGTTGCTTTGTTATAAAATGAAATCTTGCGTCAATGCATTTATTTTTCTCATGAAAAATTGGATTCTTTGCCAATGCAATAGCTGACTTGTTATCTATATGAATCTTTATAGGATCCTCTTGTGACACGTTCATAATAGTCAATAGATTTCTTAACCAACACTACAAGAAAATTGTTCATTAGTGACCCTAGCAAGATGTCTCTAACATGGCGCTAATTCGATGCTAAATATAGTAGCGATACATTAGCATCGACATAGCACCCCAACCTCCACAACGCAAGATTTCTGGCGCTAACAGCATCGCCGTAGTGCCTACAAAACCTCGGCACTATTACTGTCAACGACTGATGCCAAAGAGATGCTTTATTTTCGTTGTTTTTTCAGTTGTAGGAAACCAATTTAGTATCCCAAATGCCGATGCTAAGATAATGCTAGCCTTTGCGATGCAATGCTGATGCTATTCTAGCGCTAAATCCCATTACACATGCGACACTAAAATGATGATACACCGATGTCAACTTGTGACGCTAATGGTGCGATATTAAGCGATCATGGGGAATGACTTTAGCATCTCACTATGTGATGTTAGGGTGGCACTAAGTGGTGAGATGCCATATTGATGCTAATGTGGCGCGAATATGTCTCACTATCGGGGCTAAATCGATGCGGATGTAATGCTAATGTCGATATGTCTGTCGTTGATCCGACGCTAATGCGATCCTATTCTCAATATTTGCCCAACCCACAAGCCCCATTTCTTCCCTTCCCCTTCCACAATTTACAGTGCATATACGTATGCATTCAACACATTCATAAAAATTAAAGTGTAATGCTTCAAAGTAATAAGATTATCACAAAAGTCATAATATAAAGTCATAGCATTACAAAATTACTTCATGTTCAAAGTTACAAAAATATCTACTCGGTCCTTAACCTCGAGGAGTCTGGGTCTACGACTGGAGGAGGCTTTGAATCATCTGCAAAAATCGGAGTGAGCAAGCTGCTAAGAAAGCTGCTCCAAAATCAGTCTCCAGATGTTGTCCAACATCAGCTCAGGTGCGGCGGATGAAAATGGGCCGCCTGCACATCCTCCGCTCCTCCTATGAACCCAAGCAGTTATTTCTAAGCACATCAAGCATCCTCCTTGTGTCGTACCGACCACCCCCCTCCCAAACAACATCCCCTACAAAGTAAAATTATATAAAATCATATAAAGTATTGTATAAGATTAAAAATTATATAAAATCATTTTCGAGATACGATACCTATTGATGGCTGAGTACTAGGATATCCATTCGGACATTTTTTCATCGTACACTTCCTAAAAAATTAAAGTATTGTACATTTGAGAAATCTTTTACACTAATGCGAACAAACAAATAAATACATGAAACGCGGGCACTGAGCGTGACCATCTGATTGGTCTTTTTACTCTTGTGAGTGGCCTCCTAGATTGCACAAAAATCAATGGTACCACCTTCCTTTTTCTCCTACAACAAAATTTATAATTTTGCATAATAAGCAAATATAAAATAAAATTACCATGTACCTACGATCTTCATCGGATAGGATAGACCCGCTTTTATGAAAGTGAGCCTCGGGTTTCAAAAATCTCTTCACCTCATATTAAACTCTGATTTCAAATTCATCATTTGTGCCACTACATAAATTATAAAACTTGCCAACATTAGTATCTCTGTTTGCATAAACTGTTACTTCTTTAGTCCATCTTTCTTCGCATGAAGGAACCAATTTGTATACTTCTTTAAAAAAACATTGGAATATAAATCCTTCTCCACGACATATCTAACTTTCCAAGGATAGTTTTTGCATTTCTGATATAGGCATAAGAATTCACCATCTATAGTAGCAACGCCTTCCTTTCCATATGCTACCTTCATAAATTCATCAACTTTATATTCTTTTGTTATAGAGACATGTTTATTCCACCAATGATGAATCCAACAATGATTAGGTTCGTTGTAATATCCCTCACTTAACCATGCATGATTAGATGTATGAATGTGATGCTATATTATGTTACTGATAAGCACTATGAATGTGATGTTAAAACTTACAATTCAATGTCAACTATTGGAGTGCGGAAGCAATGAAAATCTACTTAAGTTATGAAAATATGATTTTTGGAAAAGTAAAAAATCTAGAAAACTAAAGTCTCAGTAATTGTTCGTATATATGAAAGAATTCTAAAAGTGATTTTTAACAATTTTTAGGAGGTGTGTGAGTTAGATAAAATGTAGACACAAAATTGAAAAATCTGTGAAATCGTGATTTTTGTTCTTCGAACAAAAAATTAGATTTCGATTCCTTGATTATTTATTTTTATAAATATTTTATTTGAATCCAAATGGGGGGTAGTTCCTTATTTACATGTAATGTCTTAAGTAAATGAATAAATAAATTAATAAATAAATAAATAAAAGGAAAATACAAAATCATTTAGTCTCTTAATAAGCCAAATATTAAGGGCAATTTGGTCCCCCATTTCGGCCGACTTAATAAGTCAGTTTTCCTTTACCTCTTATCCTTGACCTTCTACCTTTTACCACCCATTTCTGCCCCTTTCACCACCCTTGGCCGAATAACAAAGGAAGAAGAAACCATACTACTTCTTGTAGGAATTCGGAGAAAGAAAAGTGGAAATTAGGGTTTTGGCATGTGGTGAGTTGATACTGTAGGATCGAAAGCATCAAGAAGGGGGGGTGAATTGGTGAAATTAAATTTTCGAAAAATTCACCTTCGGAGAAAACCGATGAAAACGATCACAAGAAGATAAGAATAATGCGTAGATGAAAAATAAAGCACAAACACAAGAAATCACGATATGTTGACGAGGTTCGGCCCCAATACTTTGGCCTACGTCCCCGCTCTGACTTCTCGACCTCGAGACCGCCGAAGATTCACTATCTTTCTCTTTTCTTGTAGGGAGAGAACAACCCTCTTTAAACAATCACGCCTTCTTTTTTGCTCAAGAGGCTAGGCACACCTTTATACAATGAGCTCTCAATCTCACTAGATTCAGAAAGGAAATGTTCCATCTAATTCTTTTCTTTTACAAAAAAAATTTCTCACACTCAAGACTAAGAAAAGAAAAGGGAAGAAATTGGCAACTCTATGCTCAAAAACTTGAGAGTAACTCTAGGATGTTCTTTCTTACTTGGATGAATTTTTTTCAGGCTTTAGCACTCCTTTTATAGGCACCTAGGGGTGAGATTTTGTTCAAAAAGTCTTCCCCAAATTTCTCCTCAAAATTCTAGCCGTTACTGTTCATTTGACTGAATGGTCGGTCGATCGATCTATGTGACCGTTGTCTCATTTCTGCGCTTTGACGCTGTCCGGTCGACCGGTCCTTCGACCGATACAACGACCAATAATGTCTCGACGTCGACCGATTACATATTGCTGTCGACCGGTCTATCGACCGGTATAGTCTCGACATCGACCGGCATTTTGTCGTCTTTCCTTCCACTGAATATCAGTCGACCGGTGCTCATGATCGGTCGACCGGTCATGTCTGAAACTTTTTCTTCCAACTTTTAATTTACCGAATTCTTCTGCGAATCTGTTCATATCAATCCTACACCTATATTATCATCACTTGATAGTAGATTAGTAACTTTTAGGTCCATTTAATTTGTTATCATCAAAACATGGGATTCAACAATCTCCTCCTTTTTTATGATGGCAAATTATTTGGACGATAAGGAGAAGAAAGAGAGGAATGAAATATAAGTTTTACATAGAAAGTAATAAACAAGCTCCCCCTGTATTTATGCATATTTTACTTTTTCTCTCCCTAAATAAGTGGCATTTATATTCTCATAATTGATATGAACATATGGCAAAAATTAATATGATATCAAAGGTGAAATCAAAAATTCATCACATAAGAAAAAGTCAGAAGTCATCACATAATAAAAATCATTCCATTACATAGTTAATAATACATCATGCACTAACAAATGTGACTGAAGTCACTACAAAATTGTGCACGATATGCACGATACAAATATAGGCACTAAGACACATAAGACACATAACATACTAAGACACATAATATCGTCCTAGACTTCTCCCCCTTTTGACATCATCAAAGAGGGAGACAACCCAACTACTCCTCATCAGGACTATCATCCTCACGAGCTACGGGCGAAACAAATCCCTGCGATGCATAATAGGCCTATAACGATCCAACAAGGTAGCGGGAGTCACGCTCCATCCGTCGAACGCGTCGATCTATCTGGGTCACACGATGGTCCATTTGTGTCATACGATGGTCTATGGCGGCCACCTGCTGTGAAAGAGCCGTGAAGTCGTAGGTGCCATGAAAGTCTGAAGCACCGTGCTGAGAAGTCCCAATATGCTCAGTGGGCGCCGATGGTGGAGGGAAGCTAGGACCAGCCTCCTGAGTGTCCATCGGTGCTGGCTCGCCATCTATGGCATCATCTCTATCGTCAGAATCTGGTGCTGCCTGCTCACTAAACCTAAGACCCATCCGGTGTAAAGTTCCGAAACCAATGACGTCAGTGGGACGAGGTCGAATGTACTCCTCGTCGGCAGGGATGTCGACACCAAAGTGGAGTAAGATCTTCGTGATCCAAGCACCAAAATATAAGTGGTGCCGTCCACGAGCAGCAGAAGAGATCTTCTGAAAGGTGTAGTCCATGTGATAGAACACATAATGACCGAAATGTAGAAAGGAGGCATCACGGATACAAAGATAGTGAAGAAAGAAGAGATCAAAGTGAGTGACCTCTGTATAGTGCCCGGCTCGAGGAGTGATCATGCGGCTAAGGAGATGATGTGCCATTTTCATCAATGGATGAAGATGGCGATAGGCCGTTTCGACAGTATATTGGACGTCTTGTCCAGCAAAAATGGTATGAATACCATCTGAGATGGGAAGATAGTCGGAAGGCCAACCATGAGTGACAAATGAATAAATACCAGGTAATGGGCACGCAACTCCAAAAATGCGACAAAGATGGTCTGGATCAAAATGAATGGGCATGCCAAGGACATAGGTAATAATAGCCTCTCGAGTGATTGTCATGTTTGCATAAAAATGACGAACAAGACGAGGGTACACACGCTCCGTGAGGGAAAGAAGTGGCAGCCAACCAATGGTTGCGAACATATCTTGAACATCTGGAATGCTCAGAGCGTCCCAATCAATGGTATAGGCACGCCGAACTTCGCGAGAGGCGTACAAGGTTTCGAACCTGACAGAGACGTCCCTAGAGAGAAAAAGATGGCTATCAAACTCAGTGGGCTCAATGGAAGATGGCTGACGAGTACGTCCACGGGATCGTCCTCGTCCACGGCTACGTCTAGGGGTCTCGGGTTCAGGTTCAGGTTCACATCGGAGGACATGAATGGTGCCACCGGAGCCGGAAAGGTGATGACAACGCTGAAAGACCAACTTAGTACGCAAATAGTCATCATTGTCGGCCATGGATTCAACAATGGAGGTCGGAAAGAGAGAGACTGCCGAGAGAGAGAGAGGTACTGACGGAGAGAGATGTGGCCGGAGGTGGCAGAGAGAGAGGGGAGGTCGAAGAGATGGTGGCCGGAGAGAGAGATCGGCCGAGAGAGATAGAGAAGACCGGCGGGACGGTCGGCCGGCGATGGCAGGGCGGCTGGCCGGAGAGAGAAAAGAGAAGAGAGTCGAAGATAGAGAGAAAGAGGGAGAGAGAGTCGAAGGTAAAGAGGGAGAGAGTTTGACCGAGGAGGCGGCGGCCGGTCGCTGGAGTCCGGCGATCGTAGGGTTGCCGGAGGAGGGGAGGTTGTCGGAGGAGGATTGGTCGCAAAGGGTCGCAGAGGGCGGCGGTCGCGCAAAAAACTGAAAATTAGGTCGGCCGAATCGAGCGGTCAATTTTTATAGCTCACGATTTTGGCATATACCAGTCGACCGAACAAGCCCCGCGGTCGACCGACACTTCTTTTCCAAACAAATCATATAGCGGTCGTTTTGATGTCAACTGGTCGCAGTATATACCGATCGATCGGTTTTTTCATATCGGTCGACCGATCGTTTGTATGCGTATGAAACCTTCTATAGCATTCGACCGGTCCTTTCAGGTGGTCGACCGGTCCTGCAAGTAGATCGACCGATCCCTGTATTTTTCAGATTTTGAACCATTTAAAAACATTAAAAATCATATTCCAAAAAGGATCATACAAATGTAAGTGTTGTGCAACACTTTTAATGTTCAATTCATGTCAAAAGTGATATTGTATAACCAAGTCACTTTTACTTTGAATTGATATGCAATCAAGAGTTAATCATTCCTAATTCCCTTCTAAGCATGCAGAACCGTTCTTCACTCAAGGGTTTTATAAATATGTCTGCAAGTTGAACTTCGGTAGACACATGTTCAATGGAGATATCCTTAAGAGTCACATGTTCTCTAATAAAATGATATCGTAAGTCAATGTGTTTTGTCCTAGAGTGTTGAATTGGATTTGTTGTCATTTCTATAGCACTTGTGTTATCGCACTTCATGGGTACATTTGAACAATTTACATCATAATCAAGTAATTGTTGTTTTACCCATAGTATTTGTGCACAACAACTACCGGCGGCTATATATTCGGCCTCGACGGTAGAAAATGCGATGGAATTTTGTTTCTTGCTAGCCCATAAAATGAGAGAACTACCAAGAAAACAACACATCCCACTAGTACTTTTTCTATCAATTTTACACCCGGCAAAATCTGCATCGGTGTAGGCATGCAATTCAAATGGGGAATTTCAATCATACCAAATGCCTAAGTCACTTGTATGCTTTAAGTAACGCAATATTCTTTTTACAGCAATTAAGTGCGATTCTTTGGGGGCGGATTGAAACCTAGCACACAAACACACACTAAACATTATGTCTGACCTAGATGCCGTCAAGTAGAGCAAACTACCAATCATACCTCTGTACCTTTTTTTATCAATGGACTTTCCTTTTTCATCTTTATCTAATTTTGTAGTAGTGCTCATGAGAGTTGTGCTCGGCTTGCATTCGTTCATCCCGAATCTTTTGAGTAGTTCCCTTGTATATTTTTCTTGATTAAGAAAAATACCTTCCTTGGATTGTTTTACTTGTAGGCCTAGAAAGAATGTGAGTTCTCCTACAAGACTCATTTCAAATTCTTGTTACATAAGAGTTTCAAACTCTTTGCATAGGCATTCATTAGTAGCACCATAAACAATATCATCAACATAAATGTGAACTATTAAAATATCATTTTTAAAATGTTTTAAGAACAATGTGGTGTCAACTTTCCCTTTTTGAAAATCATTTTCAATTAAAAATGAACTCAATCTTTCATACCAAGCTCGAGGGGCTTGTTTCAATCCATAAAGAGCTTTTGAGAGTTTGAAGACATGTTGAAGAAAATCTGGATTTTCAAAACCTTGAGGTTGTTCGACATAAACTTCCTCATTTATAAAACCATTCAAAAAGACCGATTTAACATCCATTTGAAAAAGTTTAAAACCTTTATAGCATGCAAAAGCCAAAAGCATTCGAATTGCCTCAAGTCTAGCAACAGGAGCAAAAGTTTCATCAAAATTAATCCCTTCATGTGAGTAACCCTTGGCCACTAATCTAGTCTTGTTCCTCACAATGACACCATTTTCATCTAACTTGTTTCGAAAGACTCATTTGGTTCCAATGATAGTATGGTCCTTGGGTCTTTCTACAAGTTTCCACTTGGTTTCTTTCAAAGTTATTTAATTCCTCATGCATTGCATTTATTCAATTTGGATCTTCAAGTGCTTCATCTATATTGTTGGGCTCATAATTTGCAAGGAAAGCCGAAAAAGCACATAAATTTTTTAAAGAATTTCTAGTTTTTATGCCTTCATTTAAATTACCTATAACTTGATCAAGTGGGTGTGATGAGGCATGTCTCCAATTTCTTGGGATGATTTGATTCTCTTCTTTTTGAGGTATTTCCATTTCTTCAACCTTTGGGGTGTAAGATTTTGCTTCCTCTATGTCCATAATTTCGAGTTTTCTTTGTACTTCAACTATTTCTTCATCATCATCCTATGCTTGTTTGCTCAAAAATTCATTAGTTTCATTGAATTTAACATTAATAGACTCTTCAACAACTAATGTTTTTTTGTTGTATACTCTATAGGCTTTACTTGTATTAGAATAACCAAGAAAAATACCATCATCACATTTATCGTCAAATTTGCCTAGTTTATCTTTAATGTTCAAGATATAACATTTACATCCAAAAACTTTAAAATAGGATATGTTTGGTTTCTTACCAAATAGTATTTCAAAACATGTTTTCTTTTCAAGAGGTCTAAGTAGAATTCTATTGAGAACATAGAAAGATGTGTTTATGGTTTCCGCCCAAAAATATTTTGGTAATTTGCTTTCATTTAAGATTGTTCTAGCCATTTCTTGTATAGTTCTATTTTTTGTTTCTACTACTCCATTTTGTTGAGGTTTTCTATGAGTGGAAAAATTATGAGTAATTCCATTTTCTTCGCAAAATAATTCAAATTTATAATTTTTAAATTCTCCTCCATGGTCACTTCTAATTTTTGAAATCTTTTGTTCAAATTAGTTTTGAACTCTTTTTGCAAATTTGGAAAATATGTTTAGCGTCTCATCTTTACTAGCGAGAAAAATTGTCCAAGTGAAACGAGAGAAATCATCAACAATTACAAATGCATATTTTTTTCCTCCTAAACTAGTCACATCAATAGGCCCAAACAAATCAAGATGTAAAAGTTCTAAGGCCCTATGCGTACTAATAACTCCTTTTAATTTAAAAGAACTTTTGGTTTGTTTACCTTTTAAACATGAATCACAAACATTATTTTTTCTCAAATTTGATCTTAGGTAAGCCTCTAATCAATTCATGATTTGAGAGTTTATTTAGCAATTTATAATTTGCATGTCCTAATCTCCTATGCCACAAGTTTATATCATCATGCATGACACTAAGACATTTTTCATTTTTCAAGTTATCAAAATCAATTTTGTATACATTATTGTACCTAAATCCCATGTGTAAAACTTTGTTATTTTCATCTAGTATCAAACATTTGTCCTTTTCAAATTTAACTAAATAATTTTTATCACAAAGTTGACTTATGCTAATTAGATTATGTTTTAGATTTTTAACAAGCCAAATATTTTCTAAATACACTTTGTCATTCTTACCGATATTACCTATACCAATTACTCTTCCTTTGCTATTGTCTCCAAAAGTGATTTTACCTCCATTTTTCTTTTCCAAATTGATGAAATTTGAAGCATCGCCGGTCATATGTCTTGAGCATCCACTATCCAAATACCATTTACCTTCATTGTACATAGAAGCTTCCTACAAGAAAGAAGTTAGGAGTTTCATGTTTTTGGTACCTAAACTTGCTTGGGTCCATCTTGGTTAGCCATGGTCCTTTTCGGGACCCAAATTTTCTTAATTCATTTACTTATTCCTTTCCTAATTCTGCTATCATAAGAATAATGCCCTTCATATCCACAATGAAAACAAACAATTTTTGATCTTGTGTAATCATGTGATGCTTTAACAAATAAGATTCTTTTGTCATTTTTCTTTTCAAAAGAGGTGAAACCAAGTCCCTTTTTGTTTGAAGAAATTCTAGATCCACTAAACATGGCATCTAACATTTTACTTCCATTTGAGAATTTTTCAAGTTCAAGTTTCAATTGATTAATTTCTTTGTTCAAACATGCACTTTCTACAATGTCTTTTACATATTGATTTTAGTGCACTATTTTCCGTTTTCAATTCTTCAATTGAGAGTTCTAAGCTAGAGTTTTCTTTATTCAATATATCACATTTTTCACATGCTTTAACATTCTTATTTTTCTTTTGCAAATTTTTAAACTCTATTTTTATCTCATCGTATTTCTTTTTTAGGCATCCATATTTATTGATTAGACATCTAAACTCCTTATGCACATTGAAAGATTCACTATAACTATAGTTAGAGGAGTTAGATGATACCTCATGGCTATTGGCCATTAGACATATGTATATACTTGATTGTCTGCAATCAGTTGCAAGCTCTGATTTAAACCACCGTTTAAATCGGGGTCATGACACTCGTCGCTTTTTGTAAAATGACAACTACTTAATCTTCTTGCATATGGTACCAATGTTTTATATTAAATTTGGGATCGGACTCAAGATGGGTACCAACTACTTGCTATTTTTTTTGACATATTCTGGTGTCACTTTTTTTTATTAAGTTCTCATTTTATTTGCTAAGAATGTGGATTTACTTCTTAGTAAATTTTTATGAGAATATGACTAAAAAAGAGGCACCATAATCATGAAAAGAGTTACGTATTTGATTTCAAATTGATTTCAACTCTAAATTTACTTGTAAATTGTTCCATTTCTATTATGATGACTACTCATGCTATTGAAGCAATTCTCGAAGTTATTTCCCTATCAACCCTTAAACATATGATTTCTTGCATGTTAATTTCTATCTATACTAATAACAGCTATATAAAAATGTAAGGGCAAAAATATTTAATATAACAAATTATTATTATTACAGTTGTCAACAAAGAAACTACTTTCAGCAAATAAAATGATACCTGAGGTTGTCACTTGGGTTTTGAGGCTCAGGATTACTAACTCAAGGTCCTTAGTAAGCAAATAAAATGGATTAATTGCTGAGCACCACATTCATGTGATTGTTATTCCTCTATTTGGATGCATGTTGGATCAGAAGAGAAATACAAGCTCCACAAACTTTTACAAGCTCCACAAACTTTTCATTCAATCTTTAATAAGTTATTCAAACTGAATAAATTAACTTCCTACTGACTTATGGAAGCTTCAAAAAACAATGAAGAACTAAGATACAGAAGAGAGATTTCTGAAATAATTTGCACTCATGAACTGATCATAATAATTGAAAGAAGGAATCCTATGTTTCAAAACAATGGAAAAAGAAATCAATAGAGGTATGCAATCTTTTGGAAGAGGGATTCAAAGGACTTACCTCCAAATGCAATCAAGAGGCAGGCACGCGGCAGGCAGTGGCGGCAGGCGGCGCGGAGGGGCAGGCGGCAGACAGTGGCGGAAGGCGCCATGGCAGGCAGTGGCGATAGGCGGTGCGGTGCAATAGGCAGCACGATGACTATGACGACATCGACGACGAGGAGGAGGATGGCACAACGATGATGAAGGCAGTGTGGAGGGGACATGTAGCAGGCGTTAGGCAGTAGGTGGCACGACGACGTTGATGACGACAAGGAGGATGGCGACGATGACGGCTAAGGTAATGAGGAAGGGACAGGCGGCACAGTGATTGCGACGACGAGGAGGAGGAGGATGGTGACGATGATGGCAAAGGCGGTGAGGAAGGGATAGGCAGCGCGGCAGGCGGCCGGCGACTACGACAACATCGACGACGAGGAGGAGGATGACAATGACGACGGCAAAGGGAGGAAGGGGACACTTTTTAAAAGATTAAAACAAAAAGAGGGGTTAGGGTTAAAAGTAATTACTTAGCGCTGCATATAAATGCGATGCTAATTAGACGTCGAATGAACAATCGGACTGCGACACTAGTTCGGTGCTACAACTATGCAATTAAAGAACTCGATTAGTATGGCGCCATTTAAGTGACGCTAAATTAGCATCTCCACCTTGCGACGCAAATTTGAGGCTAGAGGCTATAGTGACGTCGATGAGTTAATGTTTTCTAATTAAACTGTAGAAAACATTATATTCATTAATTCAGTGCCAAATTATTTATAATTAATTTGATAAAAATTAGATCAATTTATACATATCATATGATATATGTTGTATATATTAATTACATATCTGTATATCTAATTATATCAACATATGAATCTACACACACACACACACACATATATATATATATATATATATATATATATTATATATATATAATGATATCAGCATATATGTATACATAATTATATCAAGATATGCATATATATAAGTTTATATTAACTAAATATATCAACAAGTACATACATATGTATACATATATACATATATATATATATATATACTTCTATTTATATACATTCAATGAATTTATTAACAAGTTTGTGCCACATTAGAGTCACAAATAGCTATGCATTGAAGATAGCATTTCTTGTATTCTTATTCTTCTATGAATACACAACTAACATATAGTTTTTTTATTAGTTAATATAAGAATTTGTTTCTCATTAGTGTCACACTTGTGTCACATTAGCGACGAAAGGAGATCAACGCCACATTAGTGCCACCATGGCGTCACAATCATGGTGATGCCAAGAAGGTGATGTGGCAGGCAGTGGTGACAGGTGGCACGGCGACTGCGATGACGTCGACGACGAGGAGGAGGATGGAGACAATGACGATGAAGGCAGTGGGGAAGGGACATGCGGCAGGAGCTAGGCAGCAAGCGGCATGACAACTGCGACAACGATGAGGAGGATGGCAACAATGACGGCGAAGGCAATGAGGAAGGGACAGGTGGCATGATGATTGCGACGAGGAGGAGGATAACGATGATGGTGGCAAAGGCAGTGAGGAAGGGATAGGCAACGTGACAGGTGGCCGACGACTACGACAACGTCGACAACAACGAGGAGGATAGCGACAAAGGGAGGAAGGGGACACTTTGGTAAAAGATTAAAACAGAAAGAGGGGTTAGGGTTAAAAGTAATTACTTAGCACCGCATATAAATGCGATGCTAATTAGACGACGCAATTTGGACTGCGACGCTGATTCGGTACTATGACGATGCAATTAAAGAATTTGGTTAGTATGGTGGTGCTAAGGTGGCGTTTAAGCAACGCTAAATTAGCATCCACCTTGCGACGCTAATTTGAGGCTACAGTGACGTCGATGAGTTAATTTTTTTTATTTTTTTCTAATTAAACTATGGAGAATATTATATTCATTAATTCGGTACCAAATGATTTATAATTAATTTGATAAAAATTGGATCAATTTATAGATATCATATGATATATGTTGTATATATTAGTTATATATCTGTATACCTAATTATATCAACATATGAATCTATACACACACATATATATATTGATATCAACATGTATGTATATATAAATATACATATATGTATACTTAATTATATCAACATATGCACATATATAAGTTTATATCATCTAATTATATCAACATATGCATATATACTATCTAATTATATCAACATATGCATATATACACATGATTGTATCAAGGCAAGCTTATATTACCTAATTATAAGTTCATATCAACAAAATTTTAATTATAAGTTTGTACTACCGAATATATCAACAAATACATACATACATACATACATACATACATATATATATATATATATGTATGTATGTATGTATGTATGTATGTATGTATGTATGTATGTATGTATATGTACTTCTATTTATGTACATTCAATGAATTTATTAACAAGTTTGTGCCACATTAGAGTTGCAAATAGCTATGCATTGAACATAGCATTTCTTGTATCATATAGTTATTTTATTAGTTAATGTAAGCATTCGTTTCTCATTAGTATCACACTTGTGTCACATTAGCGACGAAAGGAGATCAACACCACATTAGTGCCACCATGGCATCACAATCATGGTGACGCCAAATTTTAGCGTCACGTTGGCCGCCGCTAACACGGCGCTAAAAAATAAATGTTGCATTGGCGTCAAAAAAAGGTGTGTGATGCAAATGCTTTAGCACCACCAACGTCCGACGCCAAGTCAACACTAACTACAACCTCGAAATTAGCGTCAATGTGGCATCAAAAAGTGCGCGACGCTGAATGGGACAACTCAGCGCTATCCCTTGTAGACGCTAACATAGCACTGAGTTTTACCACGCATTTTCCTTTTCGCGTGCTCTGTAGTAGTGTTGGAATAGCGTCGATACATCGTTGACATTTCTTAACGCTCTTGCGACAAAAATGGGAGGCTATCGACGTCGCCTATGCTGTGAAGCTAATGCAATGCTATTTACTTGCTAATGGCATCGAGTTAGCATCACGATTATGGAGACGCTAATAATCATCGCTATTCACTAGTTTTCTTGTAGTGCAAATAGCATGACATAAGCATGATGTAACAGCTATGTAGTCTACTTCACAAGTGGAGGGAGCCACAATAGGTTGCTTTTATTATGACCAAGTAAATGTAATATCAGCCATGTAGAAGACAAAACTAGTAGTACTCTCATCCATATCTTCAGTCCAATCAATCACTATAGCAAACAAGCTTGAAGTCATTGGATGTAGAGTAGAGTAGACCAAAATTCAATGTTCCTTTTAAGTAATGAAGAATTCTCTCGGAGGCTTTCATACGTGCACTTGTGGGTGTTTCTATATGGTGACTAATGAGACCAACTCCAAATAGAACATCTGGTCTTGTGCAACTTAAATAACATAAACTTCCAACTAAGCTCTTATATAGTGTGGGGTCAACTTTTTTCTCCAAAGCCTTTCTTAGATAACTTGATTCCACATCCACAGGTGTATTAACTAGATTGCAATCTAACATCTTGAATTTTTTAAAAACATCTTTTGCATAACTTTCTTGAGAAATATATATCCCTTCTTCAGTTTGACGTACCTCAGTACCAAGATAATAAGACATTAAGTTGATGTTTGTCATACCAAACTCTTGTGTCATGATTTTCTTAAATCTTCAATCATACTTGTATTATACGATGTGAGAGTCAAATCATCCACGTACAAGCAAAGAAGTAGCATATCTTTATTTTCATTTATTTTAGTGTATAGAGCATATTCATGTGGGCATTTAGTGAAGCCATTATCTTAAAATAATTTATTGATTCTACTATTCCAATGCTTGTTTTAGACCATATAATGATCTCTTTACCTTTAATACTTTATTTTCATAACCTTAAGAGAATAACCTGGTGGTTGTTCAATATATATTTCTTCTTCAAGATGACCACTTCAAGAAGGAAGACTTAACATCCATTTGATATATTTTCCATTTAAATTGAGCAGCAAGAGAAATGCGTAATCTTATAGTTTCAAGTCAAGCAAGAGGAGAAAATACCTCATTATAGTCGATGCCGACCTTTTGTTTGTAGCCCTTTGCAACTAGATGTGCTTTGAACTTCTATATTTGCCCCATTACATTCTTTTTCGCCTTGTAGACCGATTTGTCTCCGATCTCCTTCTTGCCTTCTAGTAGTGTTGCGAGCTCCCATGTATGATTCTTCTCAATTGCTCTTTTTTCTTCATCCGTAGCTTGTATCCATTTCTCTCTTTGAGTTGCTTTTTTCATATCCTAGTGGATCACAATCAGCAAAGAGACAAAAGAGGGTAAGGTCTTCAATTGGTTGAGTTACCTCATAAAGTTCTTCAAGACTTCTCATTCGAGAATTGTTTTCTTGCAAAGATGATGAAGTAGGTGTAGCACTAGACTCATTCATTTCTTGACATACTTCATCTTGATCTTCGAACTCTATGAGATCATAATATTCCTTTTGAGAGGCTTCCCAATTCCACATCAATTTTTCATTGAAGTCCACATCTCGACTTATTGTGATTTTCCTAGTGTCTGGACTACATAGCTTGTATCATTTTGAGAAGGAGTCATAACCAATAAATATCAGCTTCTCGATCTTGTCATCTAATTTGGCTCAATGTTGATTTGGAACATGTGCATATGTGATGCTCCCAAATTCTCGAAAATGGACAACTCCTGGCTTTCTTCTGCTCCATTCCTCTTGAGGAGTTTTGTTCCATACTCTTCTAGAAGGACTCTATTAGAGATGTAGACTGCATAAGCTCGGCCCAGAACTCCTTCGGCATATTCTTGCTCTTCAACATGCTCCTCGTCATATTGAGTATGTGACAATTCTTACGTTCCATGATGCCATTTTGTTGGGGAGAATATGGCATAGTTTCTAGATGACGAATGCCATGATCTTCACAACATTGATTAAATTTACAAGAAGTGAACCCTCCACCGCTATCTAATCTCAAGGCCTTTATATACAAGCCTCTCTCTTTTTCATCACATGCTTTAAATTGTTTAAAGGCATCAAATGCTTCTAATTTTTCTTTTAAGAAATAAACCCCTATCTTTCTACTAACATCATCAATAAAGAGAAGAAAATACTTCCTCAAGAGATGATGGTTTGATAGGTCTACATATATCTATGTGTATTAGCTCCAACGGCTTCTTAGCCCTTGTAGAGGATTCTTTAGGAAAGCTCTTTCTGTGTTGCTTTCCAAATAAACATCCTTCACATAATTGATTTGGAAGATCAATGAAAGGTAAGCCTCTTACCATGTTCTTTTTAGATAATAAGCTTAGGCCACCAAAGTTTAGATGTCCATATCTTAAGTGTCAAAGCCCAAACGTATCCTTCAAACATGCTTCTAGACATATGACAATGTCATTTTGAATGTTTAGAAGAAACATTCTATTTTTACTCTTGGCACTTCTGCTATTAAATAATTTCAACGATCATAATCCTTCATATGAATATCATAACCCTTTTTAATAGTTAGCCTGAACTTAAGATATTATTTTTCATATTTGGCACATAATAAACATTAGAAATAAATTCATGTCTTACATTCTTGAGTCGGATAAGAATTATACCTTTGCCTTTTACTGGTACTTTTGAGGAGTCTCCAAAGATGATATTTTCACTTATCGACTTATTGAGTTCCACGAACATACTCATATCTCCAGTCATATGATTGCTTGCACCGGTGTCGAGATACCACATATGCTTCCCTTCCTTTTGTACACATCTTTGTATGCTAGCAATAAGGTGGGATTCTCCTCATCTTTAGTTTCTTCTGCAAGTGAGCCTTCTCCTCGACTTGCCGAGAATTATTTCTACAATTGGAAGCATAGTGGTCATATCTATTGCAATTATAACATTTTACTTGATATTTATCATACCTTCCTATTCCACCTGATTTTGTTAACCTCCTCTTCCATGACCTCTTGCATTATGTGTGGATTGGTCCTTTTCCTCTTGTCTTCCTTGTTCATATCTTCCTCTCCCTCTTCCATGACTACCACCTCAACCACATTGGCTCCTTTGGTTGCTTTCTTTTGGGGTGAACTTTGCTTGAAGTAGTTGCTCTATGGATTCTTTTTTTTTAATCTTTCTTGATGTGCTAGCAAAGACCCCATTAGTTGTTCTATAGTCATAGTATCAATATCTTTTGATTCTTCAATGGACACAACAATATACTCAAATTTTTAAACCAAAGAGCGAAGAATTTTCTCAACAATTCTAGCATCATCTATCTTTTCACCATTTCTTTTAAGTTGATTAGTAATTGCTAGAACTCTTGAAAAAAAAATAATTGGAGAATATTGTTTCTGAATTTTTCATAAGCAAACATACAAATTCACCATGAAGTGTTTAAAGGTGTATCTTTTTCACCTTGTCTCCTCCTTTGTTTAGATTGATAAAAATCTCTAAAGCTTCTTTAGAAGAGGTAACACATGAATTTTTCTTGACTGTAATATCATCATACCTTTGTGAATGAGGGAGAGATCCTTCTTGTCTTTCTTCCTCGACGACTCCAATTTTTTCCTTTGAGCTTGGGATAAGGTTGTCTGATCCTCCACCTCGATAAGAGCCTAGCAAAACTTTCATCTTGATACACCAATTATCTTTGATGAGTTGTGTCACTAGAAATGAAAGTATATCTTGAGCCATTTTGTATTCAAGAAAGACTTATGACTAACTTTGATACCACTATGTTTGAAATGGGAAGTGTGGTGGATGTGGTGAACCATAACAACTTGGAAGAAATAAATAGAAAATAACTTAGAAAATGAACTTGAAGAAGAAGAGAATGATTAACACTGAGAATTAAGAAGAGGAGAAATGAAACACTAGGTTTGGAACACTCTTACAAGGTGGCTAGGATTTTCTTTCAAATTTGATGATCCAAATAGAAGGAGCACCCGTCTATTTCTGCCCTCCATAGTTCATTCTACACATAATTTTTTTTATATTTACACACTTTTACTTTACACCATTCCACACACTAATATTTTAATACATGACACACTTATAGGTACAAGATATTTATGTGGAACAATCTAGTAACTTTCTAGATATTTTCCATGGTAATTCTTGTGGGCCTTATTGGATCTTCCTCTTGGTGGGTCTTATTAGATATACTTCATAGCGGGCCAATCAAGTTTAATTTCCAACACTTCCTCTGATCGTTTCCTTTCTCCATGTGTATCTCTAACTCCGATTCCCACTCATTGTCCATTGATCCAAATAGAAGGAGCACCCGTCTATTTCTGCCCTCCATAGTTCATTCTATACATAATTTTTTTTATATTTACACACTTTTACTTTACACCATTCCACACACTAATATTTTAATACATGACACACTTATAGGTACAAGATATTTATGTGGAACAATCTAGTAACTAGATATTTTCCATGGTAATTCTTGTGGGCCTTATTGGATCTTCCTCTTGGTGGGTCTTATTAGATATACTTCATAGCGGGCCAATCAAGTTTAATTTCCAACACTTCCTCTGATCGTTTCCTTTCTCCATGTGTATCTCTAACTCCGATTCCCACTCATTGTCCATTGATCGATGCTCCCACTCTCTAGACTTCACTCAGCAAGTTATCATGTGAGAACCAATTAGTTGCCCTCTCTGATGTAGTCCTGGTGAAATTTCCTTTCCTCTGCATAACCGAAGGCAAAAAGTTTGGTCGTGAACAACTACGCATAAAAAAAAGCCTATCATGACAAGAATTTGAAATTTTGTGGGTCACAGTCAGTTAGAAGGACTGCAACTAGCAACAATATGGTTGCAGTTACCTCTAAACCACAGTGGAGATCTTTCGGAAGAAGTCCTGCATGAAGAAATCTCGAAATGTTGAACCTTTTGAAGAGTTCGATCTCGTTGACGTTTCCCTCGGCCAGGAAGAAAGGTCGTGTATATTAGTCAACTTCTCCAAGGGCGTCTCTCTGACAAGATTGATGTGGGTCACATCAAGCCCATGGGTTTGGCTGTACTAATATAATGAAAAATGGATAATTAAATAAATATGATAAGAGAAATGGACTAAATTAACATAAAAAAGTAAAAGAATCTTTACGACAAATTCATCCTTTGACAATAGAGATAGAAAAGTCCAAAACACCCCTGAAAGGCAAAGAATCTTATGGGCATTGGTGTGTTTTGATGAAAGAGATTGAAATGGAGTAAGGCGCTCTCAAAAGAGAGATTGTTAGAAGAGCATTTTGATCATTCAAAATAAACTCTTCCCCAAACCCTTCTTCTGCCCTCATTCTTCCTCATTTTCTTATCTACAACACCCATCTTTCTTCCATTGTGCTAAGAAGCTCTCCAGCATGATGTTCTTGGAGCTCAAGGAAGAGAAGAAGGGCTCTAGGACTTTGGAGAAGAGATCAATAGAAGAAGAAAGATTGGCTTAAAAAAAATTTAATAAAAACTTAGGTATGGAATTGGGTGAACCCTTTCCCTAATCCAACTCACACTTGGATTAGGGATTTGTCTTGATTATTAGAATGACATCATTTAATGAATGGTTTTGCGGATGATGGATTCATGTTAATGATGTTTTTGACATTGCAATAGATGCTTCTAGTCATAATACTTGGATTGATACTTGGCATATTATTTTCTCTTTTGGTCTTAGATCTTAATCTTATGTATGCCCTCAAACTAGGGGTAGTGCTACTGGACATGAGATCACGTAAACACTATTTGAGGGAAAGTGGATTGTATAAAGGTTGTGAGGATTGTAGAATCACAAGGCACCAAGAGGGGGGTGAATTAGCGTTAAATCAAAAATACCAATTTTACGAAAATTATTGTGAATGCTTAAAATCGATTTGTTAATATTTAAACCAACACAATAGAAATCAAATCACGTGCATATAGAGTAGGAATGAGAGGGAAAGAGAAAGATAAACACAATATGCGATTTGTTCACTCGTAGGCTTTCACTCATTTTTCTTCGCTCAAGAGGTAAGACACAGCCTCTTTTCACTCAAGAGCTAAACAACTATTACAATATCATAAGAACACTCAATAATCTTTCTTTTAGAGTTTGGAACCTCACACAAAGAGTAAGAGAGAAAAAATGAGAGATTTGCAACTTTGAGTTCAAGATGATTTCTTGGATGAACACAAGTGTGTGTCTATCTTTTTCTAGGAAGTCTTGGTCTTCTTGATGTGTTTTCGACCCCTTTTCTAGCCTCCAATATTTCCTAGCCATTGGTACTCAAAACTAGCCATTATGTACTTTTCTACACTAAAACGGGCGTCCACTTTGATTTCGAGTGTCCGTTTTAGAACAAGTCATTGAAATATAGTCGTTAGACATTTTTTTTTTGCGTGTGCATTTTGAGTTCCGGATGACCATTTTAAAAATGTCCGAACTCTGGTCGTCTATTTTGTCATTGATAGCCTGATAGATCTACACTCTTTTATACATATTTTTTTGCTCAATTATCCAAATGAGAATATTTTTTATTCTATGAAACGATAATAGAATTGTCTACAACTTTGATATTCATCATTCATGCAAACTCCAATGAGATCATAGTAAAATATTCAATCAAAATTCAGTGCATAAAATTGTCAATTTCAAATTAAACTTTTTAGGCCTTACTCTTTTATACAAGTATCCAAATGAGATGATTTCTTATTATATGGAAAGCTATATTCATCGTTCATCCAAAATCTAATGAGATCATGGTCAAATATTAATTCAAAGTTCAGTACACAAAGTTGATCATTTCAAATGAAACATTTTATACTTTTACGCTTTTATACATAACTTTTCATACTAGTATCCAAATGAGATGATATTTGATTTTATGAAAAGGTATTTACAACTTTCATGGTCACCTCTTATCTAAAATTTATTGATAAAGTAATTAAATATTAAATGCAAGTTTAGCACATAAAAATATCAACTTTAAATAGAACTTGTTGACCTTCACTATTTTTGGCATAACATTTTATACGGTTGTCCAAATGAAGTGATTCTTAATTTTATAAAATGATAAAAGAATTATATATATATATATATTATATTAATCTCTTTATCCAAATCTTATGATAGAATACTCAAATATAAAGTGAAAGTTTAGTACATAAAAATATCAACTTCAATTTAAACTTTTTGAGCTTCTCTCTTTTTAAACATAACTTTTTATGTGATTGTCCAAATGAAATTATTCTTGATTCTCTACAAAGATAAGAGAGTTATCTATAACTTTTATATTCACCTCTTAATGTAAATCTCATTGAAATGTAGATAAATATTAAACGGAAGTTTAGTTCATGAAGCAACTCATTTCTATTTTAAATTTTTTGGCATTTTAAATATAACTCTAATGGGAAAATATATTAAAGTCAATTTTACTCCCCCTAAAACTAAGCTTTACATACAATAGTAGATATGAACATGAGTCTTAATTGTAAGGTACTTTCATATAGAGTTATATTCAAGAGGTCCACATAATAAATCAAGGGTTTATATATATTTCTCCTACATAAATTTTTCTTATGTTATCATATTTCTACCTCTTGTCTTAGTTGTAAGGTACTTTTCATACAGAGTTATATTCAAGAGGTCCACATAATAAATTAGGGGTTTATAAATATTTTCTTAATAAATTTCTCTTATGTTCTTATCATATTTCTCCTATATCTCTCACCCTTTTGTTTCATCAAAAAGTAATTTGCACATGAAGTATATAAGAAATAATATGTAACTCCCCATGTAATGCCCCCAAAATTTGATCCCAATTTAGTTGTCGAACCTTACGCGACGTTACCTTCATGACCTAATTTCATAAACATTGCAGTGGAAACATAATAACAAAAGATAAACAATGATAACATAAAACAGCGGAAGACTTCATAGTTAATAAATCCGAAGATAATAAACTAGCCCATGGGCCATACAGGCTCTAACATAATACCCAACATAGGGTTCATGGCACATAAATGAGTTCATACAAAGTACATGACTCAAAAAAGGCCCATAAGCCATACATAGTTCACTCTTACAAGAGTTCATCATAATGACATAAGCATAAGATAAAGTAAAATAACTTGGACCGTAGTCCGACCAATTCATGTGCAATATCTCCGTCATGAGGCTCTCGCCGCAGAACCGAAGCCTCGTCCATACCTGCATGGATCCATAGGGTGCAAGGGATTTTTTTCGTTAGAGTATGTTGAGGCTCATGCATGTTATGATCTTATAACATAATTTCTATATGTCATGACATATGCATTGCAACATAATGGAACATAATTATGTGCATGCTATGAACACTATATGTCATATGAGCAAAATCATTATGGCAAAATAAGATAAACATATAACAATGTCATACTATGATGGCTCCTTGAGGTTGTGCATTGATTACCGAATGCTCAATAAGGTCATGGTGAAAAAACAAGTACCCCTTATTAAGAATTGATAATCTTTTTTATCAACTATCATCGACGTTGTTTTTCTCTAAGATCGACCTAAGAAGTGACTACCATCAATTAAGGGTAGCCGAGCAAGATGTTCCAAATATGACATTTTGATCGAGGTATGGTCACTATGAGTTTTTTGTTATGCCTTTTGGACTAACGAATGCGCCCACCGCATTCATGGATTTGATGAATAGGGTCTTTCATCCATACTTGGACAAATTTATGATCATATTTGTGGATGACATCCTCATTTACTCATCACACCCGGAAGAACATCGAGAGCATCTCTGCATTGTGTCGGAGACCTTGAGAAGAAACAAGCTCTACACCAAGTTTTCCAAGTGTGAATTTTGGCTTGAAGAAGTAATGTTCCTTGGACACATTGTATCAAGGCATGGAGTGGCCATTGATCCGGCTAAAGTGGAAGCGGTGACAAATTGAAGTAGGCCAAAGAATATGACCAAAATTAGAAGCTTCTTGGGACTCGGCGGGTATTATAGAAGATTCATCCAAGACTTCTCTAAGATAGCCGCCCCAATGACCAAGTTGACAAGGAAATGTGAGAAGTTCATATAGTCTCAAGCATGTGAAGCAAACTTTCAAGAACTTAAAAGAAGACTTACAACGACGCCAATTCTCGTTATCCCTTCAGAAAGTGACAGATATGTGATCTATAGTGATGCTTGTGGTACCGGCTTAGGTTGTGCACTTATGTAGCATGGCAAAGTGGTAGCATATGCCTCTCGGCAATTGAAGAAGCATGAAGTCAACTATCCAACTCATGATTTCACCGGAATGAGGCTGTGGGTCTTGCTTGCTCCACCTTCTTTGGAGAATGGTATGGTCTCTTCTTTGGACTATTACCTTGTACCTTCCCTTCATGCTTCTTGATTATCTTTCCCTTGGCAATCTTTCTTTCATTGTATTTCCTTTCATGTTCGACGGCAAGTCCCATCGCATCTTTCAAGGTGATTCAATGACCACTCATGACCCAAGATTGTAGTCCGGGATGCAAGTCATTAATGAATCTCTTAGTACTCCTAAGTTCATTTTCATTGAGCTCACCATACTTCTCTAGTTTAAAATATGTGCTCATGTATTGATCCACTATCATATTGCCTTGAACGAGATTGAGAAATTCATCTCTCTTCTTTTCCTTAACATAATCCGGGAAGAAGCGAGCTTCAAACACTTCTACAAAATTTTCCCAAGTAACCTTTTTCTCACTTTCAAAAGTGATCTTCAAGAGAGATTTCCACCATATTTTAGCTTGGCCACAAAAGCAATGTGTAGCATACATCACCTTACGATCTTCGGGGAATCCCACGACCTTGAGGATATCTCCTACCTCTTCAATCCATGATTCGGCCAACTCTAGCTCTCCTTCTCCAACAAACTTTGGAGGTTGAAGCCTTAGGAACCTCTCAATGGAGTAATCTGGTTCATTATTTCTTTGAGCATTTTGTGCCACTCGGATTAATCCATCAAGGAAAGCATTCCTCTCATGTTCCTCATTAGCAATTGCCCGTCTTGGTGGCATCTACATCCACAATTAAATAAACATAGCAACATCATTAGCATGAGTTAAACATAAGAGAACATGTACCTTTAGGCTCGGTGGAACCTCATGACAATTGCATATGGACTTTACCCTTAGACATTATACTTAGACATTTTAGTCAACCTATGGCTTACACATTCTAAAACCTAATACATATGAGCCAAAACTATGGCTTTGTAATGCCCCCAAAATTCGGCCCCAATTTAGTTGTAGAACTCTAGGCGACGTTACCTTCATGACCTAATTTCATAAACATTGCAGCAGAAACATAATAATAAAAGATAAACAATGATAACATAAAACAGCGAAAGACTTCATAATTAATAAATCTCAAGATAATAAACTAGCCCATGGGCCATATAAGTTCTAACATAATACCCAACATAGGGTTCATGACACATAAATGAGTTCATACAAAGTACATGACTCAAAAAATGCCCATAATCCATAATAGTTCACTCTTACAAGAGTTCATCATAATGACATAAGCATAACATAAAGTAAGATAACTTGGGCCGTAACCCGACCAATTCATGTGTGATATCTCCGTCATGAGGCTCTCGCCATCGAAACTAAGCCTCGATAATACCTACACGGATCCATGGGGTGCAGGAGATTTCTCTCGTTAGAGTATGTTGAGGCTCATGCATGCTATGATCTTATAACATAATTTCTATATGTCATGGAATATGCATTGCAACATAATGAAACATAACTTATATGCATGCTATGAATAACTTATGCACACTATATGGCATATGAGCAAAATCATTATGGCAGGATAAGATAAACATATAACATTTTCATACTATCCTAAAGCATATCATAACTTATCATTATGTCAAGACATATCATAGCTAATCATTATACTTATAGTTATACTAATGCATATCATGAACTTATCTCGCTTTACTTTATCATCTTTATTCATTTCATGATGTAACAAGTGGACATTCATTCACATCCCTGTAGGTGCTTACTTCATCTTTGTCTTTATATCCCAAGTCATTCATCATTCCTCTTTCATCCTTTCATCTTTCATTTTTACTTAGGTAATTTCTTATCTTATCAATTGAAAAGAGTGATGGCTCATAGATCATAACCGTCACCCATAGGTGAGGTCTTAACTCTCATCAATAGATGAGGTCTTAACCATCTCTCATAGGCGAGATCTTAACCCTCATTCATCAATGGGCGTCACGGTCGTGCCCTATCTCTAGACAAAATCCCCCCTGTTCTTGATCATTTTTCCCATTTATACAACCATATATGAACAATACAAGAACATGCATTCACCTTCACATGATAATTTCATTACTCAGTGGTCAACTTAAGATTACAATAATAACACATTTTCAAGATATCTAAACATGGAGATTTGTAGAGGATTGAATGAAGAACATTAAAGTTTACTTCACTATTTGACATAAGTAACAATCTAACATAAATCAAGCATAGAGACATGAGACATCTAACATTAGAGTTATGTTTGTCAATGCAATAGTAACTTAAGTCCCAAAAATACCATTAACCCATATTGACTTGCATATGCCCTAATCATGCTTCAAGGAGATCCTAACTAGGCCTTTTAAACCCTTAATCCAAATAATCATATATACATCATTAAGGATGTGATTAGGACTTTGGATCCCCTCAAACATACCTTAATTTGCTAATCTTAATCACCTACTTTCTTTCTCTCTTTTCCTTCCTTCCTCTCTCACCCGAAATGGCCATTGTTGTCTCTCCTTGAAGTTGTCGTGACCTGTTAGTGTGGGGGAATGAGAGGTGAGTTGAGTCACTGTAGCTAAATGATGAGTGAGGGAGAGTTGCTGTGGATTACTTGCTCTTCTTTGCTGCTGTCGACAGAGAGGAAATGGAGGGAGAAATGGGGTGATTTTGAGTGGACCACTTTAGCTGAGATTTGGAAAGAGGGAGATGGTCTTTGGTGAGTTGTTGTAGCCGAGATGATGGAGCTCTTGGGTGTGATTTACTGTAGCAATGTAATGGGATGGAGAATGGAGTGGGGTGGCCGGCTACTATAGCATAGGTGGGGTTTTAGTGGTGCTTTCGGCTAGTAAGTGAGAGGAGGTAGTGAGTTTTGCTTTTAGGTCATTTATGTTTAAGTGGGCTTGGGCGTGGGCGCTGATGGTTTTTCTTTTGGTTTCTTTTTTTTTATTTAGCACACGGATATTTCACCCCATTAATCATGTCCTCCTCATAATTTTTCATTCTTCTCTTTTTATCATATAAGTAAAAATATATGTGAAATGCAAAAATAGCTCCCCCCCCCCACTCCCAACTCAAGTTTATGACCGGTTCATAAAAATAAACATGAACTCAAATTGATGTAGGGGTTATGAATAACACGAGTCTGAAAAATTATATAATGAATCAAAATATTGCATAAAACTTTGAGACAATAATGATATGTCAAATTTAAATTGAATTATCTCCATTAATCAAGAATTTGACAATAAGAATAACAAAGTCATATTCAAAGTGGGTGTAGGAAATAATATTTCAAATTTTTTAATAAGTTCCCCCATCACCAATTTTCTTTCTCGTTCTATCTTTCTTTAATCATTTATATGTTTCCCTTTTCTTCCAAAGAACCAATAACACTATAATATTATAAATAAGAGGTCAAAGATTGATTTTCATAACATGAAGATTTTAAGCTTAAAGCATAAGGGTCATGCCAAGACATGATAAAATAATTTTGTAAATCACGAGAATGTAGATCCATGCACATATAAGTCAAATAATTATTATATTTCATGGTATGACATAAATATCTCAATACATTATTACACAAGTCATAAAGCCTTATATACATTTTCATTTGTGCAAGAGAGATATCATTTAAACATCAGTCAAATGTCATACGATATATGAATACTAAAATGATAATAAGTTATGACCATATAAATTTATGCACATTAATTTTATAGCACAAGAATCTGTATGCCAAGAAAAATACAAATGAAACATATGATTTTTTAAGAAAAATGTTTTCAAAATTTTGGTTAAAGTTTCAAAACTTTGACTTCTTTCAATTGCAAACTCACAAAGCATCGAATGCCAAAATGACAAATAATAAAAGTTCAAATAAATATTCATACTCACAATTTTTAAGAAATAAGCATGATAAGTAGCATAGGTATTTCCAAAATTTAACATATCAAAATATGTTCAAAAGTTGACTTTTCAACAATCACAAATTTATGCACAAATTATGATAACTAGTAGACAAGTATAAAGTACAAATAATTGAAACAAACAAGTATATCCAATTAATACTTTTACAATAAAATTTGTGATTGCACTCATTCAAATCCATTTTTCCTTTTCTTTCTTTGTCACAAGATAATAATCAAAATTGATGACAAGAAATGAAACTAAAAAGGTATTCAAAGTTTAGTCTTTTACATGCTTCCCCTTTCTATTTCAAATGATATTCATATATCGTATGACATTTGACTGAAATAAATTATGATATTCAAATTTATTTCTCTCATAACTTATAAATGATATATGCTTACATTTGACTTATTATGACCATATAAGTTATGATATTCAAATTTATTTCTCTCATTCATAATTTGAAATAAGTTATGATATTCAAATTTATTTCTCTCATTCATGACATGAATCTTAAAATGGTAGTATCTATTTCAAATTATGAATGAGAGAAATAAATTTCATGACATGATAATTTGAAATATGAGAGAATAAGATTCATGTCAAAATATTTCACAAAGATAAATATATAAATCAATTTTGATAGGAGATGTATATAGCAAGTTGAAAATGATCTCCTTGGTAATATGCTTTATTTCAAACATGTGTATAAGCATATATTTTAGCAATTAAGTGTCATGCAATAATTTTCAAATGGCACCCCAATATGATCAATCATTTTATACCAAATCATAATGTGCATGTATAAATGATATAGTGTAACAAGTCAAAATGCACATAAGGCTCATAACACAAGTGTCGTACAAAAATTATGCCAAACATATTTATTATAAATATGATGTCTTCTTTATAAATAAACAAAAATATTCAAGTTTAGACGACTTAGCATTCATATTTTTATTGGAAACTTTATATATCCACCTTATTTCAACTTCATTTTCCTTTTTTTTTTCATGTGATGCAAACCTATAAGTAAAATATCATTTGAATTTTGGTACCCAAATTTACTTTAGTCCAAGGTTGTTGGTCATATATCTTTTTGGAACTCATTTCATTTCATCATTATTAGTTTATTAAACTTTGCATAAAAGAATAGTGATTATGAAATTTATATGCATAACAAATAGAAGCATTATCATGGACATGTCCAAATTTATAAAAGTAAGTATAATTGCGTCCAAAATATTTCTTAAACTTGTTATTATTTTTATCATATCAAATGATTATGTATTCAACTTAACTTTGCATAAATGATTGTCAAATATGAATAGATAAAAGATATATCAAGGATGATTACATATATCATTTTCTTTTGCCAAATCAATATGACAATTATAATAGATATGGCAACGGATTAAGATATGCATATAGTTTAATTTATTTAACCTGTGAGAAAAGATATTTTGCAAATACGTTATCACAAGTCAAAAGAAGTTATGATATCAAAATTTAAAAACTCTCTCTAATTTTGTTTTTCAAATTTTTAAAAAAGAATATATATCCTTGTGTCTAAATTTAATATTTATAAGTTCTTTTGATTTCAAAATTATAATGTCTAAATAAGAGCCAGTAACAACATAATCAAATATACTTGCACACATTTTCAATAGTTAAGCATATGTAAGCATAATCATTTTCAAAGCAAAATGATCTTATTATGCACAAAAATTATATTTCCAAAAATCATAGTCTTGTGTAGAAATAATGATAACTAGTAAATAAATTTAAAGTCTGAAAATTTGTGACAAAATATCATCATTATGTATTTCTCACAAATATTTGAAAATGTCAATATAAACTCAAATGTTTTAAATAGTTATGAGTTAAAGAAAGATCATTGGAATGTTTCAATTTCATATGCAAGTCTTATCATCAAAATAGATATTAAAATTTAACTTGCATGAAAAAGATATTTAATATATTAAATTTACTTTAAATCACAAAAATCATCAAGAGTATAATATATCAAATCAATAATGCACATGCATAATCATAGAAAGTATTATTATTTTTGTCAACGTGAAGATTTCAAGGCTTTTATGTATGTAAAATTGTGAATAATCATAATAAAAAATGAACACATCCAAGTCAAATGCACATTTTAGTTATATCATAATTAAAATCACGTGCACAAAATAAATTTAAAAATTTTCTTCAAAGATGTTTTTACCAAAAAGTGCTTCACTTTACTTGAATCATTCTTCTCATTCCTTGTGAAGCACACCTAAAAATAAAAATCATTCGCATTTTGGTACCCAAACTTGTTTGGGTCCAACATGATTAATTTTGATTTCTTCAGCATGCTTTGACTTTGAAGAATAAAAATATTTCAAATAATATCCTTTTGTATTTTTGACATTTTTTCTTAAGTTCATTTTCTTTTTATAATCATTAGACTGTAAATTTTAATAAGCTTTTGAACATTATTAGTATGTTTCAAAGGCATAACAATTTTATCATAGGAAGCTTTTTGCAATCTAACCGACGTTAAGTTCTCTACCTTCAAAATTTCATAATTTTAATTTTCAAAGAGAGTGAATCAATTTTCTTTAACAAATTTTCATTTTCAACTAAACATGCATTCTTTTCATTTTTTAAATTTTCAAAATCATTTTTCACAATATGAAGATCATTCATCAAAGTTTCATTTTGAACTAAACAAGCATCTCTTTCTTTTTTAAAAAATTTCAAACTCATTTTTCAAGGCAATATAGTCATTAATTAATGATCTATTTTTCTTTTTAAGAGAAGTATGTTTTTTAATAAGAGATAAAAATTCTTTATGAACATTAAAAACAATATCAACATCATCATCACTATCACTAATAGAAGAATAATATGGAGTTGAAGTTACCTCATCATCCTACTTTTTGCCATTAAGCATCAAAATTCATTCTTGGATGTCATGGATGTAGAACTATCATTTTCTTCATTGTCCACATATGACGTGCCCTTTTTATCGAAGTCACTCCTTTGATAACAATTTAACAAAACTTGCCAAATCTCATAAGAAGTGGAGCATTTAGATATAATATTCTTTCCATAAAAATTTAAAAAGGAATAAAAGACATTTTTGACATTGTAGTCGAGTTTTTCAATCAACATTTTAAAATCGTTATATTCAAAAAATGAAAGATTTATAATTTTCTTTGGCTTTCAAAATCATTTTCAAAAACTTCCCACATATCAAAATCAATAGAACATATATAAGTTTTCATTCTAATTTTCCAAAAAGAAAAAGAATGATCTTTAAAACTCGAGGTCGAAAATGGAACGACCTTCTTCCAAAAATAGTGCAATGCTCTAAAAAATGGTTAAATCTTTAAAATAAGAGCAACCTTGCTCTGACACTAATTGTAGGATCACAAGGCACGAAGAGGGGGGTGAATTGGTGTTAAATTGAAAATACTGATTTTATGAAAATCGTTGCAAAAGCTTAAAATTGATTCATTAATATTTAAACCAACACAATAGAAATCAAATCACATGCATAATAGAGTAGGAAGGAGGGGGAAAGAGAAACATAAACACAATATGCACAGTGGTTTGTTGACGAGGTTCGACCACACCTTGGCCTACATCCCCGCTCTGACTTCTCGACCTCGAGATCGCTAGAGATTTCACTAACACCATTCCTTCATTCCAAATGGGGCAATGAAAAAACACTTTACAACTCTTGACTTTTCTCCTTTTCAAGAGGTAAGGCACACATCTTTCACTCATAGGTTTTCATTCGTCTTTTCTTCGATTAAGAGGTAAAACACAACATCTTTTCACTCAGTAGTTAAACAACTATTACCATATCACAAGAATGCTCCATAATCTCTCGTTTACAATTTGGAACCTCACACAAAGAGTAAGAGAGAAAAAAATGAGAGATTTGCAACTTTGAGCTCAAGATGACTTCTTGGATGAACACAACTGTTTGCCTATCCTTTTCTAGAAATTTTTGGTCCTCTTGATGTTTTTTGGACCCATTTTATAGCCTCCAATTCCTAACAGTTGGTACTCAAAACTAGCCGTTATGTAATTTTTTGCACTAAAAAGGGTGCCCATTTTGATTTCGGGCGTCCATTTCGGACGATCATTTTAAAAATATATGAATTCTCTATAATTAACGATCGTCGCACCAGCATTTTTGGGCATCTATTTTATCCCCAGCGGTCAACCAAAATATCTTCGGTCATACGTTATGTCATTGACAACCTGATATAACTTTTTACACAGTTGATGATGTTTTATTCTATGTAACTATAACAGCATTCCCTATAACTTTGATATTCATCATTCATGCAAGCTTCAGTGAGATTATAGACAAATATTCAATCGAAATTCAATGCATAAAGTTGTTAATTTCAACTTACTTAAACTTTTTAGACTTTACTCTTTTATTCATAACTTTTTATATGAGTATCCAAATGAGATGATTTCTTATTCTATGGAAAGCTAATTCAAAGCTCAGTACACAAAGTTGTAACACTCCCAAATAGAACCCCGCCACATGGTGAGAATTCAACCCGGGGATGATACTGACCATGCAATGAAGTTGACCAATGACTTTGACTAGTTTCTTGACTAAATAAAATAAATGCAAAGACTTAAAGTAATAAGAATAAAATATTCAACAAGTAGTGGAGTTCAATAGTACTTCAAAATAAGGAGTATTAAGTGCGAAAGATACATATATTATGCCTGAGTTCATAAAGAAAACAAAAGATAAACTGATACAACAAAAATAGCCAATGACCACCCCATGTGCACATCATCATCACTAGCAAAAATCGTCACCCTAGCTCATCCTTCCATAATTTGTTTACCTGCAGGATCAATGCAGGAGAAACGATATCTCATGAGCTTCGCAGCCCAGTAGGAGAATAATAAACCAATGGATTAATTAAATCAATAGCAGATAAGCTTGATCACAATATGAGAATGGCAATTTAGCTTTGAATTCATCGATGTAATAAATCATATGACAATGGAAAATCAATGAGTGCAACGCAATACTCTGATTATAATGAGAGAAGAAATTGATGCGATGCTTTGATCTTTGTGTTTCGCTTTTCCATACTTTGAATCAATAGGATAAATATGCAATGTAAGGAGTTTCTTTCAACTTCTAAATCATTGATCTTTCTATGTAATGACATTCTTTACGTTTTCGTTGCAATGAGGTGCCATGTACTTCATGAATGGCCTATGGTTGTGCACACCATCACAAAAAGTCATCCTCACTATAGGGGAGGGTATCCTATTTCATTACACGATGGGGAACAATCGTGCAACGAGGACATGTTTGAAGTTATGCTCTAACCATGCGATGAACAATACTATGCAATAAGCTCCCATCAATCCGTATCATGGACACCATGACTTTTATCTTTATTTATTTAAGTTTTCATCTTTGCCCGATTGGGTCTTTGGATCATAACTATGCAATGTAAATGAGTACAGTTCATATTTGGAACAATGTAATGGAGATAATTCAAGCTGAGAGTAATTGTACTTTGATCATAGTGTGAGAAATAGAAAGATCTGGTACTATGGGTATTTTTAATATATCAGCAAACTCAAGACAAGATGGTTCCTTTGGATATCTTACATATTCACTTCTTAGCAATTGATCTCCTTCTACTTCATGGCATAGCAACAAGCACACAACCTTTACAGTCCAGCACGAATTGAATATTCACTCATTAATTCCACCATGGATCCTAACAATATTATATTCATGAAATCAGTAAGCACTAGAGCATTAATTTAATCATGTGGACAGCAGTTTTATATTCATGAAATCAATAAGCAATAGAGCACTAATTTGATCATATGGACAGTAAGGTTTTTGTAATGTAGAATCATAACACAACATGTTATCCAAATTCCAGCAGTCTTTCATTTGTCCTTTCTAATCTATGGACAATAGGATGGCTACTAATAAACCTCTTAGAGGTTTACTAATATGTGCGCAATAGCAGCCTTTTAACTCTGTAGCTATAATACATCTTTCCACTACAAGATGGCTCGTTAGTACTAATGTGCAACAAATTAAACTAACCCCAAGTTATTTTGGGTAATTCGCTATAGAGCATATCATGATAATAATGTGACAATAAGAAATACCCTGTAATCAACAGCATTAACAGTTTCTACCAATCTTAGAAGGAATACCAATCAGTCACACATATGACCAATAATACATTCCACAAGTCTTCAGTGTAAAGAATGGCAACAAATGATCCTATTCACTCATGGAGTACGTGAACTTGGGTACACTGGTAAGTATATGATTTACTTGTCATCAGAGTAGCCTTAGAAACACTAGCAGGGATCTTCAAAACTATGAAATAATAGTTCAACATATCAATATCCCTGAACCATAGACAACATGCTAACAGCAGGAGAACTAAGTAGAATTCATTTCTATCACTATGTCTCTACTGCACATTTATAACCCAATGATTAATACAAACTTATGGATGATAAGATTGGTATAAAGACTAACAGGATATGCTATCATTTAGCCCATAGAATTCCTTAGGCTTTTCAACAAACACTTGGGACTCAATCACAATGATAGCAGCATGAAAACATAACTTCTATTGATCCAACTCTCTTATTCATCTAAGCACAACCAATGATCAGTTTACCATCATTTCAGTCGCATGTATAGAGGATTTAATCATGATCAGTAGTGACAACATGGGAGAACGGATTAAAAGTAAGATCCATGTATTGTCCACAGTTGGGTTAATCATCCAGAGGTCAATCCAAACAATTCTCCTACCTTATTGTGTTGCAGCTATCCTTCCAGGCATTGTCCTCTTCATGATCAAGCCCTCATTCCTTCTCGTGCAGCTCCGGATGGTCCAGCAGCATTTGGGTCATGCTGACCTCTACCAGCGATCCCTAAATGGAGAAGGAAAAAGAGACTTCCCTTGCTGAACAGGGAGAAGAAAGAAAGAAGAGGGTAAAAGACACGATAGGTTTTTTTTGGGTCATCAGAGGATACTTCTTCTCACCTTAGCTGCGCCTTCCTTCGTCCGAGTGTCCCAGTACTCATCCTTGACCAGAGATTTCGTTCCCCTGCTCCAATGGCTCTGTGATTTGAGTGGAAAAGCAAAAGAACTAAAGAGCAGCTGTGTGGAAATGAGGGGAGGGGGAGGAAATAGCGGAAAGGGAGATGGAACATTACCAATCCCTAACGCATTAGATTATTTATTTATTTATTTATTTGGATGTCCAAATCACTGCCACCATTAGATGGTGATTAAGACCCAAATTGGATTAGTCTTGGAAGATTATACGTTAACAAAGTGGATGTCATTTTTGATATTTTTTTTACTAGGTGTTACATTATAAACATCTTAAAAGAAAATTCGTTCTCAAATTTAAAGACGAAATAAACGCTTACCGAAAAGTGTTGGAAACTCTTGTCGCATCTCCGACTCAAGTTCTCATGTGGCATCAGCATCTCGATGGTGGCTCCACTTCACCATCTGTACATCCTTGTTTCTCTGTCGCTGAGTCTTATACTCTAAAATTGCCACTGGGTACTCTTCATATGTCAAATCTTCTTTTAAATTCGGCTCCTCAAATCTGATGATGTTGACATCATCATGCTTATATTTTCTAAGCATAAAAACATGAAAAACATTGTGCATCCGCTCATATGACGGGGGTAGTGCCAACCTGCACGCGGCTTCACCAATGAGATCTAATATCTCAAATGGACCCACATAACGGAGACTCAGCTTTATTTTCTTACTAAACCCATAACACCTTTCATTGAGAGACTTTTAATAGTACTTTCTCACCAACTTGGAATATCTGCTCGCGTCTTCTTTGTCCGCTTAACTTTTCTGTCGTGCTTGTACAGCTTTCATCTTTTCCTTGATCACTTCTATCTTCTCTTCATATTCTTGAGCTTCTTTAGACGTATCTTCCTCCATGACCTTTCTTTCACCGACTTCGTTCCAGTGTGCTGGTGAGCGACATCGTCTCCCATATAACGCCTCAAAAGGGGCCATGTCAATACTTGAATGGTAGCTGTCTGGATAGTCCGCTCGTACTATCCATCGATTTGCGGGTGGAATACTGTACTAAAATTGAGCCATGTACCAAAAGCTCTTTGTAAACCTATCTAGAATCTAGATGTAAAGCGAGGGTCTCTATCTGAAACTATGGATACTGGGATCCCATGGAGTTGGACAATTTCATGCACATATATGTCAAACAAGCTTTCCACAGATCGCTTCCATTTGATAGGAAGGAAGTGAGCCGACTTCGTCAGTCGGTCAATGGTCACCCAAATGGCATCATGTCCCTTTTTTTGTTCTAGGTAAATTGGACACAAAATCCATAGTAATATTTTCACTTCCATTCTAGAACCTCGAGTGACTTAAGTAATCAGTAAGGCCTTCGATGCTCAATCTTCACCTCTTGGCACACTAAGCATTTTGAGACATAGTCCGATATCTCTCTCTTCATATCATTCCACCAAAAACTATGTTGAACGTCTTTATACATCTTGGTGTTGCCAGGATGTATAGCGAACTCAGACTTGTGGCACTCATCTAGAACTTCACACTTAAGAGATGCGTCACTAGGGACCCATAGCCGGTCCCTATATCTGATTCCATCTTCGGCGGCAACTTTGATGTCGTCAGACTCATACTGACATCAGATGCGGGTACTCCTCATCTGTTGGCTGGGCAGCTATAATCCTGTTCACCAAATTGGGTTGGAGAGTGTGCATCATCCATAATGATCCATTTCGACCAAGAATGGAGTACCAACTGCTGAATTCTTCTAGCATCTTGTGTTCACGCAGCCTCATGAAAGCTAATAAGCCTTCCCACATGCGGCTCAGTGCATCTGCCATGGTGTTCACCTTACCGGGATGGTAATTAATAGCGAACTCATAATCCTTCAATAGCTCAAGTCATTTATGTTGCCTCATGTTCAGGTCACGTTGATCAAAGATATGCTTTAGCCTTTTATGGTCTGTGAAGACCTCAAATGTCTCACCATACAAATAATGCATCCATAGTTTTAAGGCGAAGACCACTGCTCCCAACTCTAGGTCATGGATAGGGTAGTTCACCTCATGATTCTTCAGTTGTCTGGAGGCATTGGCGACGACCTTGCCGTGTTGCATGAGTACACAACCAAGCCCAGTGCCGCATGCATTGCTGTAAACAACAAACCCACTGCTGCCAAAAGGGATGGTGAGTATTGGCGTTGTCGTCATCCGAGTTCTTAACTCTTGGAAGTTTTGCTCACACTTTTGGGACACAATAAACTTCACTCCTTTTCTTGTTAGATTTATGAGTGGCGCGGCAATCCTTGATGAAGCGACGGTAGTGCCTAGCAAGTCCCAAAAAGCTACGAATTTCAGTGATGTTCTTTGGCTGTGACCAATTTGCCACTGCTTCGACTTTAGCCGAATTTACTGCAATGCCTTGCTTCGAGACAATGTGTCTGAGGAACATGATATTCCTTGGCCACAACTCGCATTTTGATAACTTGACATATAATTGATGCTGCCTGAGTGTTTCTAACACAATTCTGAGATGATGTCTCTATTCCTCTAGAGTCGATGAGTAGACCAAAATGTCATGGACAATGACAATGACAAATTTATCGAGGTAAGGTCTGAACACCCTGTTCATGAAATCCATAAAAGTTGTCAGGGCATTCGTTAGTCCAAAAGGTATAACAAGGAACTCATAATGGCCAGGATCAAAAAGCAGTTTCGGTGTATCACTCTCAATTACTCTAAGCTGGTGGTAACCGCTCCGTAAATCTATCTTAGAGAAGACTGCCGCTTTGGAGAGTTGGTCAAAGAGATCATCGATGCGTAGAAGTGGATACTTATTCTTCACTGTAGCTTTGTTAAGCATCCTATAGTCGATGCATAACCGAAGCGAGTCATCCTTCTTTTTCACGAACAAGACTAGTACAACCCAAGGTGAGACGTTGAGTCTTATAAAGACTTTATCGAGCAATTCCTGTATTTGCTTCTTGAGCTCGTGCATCTCTGCTGGTGCCATGCGATATGATGCCTTGGAAATTGGAGCCATCCTCGGAAGTAGCTCGATGTGGAAATAGATCTCCCTCTGTGGTGGTAATCCAACGATGTCCTCAGGGAAGACATATGGAAAATCTCGTACAATGTCGATTTGATGAAGATCCTTTGGAGTGATCTCCGTGCTGATCACTCTAGCTAAGTAGCCTCTGCAGCCCTTTCGAAGCATTTTATGGGCCTGCATCGCCGAGACGAACATCTTGCGCTCGTCGGAAGGGATGCCCCTGACTGTCACTCATGGCTCCTTTTGTATGCCAATGCTAAGTTGCTTCTTCTTGCACAAAAATGATGTGTCGTGATAAGATAGCCAGTCCATGCCCAAGATGACATCGTAGTCCATCATGGGTATGACTATAAGATCTGTAGAAAAATCCTTGCCTTCCACTGTCACTTGTACATTAGGAATGTACTTCTTTGCATATAACGTGCCCATTGGTGTAGTCACATTCATGCTACAACTCATATTACTCAAAGGGAGTCTCAGAGTATCAGTACAACTAATAGAGATAAACGAGTGCGTAACCCCCGAATCAAACAAGACTGTAGCAGGTAATCCGGAGATAAATGAGCGCGCAGCCCCCGAATCAAACAAGACTGTAGCAGGTAATCCGGCGATGGGAAGAGTACCTCTAATGACATCATTATCATTATATTATGCATCATTTTGCATGTTGTAAACTCGGCCTTGGATTAGTGCATTGCTGCCTCCTATGCCACGCCGGTTCTGACTGCCCCTTTGGCGATCCGAGTAGTCGCGGATGTAATGTCCAAATCTGCCACAATGGATGCAAGCGCCAGTCTTTCTACGACACTCTTCTGCATGATGTAGTCCGCAAAAATTGCAAGTACCTCCGCTTTGAGGAGGTTGTTGGTGTTGCGGTGGCAGCTGACGCTATAAATGCAATTTGTTATTTTGAGCATTACATTTTTTTTTAAATTGTTGAGTTTTTACAATTCATTTAACCTACTGTGCACGCTGGTGTTGTTGAGGTGGACGCTGCTGGTATTTTGTTGGGCAGGCCTTTGCGGGTGTGGTGGTCTCTATTGGTTCTGAGTTAGGGGAGCATTGTGTGGTGGATAAGGCTTCGTACGCTGATCATGACGATTACTACGTCACTCTTGAGCCCTAGTTGAATGGCGACCCTCGCATCTTTGTTGATATTGTTCTGTGGAGCGTACCAATGCTTTCCCTCTCAATTATTTGAACTCTTCTTGCTCTCTCTAATGATCTCTTTCCATCTTGGTGGCCAGTTCTACAGTGTCTTTCAGAGTCTTGCAATGACCAGATAATGTATTTTTCCTAATGGTGGGGCTTAGACCTTGTGCGAACTAGTCTGCCCTCAAGCTTTCACTCATATTCAGAGCGTTGTATCTTTCTAGCTCCACAAACTTGATGTGTTAATATTCAATTGACATATGGCCTTGGTTCAATGCTAGAAACTCTCGTTGTTTTTTAATATGTTGGTATTCGGGGAAATAACGTCCCTCGAATGCCTCATAAAAACTTTGCCAAGGGATCACTCTCTGGTCGTGAAACGTGTTTGTTCTAATAGTTCTCCACCAATCTAGCGCGTGATCAGCTAGGCGGCTCGCAGCATATAAAACTTTTCTATCCTCAACGCATCTCATCAGCTCGAACATTTCCATCATGCTGAGGATCCAAGGCTCGACCTTGTCAACTTCTCCTTTGCCATCAAACTGTGGAGGCTGGAGCTTCAAAAATGCCTGGATAGTGTCCTCAGAAGACACCGTATGTAGTGGGAACTCTTGTTGAGGTGGTCATGGTGGTGATGGTGGTGGTGGTGGCAACAATGATTGGTTGTCACCAACATAACTATCCTCGTGATATACCTCTTAGTGTTGCACCCTCCATCCGTGACCACAGCCCCGACCACAGCATAACTATCCTCGTGATATACCTCTTAGTGTTGCACCCTCCATCCGTGACCACAGCCCCGACCACAGCCTCTGCCTCTACCTCGCTGGGCAGGCGGAGCCTTCTGGGCTCCTTGGGCCTCTAGAATAATCCCTATGGGTTCACTTTGGACTCTAGCTCCACGACCACACCAAGTAGTAGCTCTCATAGTCATCATCTACATGCATACATAGACAACCATTCAAGAACAATGAGACTTATATAGAGTTTTGATTCTTACTTGAAATTTGGTTAGATGGCATATCGACTTGATTTGTGATGGGTGCACATGGGACTCTGGATACAATGGAAACATCAAGAGAGTTTCGATTTTTAAGCTCTAATATCATAAGTGTAACACCCCCAAATCGAACCCTGCCACATGGAGAGAATTCAATCTGGGGACGATAATGACTATGCAATGAAGTTGACCAATAACTTGACTTTGACTAGTTTCTTGACTAGATAAAATAAATGCGGAAAACTTAAAGTAATAAGAATAAAATATTCAACGATAGTGGAGTTCAATAGTACTTCAAAATAAGGAGTATTAAGTGCGAAAGATACATATACAATGCCTGAGTTCATAAAGAAAACAAAGACAAAATGATACAACAAAAACAGCCAAGGACCACCCCATGTGCACATCATCATCACTAGCAAAAACTATCGCTCTAGCTCATCTTTCTATAACTTGTTTATCTGCAGGATCAATGCAAGAGAGACAATATCTCATGAGCTTTGCAGCCCAATAGGAGAATAATAAACCAATGGATTAATTAAATCAATAGCATATAAGCTTGATCATAATATGAGAATGGCAATTTAGCTTTGAATTCATCGATGAGAGGAGATAGCAGTAATAAATCATATGACAATGGAACATCAATGAGTTCAACGTAATACTCTAATTATAATGGGAGAAGAAATTGATGCAATGCTTTGATCTTTGTGTTTCGCTTTTCCATACTTTGAATCAATAGGATAGCTTTGCTTTCAACTTCTAAATCATTGATCTTTCTATGTAATGACATTCTTTATGTTTTTGTTGCGATGAGGTGTCATGTACTTCATGAATGGCCTATGATTATGTACACCGTGGCAAAAAGTCATCCTCACTATAGGAGAGGGTTCTTGTTTCATTACACAATGGGGAGCAATCGTGCTACGAGGACATATTTGAGGCTATGCCCTAACCATGCGATGAACAATACTATGCAATGCACTCTCATCAATTCATATCATGGACACCCTGACTTTTATCTTTATTTATTTATGTTTTCGTCTTTGCCTGATTGGGACTTTGGATCATAACTATGCAATGTAAATGAGTACAGTTCATATTTGGATCAATGTAATGGAGGTAATTCAAGCTGAGAGTAATTGTACTTTGATCATACTGTGAGAAATAGAAAGATCTTGTACTGTGGGTATTTTGATATATCAGCAATCTAACTCATTACACGATGGTTCCTTTGGGTATCTTACATATTCACTTCTTAGCATAGTAACAGACACAACCTTTATAGTCTAGCCCGAATTGAATATTCACTCATTAATTCCACCATGGATCCTAACAATATTATACTCATGAAATCAGTAAGCACTAGAGCATTAATTTAACCATGTGGACAGCAGTTTTATATTCATGAAATCCGTAAGCAATATAGCACTAATTTAATAATATGGACAGTTAGGTTTCTGTAATGTAGAATCATAACGCAACATGCTATCCAAATCTCAGCAGTCTATCATTTGTCCTTTATAATCTATGGACAATAGGACGACTACTAATAAACCTCTTAGAGGTTTACTAATATGTGCACAATAGCAGCCTTTTAACTCTGTAGCTATAATACATCTTTCCATTACAAGATGGCTCGTTAGTACTAATGTGCAACAAATTAAACTAACCCCAAGTTATTTTGGGTAATTCGTTATAGAGCATATCATGATAATAATGTGAAAATAAGAAATACCCTGTTATCAACAGCATTAACAGTTTCTACCAATCTTAGAAGGAATACCAATCAGTCACACATATGACCAATAATACATTCCACAAGTCTTCAGTGTAAAGAATGGCAACAAATGATCCTATTCACACATGGAGTATGTGAACTTGGGTACACTGGTAAGTATATGATTTACTTGTCATCAGAGTAGCCTTAGAAACACTAACAGGGATCTTCAAAACTATGAAATAATAGTTCAATATAACATTTCAATATCCCTGAACCATAGACAGCATGCTAACAGCAAGGGAACTAAGTAGAATTCGTTCCTATCACTATGTCTCTATTGCACATTTGTTACCCAGTGATTAATACAAACTTATGGATGATAAGATTGGTATAAAGACTAATAGGATATTCAATCATTTAGTCCATAGAATTCCTTAGGAATTTCAGCAAACACTTGGGACTCAATCACAATGATAGCAGCATGAAAACATAACTTCTATTGATCCAACTCTCTTATTCATCTAAGCACAACCAATGATCAGTTTACCATCATTTTAGTCACATGCATAGAGGAGTTAATGATCAGTAGTGACATGGGAGAATAGATTAAAAGTAACATCCATGTGTTGTCCACAGTTGGGTTAATCATCCCAAGGTCAATCCAAACAATCCTCCTACCTTATTGTGTTGTAGCTCTCCTTCCAAGTGTTGTCCTCTTCACGATCAAGCCCTCATTCCTTCTCCTGCAGCTTCGGATGGTCCAGCAACATTTGGGTCACCCTAAAAATTTTGGGCATTTAGAGAAATTTCGTGTTGTTAGTCGATTCGTCATACATCATTTAACAGAGGAAGACTTTAGCATTTTAATGAAATTCATAACAAACAAAAGTTTTCTATTACTCATAAAAACTAATATTTCTTAAGACAATAAATGCCTAAAACCTTCATTGCGTCATCAATCTCATTGTTCAGCTAGAACCATAAAACTTATTAAACCATAAGCATGTGCAACACTTCGTCGCAAGCTTGAGTTGTCATCCATTACTTAATCTTAGTTACCTGCAAGGATTCATAGTGCAGGATTTTTCAATTAAAATATGCAAAGGTCATGCATGCCATGATAACCTATCACAAGATTCTACATGTGATGCATCAATTATCATCATAATAACATAATCATATAAACATGCATTCCATAAACTATATCATGTTCCTTACATGACGTTACATTATGTTTATCATTCATTTTTAACGTAACATTGACATAAATATCTTGACATATCTACTTCTCTTTAGAATCATCCAAATACCATACAATAAGAATATGCATTCATATCATTCATAAAAATACATGACACATAATTTATCATCGCATTTCTTTCTTATTGTCATATATACATTCTAAGAGTTTCTTTATAATTCCTTAATCATTACTTGTTGCGTAACATCTTTCATTCCTTCATTTTTTTCTCAGAGTTATTTTAAAACCCTTTGGACCTTTTTTCATTCTTCTTTCTTTCTTTATTGTGTGATACTTTGAAGTGTCATTCCTCATCTTTTATCTTTATCACATAACATTCTCATCTTGACTTTCACCCATGTTCTAAGTCATATCTTAAGGAATGCATACAAGCTTTATTCCTAAACTTTCTTTAGGAATACACACATATTCATATGAGGCACATTGTTCTTTGAAATGTACATATACAGAATCATTATCTTAACCTTCTTTCTTTGTTATAATATACTTTGAAGATGAACTTCACTTTCATTCTTACTTTTATCTTATAATATCTTTGATCTTTACTTAGTTGGATAATCATGCCAATATCATCACATTGGCTAGCTAGGCCACATTCTTAGGAATACGCACATCATAATAGAGGCACTTTATTCCAAAAAATATGCACATTTTTCTGATGAGGGATTTTGTTCCCTGAGAAGCACATATACAAATGCATGATTTTACTTCAGGCTTAGATCCTCTTGAAGTACAGACATGAGTGCAAGATTTTTCTTCCTATCATTACTTTGATGAGTGACAAGGACTTATTCTTCAGCTTTAGAATGCATTATGCTTTTGCAATACATCAATCATTCTTCATTATAATAACGGCTAAATGTGTGTTATTGTAAATATATAAATCAATGTTTCATGAATAAAGTCATATATAAAATATAGGAAACATAATAAAGAATTATAATCAACAAATAAATGCATTTGTAACGTGTATAAATATTTAAAGAAAATGCATAATATAAACATAAATAATATAATATGTCACTTTTCTTTGTCAGTTCTGATACATCATCAACAAAAAAAATTACAATTCAATATATAAACGTTATTTCTGATTGATTCAAATTTTTCTGCAAACTAGACTTTCATAGGAATCATCTATAAAATTTATGAATTTTATCTTTTTGATGTTTAATCCTAAAAATTCACACAATTATTGAAATTTGATTTCTACATAGTATTCTAGCAGTACACTAAAATATTAATAACTTATTCTATACTTGTTCTTTTCAGATGATTCCAAATGCCATAGAAATAATCCAACCTTTAATTTGTGGATAATTTCAAACCCTAATTCCAAGTTTCCAAATTATGATACATTTTATAATTTCATCTCATTGTTACCCAAGACAGAATGATAGCAATCAATTTTTTATTATATTTATACATCTTCAAATAAGCAAAGTTATATGAGAATTATACTTCAAGGCTTTTTCATTCATATATTACTTGTAATTTTTGGATGAGTAAAACCTATCCAAACAATTATTGTAAAAATAGCCATGAATTTAGATAGATTAAAATGCATCATTAATCATGCATCCCTCAATCAAAATTCCTATTAAGAATAGGGTGTTTTAAAATTCTCAATCTAAACAAAAATATCATTGAGAGGAGAAATAGGAGGGGTTTGAATACCATTTACATATCTAGGGTCATATTCTTCCTTGATGTTCATTGTCTTTCCCTTGTCCATGTCCTCTTCGTTCTCATCCTTCTTCTTTCTATAGGGTTGCAACTGTCACATGAAGAGAAACAAGAAAGGCGAAGAGTGGGGAAGGTTTGAGGACTTTTTATAAAGTCTAACCTAGGATTTTTAGGGTTTCATCCAAATGACTTAAATACCTTTATTTAGAAATTAGGGTTGTTGCAATTGATACTTGTATATCAAGTGACTTCTTCTTTCTCTAGGGTTGCAGCTGTCACGTGAAGAGAAACAAGAAAGGAGAAGAGAGGAGAAGGTTTGAGGACTTTTTATAAAGTCTAACCTAGGATTTTTAGGGTTTCATCCAAATGACTTAAATATCTTTATTTAAAAATTGGGGTTGTTGTAGTTGATACTTGTATATCAGGTGAAGTTGCACCGGAAGTTAAACATGATTCATGATAGAAAAAAAAATTGTAGAGAACATGAGTGCTCCATTTTCGTAAAGGTGATGAGTCCCGAGTGCTCTTTTAATTTAATCTTGATTTTTGTACATTAAGTCCATGGAGTTGTAACCAAAAAGAAAACAAGACAAAATAAAATTTATATGAGAATAGTCAAATCTTTTTCCTAGTTATTTTATAGAAAGATCTTTAATGCGAAATAATCTCATCTATTAAAATATTAGAATATGTAGAAAATTAAAACTGTATTAAAATGTGTAGAATTATTAGTGTCAAGCATATTGTTTCCTTTCTCCTTATAATTTTACTATTCATTATTCTCTTCCTTTCTAAGAACCTCCTTCAAACTATTTTCAAAACCTTTTTTTGGAGTTCTCATAGTTCATCTCACCCAACATGCTTCCCATTTTTCGAAGTTAGTGGTTCTAGAGTTAGTCATGACTCATTTTTTTTCAAAAATTACAAGCTACATATATAATGCATGCATAAAAAAAATCATAATAAGCACTTCAATGAAGAAGAAATGAGAAATTAGAAACCTTCTCATAAGAAGTATACAAACTCTTAACTCATTTGAATATTAAGATGCGATAGGTCACAAAATAAATGAACGACACTACAATTATTTCTCTGTATCTGACATCTCCATAAAAAAATGAATATTGCGAGTAAAAAAATTTTGATGTACTTTACGGGGTAACTTAACTAATAAATAAATATTTTAATTTTTGCCTTTTTTTATTATGAGCCATGAGATCAAGAAGCACCTCAAAGTGAAAAATCAAAGACCACCATGGATGAAGAAACAAGAGCAATTGAGAAGACTAGGATTAGGAAACCTACAACATTAACAAAGTAACATGATGATTGAAATCAAGTGGGTCTTCAAGGCTAAAAAGAAGGCAATGGAAAAAGTTTAAAGCACAATTAGTTGCAAACGATATAATGAAAGGCTTACTTGCCTTGATACTCATGAACTTTTGTTGCTCAAATTAAATGAAAAATATATCAAATGAATATTAAGTATGTTATCATGAATGATTATGATCTCGAGGTTGATGGCTACTGTAATGTCCCATATTTATTTAAAGTAAAAGTATGTTTATTTTATTAAATGAGATTTTTGGAGTTTGAAAAGAAATAAAGATATAGTTAGAAAATAACTTGGGATTAGAATAAGGTTAGGGATTTAAAGTTTTTATTATAGATGACACTCAACTAGAGGCAAATTAGAGTTTTAGAGTTTAAAATACCTAGAAAATAAAATAATAATATTTTATTATTTTGAAACCAAAAATTGATGAAAATAAAGAAACAATGGAGTTGAAGTAGCTATAAAATAGCAAGATAAACAGTAGGACTAGTGGATAAAGTTAGATTTGAATTAAGAGTTCTAATAAGATTGGAACATGTTTATTATATATCTCAATACCAATAAATAAGACCCCTAAGATCTCTCTTCTCATCCACCTCTCTCTCACACACACATACACACAAATCAAATTGGCACAAATTATGGTATGAAAGTTTGTTGGAACATTATTAAAGTTATTGAATGATTAAATTTAGATTTTCTATAAGGATGTATGAGTTATTTATAGGGAATATCTTCTTTTTGTCCATATTTCATAGTGATAGTTCTTAAAATATTTCGGATAGGATTTTGTCCTCAAAAAATTTTGAAAAAAAATCTAATAACATAGCCATTGAAGTCTAGATGCTTAGAATCACGAATCATATCAATCAGAGATATAGATAGAAAATTATTATTCAAAAATTGACATTGCTATCAACCTGTCGGACAACCATGAGACAAGATTCTTTATCACAACTAGTATTTTTAAAATAAAAATATGATCTTTTGGAACATAATAGAAGAAGAATCAATTAGCTTTCAAAACTAGAATCTTTGAAGAAGGATATTTGTAGACAAAGTTACAATTATATCAAGTCTCATTTGTAAAGACATCAAAACAAAATATGATTAAGGTTACTGTAGAACTTTTTTTAGTATAATCGACAAGGGGTTAAATTTTTATGAGTAATATCCTTAATTGATTGTGATTAAGAAAAATAAAAAACATTGAATTATGATGTCATAAAATAAAGTTATAATTTATTTACTGACTTTTAGGTCGAATATGTCCACACATATCCAATGGTATCTTATTAATGTTATTGATTTTTTTGTTCTTTCTATTGATTGACCAAATATATATATATATATATATCATCGACCAAGCATGGTAATTATGATTATCTTATCAACACGGTGTCTTCTTACTCATAATCCAACACTAATGAGAATTCATTATTTCATGAGTTCTGATTTTCACATGCAATCAACAGTTTGATTAAGGATTGTTGACATTTCTATCCTAATGATTTATATAGTATTTGAAGAAATATTTGCTTGATAAATCATTTGATGAAAATCATATTTGACTTAGTTGTTCCTTTGATCATGAATCATACTTGATCAAGCTTTCACATGATTATAAGGTGTATTATTTTAATTGTCTGCTTGACCTCTATTGACTCTTGTGCTCCAATCAATTGACTTAGCACTTGATAAAAAATATACGACTGAATTGTTCTTTTGAGGATTAATCGTTCATTCAATTAAGCATGAAAGTCATTTGTTCATTTGATGATTAACTACCTTATGAGGAACAAGGTTTGTTGTGACCTGATTGTTCAGGTGAACATAAAAAAGACCGTAGCCTAAGTAACCTTTAACTTGGCCTATATCCTCCCAACTTGGCTTGAACTATTGTCAAGATGTATCCAATGACTTAATGAAAGGTTGATAAGGTATTATCATAATACCTCACAATAGAAGAATAAATCACCAAACACTTTTCTACATTACTTAGAACTCGTTATCGAGAACTCGATCACGTATGGAATGATAGCACTAGTTCACAAGTTATATACCTAAGACATCATTACGTCGGAATGTCATTGGAGTGGAATAAGTTCTCGGTGGAGTTCGATGAATACTGATACAGAAGATGGCGCAATGATGTGAACTTTTTTTGGTTATGGAATTTGGAATTCTTGCATTGAAAGTATTTCTAGTCACGTTTAAATTTACTCTAGAGTTCACGCAACTACAAGTGCACAGATCGAGTAGAAACCCTGAGTGTCGTAACCCCATTGATTTAGACCAATTACTTATTCTAATTATATCCCAAAAATTGTCACGAAATGATTAGGAGTAAGTCGGCTACTAAAGAAATGAACGTAAATTAAGAATAACAAAGGAGAATGAGAAAAGAGCAAAATGTGATAGAAGAGATTCCCTTGTAATGAATCCATTGATGCTATTGCATTTTCAGTGTTCGACTTACTGATTAAATGAGCTCACTAAGACGCGAATGAAATACTCTATCTCCCAACCCACCAATCTAACTGTAAACCGAGAGGAGAGTAGATGCTGATCAATAAATTAGAACTACTGATTAATAAGATTCTCATCCTTAATCAGAAGAAGAGTCCGATCTCTTGATCTTCGACAACTCATTCTTTTTATCCTAATTAAAGTGATCGAAATGCAATTGATACCTCTCACAACTGTTAAAGGTTCTCACCTCGCAACAGTTACTATGGTAGATCTCTCGATCTATATATGAACATTAAATCGATAATCACTATAAACACAACAAGTAATGTAACTAATTTCTCCTCTCGGATGGAACTAGTTAATGAAGAAAACAATTGATCTCTCGATCTAATTGAAATCAAATATAAATTATAAGACTATTGTGCATCAAGTAAATAGAAAGGAGGAATCAAATTCGCAGTACCATAAAGTCAAAACAAAAGGGTAGCATCAACAAAGTCTCATCACAAGGAAACCAAAAGTCTTTTTTTAGTTCATCGTAAATCTTCACAACTTCAATCTTCTCTTCTCAACCCTTTGTCCTTCCGTCCACTCCTCCTTTCCGGGTTCTCCTCCTTCTTTTAGTTTCCTTCCTGTTCAGAATTCAAATTTTAAAAAGTAAGTCCTCCCTTTTATTCATTCAAATTTTCTCCTAATAATAATTAAAAACTATTTAAATATGCTCAAATTTTATGTAAATTCATGAGTTTAATTATAATAATTATAAGCATAATAAGAGGTGATCAAATTCTCCCAAACTTAGTTTTTTGCTTGTCCTCAAGCAATGTTTAAGATAAGAGAGATTTAATCTTCGCCTTACTTTTCAGCCATCCTTTTAATATACCAACCTTGTATTCTTTGCTCAAGTGCCTTCTCTTTTCCTTCATCCCATGACTTTAATGAAAATATTAAAAATGAGACATTTTTAGCTTCCTCCTACTTAGCTCAAGCCAGAGAAATCAAGTGATATGAACAAAAAATAAGAATGTTAATATTAAATCTACTTGTACAGTATGAACTTTCTTTTTATTCTTATTTCTTTTCATTTGTCCAGTACTCATGTGATTATCCATAGTACTCAGGTGGATCTATGTAGCAGGTTTTTTATCGGCACATCCTAGAGCAGTTGCTCTTAGGGCAACAGGCATGAACTCCTACGGATCTACTCACCCAGATTCACCCTGGTTGAGGAATGCACCATTTTTGTACCTTTTGAGGCTTCATTGGCCCTCTTTTCTTTTGTTTTTAACTTTTGTTTTACTCATTCTCAACATTTCAATTTTCATTGGGTTCCATACTGTACTTGAAGATATTCATATTAACATTCCTAATTAACAGTCATTTGAATTGAGAGGTGAGCATAAATAGGATTGGTGGTCAAGCTTTTAATATTTCAAAATAGTCACTTTCTGCTAGCCTTGATCCTTCACTTTAAGCATTGAATTAGGTTGTGAAGTATGTTAAAATTTTGGAAGGATTAGCAAGATGCTCTTGAACAAAGTTTTAGAAGGTTGCAAAAGAGGCTATGGCTACAAGGTAAGTTCAAAGTCTCTTACTGTACTGCTTGGAGATAATATGGTGCAATGTAAAAATTTGTAATGAGATTTTAAAATTTTGTAATGAAATTACGTGAAAATATAAATAAGAGTATATCAAGGAAAGAGTAGAAATGTACCATGTTTCCCTCTCCCCCAAGCTTAGTATCGACTCTGTCCTCAGTGTCGATCATGCTAGGAAGAGGGACCAGGAGGTGGTTGAAGCTCTAGTAAGCGATCGGTGACTTGCTGAATGTCACTGAGGGTTGTTAGAACAAAGTTCTGGACAACCTCTATTCCCTGTACTTGTTGTTGATGCACCAAGCTTTGTTGCTCCAAAGTGTGCAGTTGATCCTTGAGTGCTTGGATGTCATGGCGTTGACGAGCTCTGGCTTCAGCAAGTTTGGTCAATTGTTCCAAGATGAAATTCAATTTGTCGAAGGAGGTAAGGGGTAAAGATTGGGAGGCATCTGGTGCTGAAGAGGAGGAAGAGGAGACAATGTGCCTTCTAGGGGTTCTAGGACCAGAAGGAATTCGTGAAGCTGTCTTGTAATCTAGAAGCAATGGGGGCAGTGTTGGGATAGGTCTCGTGACTTGGATGAAGTCATTCATCCACCAATTCTATCCTTTCAGAATTGAAGTTTGTCGAGGGACAGGCAACTGGAAGACGGCAGATGGGCTAGATTGTTGCCAAAAATGTTGGCCATTAACCGTGAGGAGAACTCCTTCCTTGGTCAAGAAGTCTAAATCAATCAATGTTGCAGCTGTTGGGGTGGTGTCTCCTAGGAATACATAATGTTCGGCTAGAGGTGTGATGAGGTTGCTGCAAAGGATCTGATTACATTCGCGGGTTGACTTCGTAATCAAACTTTGCAAGAAAAATGATGCAAGGTTAAACTCTGTGTTAGAGAGAAGACACCAGAAAATAAAAAGTTCATCGATAGAAATAAAATCCTTCACGTAATCATTAGGACGGATTAGGACGGTATTGGTGAGGAGAATATGGAGGTATCGAAAGATAGGGTTCTTAAGATATTGGCCGACTAAATGTAGGATGTTATCTGTACGTTGAGCGGTAAGTTGATACAGACTTCGAATATAGGGAAAGAAGGTGGAGGGGTTATATGGTCAGTATTAGGGAGGTCCAAAAAATGAGCTAGAGTATCAAGGCTCATGGCGAGATCATGATTGCACAGACAAAATTTGATATGGTCTGGAATGCCATCTTCATCAAAGTTGGTGGGATATAGAGTTCCTAAGAACTTGGCTGATACCTCCTTGTAGAGGTCCCATCGTTTCATGAAGAAGGGTAAGAGACGAGATCAGTGAAGTATGGTTCTTACATCGTCATACAATCCGAGAGGCTCGAGAGTGGGAAAATTCAAAAATCTAGTGGAAGAGGAATTTCTGCACCTGGTGTTGAGGAGGTTTTGAGCTTCCTCGCTATTCAAAAATCCGTATGTCGAATGTTGGTTGCAAGAGACCATCCGGACGTAGCCAACGTCTGATGGACTCGGAGGAGCTGTTGGTCGCAGATTCAGACAATGTACGCATTCTTTTCATGTTGCTAGTCGGTAAGTTGAGGATGTCGGTGATCTTAGGGGTGCAGGACACCTGGGGTTGCTCCGAGGATGATGGAAGGCTGTTAGGGATTCCGAGTGGCCGAAGTGCAGTAGGTGTTGGAAAAGAACTAGTTGGTCAAGTGGAAAACGAAGCGACGTGGGGGTGTTCGTGTGGGACTTGGAAAAGTGGGTATTTGGGTAGATATGGTGCTAAATTCTGTTGGGATTCTCAACTAAATCTAAAAAGTGTACTTTCAGGTGATTTTTCTAATAGTTTTGACCTTGTGAGTGATGACGTGGCTGAGAGCCGTTTATTTGGTTGGGTTGCCTCCTTGTAGCGCCTTTTTTTAACGTCGTTGGTCCGACCTTATTTCTTTTAGTGATCCGATTGAAGGTGTAAAACTTTTTCAAACTTTGCTGCACACGGGTTGTAATGTTTTAATCTCTGCCTGTTGACTTTAAAAATTTTTGAATTGCTATTTTTGATATCCACTGCGCCATGAGGATATATATTTTCGATGATGAATGGTTCAGACCATCGCGTCCTTAACTTCCTAGGAAAAAGTCGTAGTCGGGAGTTGAATAACAGAACTTGGTCACCTTCCTCAAAACTCCTTCTCAGTATATGCATGTCATGCCATTTCTTTGTTCTTCCTTTATAGATGCGATAATTATTGTAGGCATCTAGTCTCAATTCGTCTAACTCGTTGAGCTGCAGTAATCGATTTCCATACGCTGCTTGAAAATCATAGTTCAGCATTTTGATTGCCCAGAAAGCCTTGTGTTCTAATTCCACAAGTAGGTGACAGTGCTTGTCATAAATCAACTTGAATGGTGTTGTCCCAATTGGTGTTTTATATGCAGTCTGGTATGCCCATAGTGCTTCGTTGAGTTTCATGCTCCAGTCTTTCCTAGTTATTGAAATTGTCTTTTGGAGAATTATTTTAATTTCTCTATTCAAAACTTCCGCTTGTCCATTGGTTTGAGGGTGATATGCAGTAAAAATCTGATGTTTGACTCCATATTTAAGCAATAATTTTTCAAAACTCCGTTCGATAAAATGTGATCCTCCATCACTGATAATCAGTCTGGGAACCCCAAACCTTGGGAAGATTATATCTTTAAAGAGTTTAACAATCGACTTTGAGTCTGCTGAGATTGTAGGGATTGCTTCAATCCACTTTGAGACATAATCAACAGCTAAGAGTATGAACTTGTATCCACATGAAGAAGGAAAGGGTCCCATGTAATCAACTCCTCATACATCGAATATTTTTACCTCAAATATAGGCTGTTGGGTGAACACTAACTGATCACAATAGGTTTTTATCCCATTTTCTATTCAAATCACCCATATTGAGCCCTCATTTTGCCTAACTTTTGACCAAATATGCTAGGAATGCATGGATTATGACAACTAGCTGATCTTTCTCATTTTATACTTAATTTCATGTGCATAGATGTTTTGAAATGCTAAAATCCATTAATATCTCAATTCTATGCGACGTTATCATTTTGTAGGACAAGTTATCACTCCAAGTGCACAAGTTATCATTATTTTAATTGAGCGGATTTCTAGTGATTATTTTGCTCTAAATCCTTTGCCATCATGAATTATTCATATTTGGATGATCATATTTCAATTTGTGCAAGGTTATCACTCAATTTCATAAGTTATCATTTTTTAGTATCAAGTTATCGTTTAAGGGAAAAACTATTATTTCGATATGCAAAACTATCAATTCTGCACAAAGGCATTAAGCAATCATTAAATTATTATCTTAACTCATTGCTGTTCAAATTTGATCACATTTGAATAACCACAACCAAAGTTATGACAAGTTATCATTTTTATGGCAACAAGTTATCATTTTCGAGTCACCAAGTTATCAATACTATGAAATCCTATCTACATTTGATTTTTGACCTTATTCACTTGCCATATTAATCCCTTTGATACCTTCAATGCTCTGAATCACTCATATTTGGATAATTTCCATGATATATGCAAAGTTATCATTCCGGGCAATAAGTTTTTATTAAAGAAATAAAGTTTTCATTCCTGCACAACACCAAATCTTATTTGACAAAAAAGTTGACATTACTTGCTGTCCTAATCTTTATTTGTTTAAATCTTATTTGAGGACTATGATACTGACTATTTTGGATCTTCTAGCAGGTATAACAAGGCTGCAACAAGGCTGCACAAGGTGAAAAAGGAGGGGGACCACTGCTAGCTATCCAAAAAGGCATCTGATTTCTGCTGGAATCTCAGGACCACTGGACAGGTGGCTTGAATCAAGAGAAGGGAATTCTGATGCTGATCAAATGGTGCACAGAAGACATATATAAGCTAAAGAAACTCTAGAATCAAAGGGGGGAGCCTCCATTTTGGAGGGCTGCTGGCTATTGAAGGAAGGAAGCTGGTTTTGGAGCTGAAGTGCTAGAGTGCTGCTGATTGCTGTCGAGAGTCTTCAATCCAAGATGATTTGCATTTGTTTTTCATTCTATGATGTACCTATGCTTGTAATTATGAGGAGTTAAATCATATGTCTCCTAGGATAGGGTAGTAGTCTAGGTTAATTGTGGATGGATATAGACAAGTCTGAATTCCTGCATTGATTTTAATTTCTGTTTCCTGAAATCTGTTTGATATGAATCTATTTTTTGTCATTGTAAGGTCATGTTTGTTCTACAACTGAGAAGTTATCATTTGATCTAATCTTATTCAGAAATGAATCAAGAACCAATGCCAAGTTCTAGAAGCAATCCCAATTAGAAATCTGATTTCTTACTTTCTGAATTTTGATTTTCTGAAATTTGATTTCTGATTTCTTGAACTTCCTGATTTCTGACTTCTGAATTGTTCAAATATGTTTTCTATCATTGTTGAGCCCTGATTTAATTAATAACTGAGAGGTTACTTATGGTTTCATTCTTGTTCAGAAATGAATCAAGAAGCAATGGTGTTTCCAAGTTTTTAATCCATGTTTTATTGCAAACTTTTGAATGCTGATTTCTGATTTTCAATCCTGAATTCAAATCTGATTTCAAGAAATCTGTGGGATTCTTCTTTATCATTATAAACCTCTGATTTTATTCAATCACTGAGAGGTGATTTTAAGGTTATCTTGATGTTTAGAGATGAACAAATATGCAATGACAATAGTTGAATTTCCAAATGCAAGTAGGTGCTGATTTCATCCAATCCTTTAGTGAAAATGTGGATTTCATTTGAATTTGCAGCTGAGAGGCTGATTTAAAATCATCTTGTAGTTTAGAGATAAACCAATGAGCATTTGCACTAATATTGGATTGATTTCATCCCTGTTTAGTTGATTGAAGCATTTCCCTCATTTTCAAAGTGCAATTGAAAGTTATCATTTCAGATTTCACTAAATTATCAAAAATCAACAAGAGACTTGATCTTGATCTTAATGTTAACTTGATTTCAGTCAGGACCTCTTCTAATCCAACTTAGCTAATCAATCATATAAAAATATGATAATTAGTCCTGATTTATTATGCTATGATAACAGCCCATTTCCAAGTTGAATTAGAAGTGATACATATTGATAACTTATTCCATTCCACCCATAATTAAATTAGATGAACCCCAACTCTTAGGAGAACCTTCCTCATTGATAGATAAACCCTTTTAGCTCTTAGTTTAGCATTTACAATTCAATTTAGATAACTTTTCAAAAATCCAAAAATAGTTATCATTTTAGCCATTTATAGAAATCAGTTTTCACTTTCTTTCAATTTCTTGAAATTTTAACTTTAGTTAGGGCTAATCTAGATTGTTTAGGGAGTCTTAGGCTTCAAATCTCTGTGGATATGACATTTGGGTAGACTACAATTGATCTGTATACTTGGAGTAGAAAGTGAATTAGGGAGTTAAATCAAAATTTGAAAAATCTGAAATTTGACCCCAAAATCAGCAAGTTATCACTACACCCCTCAATTTCACTATCATTGGGGTGCTTCATTTCTTCTGCCTATATTTTCAATTCTTTGACAAGCATCACAAGATTTAACAATATTGATTGCATCCTTGAATAGAGTCGACCAATAGAAACCTGTTTGGAGAACCTTAGAAGCTGTCTTTTGATATCCTCCATGACCACCATAAGGAGATGAATGGCACTCCTGTAGTATGACAGATTATTCCTCGTCTAGTACACACATTCGATATATTCCATATGCACATTTTTTAAAGAAAAATGGTTCATTCCAGAAACAGTATTTAATGTCTGAGAAGAATTTCTTCTTTTGTTGATAGGATAGGTCGGGTCGTAGAACTCCGGAGGCTAAGTAGTTAGCATAGTCAGCAAACCATGAAAGCTATGTTTTCTGCATCGAAAATAGTTGATCATCTGGAAAGGAATTATTAATAGCTCTATGAGTGCCAGGATTAATGTCATGTTCTGATAATTGGAGTCGAGAGAGATGATCAGCTACTAAATTTTATGTTCCCCTTCGGTCTTTGATTTCTAAATCAAATTCTTGTAATAGAAGGATCCATATGATTAGTCTAGGTTTGGCATCCTTTTTAGCAATCAAATATCGGATGGCTTGATGATCAGTATACATAATAATTTTGGAACCAACTAGGTAGGATCTGAATTTCTCCATTGCAAAAACGACTGCTAGGAATTCTTTTTCTTTGTGGCATAATTGATTTGTGCTTCATCCAAGGTTTTACTAGCATAATAAGTTGCATGTTGCTTTTTATCCTTCCTCTGTCCCAATACTGCTCCCACAGCTTGATCACTAGCATCACACATAATTTTAAAGGGCAAGGACCAATCAAGTGGTTGGATGATTGGAGCTGTTGTAAGAGCTCTTTTCAAAGTTTCAAAGGCCTTTAAACAATATTCATTGAATATAAACTCTACTACTTTATATAGGAGTTTTGTTAAAGGCGTTGCAATAAGAGAAAAATTCTTGATGAAACGTCGATAAAATCCTGCATGTCCAAGAAAACTTCTGATTCCCTTGATATTAGTAGGTGGAGGTAATTTTTCAATTACCTCTGTCTTGGCTTTATCAACTTCAATGCCCCTGTCTGAAATATAATTTTCTTGTAACTGTTTCATTTTCTTGTATCCTCCTCTTCTTCGATAGAATGTCTTTGAGAAATTTTGCATATGCTGGCATTTCTTGTATGGCTTCCACAAATGGTACATTAATATATAATTTCTTCAAAATTTTTACAAACTCGCCAAACTGTTGATCCTATCGGGATTTTTCGAGGGCTTTAGGGAATGGAATCGAGCAGAGTAGCTAGAATGTCCCTTAGTAGGTTGTTGTTTGGATCCATTCTGTTCATTCAATTTTAACCTATGGTTGAACCATTTGATCTTGTTCACCAATCTCCTCGTTTCCCTCTGTCGAGGCCTCTGATCTTGTTCTCTTAGTGTTATCGATTGTTTTCCCACTTCTCAAGGTTACAGCTTGAACTTGTTCCTTCGGATTCTTCTCTAGTTGTCCAAGTAAAATTCTTGGTTGTCTTGAAGAAGATGCAGCTTGTTGAGCTATTTGTGTCTCCAGCATTTTGTTATGAATGGAGAAGCTTTCAATCTTCTTAAACATTTTTCTGCATTAGAGTGTCTTGTTTCGATATATACTTTTCCATCATTACTTCAAGCTTGTTCTTGGAAGATGCCCCTTGTCCGGCGAAGAGTTTTGAGGTTGTGCTCATTGATTGAATCTATTTTGTCAAGTAGGAACTTAAGTTTGTTGAGGGTTGTCTCTATAAGAAAACTTTGGATTGTTCTTCCATCTAGGATTGAAAGTGTTAGAATATGGATCATTATTAGATGGATAAGGGCCTATCGCATTTGCCTGATGTTGATATCCTTGCTGCTTTAGTAGTTCACAGTGCACGAAAATGTGATCAAATGAACCACATATCTCGTAGCAGCTTGCTATCATATTGACTGTAGGAGTAGCTTCATTGAGTCCTAGTCTACTAATTGCCATTTAAACAATGTACTCCACTTTAGAAGAAAAATCTTCACCATCTAATCGTGTTTGAGTTAAAGCAACTGGCTCATTGGACCTTGAGTGAGCTAGGAAATATTGATTCCTTACTATTTCTTTTATAAGTTGATAAGCCTCATCTACATTTTTCTTTATAAATACGTCATCCGCAGCATTATCAAGTGACATTTTTGAAACATAATTAAGTCCATTGTGAAAAGATTGAACCAAAATCCATTTGCTTAAACCATGATGGGGACACGACCTTAGCAATGTCTTAAACCTTTGCCAGGCTTCATACAATGTTTTGATCTTTTTGAATAAAACTAATGACTTGATTTCTGATTCTGATGGTCTTACTTGGAGGAAAATATTTTGACAAGAAAGCTTTTACCAGTTGTTCCCAGGTAGTTAATTTTCGAGGTTCCAATGACTATAGCCATTGCTTGGCTTTACCTCTTAATGAAAAAGAAAAGACTCTTAATTTCAATGCCTCTGGTGATACTCCATTCAACTTGGCTGTCTCGCATATTTTCAAAAAGTCTTTAAGATGTTGATTTGGATCCTCATCTGGAGTTCCTCCAAATTGGTTCTATTGGATTGTGGAGACTAAAGATGATTTTAACTCGAAATTGTTGGCTTGAATAGCTAGCTTCAAATTAGCTGACTCCAGTCCATCTACAGCGGGAGTATAGAGTTCTTCCAATGATGGGACTGGTGGTTGAAGTGGCTCTTGTTGTTGGTCCATCATTTCTGCTTCTAGATCAAAATTCTCCTTGAGCTCTATGGATTGAGTGCTGCTTGTATCTTCAATAAAGGATGTTCTATTCTTATATTCTCACACCCTTCTTTTAAAAGTTTGATCAATTTCAGGGTCTACTTCAAGCAATTGTCCGCAAATTTTTCTGGGCATATACTAATCCCTGAAATCAAAGGAAAAAAAATTCGGCAATGAGTATTACGAAATCAACTAAACAAGGATATAAATAGAGAGTAAATAATTTAAATCCCCGACAACGACGCCAAAAACTTGGCGTGAACTTTTTGTGGTTATGGAATTTGGAATTCTCGCACTAAAAGTATTTCTAGTCACATTTAAATTTACTCTAGAGTTCACGCAACTACAAGTGCACAGATCGAGTAGAAACCCTGAGTGTCGTAATCTCGTTGATTTAGATCAATTACATGTTCTAATTATATCCCAAAAATTGTCACGAAAAGATTAGGAGCAAATCGGCTACTAAAGGAACGAACGTAAATTAAGAATAACAAAGGAGAATGAGAAAAGAGCAAAATGTGATAGAAGAGATTCCCTTGTAATGAACCCATTGATGCCATTGCATTTTCAGTGTTCAACTTACTGGTTAAATAAGCTCACTAAGACGCGAATGAAATACTCTATCTCCCAGCCCACCGATCTATTTATGAACCGAGAGGAGAGTAGTTGTTGATCACTAGATTAGAACTATTGATTAATATGATTCTCATCCTTAATTAGAAGAAGAGTTCGATCTCTCAATCTTTGACAACTCATTCTTTTTATCCTAATCAAAGTGATCGAATCTGTCCTTTCGTCCACTCCTCCTTTCCGGGTTCTCCTCCTCCTTTTTGTTTCCTCCCTATTCAGAATTCAAATTTTGAAAAGTAGTTAGTCCTCCCTTTTACTCATTCAAATTTTCTCCTAATAATAATTAAAAACTATTTAAATATGCTCAACTTTTATGTAAATTCGTGAGTTTAACTACAATAATTATGAGCATAATAAGAGGTGATCAAGCAACACTTTCCTTTTATAGGCAACTTTTGCGGTTAACCACATCATGCAGCTAACCTAATTGTATTAGTGCAATTGATTATACTATGCCATGTGTAGTTTGCACAATCGTGAAAATTCCATGATGGGCGTAGGTTCAACAATGCCCCACTCGTACATAATGGGCTCTCACTCATATTTGATTTCTACTAAATGTCCATTATGATTAATGAGTCGTGCAACCCACAAGTTACATCTATAATTTAGGTAGAACTATGACTTGTTAGGAATACATAGTCACTCAATGTTTATTTGTTAGCGATACATAATTGTTCGATCAACTTGAGGGTCAAAAGTTGTGATCACATAACTGATTAATCAAGGTGTGAGCTTATGCTATAACTTGTCAACATCGTATAGCTACTCAACTAACATGTGAGCCAATACTATGATCTATCAATAATAAATAGTCGCTCAAACGTTATGTTTCTCACTTTGCCTTAGAAACACCTTGTATGCATACTCCAGACCATACACATCTTATTATGCACGATTTTGATTTCTTCATATTTGTATGCTTACGTATTTTGGTACCGATCACATCGCAAATACTATACAACACCAGTGGATCTTTCTCCCTTATGTTTCTTAATTCTAAGTCAGTTGCTTTCCTAATTATGGCTCAATGGACCGCATACACTTGTAGCCTTTAAGTGGATAAATTACATGGATTGTCCCCCAACTTTAAGTCAATATCCCAACAGTTCCCAATTTCAATTTGTAACTAGATTATCCCGAAACTTTAACTTTCTTGTAGACGTCATCCTTCTGATAGGTAATTGGTGATTTCTCGATTACCTTACTAATGTGACATAATAAAATAATATAAAAATCATAAATCAATTAATAAAATTAAAAAAAAGAGGCAGCAGCCTCTCTCTCACCGACGGGGAACAAGGGGGTGTCGCCCCCACACCCTGGCGAAGAGGAGGGGAAGGGGCCCAGAGAGGAGAGGGGGTGGGGACGCCGGCCGCATCGCACGGGGGTCGGTGCACCCCTCTTCTCCTTCGCCGGCCACGAGGGAGAAAAGGGGGGCGTCGGCCCCAGTGCGAGCTTCATTGACGTTAGCATGATAGAGGGGCATCGGGCCCCCTATGTGCGAGATCACTGACATGTGCCGAGCTCGCATAGGGGGCAACGCCAACCCCCCCCCCCCCCCCCTCTTTTGCACGCACCGATGAGAGAGAAAGGGGGGTCGTCAGCCCCGGCGCGACAGAGGGGGGCCGACGGCCCCCTTTCTCTCTCACTGGCGCACGGAAAAGGGAAGGGGGCATCGGCCCCCCTATGCAAGCTCGCCGCGGAGGGGGGCTGATGCTCCCCTCCTCTCCCACGTGGAGGGGGTCAATGCCCCCCTTCTCTCTCATCGGCACGCGCGAGAGAGAGGAGGGGGCGTCAACCCCCCTATGCGAGCTAGTCGCACGTCAGCGAGCTCGCACAGACGGGGCCAACGCACCCCACTGTCGCGTCGGCGTGGCAAAGCTCACCTAGGGGCTGACCCCCCCCCCCCCCCCCCCCTCCTCTTCTCCCTCGCATCCGGTGAAGGAGAAGAGGGGGCGCCGGCCCCGCATGCAATGGGATCGGCGCCCCTTCCCCTCCCCTCCGATGCTGGAGAGGAGAGGTGGGGGCGCCTCCCCCTTTTCCTCCTCCAACGAGAGAGGCTGTTGCCTCTTTTTTTAATTTTTTAATTAATTTATTATTTTATTATGCCACATCAACAAGGTAATCGAGAAATCGCCTATTACCGATCAGCAGGACGATGTATGCAAGAAAGTTAAAGTTCGGGAACGATCTAGTTACAAATTAAAGTTGGGAGACCGTTAAGATATTAACATAAAGTTGGGGAACGATCCGTTTAATTTACTCGTCTTTAAGTACTTTGCTAAAGTAATAATACTAATACATTACCTTGAAAATATAATCAATAGTCTAAGGACAATTTTCCAACTTGTTAGTCATTCAATACTCACATTGATGAGAAAACTTATAAAGTATTCATCAAGCCTTAGGGTCGACTTAACATAGTGGGCATATAATCAAGTATTGCATAAAGCAGCGCACTTCATAAACTCATAACACCTTATAGATTAGACCCACTGGTCGCCAAAAAATTGACACAAGGAGTTCTCATATTTGGCTTCTCTTATCAAGGGGCAATCTTAAATCATATATTTGAATTTAAATCATTTCATATCTACTCATTATACACTAAGTAATACATGTATACATGTGTAGGAAACCTTAATAGAATAATAGTTAAATTAATCTATAGTCTAAATAATTATAAATTTATTAAAAATATTTTAATATATTTTAATATATTAAATTAATTTTTAATAAATAAGTAAGATTTTATAATCCTTGATTCGATCTCAAAATCTTTGATTTCATTAACTCTTTTTTATTTTATGGATGATCCCGATCGTCACTATATTGATTCCCAAGTTATTTTCAAAATTTTCATCAAGTTCACGTTGACACAGTCCACAATACTTTCTGAGTTAGATGTAAGCCCAATTTTGTTTATGCAACTCCCCTTGTATATGAAACAATTAAACATTACTCATGTTTTTTTTAACATTTTATATTATGCCATATGTTTTCAGATAGTTCATTTTCAATACAGTTCTACACTCGAAAGCCTAATCTAAGATTTGATAATGACTCGAGCACGGCCGTGACTATTTGCAGCACGGTCGTGACTATATACTATCAACATAAAACATTTTAAGTGTTCGGTCGTGCCGAACAGCGGCACGCCTGTGCCCATGGGTGGGCACGGCCGTGACCAGTCCAGGACATGTATATGTTTCAAATGTTCACACTTAGTATGATTTGAAGTATGTATATCTTAAATAGGATTAAAATATGCAATATATATTGAATGATTATATGTATTGATGAATGTAATTAAAAGATGGATTGGTATGAAGGTGTCTTATTATAATCGTGGAAGGGAACATGTCGTCACTAGCTAGCTTAAGTGGATCGTTCCTAAATGAACAAGCCATCACTAGTTAGATTAAGTGGCTCGTTCATAAATGAACATGTCGTCACTAGCTAACCTAAGTGGCTCGTTCATAGGAAAATCATCACACCTACATGGTGGGGTTTCCAAGTGGGACTAAAATGATCTCGGCCTAACTAGTCAAGTCTTGCGAAACAATATGGTTTTCCCAGTCACTAAGATTAATCTAAATAAAGATAGAAAATGAAAAGATGAAGTAAAGATGAAAAATAAAGTCTTACACTTATGTATGTACTTCAATGGGATCTAAGTCTAAGAAGTAAAGTCTATGTATTTTTTAAGGAACAATGGCTTGGGACATAATGATGATAATGAAAGCACAAAAAAAATGCTAATGTATGTTTTGTCATATGATTTTACATAAGAAGTTATTAAATTAAAGCAAGATAAATGATGATGTGCTTTAGCATAATGATAAGTTATGATATGCTTTGACATAATGTTTATGATGTTACACGTTTATCTTACCTTGTCATGATGATATGTTTACATGTCATATAGTGTGCATAAGTAGCTCATAGCATGCATATGATCCATGTTTCATAATGATGAAAAGCATATGCCATGACATATAGAGATTATGTTATAGAATCATAGCGTGCATAAGCCTCAACATATTCTAACGGGAGAAATTCTCTGCATCCTATGGATCTGTGTAGGTATGGACAAGGCTTAAGTTCGGCGACGAGAGCCTCGTGATAGTGACATTGCACATGTGATGGTTGGGCTACGACTCAAGTTATCTTTTAGCCTTTTATATTATGATGATGGACTCATAGAAAGTCAAGTATGTATGGCCTATGAGCTTTTGAGTCATATACTTTTATTCGAACTCGAATATGTATTATGAACCCTATGTTGGGTCTTGATGTTAAAGCTTATGTGGCCCATGGGCTAGTATTGTTATCTTGGGATTCGTTATGAAGTCTTCCGTTGTTTTATGACATTATCATTTTATGTTATTATTTTATTTCCGCTATGATGTTTTGATGTAATTAGGTCATGGAAGTAACGCCGCCTATGGTTCGACAACTAAGTTAGGGCCGAATTTTGGGGACATTACACCTCAGTCAGAAGTCAATTATTGATAAGTTTCTCTTGCTTTTTTACGTAATTAGAATTTTCAACATATGTTCTGGAAATATTTCAAATTGATTTCCCACTTGCAAATTCCCATTCATGGAACTCACCAAATTTTCCTTTTCTTTTTTTTCACATTTGAAAGATGGAGCCCATCCAGCTTGATTGACATGTTAGAAATAAATTTTTCGATACAATGACAATAGTGATTTCACCGGGTAAATTACTCGATTGGTCCTCCAACTTTGAGTCGTTTTCAAATTGATCACCCAACTTTAATTTGTAATCAGAATATCTTCGATTTTCTTGCACGATTAGTCCTCCTGACTGGTGACAGTGGATTTCCTTGTTGTCTCGCTTATGTGGCCATATTTCTCTCTCATCCATGTCATTTAAGTTGTCCACGTCAGATCCTTTCTCATTAAAATATATTATAAAAATAAAAAATGGGACATCACTCCCTCCTTTTGCCCGTGGACGCTGCCGGAGTCGAGCTCCAGCGAGCTCGACCACAGAGGGACGATCTCCCCCCTCCCTCTCTCTCCGGCGCGCGCTCGCCATGCGAGAGAGAAGAGGGGGTGATCGCCCCCTCCTCTGCGAGTGCTCAGACCAAAGAGAGGGGGGGTGATCGCCCCCCTCCCTTTTTCTCCCACGCACGCTCGTCGTGCGAGAGAGATGAGATGGGGGATCGCCCCCTCTGCGTGTGCTCGGACCAGAGGGAGGGGGCAATCGCCCCACTCCCTCTCTCTCCTATGTGCACTCGCCATGTTGGAGAGAGAAGGAGGGGGCGATCGCCCCCTTCCTCTGCGCGTGCTCAGACCAGAGGGAGGGGCATGATCGCTCCCCTCCCTCTCTCTCCCGCGCACACTCGTCGTGCGGGAGAGAGAAGGAGGGGGGCAATCACCCCCCTCCTCTGCAAGTGCTCGGACCAGAGGGGGAGGGGGCAATTCCCTCTCTCTTGCATGCTCGCCGTATGGGAGAGAAACGGAGGGAGGCGATCGCCACCCTCTACGTGTGCTCGGACTAGAGGTAGGGGGGCGATCCTCCCTCTCTCTCGCGCGCATGCTCGCCGTGCAGGAAAGAGAAAAAGGGGGCGATCACCCCCTCCCTCTCTCTCTCCCGTTGCGCTCGCTGTGCGGGAGAGAGAAGGAGGGGGCGATCGCCCCCTTCCTCTGCGTGTGCTCGGACCAGAGGGAGGGGTGCGATCGTCCCCCTCCCTCTCTCTCCCGTGCGCGCTCGTCGTGTGGGAGAAAGAAGGATCGCCCCCTTCCTTCTGCACGTGCTCAGACCAAAGTGAGAGGGGTCTGAAGGAGGGAGTGATGTCCTATTTTTTATTTTTTTATTTTTATAATATATTTTAATGGGAAAGGATCTGACGTGGATAACTTAAATGATATGGATGAAAGAGAAAGATGGTCATGTAAGTGAGACAACCGAAAAACCCACTGTCTCACCCGCGCGTGCTCGCCGTACAGAAGAGAGAAGGAGGGGGGTGATCGCCCCCTCCCTCTCTCTCCCGCGCAGCTCACCATGCGGGAGAGAGAAAGAGGGGGGGGGTGATCACCCCCTCCCTCTCTCTCCCGTGTGCGCTCGCTGTGCGGGAGAGAGAAGGAGGGGGGCGATCGCCCCCCTTTCTCTGCACGTGCTCGGACCAGAGGGAGGGGTGCGATCACCCCCTCCCTTTCTCTCCTGCGCACGCTCGCCATGCGGAAGAGAGTAGGATCACCCCCTTCCCTCTGCACGTGCTCAGACCAGAGGGAGAGGGGTCTGAAGGAGGGAGTGATGTCCCATTTTTTATTATTTTTATTTTAATAATATATTTTAATGGGAAAAGATCTGACGTGGACAACTTAAATGACATGGATGAGAGAGAAAGATGGCCATGTAAGTGAGACTACTGAAAAACTCACTATCACCACTCAGTAGGACTAATCATGTAAGAAAATCGAAGACAGAGGACATTTTGATTACAAATTGAAGTTGGGGGGACCAATTTGAAAATAACTCAAAGTTGGGGACCAATCGTGTAATTTACCCCGATTTCACCATAGCCAATAAAGTGGGCTCCTTTTTCGATTGATGTCAAAACTTTGGAAAACTGTTGATCTTAACGAGTCATAAATCAAGATCAATCTTGGTGATGATTGATTTTTAGAGTGTCTGATAAGAATAAGACAAGTTTGCTTTATTCAGGATGTATCTACGTCACTCCATACTTTGTTAGGTGTTGATGAGAATTCAGTTACTACAGTAATCGTTCACATAATGAAGTCATGAATATATGTTCCACAAGTACTAATTATTAATATATTATACTGAGAAGAAAGAAATGGGCTATTTCCGTAAACCATCCCTGAACTATCACGTTTTTCCACATTTAACTCCGAATTATGAACTTATCTTTTTTATCCCTAAACTATCATGACTTTTTCACTTTAATCCTTCTGTCCACTTCTGTTATATTTTCCATTAACTTCATTTTTCCATTTATAAAAAGTCAAAATTACCCTTTATTCATTTTTTCATTTATAAAAAGTCAAATTACCCTTCATCCCCCTTATCCTCTCTCCTCATCCCTACCCGCTCGACTTTGTTCCACGATGCAGGCATTAGTCGGCGACGGGCCAATGTTCCATAGGAGTGTCGATGAGTGCTTCGCGTCGATGGACCTTAACGGAGACGGCGTCCTCTCCCACTCGAAGCTCCGAAAGGCCCTCGAGACCTTCCGCCTCCTCGAGATCCACTTCGTCAATGATGTCACCACCCCGTCGGCCGAGGTCGTCGCACTCTAGACTGCGTCTTTAAGCAATTCAATGTGGACGACAAAGACACCGTTGACAGGAAGGAGTTCTAACTCGAGATCCACATGATACTCCTCGCCATTGACGATGGCCTCGACAACTCCCCATCGAGGCCTCAAAGATCGTCGCCATCGCCACCGGTGGACAGATGCCAGAGGAAGTGAAGGTCACCCCTTTTCTTTCCATCTTTCTCTATGTACGCCGATGCAAGGAAAGAGCCTCTTTCCCTACGCATGCCGACGCAGGGAAAGAGCCACCCCACCTTCTCTTTCCCTCTTTCTTTGCGTCTGTGTGTGCAGGGAAAGAGGGGGGCTCCAGCTGGTGCTGCGATCCACCAAGTGCTACTCGTATCTTCCCTCTCTCTCTCTCTTCTCGCCTGTTCTCCGATGAGTGCAGTGGCGACGACCGACGGCTAATGGCACATAGATCTAATCCTTTCACACACCACTCTCTCTCTCTCCCTCTTTCTCTCTCTCCTTTTGCCTTTTCTTCAACGAGTTTAAGGGTAGCGACAAGCGGTTGTTGGCTCTCGTCGTTGGAGACATGATGACCCCTCCGATCTCCATCGGAGACCTCCTCGGCTCTGTTGGCCCCGACGACTTAGCGAGATCCACCGCTCACGTGGTCCTCCTCACCATGCGACTGGACTCTGGGAGCGGCTCAGGGCGACCCCCCGCTTTCTTTATTTTTTTTATTTGAAGTTGACGGGTAATTTTGACTTTTCATAAATGATAAAAAATGAAGTTAACGAAAAATGTAATAGAAGTGAACGGAAGGATTAAAGTGGAAAAGTCGCTACAGTTTAGGGATCCAAAAAAATAAGTTCGTAGTTTGAGATTAAACATGAAAAATCACGATAGTGTAGTAGTGATTTATGAAAATAACCCTGGAATAATTAAAAAAATGAGTAAAGAAACAATTAATATAATTATCAATAGATTTAAAATATTTAGATTTGATTATTATGGTGTTCCTGAATTATACTGCTATGATTAATCAATAAAGATAAATTCTCAAATTAAATCAATCAATATTTCATACTTTAATTTTTTTAGAGTACTAAAAATAAATCAATATTTTTTAAATCAAAACCATTAATTCTCCAAACACATTACAATGACATTATAATAATCACTTTTGCAAGTCATCTTAGTGGCTACACTATTGCGTTTCTTTCGATTCTTCCAATTATGACATGCGTGATATTGATAATCCCAAGCAACTTAAATGAATTTCAAACTTTCTTTTCAGATAATAAGTAAACTCATAATCATTGAAACTCAAAAAATTGTTTCATATGTTGAATAAGTGGAGGAATGCTCAAAAAATTCACATTCGAGTGTAAAGGGAAGTGTTCTCATTTTTACCTTGAGTATGTAATATCAATTGGGAAGTTGCCACTAACTGAATTGTGTTCCTATCTTCTTCGCAAGTGGGAAGTACTCATCACCTTGGGACAGCTTGGGAACAAACTGGTGGCAACATTTGGCAAATTCTTGAAGAAGTTAAAATTTGGGACTTCTAAATTTCTTATTCAATGTAGAGATATTTTAAGAATGAGTTTTCAATATTAGTTATCGCGCGTTGACACCTCCATTTCAGATTTAACTAATGCGATGGCCAGGTTGACTATAAAAATGCATAGTTGGTAAGAACGATTGATGTTTCTTGATTTTAAGAATGAGTTTTTCTCTAAGTCAACTTTATTGTTCATTCGTCTCCTTCTCACTGCTTTTGTTATTTTTTAAAAACCCAATTTGAGTGTGGGGGTAGGTTGTAATTGCATAATTTTTTGAATGGATTTTAGAAAAAATGAATCTCCATGGCTTTGAATTCAACATGAAAATATCTACTTTGATAAACAATTGTGGTAGTTTTTGCTGCTCGAATGTTGACTTTTCAGACATTAAGTCCAATCGAGAGAGTAACCTTATTTCTTGGTCGTAGCATACGAGTCCAGAGATCAAGCTACGACTGAGTTATACCAAAAGGGAGATTGACAATTAATATCAAGTAAGGTCAAGAAGTGAACTTGGATCTTTATTAGATTTCTATTCTTACTCTATTTTCATTCAGTCATGGTCATTTTTGTTCGATAAAGACAATCTATGTGATTGAGAGAGGTTGATTGTGCTTCAATCTATGACATAAAACATACCTCAGTTTGAAAGTGGTCACTCCAGGAAATTGACCCCATTTCGATACTTGACGCCTAAAATGATAAGGAATTGTGAGAGGATGATGGATGCTGTGATGAATGCTTTCTAGGTAATGTTTTCAACCTTGCAAAAATCTAGAGTCAATAATCATGAGAGTGACTCGTCCTCGGGAGATGATTATTGCAAGAGCGGAATCATCCATGAGTAAAAACATCCATTGCTATTTTATGTGATTTCTATTGGTTTTAGAAAAAAGAACTCCTGAAACAATACCTAAGTGTTAGTGTCCATTTCTATTCATTTGTTTCTCTTACTTATTTCTATCTTTTATTTTCTACTTACATTAAAATTTCATAAAAATTAATATAATTTATGTTTATTAAATTTTCTAGTTTAGTAGTATTTTACTTTCTTACTTCGAACAACATTTCTCTATTTAGTTCTTCATTCAAAATGGTTTCAACCAATTGTGAGTTTTTGACTTTGTCCCTATGGATTGAACTAAGTCTTACAATAATACTGTATGCTTGTAGCATTGATCTTTGTATTGAGATATTATAACTTTAAATCAAATTTTGGATTTTTTTTGTCTGAGTGGGATCACCTCTAGAAGGCACTTAACAACTTAATCCCTGAGTCATTGAATTTTTGTGAATTGTGATTATTCCTCATTATTTTGCGTTTTCAACTCTCGCATCACATGTTTCACACGTCAACCAACTTTTTAGTTTTGAATGAAAAGACTGAATGCTGATTGTCCGAAAAACACCTTACCATTTTCTAAATTAAGTCACACAACATGTCAAAACACAAACACTATGTTCAATGTCTAAAACATTAGGATCTACTCGTTAGGAATTAGTTAATGATATTTGGAGATTGAAAAATTTAATAATTTAATTTCTAATTCATTCAAAATTATAAGATTTGCCAATTGAATATGAACATTATCAAATTAGTAACCTATTTTCACAAAGTTAAATATTAAATTAATTATGATAACATGATATTGCTTTAACATATAATTAAATTTAAAAATTAGTCTTATCAATTCAGTATTTATAATTTTTAAGAATATGTTATTATTTTAAGTTAGGGTTTCCATAAAAAAATTCAAGCCGCCTAAGTCAATTCTTTTAAAAAATTAAGGTTACATTTTAAAAAATAATATTCAGAATTTACGAATAAAAAAAATTCATGAAAAAATTCAAATAACTTTCGTCCCTTAAATATACATATTAAAAATAAAAATTTCTCATTTTTTTCGGTTTTCATGTTAATATCCGAAAATGATGAGTCATTCGCACTGAATCAATTACAATTCGAGTCGCCATTTGTTGTCAAGATAATAAAACCCTAACTTAAACCTCGTCCTGAACCGGTTCCCTTCCTCCACTGGTCTGGCGTTTTATTTATTTCCTTCCCCCCTATCCGCCCCTCCTCCCCTCCGGCCATGCACTGAGTCGGCGAGAGCTCTCGCCCTTCTCGTCTTCCCATAATGTCCCCGCTCCCCTGTCGCCACCTCCACACCCTCCGCCATTCCAGCGTCCTCATGGCCGGCGCCAAGCGCCTCCCGGCGAGATGCTCCGCCAACGGCGCCGGCGCCCCCTTGCCCTTCTCGTCCTCCTCTTCCTCTCAATTCCTTCGCCTCCACGCGTACATCCGCTTCGCCCCTCTGAAGCGCCCCATCTCCAAGTCCCTCGTCCACTCCCATAAATCCGCTCGATCCTACACTTATTACCCACCGGAGGCCTCGAATACTGGTAAAAGAGGTTGATTTTTTCTTTTTTTGGGTAAAATAGTCGACCCTTTTGTGTTAGACGCGTTTCGTTCGTGGTGTTTATGGGATGCTTGGTTTGATTTGTCTCCCTTTTTTTCTCCTTGTTTTGATATGAAAATTTAGTTCAAGTGGCGCAGCCGCAAGACGCGAAGGCTTTGGCGCAGCGCCTTGCACTGTTGAAGGCCAGGCTTCAGACGGAGGGGATTCCGCCCGTTGTTTGCAAACCCGGCCAGTATAACAAGTTGCTATGCCCAAAGGTGCCTCATTGCCCTTTGTGTTGTCAAGTATCTGCTCCTCTTTGCTAAACTAGATGTTGAAATTCATACTATTGATTTTTTTGGTATCTCAAAATTTCGTAGGGTTGAAACACTGTAACTAAGATCTTTGAGAGTCAAGCTATGAGCTAATTGCTGGGGGTTATTTCTGTACCCATGCAATAAATCTTTTTATACATAGCTGGACATATATTTCTGTATGTGGATACCAAAGCGTATATGTATTTTCTCTAGATACAGGACGTTAATTGTCTTTGTGATTATAGTGTCAAGGAGGGTCAAGCCAGGAGATGAGTCTATCTGTTTTCATCCGTGAAGATGGGTGAGTTTCTCCTTTTGTTATCTTTTGGCTTCACTTGTACTATTTGTTGTCAGCATTTATCATGTTCGTCCTTCAAAATTTGCGTTCTTTCTTTATCCTGTAGAGAGTTAGCATTCTGGTCATGCTTCAGAGCTAAATGTGGTTGGAAAGGACATGTAAATGTATCACTCTCTCATATACACTGATCCCATAATCATGTTTTGAAGGAAGAATGTCTCTGATGAATTCTTAGAATCTGAACTCTCATTGTAGGTTGCGAGTGATGTCAAGACACGTAAGGTCACAACTCAAGCTGTCATCCCAAAGGATTATAGGGTCATAACAGAAAAGGGACTTAATCTAGAGCCTTTGTGCGAAGAGGTATGTGGTAATTCCTCCTGCCATCTACGTTTTCTTTCTATGCTTACTAGTCTTCGTCTTTTCAATTTCTATGTTTGTAGCTTTGAAGTAGCAATCACCCTACGAAAAATCCTCTGAAATGAAGGAGTTTAAATTATTCTTATGGTTACTAAGCCATTTTCTTCATTTTCAACATTATTAACCTTCATGCACACTGTTAGGAGCTTTATTTTGTTTGAATATGCTTTGACTTATGGTCTACATTTTAATCCAATCCATTTCCAGCTCATTGCGTACTTTTCCGAGAGAATGATAAGAAGAGAAACACTTCGACGAAATGGTATCATGCAACGGAAACATAATGATGAGGTTTGAATATTTTGGCATCAGAAGTTTGCTACCTCCATAACTAGAAGTAGATTGATTTCTCTCAAGCGTAAGAATGTCTTCCTATTACATACAGATTGTAATTGCATTTCCTTATAGACGAAATGGATCTCTTGTAAGCTGCAAGTATCGTACAGTGGCAAAGAAATTTTATCAGGTCTGTTTTAGCATTTATTTCTACCAGAATATTGCACTCTTCATTGGTTACTTTGAAGATATTTTATTTTCTTAAATTCATGATTTATGTTGTTTCTCCAATCCACCAGGAACCAAACTGCCAACGGATTTTTTATGGTCTTGATGATGTAAAGGATGCGAAGGATATTATCATTGTAATCCTGCAATCCATTGTCTTTCATCTGTGTGTTAATGGAAAACAAGCTTTATTTCTGGCAGGCCATAAACTTCTTTATTTTTGTGTTAAAATAGGTTGAAGGTGAAATGGATAAGCTTTCAATGGAGGAGGCTGGATACCGCAATTGTATCAGTGTACCTGATGGTGCACCTTCAAAAGTTTCCAAAGAGTTACCTGATGCAGCAACTGTATGGGCTGATTTTGATTCAGAATCGTCTTCTTAGCTACTTTCCTATCAGGAAGTTTCATATTAACACATGCTTGGGTTGCCATAAATACTTAATGAGTATGATCTGTTTGAGATTTTATTTTTCTTTTGTGCAGTCAGGTCTTTTTGCATTTTGTTCTATTTGGGTTTTGGTTTGTTCACAGTTGAACTGGCGAAATTTCTTTAGTCCATCAAATGAAGCTCTAACTTTGGCTTTGCATTATAAGAATGAGGAAATTGAAGAAGTAGGATTTTGTCAAGTACATAGGGGATAATAATTAGGTTGCTGCTCTTGCATAGTTGTAGGATGTTCTTAGAATCATCAGGATAACAGTGTTCATGACCTTAAATACAAATACTGATGATTCCTGAAAAAAGAAAAAAAAGTAGGAACACGCAATTGATTGTTGATTATAACATGTGTTTGCAATGTAAATTCTTGAGTTAGCCCAAGCTTGGGCACTCTGAAGACACAGCTTAGAGAAATCACCAGACAATTTGTTCTTTGACTTCTTAGAAAGAGTTGTTCTTTGATCATACATATTCTGAATAATTCTAATGAATAGGTAAAAATAGATTGAAATCTAGTTAAGTGGTAGGACTAATACAACAACAACAAAGCCTTATCCCACTAGGTGGGGTCGGCTACATGGATCATACGACGCCATTCCGCTCTATTAGTAACCAAACCTTTCGGTATATTATTCACCAATAGATCTTGCTCTATTAGTTCGCCAAGTGTCCGCCTTGGCCTCCCTCTCCCTCTTTTAATCGAACTCCAGATTATTTGATCTACTCTTCTTACCGGCGCATCCAATGGTCTTCTCTGAACATGACCAAACCATCTCAAACGATTCTCTACTATTTTCTCACTAATAGGAGCCACTCCGACTCGTTCACGTATATGGTCATTCCTAATCTTATCTAATCTTGTATGACCACACATCCATCTCAACATCCTCATTTCGGCTACCCCCACTTTACGTTCATGTTGTCCCTTCATAGCCCAACATTCACTACCATATAACACTGTTGGCCTTATAGCAGTACGATAGAATTTTCCTTTAACTTTATTGGGTAGGACTAATATCTAAAAAAATTTGATCCACAAATGTGGTTCCAAACAGATAGTCATTCTTACACTTATTAAGCTTTCCTAGTAGTTTATTGTTACATCTCTAATATTGTTTTCCTTACACCTCTCTGAAAAAAAAAACAAGAGAAAACATGCTGTTTTCCTTATACAAGATAAACATGCCACGTTGATGCACCAAGAATGATAAAAGTACAAGACATAAAGCTGCGTTTATATCAAATTTGTAATGAACATTAGAGTACAATCAATTGAAATCACCAAAATAGTAGTGTTCTTCTGTTTCTTATTTGAATATGCATTAATTCATCAGTCTCTACTTTGCTCCGGAAGAATTGGATCCATCATAAAAAACCTGACCAGAGATGGGAATTCCATTGGATAGAGAACTTCGCCTATGTTTTATAGCCGGTCCCAAGCCCGGATAAAGGAGGAGGGTTGTGTTAGGCCCCGACAGCCAGCGTAAAACCCTGTCGAATCGCATGACCATGGATTAACGAAGCCGACCCCACCTAGTGGGATAAGGCTTTGTTGTTGTTGTTGTTGCTCCTGCTTTTCGACACAGTTTTTTTTCCCAGGAAAATTGCTTGTAGTGCTTTTGTATCTCTTTGAAAATTAATGAATCTGGCATGGATGATTAACGCTTTGGCTAATCATTTTCCTTTTCTTTTCAAAAGAAAAAAAAAGATTTGTCATCATTGAATGCAACAACAACAACAACAAAGCCTTATCCCACTAGGTGGGGTCGGCTACATGGATCATACGACGCCATTCCGCTCTATTAGTAATCAAACCTTTCGGTATATTATTCACCAATAGATCTTGCTCTATTAGTTCGCCAAGTGTCCGCCTTGGCCTCCCTCTCCCTCTTTTAATCGGACTCCATATTATTTGATCTACTCTTCTTACTGGCGCATCTAATGGTCTTCTCTGAACATGACCAAACCATCTCAAACGATTCTCTACCATTTTCTCACTAATAGGAGCCACTCCGACTCGTTCACGTATATGGTCATTCTTAATCTTATCTAATCTTGTATGACCACACATCCATCTCAACATCCTCATTTCGGCTACCCCCACTTTACGTTCATGTTGTCCCTTCATAGCCCAACATTCATTACCATATAACACTGCTGGCCTCATAGCAGTACGATAGAATTTTCCTTTAACTTTATTGGGTACTTTTCTATCACAAAGAACTTCAGTGGCTTTCCTCCACTTACACCAACCAGCTTGAATTCTATGATTAACATCGTCATCAATCTCACCATCTTGTCTTACAATTGATCCTAAATATTTAAACTTTGTCACTTGAGGAATTATATCCTCCCCTAACCTAACTTTCAAATCGTCTCTAAGTGATTTATTTGTGAAATTGCTATGCATATATTCTGTTTTATTCCTACTTAAACGAAAACCCTTTGACTCCAACGTATTTCTCCATATTTCCAATTTTGTATTAATCTCTTCTCTTAAATCCGCTAAAAGTACTATATCATCCGCAAATAGCATGCACTTAGGTACCTCCTCTGTGATACTCTCGGTTATAGCATCGATAACTAAGTTAAATAGATACGGGCTTAAAGTTGATCCTTGATGTAGGCCAATTCCTATAGGAAATTCATTTGTCTCACCTCCGAGTGTCCTAACCCTAGTCAATGCCCCATCGTACATATCTTGTATTACCTTAATGTAGGCAACATTCACCCTCTTCTTTTGCAAGGCTTTCCAAAGTACATCCCTTGGTACCCGATCATACGCCTTCTCTAAGTCAATGAAAGCCATATGTAAGTCTCTTCTCCTACTTCGATACTTCTCCATCATCTCCATCATCATTGAATGCACATTCGTTTTTTTTATTTAGCTATCTTTGCTTTTCATATAAATGGATTTGGTGGTTCTTTTCTGTTGCAGCCTTGTTTTAGTTGTGGTAATTTTTTTCCCTGAGGGAAGAAAGGATATCTAAAGATCTTTGTAGGCATCCAAGTAATAAGAGGGATCTTTTGTCTGCTAAATCATCAAGTTACTTAACCAGCTTTTGCAGATTCATGTTTAGATATTACACTGCTCCATTGAAATCTTATCTTCCTTATTGTTGTTCATAAAGCTAGGATACAAAGTTTCAATTCATATGGAACTGCAAAGAGTATCTTGAGAAGGTTAGTCTATTCGGTAGCTAATTTAATAGGATGAAATGAATATGTGTTAACTTGATAAGGTACTAAATTCGTTCTCATCTTATGTGCAATGAATTCAACCAGGCATCTCGTATAATAATAGCGACAGATGCAGATGCTCCTGGGCAAGCATTAGCTGAGGAACTTGCACGCCGTTTTGGTAAAGAAAGGTTGTCCTTGTGACCATTCTATCCTGACATTTTGAACTTATCAATATTTTCTCGTTCCAACTTAAAAAAAAATTTCTCGTTCCATTTGAAATTTTCTTTCTACTCCACTCATTCTTGCCTGCACGAACTTCTTCCCTATTATTGTTTCTTTAATGAATACTTAATTGCTTTAGCTGAAAAGAACATATGTAATACATTAATTATTTTTGGAGACACAGGTGTTGGAGAGTGAAATGGCCAAGCAAAAGTGATACAGAAGTTTGTAAAGATGCTAATGAGGTTTGATACACATACTTAAGCTGTTATTTTGTTTCATTTCAAGTACATACCTATTGTCTACTAGTATCATAAAAAGGAAAAATAAATGAACTTATGTTCTATCTATTTGCTAATTCAGTTCCTGCGTAAAAGGAGTAGTCATATATATTTTTTTAAAGTGCAATCACTTTACTCTATGCTCATATGCTTCGGTGAATCTAATAACTTCATTAGAAAATGTTTAAGAAAAAATATATATTAGCAAAACTGTTGGGGATGTATTGGCTAAGTTTGTTTGGCTTAGATGATAAAAAATATTGATAAGTTCAGTGTTGATAATCACTAAGTGCTGAAGTTGATTTTAGAAATTAAACAATTTTGTGTTGGGGTAAATGTATTGATAATGATAATAAGTTCTGTACTGTTAATAATATTATAATGATATTATTTACTAAATATGTAAGAGCTGTCGGGCTCATTTAAATTTATGACACTATCATTGAAAATTTGAAATAACCCATGCTCGAGGTAAAATAAAAACAAACGATGGAAATAAAAAAAATATTTTTATATGGTGAAAATATTTAGAGAAGGTGAGGACTATAATGGTAAGTTAGTTTTACTAGATGAGTTATAAGTCAAAAAATATATGCTGGGGTCTCGTGCTTATTTATTTGCCTTAGAAGTTGGCAAAATAAGCACTTATTTTTTCAAATATTTGATTACCAAATAAGGAGATAATTCAAAAAAGACTTCTAAGTCATTTTGATTTGCTTATAGTCTTAGGAAAACATCCTTTGAACCTGCATCACTTGCTAGACATTGTTGGATCACTTGGCATTGAGGGTGGGGGGAGGAGGTGTCAAATGAATTGGTGTATTAAAAACATTTATCCAAAACACACAATTCAAATGATCAAACACGAGAGAAAACAATTAAAACATAACGCAAGTTTATAAGATAAACTAAAACAAGTACAATAGGAGTGTAAGTAAGCTCAAAGCAGAGTGCAAAGATAGGAGAAAGCAAACACAACGGAACACAATGACTCGTTGACGACACCTCGGCCAACTCGCGGCTTTGACTTCTCGATCTCGAGATTGTCAGATATTAACAATCTTTCTTTCATTCAAATAAGGCAAGAAAAACCTTTTTTACATATCGCATATTTTGGCTTTGAGAAGTAAGGCGCAACTCTTCACGCCATAAGCTCACACCACCCTTTTCTTCGCTCAAAAGGAAAAGGTCATACAATGGAGTTCATCCACTTTTTTCTTTGTTCAAGTGGAAACGCGACAACCTCTGTTACATGGAGCTCACAGTTTCACAAAGAATACAACAATACACTCCTCTTGTAATCTTTCTTTTACAATACTGTTCACAAGCACAAGAGAAGAGAAAAATATACAAATCAGGGCACGTGGAAGTTTCATAATTGATGCTTACATGTAATTTCCTGTTTCACCAAGTGTGGGTGGGGAGAGGATGGGTGAGGTGTATTAAGAACATTTAGACAAAACATGTAGTTCAAACGATTAAACTTGAAAGCAAACAATTAGATTATAATGCAAGTGTACAAGATAAAATAAAATAGGTGAGCACAATAGTACTACTCTAAGTAAGCTTAAAGCAGAGAGGAAAAAATGGAGAAAGGAAACACAATGAGATACAATGGTTTGTTGATGACGGTCACACTTTGGTCTGCTACTTGTTTCAACTTCTTGACCTTCTTTCCAATAAGGGAAAATCTTTTTACACCATGCCACCATTTCTTTGCTTCGAGAGGTAAGGCACAACTTTCCACAATGGAAGTTCACACCACCATTTTCTTCGCTTGAAAGGCAAAAGTGAAATCACTCATATACCAGAGTTCACACCATTTTTTTTCAATCAAAAGTAACTTCACAACTTTTGTGACAAGGAGCTCACAATCTCACAAAGAATACAATAATATGCTCTCGTAAACTTTCTCTTACAATGTGGAGAATATTCTTAGTCATGCCTTTTTCATGCACAACGAGTGGCGTTCTCTATGAAGTACTATTGTAATCTTTGAACTGATATCTGATATTCAATAAAGGTTTTGGATGATTAACATTCTGGTTAATCATCCTTTTTCCCCTCATTAAAATTTCTCTTACGATATTACTTAAGCACAAGAGAAGAAAAAAAAAAAACAAATGAAGACACGCTGAAGCTTCAAAATTGATGCTCACATATATTTTGGTGTTTTACTAGAAGCTTCTCACTTGATTATGATCTGTTGGAAGTTCGTTTATAAGTCTTTTTTTAGTCCATATGGCTGTTGCACATGGTTTCAACCAAGCACAAGCCATTATGAATAGTTCTGTTGATCCCGTCTCAGCCAAGCCTGATCGTTGGTCGACCAATCGGTTGAGCTTGACATGTTTGCATTGTATCAATCAACTCTTTGGGCAGATATTCGATTGACCTGGTTCTTGATTTTGTGGAATGTTGGCAAGATCATCTATAACTTTAGAGATCTCATGGAATCTGTTAAAATTAGATGTGTTACCGATTTTTCCTAAAAGCTTTTTTTAGAGGAATTTTTCCTAAAAGCTTAAGCTGAGAGGAAGAGCATTTCCTGGACTCCCCTTTTTTGGCTCCCCTCTATTTGATAAGCGGTTTTCTGAGCTATTAGCACTCCACCAGAGGATTGCCCCCTCCGCCCGGACCTAACACGGATGGATGGCTGGGTATTGGTATCAGAGTCTTTCTCGGCATGCAGTCTTTATCTCTGCTTTCTTCCGGATACCACTGATTTTGAGGACTTCAGAGCAGACTGCGGCGCTGAAAGTCAAGATCTTTTCTTGGCTTCTACGGCGTGAGAGGATTCTGACTCGAGTTTACAGGGCATGATGGGCACCCTATGTGGATACTTCTTGTGCCCTTTGTGGGGAGATGGAGGATGTTACTCACTTATTCTTCCCGAGAGGTTTGGTCTCGGACGAGCATTGCGGGTGGTGTTCAACTGGCAGCTGTAGACTTCTGGCAGGCACTGTGGGGACTTTGCAGAGAGACTTGGCTGGAGACTTCCACCGGCGACTTTTATGGCCGGTGCCTGGGCCATATGGCTTCAGCACAATCGCATCATTTTTTGTCGGGAGAGATGTCAAGTGAATTGTATTGTATATCACATGTTTTGTCTTCTTCCGGTGGTTTCTCCTCTTTTTACCGCTCTCCTCGGATGACAACCAAACTGGTAGTCATCCTTTTCCCTCTAAAAAATATGACAACTTTGGTCTAGCTCAGCCCACCATGTGGACAATTAACTGAAGAATTTCTTTTAATACAAGAAACGTCAGGATTTGAACTCATAACATGTGAAAATTAGATGTGCTAATCAATTTTTCTAAAAGCTTAAGACGATAAAAAGAACATCATAGTTAATTTTGTAATCTTAACAAGATCATCTTCAAATGTCTCATTGAAGTTTAGTTTGTCCCTTGCTCAATCGGATTTCAGCTTATCTGGAATTTTGGGTTGATCAATTGATTCATATGATCGTTCAAAGAATGCGATTCTTGGCATTCATATCGATCAAACCATCTCGATGCTCATAGTGTCTAGAAGTTGCAACTCTCGGTCAGTTGATCGCACCTCAGTCATCGCATTTGCCGAACCTTCTACCAAACATGTTACTGATCGTGACCTTTTCAAACCTTTAATCTTTTGTTCGGTTGCATTATTCAAAAGATTACTTGGCCGATTAACTCTTGAGAAATATCTTTCTTGTCTTTGTTACTGTCGGTTGCACAACTTCAATCGATCCTCCTAGTCGGTCAACCCATGGTGTGCTCCAACATATTCTTTTCCTTTTCGAGCTTTGGATTTTTTTGTTCACAACAATCTTCATGAAGAAAAAGTCATATTTGTTGGATCACAAGGCGTTCAGGGGGGAATGAATTGGTGTTTAAACTGATTAAAATAATATCATACAGCAATCACATTATCGCAGAATCACAAAATTGATTCATAAGCTTAAATCGCAACACATACACCTGGCGTAGTTCTGCTTCTCAGGAGATGGCAGATTTGTTCCATATCGCGGACGCGACTGCCTTGGAAAGACCCTTTTGGGATCATACCCCAATCCTCTGATGATCCAATGATGACTGTCATAGGTGCTCAATCTTTTGATTCGAGAAGGCTTGGCTGTCTGACCCAGGTTTTAAGGAGATGGTAGCAAATCTATGCAAAGTTTCCAGACGTCAAATTTGGCAGCACGAACTCTCGCCTTGTGTTTGGATAGACTCCGATCATATGCGCGGAACTTTAGAAACAACTATGCAATTGCGGGTTTGATGCTCTCTCTGAGATTTCTTCCTTTGATGGCCTGGAGCTTGGAGGTGACTCGTCCACTTAATTAGATGGAAATGGAGGAGAGTAGGAAGCAGCAAGAGATAGTTCGACGTGAGGATATGAAACTCGAGGCAATATGGAGACAACGCTCTAAGCAGTTGTGGCTGACGGAGGTGGATGCAAACTCTAAATTTTTTCATCATGCAGCCAGCGGATGAAGGAGAACAAATCTCAGTAACATGCTTATGGTTGAGGGGAGGGAGATCCGTGATCAAAACCAGATAGCACAGGTGACCGCTGAATACTTCAAGTCTTCCATGAGATCCAGGGGGAGGCAGAAATGGCATTGGTCGGGCCAGGTGGTCAGGCGGATCGCAGAGAACCAGAGAAGCAGTTTGACTTTACCTTTTTCGGAGGCTGAGGTAGTTGCTGCACTAAAGGAGCTGAAGTTGGAAGGATCCCGGGGTCTGGATGGCTTCCCTATTATGTTTTACAAGGAGTTTTGGGACATTGTGAAAGATGATGTTTTGGTGGTCTTCTGAGAATTCCATGCAGCTAAAGTTCGTTTCGACAGGCTGAGTCGCTTCTCTCTCATCTCTAAGCTGCTGTCACCAGAGGAGTTGAAAGACTTTCGTCCTTAGCGCTCTCCAACTTTCTCTCTCAATCGATCAGACCTTTCTTTGGCGATTTTTGAAGAGACGAGGTTTTTCAGATCTTTGTATACTTTGGATGAAAAGATGCATTGCCACCTCTTCCTTCTCTATTCTTATTTGCGGAGGAACCACTGATGGTTGGATTCAACCACGTAGGGAGGGGGGGGGGGGTGGGTCATCAAGGCTGTCCACTTTTCATCTTTCCCGAGCAGGGCTCATCTCTGGATTTTCTTCTCCAGAAACCAACAACACTGTTCTTTCCCTTTTACAATACGTGGATGATGCGGTTTTTTTTCACTGAGGGCTCAATCATCGAAGCTTACCGGATGGTCAGATAAGATCAAATGGTTGGAACCAGTGTTGTCAAACACGTAAAATGGACACGACACGGAGCAGCCGGGAAAACACGAAATCGTATACACGTAACACGACACGGCCGATTCTACAAGAAAAATATTTTATATATTAATTAGCACAGACCAGCATTTTTTAAAGATGAAGAAGAATTTTCAACTTAAAATCATCAAACCATCAACCAAGTTCATACAAAATAACATATCTAACCATTATATTGTAAGTTTTAACACACTAAATCACTAATTAATGAACAAATAACAACCAGATGGAGCCGCAAACAAAAAAATCTTAGTCTAACATTCTAACCCTCTCGGTTTATCTATTCTTAAACACACAAAGTACGAGGGAGGGACCATGGGAGCTTCCCCTGTTTGCAAACACAGAAAAAAAAGAGGGAGGGAGGGCGATGCAAAGAGTCGTCAACAGAGAGGACGAATACGGCACAAACAGTCATAAAGATGTAGAGAAAGAGGGAGCAAGGGAGGGCGTACCGGCAGCAGTAGAAAGGAAGGGCAGACGGCAGCAGGAGGTCAGCAATGGTTGTAAGGGCGAACGACGCGAGCGGCGGTTGCAGGAATGAATAGCACGAGCTAGGGCTGTAGGCGGCGAACAGTGAGGTCACGAATAATCGCAGACAGGATCACATAGGCAGGAGAGAGAGGGCGCAGTGAACAGCCACATGCAGAGAGAGAGAGAGAGAGAGAGAGAGGTACCAGCAGTGGAAGATAACACGACCGAACGACGACATGCAGTTAATGGCGGCTGCAGGGGCGAACAACATGAGTGATGCCAGCACGAGCAGGGGCGGCTGTAGGCGGCGAACAGGGTAAGCAAGGGGTGGCTGTGGAAGCCAACGCTGGGAGTAGTGGACCAACGCCGAGAGCTGGAGCACAATGTCGTGGCGCGAACAAAAGGGAAAAAGGATCAGGGATTCTGCGATTTGGAAGAAAAAGATGAGTCACGTGGGTGAACGAGCAGGTAAAAAAAGGGATCGGCGGACACGGAATCAACACGCGATTCCACCGTTTCTACGCACTGAAATGCGATTCCACCGCGTGTTGACGAAACGCGATTCTGGATAGAATCGAACACGTTTGGCTCACTCGCGTTTTTGACAACCTTGGTTGGAACCATATCATCGGATGGAATCCAGATTGCAGAACTGGAAGGCGAGACTTTTGTCCAGAGGAGGTCTGATCCTACTCAATTCTGTTCTTACGGCGTTACCAACATATCCTACTCAATTCTGTTCTTACGGCATTACCAACATACTTTATGTCAGTTTTTCTGCTTCCCAGGAAAATCGAGCAGTGGTTGTACACTATTAAAAGGAATTTCTATTGGAAAAGTGCAAATGGCAAAGATAGATCAATTCACTTAGTGGACTGGCAGAGTATATGTAGACCAAAGGAGGATGGGATGGGCGTTCTTGACCTCCAAACTTTCAATGAGGCATTATTGTGCAAGAAGGGCCGTTAGATCATGGCGGAAAACAAGGGTCTAATGTTTGACATAATCAGTGCGTGTCATGGGAGGACATGGCATGAAAGTTTCCTATGGCACCGTGGAGTGTCATCCTTTTGGAGAGGCATCTCTTTGATCTTACTCAAGACAAGAGCACATTTCAAACCACAAATTGGTCTGGGCAAGAGTTTCTATTTTGGAAAGATGACTGGATACAATCGTGATCCTTGGCCTTGAGATTTCCTTGACTGTTTGTGATCGTCGTAACAAGGAGAGCACGATTGCTGATGTCTGGTGCTATCCGGCAAACTCGACACAGAGATGCTGGTCTCCATGTTTTTCCTCCCCTTTCGGATTGGAAAACTGATGAATTTCTTGAACTTCTTAACGCTTCTCTATGGTACATCCTATTAACTCTGTGGAGGATGTATGGATCTGGAACAATGGTAATTTTAAGGTCAAATTTGCCCATGGCTGATTGTTCCTCTGGTAGGCGAGGGTCCCTCTAAAGATCAAGATTTTCTTATGGCAACATAGAAGAAGCAGGATTCTAACAGCAAAATACCTGGGATTCCCCCCGTTATGCAGCATTTGTCATGACATGGACGAAAATGTCGAACACCTATTTTTCTAGTGTAGAAGATCACGCGAAGTATGGACCAAGCTAAACTTTTCTCTTTTTTCCTCGTGTTGCACCCCTTTTCTCCTCAAAAAAAAAAAAATCTTGACAAATCGGAGGGTGTTCTTTGGATGTCATTTAGAAGAGGTGGATTGCAAAATGGCCTGATCAGATACAGATCCAGAAGGGAGGTGAAAATAATGTGCGACATTGTGGGCGATTTGGTTACAAAGGAATATTGTGGTGTTTCAAGGTGGCTTGAGTTATGCTGAAAATATTATCTCACACATCAGGACTTTGACCAGAGATTGGGGTCTCTTTGGTTAGATTGTTGGTTGACAGGGGCATTTTCATCTTTTCTTGTACTACTGGTATTTTATATCTCAAAGACCAGCTGACATTTCTTTTGACGGGAATTATATCTCTTTGTATCTTTTGTAAACTTTTTAATTAAAGTGGGCTGGATGGTTAACTATTCCTTTTTCCTTCTAAAAAAAATAATAACAAGCATGGAAGAATGCAAAAATGAAGGCAAATATATTTGTTGATGAGGTTTGGCTATGCGTTGGCCGTCCTTGCTTCAACTTCTCGATCTCAAGACCATTAGTTATTCCATTGAAACTATTCCGTAGTTCCAAATGGGGCAAAGGAGAAATTCTTTACACCTTTCCACTTCGAGTGGGATAAGGCTTTGTTGTTGTTGTTTCCACTTCGAGAGACAAAACAACCTCTCTTAGGAAGTTTCACTTGTCTTTTCCCACTCAAAAGGTAGTCACATCTCTTTTTGTTTTGAGGAGCAAAAGGATGAACACTTAACACGGGCACAGGAGACCATTCAGCCGTAGGATCGGATAGTGGAGATTCAGTGGAGGCAGCGCTCTCGGTAGACCTGGCTTCGGGAGGGCGATCCCAACACTAGATTCTTTCACTTATATGCGAGCTCTCGTAGGACGGCAAACCGGATTGACCACATTGAGGTGCAGGGCCAGCGGTTTACTGGACACCATAGTATCACGGCGGCCATCACATCCTTCTACCATGCATCGACATGCAGGCCATTTTTGAGGATGAGGTTACCGAGGCACTTCGGGTCCTCAATGGAGATGCCGCCCCGGGCCCGGATGGATTTCCGATCTTCTATCGGGAGTTTTGGCCGGTGGTGCGCAAGGCCATGGCGGTTATTCGGGAGTTCATAAGTGGGAATCGAGGCTTTGATCGCCTCAATCGGTCCCTACTGTTTTTATTCCCGAAGCGCACCCCGACAGAGAGTGGAAGACTTTCGATCGATCGTCATATCCAATGTCATTTATCTTTTAGTGGCTCGGGTACTGGCGAACCGGTTTCGGGAGGTCCTCCCGTACCTCATCCATCCGACACAGTCAGCTTTCATCCAGGGCCAGGCCATCATCGACAGCTATACCATCGCCTCGGAGATCATCGCTCATTGGGGGAGGATCGCCTGCCGCGCCTTCCTTTGGAAGGTCGACTTCTCTAAGGTTTATGATACGCTCTCATGGTCCAGAGACCTGGATCTCTTGGATGAAGCGGTGCATCACTACCGCTTCTTTCTCGGTCCTAGTTATTGGAGTGAGGTCTGGAGACTGGGTGCAGCCACAGCGAGGGGTTCGCCAGGGCTGTCCATTGGCTCCTATGCACTTCGTCCTGGCGGTTGATGCTCTCGCCAGGTGTACTCCGGAGTCCTACGAGACAGGCTTATTCAGCGGCTTTGCTGGGGACTAGTCCGATCCTGCAGTACGCGGATGACACGGTTTTCTTCATAGAGGGTTCTTAGCAGGAGGCTCGATGGGTGGCCATTCTTATTGAGCTCTTCGGCGCGATGTTCAGCCTTCAGATCAACCATGCCAAGTCCTCATTCATCCCCTTTGACATGGTTCCTGATGAGGCTGCTCGGTGTGCTGTCGACCTACGCACCCCCATCAGCTCATTGCCGATCACATATTTGGGCCTCCCTCTCTCTGATCACCATATCAGCTCTCGTGGGTGGACCCCAGTTATTGAACGCATGGAGTAGAGACTTCAGGGTTGGAGTTCACGCCTTTTATCTGGGGGGCGGCTCATCCTCCTCCAGTTAGTCCTATCGGCGCTTCCGACATACTTCATGACGGTCTTCCGGATGCCAGCTCAGGTCCTTGGGCGGTTAGACTCCTTGCGGAGCAGATTCTTTTGGCAGGGGTGTGGCCCAGAGGCGTTCATCTCGCCGCATGGAGCAGTGTCTGTCGTCCCACCTACCAGGGTGGGCTGGGGGTTCGGGATCTCCGCTATACTAACTAGGCTCTCTTAGCTCGGTGGATTCGGCGGATCATGGGACTTGAGGACAATCTGTGGTAGTCGGTTTTCTTCACTTGCTATGAGCGAGATCTATCTTGGGAGTCGAGGACTATTCTGTCCCGTGGGGCATTTTCTTTCTGGCGTGGAGTGGCGACATTGATCCCTCGCGTGCGCCCATTCATGACCCCTACCCTCGGGTCAGGGACGGACTTCTTTTGGCGGCATGACTGGTCCTTCGGGGGCCCACTGGCGGAGGCCTTCCCTTGCCTTTTTGCCCTGGCGACACACCCTGGGGCAACGGTGGAGGAGACATGGTCGGGGACTCCAGGCTCCGGTTCCTGGACCCCTCTCTTTAGATCAACACTTTCTGATCAGCGCTTCTCCGAGCTCTTGGCGTTACATCAAAGGATAGTCCCCTTCCGTCCTGACCCATCCAGGGCTGATGGATGGGTGTGGCTGTCGTACTCTTGGTCGGCACACTACCTCTACACTCGGTCCCTTCCTGACATGGTGCTGACGGAGGATTTCAGGATAGACTGCAGGCTCATTTGGCGATATCGGGTGCCGCTGAAAGTCAAGATTTTTGCTTGGCTTATGCGGCGTGACCGGCTACTCACGAGGAGGTACAGGGTTAGATGGGCACCGCAGGCAGACACCTCATGTGTACTTTGTGGTGAGGCGGAGGAGGGCATCACCCACCTATTTTTTGCGTGTCCGACATCACGGGACATTTGGCAGCGCACGACAATCGGGGGCCTCGTCCCCTCCGACCCCGAGGCCTTGTGGCAGTCCTTTCGAGTTTTGGTTCGACAGAGGCAGAGGTGGAGAGCACCTTTTGCATATTTTTTGGCTGGTTCTTGGGCCATTTGGCTTTAGAGCAACCGGATTATTTTTTGTGGGGAGAGATGTCAGACTGAGCGCATTGTGCACCACATCTCATTTCTTCTTCGGGAGTGGTTTTTGGGTTAGCTGCAACACTTTTCCATCTTTTGTTGCTCTCTTTTCGAGAGCTCACACTTGTACATGTGTTCCACTTCATAGTTTATATATATATGGATGACAATCACAAACTCTGATGGTCATCCTTTTTCTCCTAAAAAAAAAGTTAGGGTGTCCTCCCGATATGTAGCACTATGATGTGAAAAATGTACAAGTGTAAACTCTCAAGGAGAGTAACAAAAAAAGGAGGAAAAATACATCCACTATCTTAATATCCACTCTCGAAGAAGAAAAGAACTATGATGTACAATAGTGACCAGCTAACATCTCTATCCACAAAAGATGGTCTAGTTACGCTGGAGCCAAATGGCCTAGGCATCGGCCGAAAGAAGTCGGTAGTGGTGCTCTCCAAATCTGTCTCTAACCACCGAGGCACTCTGAGGGAGTGCCAAAATGCCTTCGGCATAATGGAGGAGCCACCAATCAAGCTCATCCTCGACCTAATGCATCCAAAGAATAACTGAGCGGAGTCCTCGTTCTCCACAACATCCATGACAATCTTAGCTTTCTTATCATGATAATACCTTGAGCTTGTAAAATCTACACTTGTCACCAAAGCTTGCAGATCAAGCTTATGCTCAAGCATACTTTTTAATGCAATAAAGTAAAATTTCAGTTCATTGCAGTCTTTTTCTTAACCATGCAAGCAAAAAAGGATGATTGTAAACAAATTGTGTTACTTTAGATGCTTTTTCTGTCAAGCACTTCACAAGCTCCATTTTTCCAATATTTGCCAATATCATATTCAAACAATGGGCAGCACAAGAAGACCAAAAAATAGAAGGAAATGTCTCATTCAACAATCTACCAGCTGCCTTATAATTTGCATAACTAAGTGCACAACATTATTAACATTGGCAAATTCAGCCAAGTACATAAATAAATTACGGAGAATTGTAGCATTCGTAACAACATCTGAAGCAAATTCAACTAATTTAACAAAACAAATTCCTTTCGAAGAATAAATAAGAAAGTTGATTAGCTGTCTTTTTTAGTATCTTGCCAACCATCACCCATAATAGTGCAACTTGTTTCTTTCCAAGCAACAACAACAACAACAAAGCCTTATCCCACCAGGTGGGGTCGGCTACATGGATCATATGACGCTTCGTTGATCCATGTTCATGAGATTCGATAGGGTTTTACGTTGGCTGTCGGGGCCTAACACCAAGAACTTGTTTCTTTCCAAGCACTTCTAAATATTTCAACTAACATTCCAACCTCCTTATATTGTATAATAATTTGGTTCTAATGGAATGATAAGGTCGTGCATATCTTGGACCAATAGCTGCAATAGCATTTATCATTGGTTGATAATAAATAGAATTGGCGCAATTAAATGAAATGCAACAATCATAAAAGAATCTAGTGCTAGCCAAATCAACTCGATGTATAGCCTCTTTACCTGCTAAGGCACTTTTAATAGAGGGTTGTGCACGAGGAGTAGTTCTTGGTGCAAAGAAGCTACTTCTAATCTCTTTTTTCTTTCCCTTAGCCAAGGACGCTGCTCCAAAAAAATCCGCCATAAGCCTTCTGAGCAGAACCCTCAATGAAGAATAGGGTTTGGACCTCGCGAGGGCTGGATGCTTGCGAGGTGCAATCAGGCCGCAGCATCACAACTGCTCAAAAAGACCGTGAGTCCTTATTGGTGTCTTCACAAATTAATGACTTTCCAAGCCTTTCGTAGTGGATTTTTCAAGGGTTGATTGCTCGTTTGACAGTTGAATTATAGATGTCTCATCTTTAAAAAATTTCTCATGAATATGAGAACTTCAAATCAATTGTCTTCATTCACATCTTGTCGAAATACTTTTAGTGAAGATTCCAGAAGAAAATGTAATATTAGACTCTTCTGCTTTTGATGAAGATATGATTGCACTTGTGCTTTTGAATAATTTGTTCAAGTGTCGACTTGATCTATGTCTCTCTTCATATAAATGTTCCTCTTCCCCGTGGGCAAAAGAAATAACAGCAACTACGGGTTGTCGTGCTTTCACTTCCCGTCGAAGATCAATAGAAGGCCTTTAACAAAAGTTTTCATCAATAGATGTTCGCTTCAATTTTTAGTATGACTTGATAATAATTCAAAACGAGTCTGATATTCTAAGACTGTACTTAATCGCTGGATATTTGCGAGCTCATCCTCTACGTGATTTCCCTTGTTTATTTGTTTTCATCGTTGAATACTTGTAAAATTCGTTGGAATCATTCTTTGATTTGAGATAAAAAACTTTGGTGTAGATAAATCTTGAGAAGCCATAAAATTTTCCTGCACATTTGATATATTAGATTAAGGATGTAAACTATTAATAAAATATATAATGAGGTAGTGATAGGGGTTGGTTGATAGTAGTCCGCAACGGTGATGACGATGTGATGATAGCATTTGATGATATATGACATCAGAAGTCGAAGATAATTGGTCCAACAAAAAATTCGAGATATCAAAATTGTTTGATTAAGATCAAACAGCTCTAATACCAATTGATAGGTTCCTAGTCCAACTAGGATCTTTATTAGATGACTTCGAGGGGATCAAATCTCCAATAGATCATTTCGAGGGGTCAAACCTCCAAGATACTTGCTCTAAGAAATTATCAAAAGAAAATTGTATTTTCCTATATATGATTAAAAAGAGTTTTAAGGGTCTCTATTTATAGGGTAAAACCCAAACAAGTCCTAGTAGAACTAGAAATAAAAGAAAAAGAGTGCTAATCAAACTAGGAAGTAAATAACTAATCCTAATCAAAGAAATAAACTATTCCTATTAATATTAGGAACTAGGTTCCTATCATTTTACACACTGATGTTGCAATTTAGATTCCTAGAACCCTCTCTAAAAAAAGATTCTTAGAAAAGATGATACCATTTGTGAATCACCTTGTGGCATATCTTTTCCTTCTAATATCATTGCGTAAGATTTTTGGCTTGAGCTCTTAGGCTTTTTATTTATGTTCCATCGATTACTGTTATAATGAATGACTAGATATTCTTTTCTTACAATTGATCTATTGCCCCTTCATTGAGCATTATTGTTTCTGGTATAGATTTAACATAACTCTAATTTCTTATCTAGTAATTCTTTCACTCCAGGTTCTAATGTATTTAGGACCAGATGCACTGAGGCAAGTTATAGATGATGCCGAGTTGTACCCTATACGAGGTCTTTTTAGTTTCAGTGATTTCTTTCCTGAAATTGATGCATACTATTACCAGAGTCATGGATTTGAACTTGGTGCATCCACGGGTTGGAGATCCTTAAATGAACTCTATAATGTAAGGATTGCTAATCTGTCTTTCCATTTTCTTAATGTTAGATGACTAACGTCACATTGTACAAATATGACACTAAACAACAAAATATTTTACTTTGTTCACGGTATGTCACATGTAGCCGACCCCACCTAGTGGGATAAGGCTTTGTTGTTGTTGTTGTTCACGGTATGTCACAATTCGTGTAATAAACATTCGTGTAATAAATTTTGAATGACTCCCAGCACAAATTATTCATTGGAGATGGATTTATCCATTGAGCAGGTTGTACCCGGAGAGCTGACTATAGTGACTGGTGTGCCTAATTCAGGCAAAAGTGAGTGGATTGATGCCTTAATGTGCAATATCAATAAAAGCCATGGTTGGAAGTTTGTTCTCTGCTCTATGGAGAACAAGGTGACATTCGCAGAGCAGCATACTTTTTCTGTTTCTCCTACAAATTATTCTACATAGATCATTTGTCTCATTTATAGGTTCGAGAACATGCGAGGAAGCTTTTAGAGAAACGCATTAAGAAACCATTCTTTGATGTCCGGTATGATAATTTCTTTTCATGTTGGATTTTTTGAGGGAAGCTTTTCATGTTGGACTGACAGTCTCTCTCCTGCGTAGGGCTTGTATCATGTCTTTCTGTTCCTCATGAATCTGTCATGCTATATCTTTTTATTGATCGAACTTTTGTCAAATAATTATGATCCAGTATTCTGTTAATTTTTTCATTTTTTAAAATAAATATGCACTTTCTAGTTTATGATTGACTGAATTGGATGCTAGAATTCTAATGATTTTATATTATTGTGTTGATTATTGAGACATAGATGTGCTATAAGCCATGACCTGCAATATGAGACCAAAATATTGATATTCACAATTTTATTTTGCTTGAACTTACTTTTATTCTGTTTATTTATGTTGTAGTTCTAATAGTAGTCCTAGAAAATTATCTACATATTCAACAACAACAACAACAAAGCCTTATCCCACTAGGTGGACATAAATAGTTAAATATTCAAATGGTAGAATTTTGTCATGTTGGACATAAATAGTTATGGGTATATGATATTCACTTTCAGTTGAAGCCACTAGTTCATATGTCAACTGAGTTATCACGCAACTATGTGTTGCAGCAACAACAACAACAAAGCCTTATCCCACTAGGTGGGGAATATATTCGTTGATCCATGTTCATAAGATTCGACAAGATTTTATGCTGGCTGTCGGGGCCTAACACAACCCTCCTCCTTTATCCGGGCTTGGGACCGGCTATAAAATATAGGCGGAGTTACGCAACTGTGTTGCATTAAGGAGAAATTTATTTGAAGTAACGGCCTCATGTTTTTGTAACTTTTCAGCCAGCTGAGAATTATCTGCTTTCAATCTTGGCTGTGATTGCCCTTTGGATAATGTGCTTGAAAGTTGTTTTTTGAGGTTAAGCAGATGCCTACCAACTTCTACAGTCATCCTATTTTATAAAAAAAAAGTAGACCTGTTACAACAGTATAAATACAAGAAGTCGTTGCGTATTTCAGTTGGACTGAGTCCCCCACCCAAAGTTTTGCCATGTGTATTGTGGGTTATGTGATATTGTCCACGAAACATTATCTATCATTCCCTGAATACACCCAATATTATGTTTTGGCCATATCTTCCACAAAACAGCCAGAGGTAGCATCATTTTCCGTCTTGGTTCAGAGATCCTGATTGCTAATGGTCTACCTCCATGCCAAAAGGATTGCTAGAAATTGGTAGACCTTTGGCATCTAGTAGAGGACCATGTCTCCTAGCAAACACAATAAAAAATGATTTTTATCCTCGTCTGTACACCCACATAAGGCACATGAAACGTCTGATGTAAGAAGCCACTGCTTTCAATAACTTCTAACTAGAACGCACCACACCCCCAACGAAGGAGCCATATAAAATTTTAACCTTCAGCAGTGTACCCAATCTCTATATGAGCCGACAGTCAGTCACCAAGTCAATATCCTTGTGTCCAAACGCTAAACTCACGGCCAAATGCAATTTCTTGGCTGAGAAACTGCCCAAAGACCCAAGAACATCAGTTGTTCCTCTCATAAAAAAAAACATCAGTTATTCCTATGCAACTGGTTTATTGTCGGTTATCTCCAATAAATTGACAAAGTCAGCAGTTCTCTGGTCAGACAAAGTGGGTGAAGAAGAGGGCAGCCGCACTCTATAAACGCATCAACTGCTGACCAGAAATCAGCAACACACTATTTCTCTAAAGCCAAAGCATATAATTGAGGAAACATTGCTTCCAAAGAGATCTGGGACGCCCAAAGATCTTCACAAAATGGGAAGTCCATCCATTACCCAACCTAGCAGATAGGTATCTGAGTTTTGGCAGATATCAACCCCTTCCAAAAGGGAAAAGCACCACTTGGAATTATCTGTCGGGAGTCCCTAATAGATCTTTCCATGGCATGCAAAAATGACTGCAGACCATAGATCCTCAACATCACTATTATGCATGCCCGCTTAGAAGGAAGGGCCTTACATCACGAACCCCTAGATCACCATCTGAAACAGGCTGACAGACTTCCTTCCAAGCATCCAAATGCTTTCAAGGTTGATACGACGTGAATGCTTCTAAAGGAAATTACTCCTGAGTGCATCAATCTGGATCTCCACTTACAGAGGCAGTGGTAAAATGGACATGAAGTAGATAGGGATGGCCGAAAGAATAGATCCCTGCAAATAGAGGTGTTTAGGGCTCCATCCTTGTAGGCGTCGCTCCACACTTCCACTCTTTCCACCACTGGAGTCCAATCCCTAAACAATGTTCATTTATCTATCAGAGGCAGTCCTAGGTACTGAATAGGGAGCATACAAGTAGGGGCTTGACGCACCATAGAACATTCTTGAGACACCTGGTCATCCATTCCAGAAATTGTAAGTGTTTTTTTTTATGAGAGAAAAAATTGCAAGTGTTGGATCTGTTTATGTGGAATTCAAGTTTCGAAGATATCAACCAGAATTGAGATCTTCTTTGCCGTCTCCGTAGAATCTTCCATAAAAACTATGGTATCATCTGCAGACTGTAGTAATGGGAGAGTGTTATGGGCTTCATTCCTAAAGTAACTTGAAACGATCCCAGCCATACAGACAGCGAATGAGCCATAGCATCAACTGCTAAGATCAAGACCAATGGAGTGAGTGGAACACTTGTCGAACCCCTTCTGCCGCTGAATCAATCCACCAGCAGGTTTTCCATTAATGGGGGCTGAGAAAGAAACTGTGAAAACAATGTGTTGTCCAAGAGATCCAAGTCACTGGAAAACCTTGTTTTCACAGAGAGCGCTATAAGAAAGACCAATCAAGTGAGTCATACCCTTTGGTGAAGTTGACTCCCCACAAAAAGACCTGCCTGCCTGTGCGGCGCCGAGATGAGATTATCCTAAAGAAACAATTGTCCTGACTTCGGAAATCTCAATGATAGTTCTTTTTAGAGCAAATCTCAATGATATCTGTCATATTGTTGCTGTAATTATCACTTCAAAAGGCATCAGACAATCCAAAAAACAATTGTCCTGACTTTCAATAGCCAAAGAAGACCTTTATGTTGTTGGGAACATCCCATGTGAAGTGATGAGAACAAAGGGGCTATCTAAAATCATACATCGTACAGCTCCTAAATTTAATTTCTTAGTTTGATTGTCTATGCCTTATTTCTTTTATATTGATAGTCCATATTTAATGTTGTCTTGTGAGCAGTATGGTCAGGAAGATTGTATTGATATATTGATGTGGTAGCTTTTATCTTGGTACCATTGTTATTGCATCTTGAAATTTATCATGATTGCCTACACTTCGTGACTAATTATTGTTAGCTCTAAGTCTTGTTTACCAAATTACTTCTAATATAATTTCACACTGGTTTGAAGATACGCGGAATCTACTGAGCGAATGACTCCTGTGGAACTAGCACAAGGAAAACAATGGCTGAATGAGAACTTTTATCTGATTAGGTGGGTTACACTTAAGTATATGCAATCTTTCATATAAATAAATGTTCCTTTTCGTCATCTGCTTTTTCCAGATTGAGTCCAAATAGACATGGAAATTGTCAATGATACAATTACCCTGTTCTTAGTTAACCTTTATCTATTATCACCAAAGGATGTATAAGTTTGCAAGTGATTCTTTTTATCTTGTTGATTCTTGCTAATTGCTTAGGTGTGAGGATGATTGCCTTCCATCAATCCAGTGGGTTCTTCAACTGGCTAAAGCTGCTGTTATGAGATATGGAGTGCGGGGACTTGTTATTGATCCATATAATGAACTTGATCACCAGCGCCCCCAAAATCAGTAAGCCTTTTCACTACATAAGCTGCTTTCCATAGAGTACTGGTTCAATATCTCCTATATTGTCTTTTTGTAGCATTGACCAATATGTTTTTGTTTCCAATAACCAAATCTTGTCATGCATTCTTTTTTGTTCTTTTATGAATCCCTTTTCATAACAGAACAGAAACTGAGTATGTAAGTCAGATGCTTACTAAGATTAAGCGCTTTGCCCAACATCATTCTTGCCATGTTTGGTTCGTAGCCCATCCAAGACAGGTATTCTTACTGATTACATTTTTTCTGCCCATGTTCAGCTATTCTGTATCTCTAAAATTAAGCTGTTCCACAGCTGCAAAATTGGAATGGTGGACCGCCAAACTTGTATGATATAAGTGGAAGTGCACATTTTATAAATAAATGCGACAATGGAATTGTTATCCATCGAAATCGAGATGAGAAGACTGGGCCCCTCGATCGTGTTCAGGTTTATCTGCATACGTTGGTATCTTTTTATTCGCTTTACAATGGTTTGTTCCACATATTTCATCTCTAATTTTTTTGTATAGATTTGTGTACGGAAAGTACGGAACAAAGTTAGTGGCAGTATTGGTGAGGCTTTCTTGTCATATAACAGGTATGAAATAGAATTGCTTCTTTGTCTAGTTCTGCTCATTGATTTATGTACTTCTTGGAGAGTCCTGGTTCTAATTACTAAATCTTGAATTATTGTTCTTTGTTGTATACTTATATATTCATTTTTCAGTTTATAACTTATTATGTCATTTCTCATCATGGTTTTTTTTCTTGTGATATCTTACCCTAATATAAATGCGTAATCTCCAATTCAACGTTTTTCTAGCTCAAATCACTAATCAATCTCTTTATATTGCTGGTTCCTGAATGGCGAACTTGCAATTACAAAAGAGTCACTATTGATTATGTTACAAGTTCTAATTAAACGCTTAGGGGAAAAATTGGTAGGTCCATGTGGCTCAACAAAATTTTTATCAAAGGTCAGAGATAGAGCTTAGTTTGAAAAACAGAAGGTTAAAATATGTTTCTCCTCATACCCTAGACAGCGGCTTCCTATTTTATATATAAGTAGGAAGAGATACAAGTTTGGTTTATATCATTTTATGCCCAAAATGACATTATTCCATTGTAACAACAAGATCGAAAAAGAAACTACCCGTGCTGTTTTTCGCTGGTGTACAAGAATATCTTTTCCAATTTGTACCTCTTGCCCCGTAGCTCTCCCAAAATTCGAAAGAAAATGTGCCACTTAGTGGCATCTGTATATCTCAAACTATCTTATACCTCTTAAGCTACAAGGCATCAAAAAGATCAAATGTGGGATATCCTCATTGAAACTCTCTATTTCGACCTGACCTCATACATTTTGGTGAGAACTTTGGAACAATCTGACCATAATAATAGGTGCTCATGCACTCCATATGTATCTACAACCACAAGTCATCCTAAACCTCACAATGTAGTGGTGATTAAAAATATGAGAAGATGGTACAACTTCTGAAGGTATTCTAGAAAAAGGTCGATGTTTAAGCATCATGCAAACTTGATATGAACTATATGGCGAATCCCATTGAGGAAGATAAATATGAAATTTTAAAATAAACTGGAAGAAAGTCAAAATGATTATTCAAAGGTCCAACGCATTTATTACTTTTTATAATGTATCCAAATCAAAGAGAATTTGAATAATGCAGGATGATAAAATGCTACAGAGGCAACAAATAACACCTCTGTCCAACCTTTTTTTTTGAAGGAAAGGTTATTACATAGCTTGTGTAGCAATCCATTTTGTATTAAAACCAAAAGCCATGAAATTTACAAGCATATTGTAGAAGTCAAAGATAAATACGGAGTGGGTGTGAATACACACAAAAAGATACCATCGACCCCCTACCCTTCTACCCCTGTGCCATAGACACAATGTGCTGTGCAATATCCTCTATGTAACCCCTAAAAAATGTGGTTCCACTATAACCTAATGTCCTAGGTGATCGTCAAAGGCACCTCCAACCCTTACCACATATGCCCTGTCCTTTTAGTGAAATTCAGAAGCTTCTGACACTGAAGTGTTGAATTCCGTGCTGTACAGCTAAGGAATCATCTGACTCTTAAAAACTACTATTCAAGGGTAAATTATGCCTAATGTCCTCCAACTTTGGCCGTTTTTCTAATGTTATCCTCCAACTTCATTTTGTAACAAGAATGTCCTCCATCTTTTAACTTGTCCGATGCCCTTTCCACCTGCGATCGATTATTTCTCGGTTGCCCAGTCTACCCCTGCTACCCCTGCGCCATAGACACAATGTGCTGCGCAATATGCTCTATGTAACACCTCTCCCCTAAAAAATGTGGTTCCACTATAACCTAATGTCCTAAGTGATTGTCAAAGGCACCTCCAACCCTTACCACATGCCCTGTCCTCTTAGTGAAATTCAGAAGCTTCTGACACTGAAGTGTTGAAATCCGTGCTGTACAACTAAGGAATCATCTGGCTGTTAAAAACTACTATTCAAGGGTAAATTACGCCAAATGTCCTCCAATTTTGGCCGTTTTCCCAACATTATCCTCCAACTTCATTTTGTAACAAGAATGTCCTCCATCTTTTACCTTGTTTCATCCGATGCCCTTTCCACCTGCGATCGATCGTTTCCCGGTTGCTCAGTCTACTTGGCGTCCACGCGGTCATTTCCTCTCAAGCAATCGTTTGACGTGGCAACGTTAAAAAATAAAATAATAATTAAAAAAATGGTTCTCTACACATGCATTCGCCGGAGGTCATGGACCTTCTTCGCCATCCTTTGATGCCCACGCCGGCGAAGAGGAAGGGGGGGGGGCTCGGTCCCCCTTTCCTTTTCGACAGCACACGGGAGAAGGTGTGGGGGGGGGGACTCTCCCCCCTTTCCTTATCGGCAGCATACGGGAGAAGGTGGGTGGGCTTGCCCCACCTTTCCTCTTCTCCGGTGCGCGGAGGAAGCAGGAGGCCGCCAAATCCAGCGGTGAGGCCCACGAGCGCGCCCTCGCCGCCTCCCTGGAAGCTGCCATTGTCGCCTTCCTCGAAAAGATCACCGGCAGAGCCTAAATCTGTTGTCTGATACCCAATTTTGCGCAGACGAGGTTCACAAGAAGGATGGCAACAACAGCGCAGTGCCGACCTCCAAACGGAGCCAAAATCCCCTGACCGCGTCTTCAACAGTGTCCTCGACGACAGTAGCAACAGGCTCACACTCAATGTGAGCAGGTGGTCGAAGGTGGAGATCGAGGCTCTGATCCAGGTGTGCAGCGGGTTTGAGTCCTGTTCCTAGGAGCCGGGGCTCAAGTGGCTGCTGTGGGAGGAGTTGAGTGCGACGATGTCGGCCATGGGCTACAGCCGCAGCGCCAAGAGGTGCAAGGAGAAGTGGGCGAACATCAACAAGTGCTTCAGGAAGGGCAAGGAGAACGGAAAGAAGCGCTTGAGACATGTCCCTACTTCCAACCGCTCGGCCAGCTCTACTTGAAATCAACTGGGAAACGGGCTACAAGCGGTGAAAAAGGCATTTAGTGAAACAAGTTTAAAAATGGAGGGTAGTCTTGTTACAAATTGAAGTTGGAGGGTAGCGCTGGGAAAACGTCAAGTTGGAGAGTATTTGGTGAAAATTTCCTACTATTCAACTAAAATTACGATCCTAAATGTTCTACATCAGCCACTTTTAAAGGAAGCATATACCTGATTGTCACTAAACTGTCCTAGACATTCTTGTCTGTCTTCACTAGAGTTATGAGGTCAAGAACCTGGAATAGTAATGAAAAGTTTAGTTCCAAGATGCTGGCCAAATAGGATAATGGAAAAATGAGCCATCATTCCACATGGGAAGCATACTTGGTTCTTGACCTACAACAGGCAAAGTTACTACATCTGCCAAAGCCAGAACACATACAAGCAAACCAAAAGAATGTTGATAGCAAAAAATGCACTGGATGGCAGCCAATCTAGACCATTTCTTAAGGGTGTTGATTTGTTTCGATCTTTGGTTTGCCTAAGCTATATGTTATTTGTAGGCATTTAGATCCTTTGCATGTGATATTTGTTTTCAAGGGTGTTGCATCTGATTGGTGTGAATGCCAGATGCTGAAATTCAATGTTTACTCTGTGAATAATTGATTTTGCATTTGTAACTTTGTTACTTTGGACCTCAAATTTCGAGACAACTAATTCTACTTGACAAACATCCTACATTCTACGGCATGTGCTTGAGAATAGCTGTCTGAGTAACTTTACTACAAAAATCTTGATATTCCTTCTTCGAAATATGCAAGGAGTTCTGTTTATTATGATTCCAGTTCAACCAAAAGTATACACATGCCCAATGTTATCAAACACGTAAAACGGACTCGACACGGAGGGCCGGAAAAACTCGTAAATCGTGAACACGTAACACGACACGGCCGATTTTACCAGATTATTTTTTAATATTAAATGTATATATTAATATATAATAATATATATAAATTCATGATATTAGTAGTGAAATTCAAATTCTCTTTGAACTTATAAGTACAAAATGCAATAATACATGCCTAAATTTATAATTTTAACATCACACTTCATGATATTAATACCTATTTAATTATATATATTAATTCACAACCTTAACAAATTGTAATAATAACAGAATAACAACAGACACATCAATATAATTAATTCATGAAAAATTAACACATCAATAAATAACTTTCATTATTAATATATAAAAAATTAACACAATAATAAATTCAGAATATTAAAAGCAATTGATGATTTCCACTTTATTAAGCAAATATTAACCATAGTTGAAATATAAAAATGTTTTAATTTTATAACATAATAGAAAGTAAAAAGGTCGCCATGGCCCTTGTTCACCAATGGGGAGAACTATTGGGTTCGTGGAAAAAAAAAAGAAACCTGTTTCGATTTGTAGAGAGAAAGGGAGAGAGAGAGAAAGAGAAAAGGAGAAAAAAAACATATTCTCGTGTGGGAAGAGAAAGGGAGAGGAAAAGGGAGGAAAAGAGAAAGGGCGAGAGAGGAAGAGGGGAGAAAGAGAAAGGGGGAGGGTACGGGAAGAGAAAGGGAGAGGGTGAGGGAGAGAAAGAGAAAGCGAGAGAGGGAGAGGGGAGGAAAAGAGAAAGGGCGAGAGAAGACGAGGAGAGAAAGAGAAAGGGAGAGAGTGCGGGAAGAGAAAGGGAGAGGGAGAGAAAGAGAACACGAGAGAGGGACGGGGGAGGAACCTGTTAGATCAGTGGCAGCAGCATCAGGACAGCAGCGCGGCGGCGGAAGCAGCGCGAGCAGCAGACGAGCAACAGAGGCGACAGCAGCAGTGAGCGGCGGAAGCAGCGCGAGCAGCAGACGAGCAACAGTGGCGACAGCAGCAGTGAGCGGTGGCAGCAGGACAGCAGTGGTGGCAGCGACAGGGCACAGCGGCAGACAGCAAACAAAAAGGAAGAGATGAGTGCCTATCACGCTTGTAAAACATTAAAAAAAAATATTGTGGGATCGGTGGAGTCGTGCGTCTCCACCGATTCTACGGGCCAGCACGCGATTCTACCGCGTGCTGGCCAAAAATGTTTCCAGGTGAGATCGAGCACGAAATGCAAAGGTGAAGACGTAAAATCGTACGCTTTTACGAGTTATGCGTTTTTGACAACCATGCACATGCCTGCTTGTGAATGTGGAGCTTTCTAACCTTAGATTGGAATCAGGAAGAGTTATAATGACCGTACATTTTTTTGCAGGGTCACTGGAGAATTTGTGGACATCAATGACTAGGTTTAATGAAGGGAGACTAACCATACTTATTACCTCTCGTAGCAACCTAAAGATGCAAGTTGGATTTTATGGCGGACATCAATGACTAGGTTTAATGAAGGGAAATTTTGAAACCAGCGTCATAAGGGAACAGCATGACTGGAGTGAGCTCCAGGCTACGGTTGGATTTTATGGTGCACTAGTTGGAGGAACTGTTGCCGTGTTGAAGCCAACTGTAGGGTCCAAATTATCCTGAAACTTTTATAGAGGATGTGATTAACGTTCCATACAACAATGCCTCCGAACTTCCCCAATATTGCTTTTCCTGGGCAGTCACTTGGTCTTTCATTCGTCTGTCACAAGATTGCTTGATATATGTTGTAATCAGTATTTCTGTATATCAAAAATTCATACTTCATTGATACCTTGTACAATTATGCTTGTAAAAAACTTGGTGGAGTGGACGCCATTGTGTAGGGTAATCTATTCAGGAATAAATACCCTTTTCAAGTTCTGACTTTATGTGCAAAGAGTGCATGAGAAATTGATTTTGCTGGTGAGCCGGAAATTCCGATGAATTTGGGAACCTCATTTGTCTACCTTGCTGTCAGATTCTTCCCATGCATATCAAATTTGTTGCAGTGCTGATGTTGACAGACGTAGGAAAAGGTGATAACTTTACTTGTCCTCAGGTGGTGCCAACTCTTTTTTTGAGCATGCATTTGATCTGCTAAGGGTCACTACAGTTTTGTTGACCAAGGTAAAAGCTGATGGAGTATATATACAGGCTGGCGCCCCTCTATCTGTCCCCTTTGCCGGCGATTGAAAGAACATCACAACCTGTCAACACGAAGGGCCATGGGCCTTCATGCCTTGTCTTTTTGTTTCCCTTGGTTTGAGATGAGGCTGCAGCATGATAATTAAGGGGTAGTTAACTTGCTATTATTAACTGACACTTTAAAGTTTGTGCATTGTGCTTAGAGGCTAATTCCATGCATAATATTTTGAGTAATCAGGTTAAAGGTTTAATTACTTCCATTGCAGCCATCAATGGAACAAGTGATAGCTGGCATTCGTGAGTCCATGCAGACAATTTGGAGACACAAAAAGGTTGCGGTGAGCGTTTACTTTCCAAACCACTTGTAGCCCCTGAAAACATCGAAGAAAAATTTAAATAATGAAAAGCTCATACTTTGTTTTCAGGTACAATATAGTCTTTTTATTGCTATCAAAACGCATTTTTAAAACTTTTCTCCAGTGAAAACAAGACATGAACCATCCCACCCCCCCTCTCTCTCTCTCCCCTTTCTCTTACCAACCACTCACACCTTCCATACGTTCTCTCTCTCTCTCTCTCTCTCTCTCCCCCTCCCCTCTTTCTCTTACCACCAACCATTCACACCTTCCATACGCTGTTACTGTTACTTTGCTCGCTAAAAGAATGGCCTGTTACTGTTACTTTGCTCGCTACTCCCCAAATGATGCAATGCTCGCAAGCGGAGCATGCACAGATGGTGGTGGACGGTAAGTTCAAAAACTAACCGTTACAATAACTAGTTTATATGTATAACAAATAAATAATAATACAAAAAGGTCGGAAACGGTTCGCCGTGTCCTGATGTGGCGCCAGTTGATTTGACAACTTAGCGGGCCCCTCGTGTTTTGGACTTTGGACGCTCCCACCCGACAAGAGCGAAGAAATATAGCCGTTGTTGAGCCCTTGCTGATGAAAATAAATGATCAGCCCTCCTCTGTTCTCCCCCGGCCACCCCCATCACCTCTTTCTGTCTCTCCATCTCTCTCTAGTAAAGAAACAGATCTCCCCTGTCTCCTTCCGCTTGCTCTCTCCGATCAGATCTCGTCTAGCCGTCCTCGACGACATATTATCGACCATGACGGCTGAGATGAAGCCGGAGACGGCTCTGGCCGCAGAGGAGGCCGTCAAGGGCGTTCCCGGCCAGCCGGTCATGGCGGAGACGGCCGTGTCCGGGAATGCCGAGGAGAAAACAGAGCAGGAGAATGTCGCGTCGTGTGAAGGGCCTGCCGCTATGCAGAAGAGCTCTTCCTTCAAGGAAGAGAGCAACTTCCTTTCCGATCTCAAGGAGAGCGAGCGGAGGGCTTTGGCGGAGCTGCGCACCAAGGTGGAGGAGGCCATCCTCGAGAACAAACTCTTCGAGAAGGATGCGGGGAGAGGAGAACCAAAGAAGAACGAGAAGGTCGAGGGAGCTGGAGAAGAAGGCGCCGGCGAAGCTGCAACTTCGAAATCCGAGGAAGCCCCAGAGGAGGAAGCCAAAGAAGCGGCCTCGGACGAAGAAAATGAGGCCACGGGTGCCGGAAAAATTACCAACGATGAAGCTGCCGGGGTGAAGGTGAATGCTGCCACTGCTGAGGTCTCGGTGGCGGAGGAGACAATCGCTTCGACATTTGACAAGGAGGTATCACTGTGGGGCGTCTCCCTGCTCCCAAGCAAGGGCTTCGAGAGCACCAATGTCGTCCTCCTCAAGTTCCTCCGTGCCCGCGACTTCAAGGTGGAGGCTGCTTTCGAGATGCTGCAACGCGTTCTTCGGTGGCGGAAGGAGTCGAATATCGACGGTGTCCTCGACGAGGACATCCTGGGCGACGCTGGCGCTTGCTACATGGACGGAGTCGACCGGGAGGGTCACCCGGTCTGCTACAACGTGTCCGGTGTGTTCCAGGACGAGCAGCTGTACCAGAAGGCTTTCGGGAGCGAGGAGGCAAGGGAGCGGTTCCTGCGGTGGCGAGTGCAGGTGATGGAGAAGGGGATCAAGAGACTCGACTTCAGGCCCGGCGGCGTCGCCTCGCTGCTGCAGGTCACTGATCTCAAAAACTTGCCCGGCCTGTCGAAGAAGGAGCTGCGCACCACCATGAAGCAGGCCGTGCAGTTACTGCAGGACAACTACCCCGAATTCGTCGCCAGAAATGTGAGTCCTTTCTGCGTCTATCAGATTCTTCATAACTTAATGTGATTTAAAAAAGTTTCAATTGGTAATTATACTGTACTTGCATTCATTTTATGGAAAGCACATCATAGTTTCTTCAACTCTTCTGGTCTTGAGTCATTTGAATGCTGCAAGAACTAAGAATATATGGTCCTTGAACGCATGCAGGTGGTGATCAATGTTCCATTCTGGTACTACGCAGTGAATGCTCTGATCTCCCCTTTCCTTACCCAAAGAACCAAGAGCAAGTTTGTGTTTGCTCGCCCATCAAAAGTTGCAGAAACTTTACTCAAGTAACTAATCCTCCACTCGGTTTCATCCTTTAAGCAATCATGGTTACTGGAGTTTAGCTAATCAGGTTCGCCAATCACTGCCAGATACATCCCTGCTGAAGCTGTCCCTATTAGATACGGTGGTCTGAAACGTGATGACGACAGCGAGTTCAACGTAGAAGGTGCTGGTGATGACGGTGGGGTTTCAGAGCTCCTCGTTAAGGCTGGTTCAACTGAAACTATTGAGCTTCCGGCTCCACAGGTATTATAATCTCTTATTTTTCACATCAAAATTAAATCTTTAGCTTCTGCACAGAATAGATTATGCATTTGCTAAAATGTTGTCCCTTATTTTTTTTTTCACATCAAAATTAAATTATGCACAGAGATTATGCATTTGCTTAAGTGTTGGGTCCCTTATCTCTTTTTTTCCAAATCAAAATTTAATCTGTAGCTTCTGCACAAATTGGGTGATGCATTTTCTATAACTGTTGTGTATGTTATGCTAATCTCATGCAGGCGGGAACAACTCTCGTATGGGACTTGACTGTTTTGGGCTGGGATGTGAACTACAGGGAGGAATTCGTGCCAACAGATAAGGGATCATACACCATTATCGTGCAGAAGGCGAAGAAAATGGGGTCCCAGGAAGAGCCCCTACGCAACTCGTTCACCAGCAATGAGCCTGGAAAGGTTGTTCTGACGGTCGAAAATAGCTCTTACAGGAAGAAGAAGGTTCTGTATCGCTACAAGGTGAAGAGTTCGAGAGAGAGAAAATAGCTCTTACAGGAAGAAGAAGGTTCTGTATCGCTACAAGGTGAAGAGTTCGAGAGTTCGAGAGTTCGAGAGTTCGAGAGAGAGAGAGAGAGAGAGAGAGAGAGAGGAGGAAGAAGAAGGTTCTGTATCGCTACAAGGTGAAGAGTTCGAGAGTTCGAGAGTTCGAGAGTTCGAGAGAGTTCGAGAGAGAGAGAGAGAGAGAGAGAGAGAGAGAGAGAGACTCATAGCTAAGATAAAAAAAGGTCTTTGTTTGCATCGAGTCGATTGATTCATTGTGTATGAGAGTGAGAGAAAGATAGGAAGAAGTTTGTGGGAAATTATAACGATTCTTTTATATTCAGTTTTGGAACATATCTTTTTTAGCTTTATGGAAGTATGACATGTTATTTTTGAACATATTAATAGGTTATTTTTGAAATTTTATTCAGTTCCATACAAAATAACGGTTTAAATCTACATATTTAATTTTGACACGCCATATGCCATCCCAAGTTAGCACGAGTGAGTTAAAGTATAATAAGAATTTTAAGTGTTAGAAGTTGATTTAAATAAATAAGCAATTATATATTAATAGGTTACCTACCCTTTGAAGATAAAATGGCAGATGTTATTTCTTTTAATGAGAACACTTATTTTTTTTATTATGTAGTAAATTAATGATGATACAATATAATTAAATTAATTATAATGATATTATTGGACTAATTTGGCAATGAAATATCAAACTTATGACAATTAAATTTATGATGGTTAAAGTGGTTTTTTTGGTTGTCAGCTCCCAAAATTAAATTTATGACAATTAACTGTTAGGTTAAATGTCGGCCCACCATCGAGCCCACTCCACCCCATCCGGTAAGTCGTCTCATGTCGCATATTTCTGCTTAAGCGAAGCAGACCACTCCACCCCAAGTTGGTTAAAATGATTTGATCTTGAACATTGAGTACTCAAATGATTTCAATCTTGCGCGCGTGCGGGCGGGCGCGCGCGTGCGGGCGCGCGCGCGCGCGCACACACACATATAATATATATATATATATATGTATAATATGTATATTATGTGTGTATGCACCCTGCAATCCCATGATCCAAACTGTCCGATCGCAGCGCACGGCCCAGATTTGGAGATGGAAAGGCACGATCTATTTTGGATGATTGGACTTCCGATTTGGCGATGGGAGCTCCGGTTTGATGGTTCAACATTCTAAGGCACACACACGAGTTTCTCTTTCCTCTCCTCTATTGGCACACACACACTATGCACCCTGCAATCCCATGATCCGCCCGATCGCAGCGCACGACCCAGATTTGGAGATGGAAATGCGTGATCTGTTTTGGACGATTGGACTTCCGATTTGGTGGTGGGAGCTCCGGTTTGACTATTCAACATTCTAGTGCACACACACAAGTTTCTCTTTCCTCTCCTCTACCGGTATGTTCATTTGCTTGTCAAACACCATCTTTCCTTGATGACATTCTAGGGCACAAAAGAGATGGCCAAGCGTGATGACATTCCTCTTCGACCTTTGCGGCGTCTCTTTTCCGGTTTCTATTGTTTGCGTGAATAGACAAAAAGTCTGGCCAATCGCGATCTAGGGCTTGGACACCACCCAAAATCACCGAATTAAGCACATGGGATCCAGGTAATTTAGTTCTAGAATAATAAATTGATGTGAAACCAATACAAGATTTTTAGTGATGATGGCCAAATCCGTTTGGTGGTCGTGATCTGGCACGCCAAACGATCAATATCCGATGCAACTGTCGGTCGACCTGACACTTGGTGACCATAGTTCGGCTCCTAGCGGCCGATCCGACATCTGACGAGAGAGAGGAGAGGGAGAGGGAGAGGGGGAGGGGAGTCAAGAGAGAGGGAGAGGGAGAGGGAGAGGGAGAGGGGGAGGGGAGTCAAGAGAGAGGGAGAGGGAGAGGGAGAGGGAGAGGGAGAGGGAGGGGGAGGGCAGCCAGGGTCGAGAGAGAGGAAGAAGGAGAGGTGGAGGGCGGCCATAGCCGGATCACTAGAGTCGTGGGAGTTGCCGCCACCGTGGGAGAGAAAGGGAGATGGGGGGAGAGAGAGAGAGATAGGGAGAGATGGGAGAGAGAGAGGAGACCATGAACTTGAATAACTTGGCATCGTCAGGTTCTTTCAGCTCTCCCTCCTATGCACTGCCTGTCACCTACATGTCACTTACTCAAGCAAATGAACTTGAGGTCGTGGAGCAAGGCCAAAACAAATTGGATAGGCTGAGAGATAGAATACCCATTACTTTCACCTCTCAATCATGATTGGACACAGACAAAATACCATTCAAGAGATCCAAAATGAAAAGGGAAGGAATATTACAAGATGATGCGAACATAAGGACCCTGTTCGTCGACCATTACAAGACCCTATGATAGCCGGAACAGGTCTAGGCTATCCCCTTGGCCTGCTGACCCCCACTGCCAACTATAGATTCCTTTATATCTTGCTCTCTTGCCAAGGAAGTCACCCAAGCAGAGATCTGTGACACGCTCTGAAGCATGCCCTTAGCAAGGCTCCAGGTTCAGACGATTTTACTGTTGAATTATACTATAAATACTAGGATATCATGGGACCAAAAATCACTCACACAATAAAAAATTCTTCACTCATAACCACCTACCGCCTGACATTTCTCTTATCTTCATTTCCAAAAAGAAGAAATCCAAAATCACTAGACTTCCGACCCATCTCATTGTGCAATGTTCTTTATCGATTATTAACAAAAATAATGGTCAGTCGCCTATGACCCATCCTCAGCCAACTTATAGACATTACCCAGTCTGCCTTCATCCCAGGCAAATGCATTCAAGGCAACATTTTAATCATGCATGAACTGACTCCCTAAACTTTGGGAGGCATAAGTTCATGCTCATCAAAGCTAACATGGAGAAAGATTTCGATCGCATCTCCTGAAATGAGGTTAACACAATCCTTACCCTTATAAATTTCCTCCTAATTTCATCAATTGGATAAATATTTGTATCCACTCCCCAATTTTCACATGTGTCATAAATGGCCATGAATTTGAACCATTTATGGATATTAGAGTATCCATCAAGGGGACCCAAATTCCCCTTATATCTTCATCCATGTAGCCTAGGTCTTTTCCTCTTTGATGCATTTACATGGAACACTATACCATGTCTCATGAACTCTTTGCATATGTCAAACCACAAAAAAAAAAAAATTGTAAAAACCTAAAAGAAATCTTGGCCATCTACCACCATCTCACTGAACAACGAGTTAACAATCAGAAGTCCAAATTATACCTACCTATTATTAACCGTTATCGTGGAAACCTCCTCAAACCATGCTAAACTTTAAGCTTGAGAAATTTTCATTTCTATACCTTGGAACACCCATCTGCCCAAAACACATCCTAATTAAAGATCAACAATTTATCATTGAGAAGGTCTCAACTAGATTAGCCGATTGGCGGAAACAACTCCTCAAATAGGCACAACTCTTATTAAGTTAGTACTTACGTCCATGCATCTACTCACTCGGCACCACCCACCTTGGGGGGGGGCATCATTGAATCTTTGGAGAGACACTCCCGTTCCTTTCTCTGGGCTCCCACCTCTCAAAATACGTAACCTTTGTGTTGTCCGTAGTTCACTAACCGTCCAACGCATTTTAAACCTTTTGAACGACGGTGATTCTCCATGGGTTAATCTCGTTCGAGCTAAATATGGTAACTTCTGCCTCTAGGATAATAATCCCACACATTCAAAATGTCTTGATTGTGGCATCTCACCCTACAATCCCTCATGGATCTCCGCCTTGATTTCAAGAAGCATATTAGTTCTAGTCCTCTTCATCTCTCCTCTTTGTCCCTTGTCTCTTCCAGACACCTATCATAAAAAATGCCCACCTTCGTTAACACTATCCTGCCACTTGACAACCTTCAGGTCAACAGCCTAATTACTAACGGTAAATGGAATGACAACTTGCTCTATAATATATTTGGGCCTTTTCTCTATGTGCTAATTAATCACATTTACATTCCGCTCCTTGTCTATGATGACATGTAGGTTTGGGCGACGGATACCCATGGATGAGTGTAGTATACAATTTTGTCCACTGTCGGACCTTGCCAACACCCTCCAGTGGAGGATTGCCTTGGACCACTCTATGGAAGATTCCAGTAGCCCCCAAAATTCAAAATTTCCTTTGGAAGCATTTCCATGATAAACTACCAACACTTGATGTCGTTCACCTTTTTGATAGAACTATTGATCCTTCCTGCTCCCTCTGCGGCCTATCCCTTGAATCCAATGCTCACCTATTTTTCCAATGCCCTATTGCGCACCAACTATGATCCCTTTTCTAGAACAAACTTCATATTACCTTTTAGTTTACTTCTTCTTGACACCTCGGCTCCTGGATTAGTGAGGGAGCTGGTATGGATAAACAGTTGTAGAAGTACCTCAACTTTATTTTTACCTACTGCCTTTGGGAACTTTGGATTCGGACTGCAATTTATTTTAGGTCCAGGCATGCAACCATAGAGGTGGCTTGGGAGAAGGCCCTTGCCGGTTTTCACTACTGACGCTCACGCCCCTAGGCACTTAGCTCTCAAGACCCCCTATCGGCCAGTAGGATGCCCCACATGTTGATGGCTCCCCGGAGGGTCTAGGGTGGGGGGAATCGGTTCTCTTCTTCGCTCTCACGATGGTCTTCTTGTGTTTTCAGGGGCATCAAGTCGCTATGTTGAATCAGTCTTGGAGATTCAAACTTGGAGTATGTTGCTAGGTTTGTGTGAATGTGCTCAAAGGGCCTTATCTCATATCCACATCCATTTGGACTCTAGTTCCTTCATCAAAATTATCAATCGAGAAGGCTATTATCCTTGAACGCTAAAGGGGATCGTCGTCGGCATCTGAGACGCTTTGGGGCAGCCGACCATTGTTTTGGACTGCCCAAGACACATGAACCAAGTTGCTGACTTTCTTGCTTTCTTCTGGTCGCATATGTAATAGCGACAATTTTTTGGTGGATAACATCCCTCCGAGTCTTATCCAAAGAGGAATTACTTAATGAATGATAGCTCACTTTTTGTTTTTAAAAAAAAATTCAAATTCCATCACCATTGTCGTTTTGACCACTCCTATTTGACACATGAAAATAAATCCGAGTTTCAAAATTCCAACAGTATATCAAAAGTAAAAAAAAATGATTCCATTGGTTGATTGTGAAATGTTTGGATGAATGAATGATTGAATTATTTCCAACAAAATAAAAAATCAATCTAATTAATAATTAATTATAATTATTTGAGTGAACATTAAATGTTTAAAATAATAATAAAATATTTAAGTAGCCATTACTTCAAAATAAAATTCAACTAAAATAATAAAAAACAAATAATTTTGAAAATTTGAGTTCAAATTTATATTGATGAATATTTTGACAAAAGTACAATATGAACATTTGTCCCAATGGTAAAAAAATGATAGGTTTATAAGAGCCACAAGTATCTCCATCAAGTTACTCCATCGCTCATCTCTCTTACTTATCTAGTTAATTTCATTTTCATGTACATGGATATGCTCTTGTGTCATTGACGATGAGTTTATGAATGTCTTATTGCCTACCGTGAATGAGGAAGACGATGAGTTTATGAATGTCTTATTACCTACCATGAATGAGGTAGCTAGAAATAGAAAAAGAGGCATATTCATACTTCTATTGCAACCATACATACGTTAAAAAAATTTTAGAAGGGCATGAGAATCATAGTAAAGAGAATTTCATATGGATTTGTATATTTTTCATTTGCTTGTGAAATGTTTTTTTTAAAAAATCAACTTTTTTGAGATGCAAGTGGTATGGCAGTGGAAAAACAATTAGCAATGTTCGTCTACAAGTTAGCTTGTAATGACAAGAATCAAGTAATGCAAGAGCAATTTGAACATAGTGGTGAGACAATTCGTCGTCATTTTAGAAGAGTACTAGAAACAATTGTTCAACTAGCAAAGAATTTTCTAGTTCTCCCATCAGCGATTACCAATCCTCCAAAAATGAGGAATAATAGGAAGATTTTTACCATATTTTAAAGTTTTCATATTTTAAAATTACGGATTTCATATGCATATTTTACATTTTTTTTAGGATTGTATAAGTTCAATTGATGACACTCTTGTTTACCATAGCCTTCCATCTACAATATCCTTATCATGATTGGAAGGGTACCTTGTCACAAAATGTGATGGTTTGTTATGACTTTGACTTACACTTTGTTTATATGTAAGAGCTAGTTGGGAAGGTTTCTACAAAATTCATTGAGTCAACATTTTTATATTCCTCCACAAATAAGTATTATCTAGTCAATGTAGACTATGCAAATACTCAAAATTTTATTCCACTTTATAGAGGAATTTGATAACTTGCAAGAACAAGGAAGAATAAGAGTAAAAGCTAATAATCACAAAGAGTTATTTAATTTTCATCATGCATCACTTAGAAATCATATGGAGCACATTATTGGAATACTAAAAATGTTCTTTCCAATTTTCAAGGTTGCGACCTTTCATCCAATAAGATCACAAACTGATATAGTTATTGCGTCATGTGTACTTCACAATTTTCATAGAATGCATAATGGTCATACAAGATGGTTGAACAATAATACCATGGATATTGATGCAAATGAGATTATAGATGTATGTGATGGTGATGAGGAGTATATAGAGACATCGAATATATGAACCACAACGAAGTGTAGACACAAGAATGAGAGAGCGTATTGCTAAAGTCATGTAGAAATACTATTGTCAATTTGGAAGGAACATAAGCATGATTTAATTTATATTATATTTATATTCATACTAAATATTTCTCATTAATGTAAATGAGTGTTTTATCTTGATTATGAATGTATTAAATATTCATTTTATTTTTTATGAACAATGTGGTTAATCATATGAATGTACTAAGTTCATAGGAATTAGTCCATACAAACAAGAAAACACAACATGATACCAAGCTACATTAATCCACACACTCAAGGAAATAAAACTTCCATAAAAAAATAGAATTTCATAACAAGCTGCATTAATTCATAGACGCATAAAAGTCCACATATTTATGTAACAACCTATCAAACTATTTAGATGACATATTTAAGACATCATTCATTTAATCCATCCTCTTGATTGATTTTCGTTAAGTGCTAAAAAAGCCTCATGATTTTTTTTTTTTTCATTTAAGACTTGAATGGTTCTAAAAAAGTCCTCTTATTCGAACCCTTCTATTTCATTGAAGACATGTATACATTTAGTTATAGAATATTCTTATCAAGCTTTTTAAACTCGAGAGTCTACGTAGACTCGTTTTACGTTAGCTAAACTCGATACGTAAACTCGAGACATAAACTCATAGAGTTTACGTACAAGTTAGAAATATATATAATATAATATACCCTAAGTAATTTTAGTCATAATTGTTTTCATACACCATTGTTAAGATTAAAAAGTACCTAATTCATACATTTATACACATAAAATAAATGATGATTCATCCTAAAATAACAAGTAACTCATAATTCATAACATAAAGTCAAATAAACTAGTGCACATTATGTTGTAAGAAAAAAATCAAATAAAAGATCAATTCACATTATAAAAAGAAACAAGGTTTATTCAATTCAAATTCAACTAAATCACATAAAATATCATAATGATAAAAACAATTAAGCCAAATGAAGTCAATTAACTACACTAACTAAAAACAAAGAAATCATATTATAAACTTGAATCATTGAAAATGAAGAGTGAAAAATAGGTGGAAGCACTTGGAATAGATCAAACTCTTAGAGCTTCTATACAAGTTTTCATTCTAATTATACATTTAGATGTCAATACAATACTCAAAATTTCCAACATCGATTCACTCATGAGTTCATCCGAGTTTAACTAAGTTTAACAAGTTTACTCGCGAGTCTAGCCGAGTCTACCTTCCCATCCGAGTCTACACCGAGTTCACTCATGTTTGGGGAGTAGAGTCTTGGAATCGTATGATTCTATGAGTTAAACTCGTGATTTAGAGAACCTTGATTCTTATGATGATCCAAGGTCCATGGTCAATAAGATAATGAACACAAATTTTGAGTCAATGATTGAAAGATATAATTTATCTTTGTATATGTTGTACAGTGGATCAATATATGGAAATTGTTGGTCATACCATCGGTTAGCACTAGGATCAATTTGAATTCACAACAAACTTTAGTAAGATTTTATCTTAAAACTACAACCTTATATTATTTTTTGAGATCCTATTCAAGGTCTTTAATTTTCCTAAGTTGGAACTAATCAAGTGAATACTTAGTGTCCATGCCATTCAATATTTTATTCCAAGCCTATTGTTCTAACCATTTTGTGCTCTAAATCTTTGAATGTTGTAATCACATAATAACTTCACAAAACATGTTTTTCTCACATCACCCTGGTGAGCTCTAAAATATTATTTCGTCAATGATGGAAAAAAAAAGAAATTTAAATAGGGTCAATATGAAAGGGTAAATGAATGATCTTTTCTTAATCAATACTACCTTACATTTTATTTATACTTTGACCAAGTGACTGCAATAATGTTTAAAGAAAATGAGAGAAATTTTTGTAATAATCATAAAATTAGGAGTTTTTTTATCAATTTCCTACTACTAAGACACAATTGTCCTTATGACTCTTGTTTGTTAGCCTAAGCATGATATAATTTGCATGCCACATATTCATCCTTACCCATGATAGAACCAGGAGGCCACCCATGGACAATTCAGTGAATCAATTGTCCACTCAACTTGAAGAGTTGCTGTACAAGACTTTGGAGAGGTTGAACTTGACTCCCAATGGCAATAGGACTTCCAATTCTGAAACAAGATGTTGTGTATGTGGGAATCAAGGCCATGTGTCAGAGAATTGCAACTTAATTATGCAGCAAGTGGACCAAAATGTGGATCAAATCAATGCTGTGGGCAATTATGGAATCAAACTTCCTGCTGAATTTTATACTCCAGAAAATAGGAATCATCCATACCTTTCTTACAAGGGCAGCAACTATCAAGGAGCTTCCATGCAGAATCGTAGATGGCAGCCAAGGATTTTGCCCAGAAACCAACCATTTCCATATCCAAATCAGTCCCAAGGTGTTCAAGTGCAAAGACCTCCTTTTGAGCAACAGCCACCACCTCAAGTCCAAGCACCCCAATTCCAAAATGAAATGAAGGAGATGCTCCAACAGATTCTGAAGAAGCAGGACAGCCGAGGAGAGGAGATATTGAAGATCAATTCTAGATTGAATGCCATGAATGCAAATCAGAAACTGTTGGAAAGCCAAATTGCTCAACAGGCCAGTACATCCACTAGACCTCCCTTATTCTTTCCTGGACAGCCAGAAGTAAATCCAAAGGAGCAAGCAAAGGCCATCCAGCTCAGAAGTGGTAAAGAAAGAAGTATTGAAGTTGCTGAATGCAGGAATCATATACTTTATTTCAGATAGTGAATGGGTTAGTCCAATGCAGGTGGTGCCAAAGAAGGGAGGAATTACAGTGGCGAAGTCAGATTCTGATGAATTGATATCCACAAGAACCATTACAGGTTGGAGGATGTGCATTGACTTCAGGAAGTTAAACAAGGCCACAAGAAAGGACCATTTCCCATTGCCATTCATTGATCAGATGTTGGAAATGTTGGCTAGGCATTCCCATTTCTGTTATCTTGATGGGTACTCAGGTTTCTTGCAAATTCTAATTCACCCCCAAGATCAACACAAGACTACATTCACTTGTCCATATGGGACTTTTGCCTATAGGAGAATGCCCTTTGGCTTATGCAATGCCCCTGCAACTTTCCAAAGGTGTATGATGTCTATATTTTCATACTTCATTGAAGAAATTATGGAGGTCTTCATGGATGATTTTTCAGTATATGGAGACTCATTTGATGCTTGCTTGGACAATTTAACAAAAGTGCTACAAAGATGTAGGGAATCCAATTTGATACTCAATTGGGAGAAATGCCACTTTATGGTCCAAGAAGGAGTTGTCTTAGGACATGTGGTCTCAAGCAAAGGCATTGAAGTGGACAAGGCAAAAATTGAAGTGATTGAGAAGCTACCACCACCCACAAGTATCAAGGCAATTAGGAGTTTTTTGGGGCATGCAGGCTTCTACAGGAGGTTTATTAAAGATTTATCCATGATAACTAAGCCCCTCACCAAGTTGCTGGCCAAGGATGTTGAGTTTCAATTTGATGAAGAGTGTATGAAGGCATTCAAGAAGTTGAAGGAAGCCCTCATCTCAGCCCCTGTAGTGCAGCCACCTGACTGGACTCTCCCTTTTGAGATTATGTGTAATGCTTCTGACCAGGCAGTAGGAGCTGTGCTGGGGCAAACTAAGGAGAAGAAGCACCATGTCATATGTTATGCAAGCAAAACTTTAGATGAAGCACAAATCAATTATGAAACTACTGAGAAAAAACTTCTTGTTGTGGTGTATGCATTTGACAAATTCAGGCCATACCTGGTGGGATCCAAGGTCATTGTTTTCACAGACCACCAAGCTGTGAGGCACTTAATCAACAAGAAAGAATCCAAGCCAAGGCTAATCAGGTGGATCTTATTGCTTCAAGAATTTGATGTTGAAATCAGGGACAAAAGGGGAAATAAAAATCTAGTAGCTGACCACCTATCAAGAATGGAAGGGATACATGAATCATCTACACTTCCTATCAATGATGCATTTCCTGATAATAGTTTGATGGCTGTGGCAATTAATCAAATTTCCTGGTATGCTGACTTGGTCAATTATCTTGCATGTGGAATTATCCCTCCTGACTACACATATCAGCAAAGAAAGAAATTCTTTCATAACTTGAAGATTATTATTGGGATGATCCCTTTCTATTTAGAAAATCTCCTGATGGCATGTATAGAAGATGTGTACCCCAATCTGAATTTCAAGAAATCTTGGAGGCATGCCATTCATCCCCTTATGGAGGTCATGGAGCCACACACAAGACTGCCGCCAAAGTCCTCCAATCTGGATTTTATTGGCCAAGTTTATTCAAGGATGCACATATCTTTGTGAAGGGTTGTGATCAATGCCAAAGAGCTGGTTCCATTTCAAGAAAGAATGAAATGCCACAACAAGGAATTCTAGAAGTGGAAATATTTGATGTTTGGGGAATTGACTACATGGGGCCTTTCCCTAGTTCATGTGGTTACAAGTTTATTCTTCTAGCTGTGAACTATGTGTCCAAATGGATTGAGGTCATTCCCACCATTGCAGCTGATTCCAGGGCAGTAATCAAGTTGTTCAAGGAAGTTATCTTTCCAAGGTTTGGAATTCCTAGAGTGGTCATAAGTGATGGGGGTAGCCACTTTATTGAAAGGTGTTTTGAAAACCTCCTAATTAAATATGAAGTGAGGCACAAAGTTTCCACTTCATATCACCCCCAAACAAATGGCCAAGCAGAAGTGTCAAATAGGGAGGTAAAGGCCATATTGGAGAAAATAGTTTCTTTGACAAGAAAAGATTGGAGTTTGAAGTTGAATGAAGCTCTTTGGGCATATAGGACAGCATACAAGACTCCAATTGGTACTTCTCCCTACAAGCTTGTCTATGAAAAAACCTACCATTTGCCAATTGAGTTGAAGCATAAGGCATATTGGGCAGTCAAGGCACTCAATTATGATATGCATGCATGTGGGCAAAAGAGGCTTCTCCAATTTGATGAACTTGATGAAATTAGGCTAAATGCCTACCATAATTCAGAATTCTGCAAGGAAAGGACTAAAAGATGGCATGATGGAAGGATTCTGAAAAGGGATTTCAAGGTTGGAGACCTTGTATTACTCTTCAACTCAAGATTAAAGATTTTTTCAGGAAAGTTGAAGTCAAGGTGGAGTGGACCATTCAAAATTCATAAAGTATATCCATTTGGTGCTGTGAACCTTCTGAATGACAAAGATGACATATTTAAGGTAAATGGACAGAGGTTAAAGCTTTACAATCCCACAGTCATGGATTCTGCAAAGGAGGAGCTGACTCTAGCTGATTTGCCACTACCACCTAGCTGATTTCACCTTGTATCAATGTTTAGCCAAAGACATTAAAGAAAGGCACTTCTTGGGAGGTAACCCAAGCCATTATCAACCTAATCCTTCTGTTTTTGCAGGAATAAGGGATGAGGAACAAGTTCAAACCACAATTCCAAAATTTAGGGAGTACCCATACCCTTTACTTTTGATTTTTCCACTGAAAACTCAATGATAACTGATAATATCTTTTTCATTATGATACAATGATCATATCATCATCTGAATTAACATTCATTTCAGTTATCCAAATCTGTTTTAGATTAATTTCAGTGAACTTCAGAAATTTCCAATGCATTGTTGAAATTGTGCACTCAAAACTCTGATTTCACTATTTCACTGATATCTTTTGGTTTTCTGCAGGATCAATCGCTACTAATGAAGATTAGATCACCCAAGGCTTCTGGATGAAGTGCCAAGAGAATTCAAATGCCCAATTTAATGCATTTCCATCCCACCCACCCCTCTCCCTTGCCTTTATTTCAACCCTGAGGACAATGTTGAGAATAAGCTTGGGGGAGGAAACTTGGTGCTTTTCTAACCTTTACACCATGTTTTCAATTGATTTTAATGTTCATATCATAATTCATACCAGGTTATAATTGGTTTTCACAAGTTATCACTAGTTATCACTCGGTTATCAATTTTTGGACCCAACTCAATTCTAAATTTATTTTGACTCTAAAATGGGTAGAATACTTTATTTTGATAGTGGGTGCACTCCAATACCAAGTGACCAACTTGGCCATTAGCCTTCTTGCTTTAATTGGCATTATGAATTCAGATGCATTTGAATAAAATTTTTAGCTGAAAATTTTTCCTTTTTGTGGGTCACACTAGTTGATACTTATGGATTGAATTAGTAATATCAGATGTCTAGAAGGGAGTCAAGGCTCTTGCTGCCATTCTAAATAGGAAAACTTGACTTTTTGGATAAAGGGATCTAAACTATACTTGAGTTTGAACTATTGCTCACTTCATGAACAGGATAGAAAAATGAGAAAAGAAAAAGTAAAAAGTCATATGTATGCATAGAAAAAAGGAAGAGAGCAAAACTTCCAAAGGAATCTCTCTTCAATGCAAAAAGAAAAAAAAAATTTAGGAGAGCAAAACTTCCCAAGGAATCTCTCCTAAAGAAAGCATGAATAAAAATCAGGTGCTAAACCTGTTTATATGCATTTCATGAATAAAAGTCAGGTGTTAAACCTGTTTAATCAATTGAAAACCTGTTCATGAAGAGATTTGTAGTTCAACCCCTTTGTAAAGTTGACAATTCCTACAATTCAAACATGTTATTGCTAGTACTTCTTCCATGGCTTAATTTTGCTTTAGCCTTTGTGATTCCCTAGCTAGAAATTGAGTTTTTGGAAAGAATGAAGTGTTGGCAAGGTGGGAAACTCATTGGATTCAAATTCAGTTAGACTTTACTTCATTTGTGGACTTTTGATTCAAGTTTGTCCTTAATTTCTGAATGTTTTGCTTGAGGACAAGCAAAAGGCTAAGCTTGGGGGAGTTTGATCACTTGCTGATCACTATATGATTCTAACCCATTTTAGATGAAATTCATACATATGGAGTCCCACTTTTGCCTATTTTTGGGCCAATTATACTTGGAATGCAAACATTGTGATAACTAGTTGATATTCCTCATTTCATACTTAATTCCATGTGCATAGAGGTTCTGAAATGCCAAAATCCATTAATATTTAAATTCTATGCCAAGTTATCATTTTGAGGACAAGTTATCATTCCTAAGTGTCAAGTTATCATTATTTTGAATGAACTTATTTTCAATGGTTTTCTTGCCCTAAATCCATCATTATCATGTATAAATCATATTTGGATAGTCACATCTCAACTTGTACAAAGTTTTAAGTCCATTTGAACAAGTTATCATTTTTCAAGTGCCAAGTTATCGTTAAAGGGAAATTTTGTCATTTCGATATGCAAAACCATTAATTCTGCACAAGGACCTTAAGAAATCATCTTATTATTGTTCTAACTCATTGCTGGTCAAATTTCATCACATTTGGATAATCAAAACTCAAGTTATGACAAGTTATCGTTTTTAAGTCATATATGTTATCGTTTTTGGGGCACTCAAGTTATCACTTTTAGGAATCTCATTCATATTTGATTTTTGACCTCACTCACTTGTCACTCTAATCAATTTGATGCCTGAAATGCTTTGAACCACCCATATTAGGACATTTTCCAAGATTTCCATAAAGTTATCATTCCGGGCCCTTGAATTCATTCATATCGATATAAGTTTTCATTCTTGCACAACACATAATCCCATCTGATAATTGAACTAGTTACCAGCATTATCCTAATCCTTATTTGTCAAAATACTACACAAGAGCTTTGATGCTTGCTGTTTGGGTTTTTGTAACAAGAAGAAAAGGTGGCCAAAAGGTGGAAAAAGACCACTACTTTTTCCTGCACAAAAGGGAATCTGCAGCTGGAAATTCTACAGAGGACACATGGCTGCAATCAAAGCATAAAGAATGTTCAGATGCTGATCAAAGGGTGGAGAGAAGGAATATAAAAGCTGGATTTTTTTGGAGGAAACGGGGGGCTGGTCATTCAAGGGTTTGGAGCAAGGCAAGGCTGCTGAAGATTCTGCTGGAGGAGCTGCTGGCCGAGAAGCTTCAAAGAACCATGAATTGTATCTGTTTCTTATCCCATTTGATGTCAAATCTTGTAAATATGAGGAGCTAAACTCCATTTCTTCTAGGATAGGGTAGTAGTTTAGATTAGTTTTGGATGGATGTGGACTGTTTTATAATTCCTGCACTGAATCATTTGCTGATTTTCAGATTTCAGAATTATTTAAAGTTGGTTCTTGCCATTGTTGGATCCTATTATAATCTATAGCTGAGAAGTTATCATTTGATCCATCCCTAGTTCAGAAATGGATTAGAAATCAATGTCAAGTTCTGAATTCCAATTTAATTGAAGTTCTGATTTCTGAATTCTAGATTTCTGATTTCTGTTTTCTGAATTTCCTGAACCTGAACTCCTGAACCTTTGAATCTGTTTGCCATTGTGGATCTGATTAATAGAACAACTGGAAGGTTGATATTATCCCAAATCTTGATCAGAGATGCATCAAGATTGTTTGGCATTCTTTATGATTCAAATATGTTCATTGTTACTAATCTGATTTTAAAAATATGATTTCTAACCTGATTAATTGAGTCCTTGAGATGTTACTATTGTCCCTATCTTGTTCAGAAATGAATAAGGATTGTTTGGCCAATCATTTGACTCAAATCAGGTTTTTCCACTGATTTCTAATTCGGTTTTTTCTGGTTATCTGATTTCTGAACTGTTTGAACCTATTTTACATTCTGGACTTGATTAATTGAGCAATTGGAAAGTTGGTCTTCATCCTAATCTTGTTCAGAATTGAGTTATGAATATTTGGGCATTCCATGATTCAAATCTATTCTCAACATTACCTTAAGTTTGATTTGGAATCTGAAATTTTTTAATTTCAAAATCTGGTTTCCTGAATTCCAAAATCTGATTTCCTAGGTTTTTGGATATGATTGTCATCAAGGATTGGATAATTGAATAGTTGAGAGGCTAATATATGCCATGATCTTATTCAGAAATGAATCAAGATCTTTGACAATTCAGAATTCAAATTTGATTTTTCGAAAATCTGATTTCTTAGTTTGATTCTAAATTCTATTTTCTAATTGTTTGGAATCTGAATTGCCAATTGTTAATCCCTATTTTATTCAAATCACTGAGAGGTGTACTCTAGGAATCCCTTGCAGTCCAGAGATGGGTCAAGGGGCATTTGGCAAACTTGAATTTCATCGATCCACATTGCTGATTTTTCTGAAATGCTGATTCTTGTTTTCTTATTTTAATTAAATTCTGATTTCCATTGTCAACCCTCATATTAATCCACTACTGAGAAGTAGTCTTAAGGGCTTCCTTGAGATCCAGAGATGGGCCAAGGAGCAATGAGAATTATGAACTCAAGTGGTCATATGTTTTGCATTTCCAATTGAGTGTGTTTGTGTGGATTTCAATTTATTTTGCAACCGAGAGGTTGATTTTGAATCTCCCTTGAATTCAGAGATGAATCATGGAACACAAGCACCATTATTGAGTATATTTTATCCCGGTTTGGTTGATTGGAATGATTCCATCTTTTTATGATTGCAAATGCAAGTTATCATTCCAAACTTCTTTGAATTGCAAAAAAATCAGCATTGAACTTTCTTTTGAGCCCAATGATAACTTGATTTTCAGTGAGGACCCTCTTTTGATTCAACCTAGCTAACAATTATATAATCATATATTGCTTAGTTAGAGGCCAATTGAGCTGTGGGAACAACCATTTTCAAGTTGAATCAAAAGTTAGACATTTAATGATAACTTGTTCCATTCCATCCTTAATTAATTTAGATGAACCCCAAATCCTAGAAGAACCTTCCTCATAGATAGTTAAACCTTTTTAGACTTCAATTTAGCATTTATAATTCTGTTTTGCAAGAATTTTCAAAACCCAAAAACCAGTTATCATTTCACTTTCCATTAAAAATCTGTTTTCACTATTCATTAAAAATCTATTTTTAGCCACTTAAGTAGAACTAATCTAGATTATTTTAGGGTGTCTTAGACTTCAAATTCTTGTGGATACGACAACCTGAGTCTACTACAACTTACCTGTGCACTTGCAGCTAGTGAGTTGGGAGATCAAAAAAATGAAAAAATTGACATTTTCTTTAATTTCAGCAAGTTATCACTAGAAAACCCAAATATCACTATCATGATACAAACCTCGAAAGATTAAAGCTACATGCTGAAAAAGTTTGAATAGAAATAGACAACTTCATGCACTAAATGTTTGATTAAATAATTAATTATAATCTCATTAGATTTTGGATGAAATTTTTATATTATTAATATGGTTGAATTAGGTGACATGATCTAGCGATGGTGTTGATGTATTGTTCCAATATGTAAATATTATTATAACTATTTTTATGTTAGCTACAATAATATATATATATATTTATATACTTAATATATATATATGTATGTATATATATATAACTACATATGAATATACACTTATAGTTTAGGATAAAATGAAGGTGTTCCCTACTTCACCTTGTTCCCCATCTTCTTCATCACCAGATCTTCATCCAACTGTGATGAACTATTTGAGAGATTCAATCATGAACCGTTCGATGGAGGTTTGATGGTGTAAAAGATAGGGAACAAGGTGAGGTAGGAAACACCAAAATCGAACTCTATAGTTTATATATATAGACCTAACATATATACATACATACATACATACATACATACATACATACATACATACATACATACATACATACATACATACATACATACATACATACATACATACATACATACATACATACATTCTATATATATATACAAATACATACATATAATAGAATCTTAGAATATAGAAAACCTATTTGAATATAAACTTATAATATAATAAGAACAAAATAATATAAACCTATTTGAAATAAGTTAATAAAAAAAAAGGTATACTCAATGGCGTCACTCTAGCATCGAGTTAGCGTCAACTTTTCTTCGTCGCTAATAGAGTCACTTGGACATCGACTTAGCGTCACTTTTAAGATAATATCTTTTAATTTATTTATCTGCATCATGTTTGTGTGGAATTAGCGTCGCATTGCTTTGCGGCGCTAAAAAGTTATCTTAAATCCCTAACTTCTTCCTTTACTATTTACTGTATGTTTACTACTAACTTCGTCCTCTGACCGTGCGATCGCGATGATCAACTACGGCCGAGACGCTGCCCTCCTCCGGTGCCGTGCTCCGACGCCCTGCCGGACACCTCTCTCCTCCTCCGCCTCCATTGCCCTCCTATGACCCCATTGGCCTCCTCCGACCCCGCCTCCTCCGACACCCTCGTCCGCCCTTCTATGCCCTCATCTGTCCTTTTACGCCCTCGTCCGCCCTCCTCCAACCCCGCCTCCTCCGACGCCCTCGTCCGCCCTTCTATGACCTTGTCTGCCCTCCTCCAACCCCGCCTCCTTTGAGTGCCCTCGTCCTCCCTTCTATGCTCTCATCCGGCCTCCTCCGACTTCGCCTCCTTTGATGCTCTATTTCGCCCTGCTCCACCCTCCTCCGCCCTGCTGGACGCTTCACTCGGGCACCCTGCCGGACGCCACCGACGCCAGCTCTGCCCTCCTTCACCCTGCTCCACTGCCCTCCCATGCCTTCCTCCGACCCCGACCTTGACCCAACTGCCTGACCTCGATGCCTACTCCCACTCGACCCCAATGCCTTCTTCTCCTCCGACCCTCGATGCCGGCTCCTCTTCCTCCTCCCGCTGACGCTGATGCACTACTGCTCCGATGTCGTCGCACTACTATTCTGCCATCACCTTGCAATAGCTCTGCCGCCACCACCCTACTGCTCTGCCGCCACCCTCCTGTTCGGTCGCTATCCTGCAAGAAGGTAGGCACCCGCTGCCCACCACCTCCTATTCGATCATACTATATGTTAAGTTAATTTGCTATTAGTATTGTTATGATTGTTGTAATGCCTAAGGGATGTAAATTATGTTGAATGACACGAAATTAGGTTGTTGTAATGCCTATGAGATGTAAACACAAAATTAGGTTGCTTTCTATAAGCATTCTATTGAATGCATGTTGAATGACATCGGGAGGTGCAAATTAACATTCATCTTCATGTTCAATGCATAAACATTCATCTCATGCATGTAACTTGATATTCTTGATGTTCTGATCATGTATCGTTTTTATGCTTTTGATATCATTGTAAGGGCTTATGCATAGATTAGTTAATTTGCTAGGAATTAATCTTTCTTCTTAGTAATTAATTCTTATGCTAAATAATACGAGAGAACATATGACATGCTTTAATGCTACCCCATGCAAGATGATTAACTAATTGTCCACTAGAGAAATTATATTTAAAAGGTAATTAATACTTATGCTAGGAATTAAGGCAAATTTTAAAAAAAATTATTGACATAGGCCGATTATGACTATGAAGATCTTGTACCTCAAACATGTGATTTTGGACTTCATAACTACGAAATCACATGTTTCAAGTGCAAGAATTTATTGACATATGGCTTAATATTGTCCGTTATAGAAATGTCAAAGCCATGTCATAGTTGAATTCGTCATTGGAAGGATAAACATGACATCATAATAGAAGAATATGAAAACGTGACATCATTTATTAAGGTGGCACATGAAAATGAATGTGTTGCTTCTTCATATCATGAAATCTTATGTCCATATTGGAAATGCAAATGTTATCAGTGGAAAGTAAAATATGATGCGCAAAAGGATTTATATTGCAATGGTTTCTTACTAAAATACACAAATTGGTTCTTTCATGGCGAAGAAAGATGGGCTAAAGAGACAACAATTGATGCTAACGTAGATACCAATGTGGGTGAGTCGAACAATACGTACAAGGACATACGAGATCCAATGCTAGGAGTAAATGTTGGCGAAACATTTATTGAATAAGTTATGGGGAAATTTTTACAAGTGCAAAAGATTGATGAGAGATTTAGGGTTGGAATATCAGAAGATTGATGCATGTCACAATCATTGTATGGGGTATTACAAGGAAAATAACTCACTTATCTGTTGTTCTATTTGTGGCGAGCCCAAATACAAGCCGAGAAAGAATTCTCAAAGTTAAAAAATGTGGCAAATATACTTTCTCATAGTTCTAAGACTGCAATGGCTATTTCTTTGTGAGAAAATTGCATCATTTATGAGGTAGCACAGAGAAGGGGCACGTGATGGTCAAAATTTCTTTACACATCCTTCAGATGCTGAGGCATTGAAATGATTTGATGCACTTCATCCGACCTTTTCAGCAAAATCGCGCGATGTTAGATTATGACTTTGCACTAATGGGTTCGACCCATTTGGCTCATCATGCACTACTTATTCATGTTGGCCAGTTTTTGCCTTATAATTTGTCTCCAAGCATGTGCATGAGATGAGAGAACATATTGCTTACCTGTATGTTCCCAGGTCCTCGATTGTCTAATAAAAGTTTAGATGTTTACTTAAGACCTTTGATTGATGAACTCAACATGTTGTGGGTGGATGGCGTGGTTACTTATGATAAAACTAAAAAGAAAATTTTCATTATGAGAGCCGCATTAGATTTTTCAACATATAGAATGCTGAGTGGTTGGAGCACAAAAGGTAAACTTACTTGTCGAACAATGTAATGGTGCTAAAATGCTATTAGTTCGATCCAGAGAATAGAATTCAGATCGATCAAAAGTTTAAATTGATGGATATTAACCATCGATTGAGACTTCAGTAATACGATCCATTCGTATTGACAGAATAAGCACAACAAGTGTACTACACTAAGTATCTATAAAAAAGAACCAAGGATGACTGGTGGGTGTCATGCAAAGTGAGAAGTAGACTATTCTTAGCAAAAAAAATGGTAGAAGATCATGAAACATCATCCATATACAATGATGTGCCCGTACATGATTACTATCAAGAAGATCGCGTGAATGAGAAGATTGATATAGCCGAAGAAGTTGAGAATATTCAATTAGTCGATGACGCTGAGCCAATGGAAGAGTTCAATTCAAGTGACCTTTTAGAAGTGAACGTTGACAATTTCATTGATGATGACTCAAATCAAGATTATAGTGACGACGACGAAAATGATGAAAATAAATCTAAATACGAAAAAAGCGAATGAATCATGTAGTTCTTTTAATAAATTTATAAAATTATGTGTTTCTAACTTTATAAATTAAATATAATAATAACACACGTTAATTTTTTTTAGTTATGGTTACTAGAGGTCGAGCTTCTAGGTCATCTCGCTCTTCTATGCATTCACTTCATATGAGTGAGCCATCACGACCACCAAGTCATATATTTATTGTCAGTTGCTTATCATAATTACATTAATTTTATTTAATAATGTTAGTTGCTCCATTGCCAACGGGGCACGTAGTCGGATCGTCACATAGTAGGCGATCCATTGGTGGGTCGTCTCCACGTATCACTCCAAGTTATTTCTTGTGCATTTAATATAGCTTATACATGCAATTGTTCTAGTTATTTTGTTAGTGTGGTAGTTTTTCCACCGTCGACGGGGCACATAGTCGGGACGTCTCGATCACACGATGATGATCGACATATCTCACTAGGTTATTTTTTGCATATTCAAAAAATTTAATACATGCAAGTACTTTAATTTTTTTATGATTATAGTTGCTACGCCACCACCAAAATTACCAGACGTTTCACCACATTCCAGTATTGGCGAGCAGCATCTTACGTTAGGTGAGATATTTATTATTATTAAATTTATATTTCTCATTTAATTACATTAATCATTTGTTTAATAGTGTTAGTTGTTACGTTGTTGATAGCACAAGCACCCGGCTTGTCACATTCTGACGAGCGAACTGCCATGGATCAGGCGGCGATAGACATCACTCGAGGTGAAAATTTTACTGTACATATATTAATTATTATTAGTTTAATTTAGTATTTCACTAATGATTTATTTTTTACCAAGGCCCGTCGATGATGTCGGACCTTCTCAGCCTACCCCAGTTGTAGCGGGTGATGATTCCTCTTTGAAGATGAAAAGGAATTACACAATAATGGGATGGTCACTGTCAACAACATTGCTCGGCCGTAAGTTATGATCTTTCGAGCAAGATAACATCTTTCGAGCATTTAGATATGATCTTTTTTTTGGGTTACATAATTTATTTTATATTATTTTAAAATTTTTAACTTTATTATATTCTTTACAAGGAAAATTAGTTTCATCTAAATATTAGTTTGGGGACAGTCCGGAGAGTTTTTGAGGAGGTGGCTGTGAAACACCTTCGAAATCGACTGTATAAGTTTCGCAAGGTTGTCTGTCCGTCGGCCTTAGTTTGGATTAGGGCATACAAAGATGCCCAAGGCACGTTAGACACCGAGTTTGGGAGTCATTATGTAGGAAGTGGTAAGTAAGTCTATATTTAAATTATTTTTATTAAATTTATAATTTCTCAAAGTCCAACTATTGGATGTTCATACAGGATGGCTGAACAATGGCAAAGAAAGTCAGAAAAGGCAAAAGTTAACATATTTTCGAAGAACAAGCCCCACATCGGATCGATTCGATTTGATGAACATCGACGGCGCATGATAATGCAGATACAAAATTGAATAATCAAACTTTTATCCTATACTTATTTTATAAAATTTAAAACTTTATTGCAGGAGAAGAAACAAGGTGATCCGACTTTCGCTTGGTCTACGTGGCCACACATAAGAACTGGAAGACCAATGAGTTAGTCACACCACTTCTCATAGGCTTCTGGTAAATCTCATCACATGTTCACTTAGTTGGTGACATTAGCGTAAATGATTTTTTAAATATGCATTGTTTAAATCTTTTAGGATACATATAATGAGAAGATGGCTGAGAAGTACTGAGATGATTCGAGTACTCAGCCACCAGGTAACGTATCTCGAAAATGATTCATTTTTCTAGTTTATATAGCATCTTATATGTTTATGTGTTTTTAAATGTTATATAATTTATATAATCTATAATGTTTATATGATTGTATAATTTTTCTATTTTATAGAGGACGCTGCTATTTGGGAGGAGGTGACCGGCACAACACGAGGAGGATACTTACATGGCCTAGGCACAGCCGCTTAGGTACCTTGGAGGAACGGAGGATATCCAGGTGACCCATCTACTCTGAGCTCATCTGTTGCACCTGATGTGACATTGGACGGCATCAGGGGACTCATCACGGATCAAATATCGTAGCATATGGCTCCAATCTTGCAGGTGATTCAGACGATGACCTAGCCATAGAATCAATTCTCAAAAGACCAAAGACCGAGTGAGTCGGCATCGAATCTCCGGAATGACAATGATGACTCCTAATCGTACGATAGAAACTTTTGCGTGATATACTATGATTATACTTTTGTTAGTTCAGATTATTAGTTATACTTTTGTTAGTTCAGTTTATTAGTTTTCATATTGTTATTTTTGATATATCATCATATACTGTGATATACTATGATGAACTGTGATGTTCTTGCGTGATATGCTATGATGAAAGCATTTATATGCATTATATAATTGTATGGTGTCGGGAAGAGAATATGGCTGTAATGGGGCAAAAGTTTCTGTAATTAGCGCCTCAAGCATTGTCGACACTTTTTTAAATATATCGTCATTAGTGTCACATTAGCGATACATTAGCGTCGCAATGTTTAGCATCTCATTATCGTCGCATTAGAGACTCGTGAATACATCACATTGGCACCACATCAGTGTCGAAGTAGCATCGCCTTAGGTATAAACTTAGCGTCACTTTAGTGTTGGAATAGCATTGCGGTATTCAGCACCACTTTAGCGTCTCTTTAGCGATGCAATTCAACTGCTCGCAATGACACTTTTTGCGTCGTATGGACGTCTGGTTAGCATCGATAGGTGACGCTAGTTGTGTCGCCTTTGTGTTTGGCGCCATTGCGACGCTAATGGCTACCAATTCGATACGTCTCATTTTATTGGCGCCATGTCGACGATAAATCGACGCTATTGTTTCCAACCACACATCAGCGCTGCAATAGCAACTCAGAGCCTATGTTGCTATTTGTCGGTTTTCATGTAGTAATTTATTTTCTCTTTTATCACATATACATGTGACTGTTAAGGATAGAGGAAGGAGAAAGAGAAGGACAATGAGAAGAAAAGGAGGACGTAAGATTTATAAATTTAAGAGAGATCTAAACCTCTATCCATCTCAATGAAATTTTGTGTATTGGATTGAGAGAATTAAGAACAACCTATTCTTGATTAGGGATTTGAGGATACACATGATGTGAAGCATTAGGTCAAATAAATAATTATAGAGTAAAATTGCTTATTAATGTTCTTACTTATGCTTGGGGATAAAAATCCTAAAATCATTAGTTTACTTTGCTTTAAATCATGATTTATGATCTGCTAACAATCCAAAAGCTTATAAATTAATGTATAATGTTTTATGATTTATTGATATGTTTTATATGAAGTTTTCTCCTTAAAAATATGATATTTTAAGTTTACAAATCGAGATTCTTGACATCGACACAGGCATAACTAGTCCTAGTCATAGTCGTGATAGAAAGAGAGAAAATGGGCTTCGTTCATGCCCGTGAAACTAGGTTTCATGTCCATGAAAATATTGGATGCTATCGTAATAAGGCTGGGCATTTCCATGACCGAATGGTCACAATGTGGCAGAAAAAATGTTCTATCACGACCATGATTTTGTGTTTCACGATCGCCACTGGTGGTAAATGCTTTATATGCACTACAAGAAAATAGTTTATTAGAGACGCTAGCGAAATGTCTCAAAGGTGGTGCTAAAGACAATATCGACACATTAGCATTGCCATAGCACCACAATAATCACGATGCAATAGCATCATCATAGCGCCCAAGAAATCTCGGCGCTATTACCGTCAATAATCAACACCAAGGAAGCTATAGTGTCACTGTTATTCAGTTGTGGGAAACCAATTTAGCGTCACAAACATCGACGCTAAAACAATGTTAAATGGTGCGACACAAAGGTGATGCTATGCTGGTGCTAAATCCCATTCCACACGCGACGCTAAAATGGTGACAAACTGGCGCCAAGTTGTGACGTGATGTCAACTCCAGTTTGATGCTACTTTGAGATGCTGAAGGACGCTAATGGTGCACTATTAAGTAGTTGTGAGGACAAATTTTATAACATACCAAAATAAATAGTGTTACTCAAGATACGACATTGTCTCGCTATAATTTGTAAGGACAATTCTCAACGGTTGTGAGATCTATCATTCAACATAACTTTGTGTCCTTTACCAAGAAGCTAGCATGGGCACTTAAAAATGGATAAAGTATTTATGTCACGATTGTATGTGTGGCTCAAAGTACATTGAAATGAAGTTTAACACGTTCTCAATGAAATATGCTTCACATATAGAACCTTCTATCTTCATCTTCATTTTCAAATATAACATGCTTCTTTCGAATGGATACATCACATAAAAAAAAGAAGGTGAAAATATTTTCTCAGCCTTGCACACTGTTAGCACAATACAAGACTCTAACCTAGACATGTCTTCTTCGCGGATGGTGGATGTACAAAGCTCTTTAAAGAACATAGATAGTTCTATTAAAGTTTCCTAGATGGCCTTTGGCAAATGTTTTCTAAAGACAATTGGAAGTAATCTTTGCATGAAAATATGAAACCATGGCTCTTCATACCATGTATCTTTCTAATTTTCGTGTTAAAATAATGGGATATGTTTGATGCATATCCATTTGGAAATTTCAATTGTTTGAACAATTCGAAAAACCACTTTTCATTGATAATATCCAAGATGTAAGTAGCTTTTGGCTTCTTGCATTTTCCATTTTGAAGATAAATAATATCAAGTTCTAGTCTTCTACATATAATTTTTGTGTCTTTGTGCCCTTGGATGCTATCTTTTTTTATCTTACTTTGACATCCATAAGACTGTTAAAAATGTTGTCAAGTACATTCTTCCCCACATGCATGCGTCCAAATTATGTCTAACTAAGTTTGAAGGCCAATAAGGCAACTCCTAGAAAATACTTCTCTTTCACTTCAAAACCCAATTTGCTTGTGAGAACTAGTCTTCAATCCGAATGAGACTTCATGAAGTTTATTTACTTTCTCTAGCACTTCTTGTCCCATCAAACGACTTGGAGGCAACGTATACTCAGTTGTATTCATTTTAAATGAATTTCGATCACGATAAATCAAATTCTCCATAGCAAAAACATTTTATGGCAGTCAAGTCAGCATGCTTTCCTACTATTTTTCAAGTAAATGATTTTATATCCTTTCCTCATATGGGATAAGAAAGTTTACCTTTCATACTCCAACCACTCAGCATTCCATATGCTGGAAAGTCACTATTAGTCCATATTAATGCATCCCTCATCATGAAGTTTTGCTTCCTAAAATTGTCATAAGTGAGCACATCATCCTCCCACAACATATTGAGTTCATCGATCAAAGGTCTTAAATAAACATCTAAGCTTTTGTTGGGCGATCAAGGACTTGGAATCATGTAAGTGGGCATAAGATTTCATCATCTACAGTAGCAACGCCTACCTTTCCACATGTTACCTTAATAAAATCATCGACATCATCTTTATATTCTTCTATTATAGCGCCACGTTTATTCCGCCAATGAGGAATCCAACTACAATCAGGCCTCATCATTTTTTATTAATCTTTTTGCATATGGATATGCCTTGTAATTTTCACTTTTTTCTAGTAAATTTGAGATCAGACTCAACTAGAAAATTAGGGCTCGGACTCAAGATGGGTACCTAATGCTTCCTAATTTTTTTGTGAGAATATGACTAAAAATAGGCACCAGAATTATGAAATCAAATTATCTATATTTGATTTCAAATTGAGTTTGACTCTAAATTTCTAGTAAATTGCTCCATTCCTATTGTGATGACTACTCATGCTATTAAGGAAATTCGCATTATAATATTGAAGATGTTATTGCCATATTAACCCTTTAACATATGGTTTCTTGCATGTTAATTTCTAGCTATACTAATAACAGGTATATAAAAATGTATGGGAAAAATTAATATAATAAACTATTATCATTACAATTGTCAACAAAAAACTACTTTTAGCAAACATAACGATAGCTGAGCTTGTCACCTAGGTTTTGAGGTTCAGGATTACTAATTCAAGGTCCTTATTAATCAAATTAAATTGTAACACAACAAGAAATCAATACTAAGATTTGCATCTAAGAATTATAGTTTCTACATATTATCAAGCATATGATTTAAAAAAACATATTATCAGCCAACAAGAGCATTATGATTTAAAAAGCACGTGTTATCATTGTTCAAAAATAATGTCATTGTTTAACAGACTAAAACGTGTAATTTGAAAATATCACCAACACATTTAAACATATAATTTGATGTCATAAACTACATGAACTCAAATGCTGAATCATGATCACTATCATAGCAAATGCTAGTGTAATCCCAAATGCAAGCTTTTGGACTAGGGATCCAAAGGACTTACTGTAACAACTAACAAAAAAAAAGAAACGAAGAATTTAAAACTGTAACAGCCAGCAAGAGATAAAATAAAAATTTAAATGCAAATCCCAATTGAAATAGGAGAGGCCGGTTAGAAACAGAAGGTTTAGACCAATAGGAGAAGTAGATCACATCCAAGTAGAAAAGAAATCTTATCAGGTGAGATAAATACACAAGATTAAATAAAGAGGCATGTTGAAGATAAAACTATAAATTTTATCTTTGCAAGAAAACCATGACAGGGAATAGAGATTATATCAGATTTAATCAAATCTGCCTAGGAGAGAAAAACCTATATAAAAGAATAAAGAGTTAAATTAAGGGGCTTTTCCTGAACACCTCACGAACCCTCCCTTCTTCGTGGCTGTTCCTGTGCAAGAAGAAACAGCCCTGGTCGTCCAACTACAGGCAAAGCACAAAAGGAAAAATAGAGAGGGAGAACAAGACACAAGGAGAAGGAAATAGAGGACATGGCTATTGATCGATTTTCTGACGAACCGAGGAACGGATTAATCGCGAACAGAGGTGGGTGAATCGAAATCACCTTGCATGACCTCTGAATTGTTCTAATCCATGCCTAAATTGATTTCGAAATGAAAAGGATCAAGAGGTTGTTCTAGGGTTTTATTTGATTATTGAATTATCGTTTGAATTGTTTGATTACTGATTTACTTACTGTTTGAATTAATTCTGTTATTCTATTTCTGTCTTAATGATTGCTAGGATGTAGGATTTAGAGTAGAACGAAAGTACGTTAATGATCCATGTGATTTTCGAATTGAAACCGACTTTTATCGGCCGCCGTCATGGCCGTGCCCCTCTCTAGCACGCCCGTGCCATTATTGTTACGGCCGTTCCACGCCATGTGCACATTCGTGCTAAGACCCGATGGAACTAAGTAAAAAGCCGATCGAGGTCTTACTTAGTTTCATGACCAGCCGTGCCATGACCCGATGTGCACATCCTTCCGGCACAGTCGTGCCATGACCAAGTACCCAGCCGCACCAAGATAGACTGACCACCCTCATCCTCTGTCACGGCCGTGCTCTCTTATGGCACGCCCGTGCCACCACCTACGTACCGATCGTACCATTCAGATCGTCACGGTCGTGCCACTAGGTTGTCACGGCCGTGCCCAGCCACATCAGCCCTTGATTATCTACCCATCAATCTTCCCTTATTTTGATATGAACATTATCGATTGCCTTATGATTCCAACATGAACTCTTTTTCCTGATTTACCTCATACCGATTTCTAGGAATCCCTTTATTAGATTTATTAATTAATTATCTTTTTAACCTGAATATTGCCTATGTATAATTGATTCTATTTTCCTGACCCTACCGAGATCCCTCACTAATTTTCAAGATTTATTCTCTCATTGATTTATTTTCTTATTGATCCTATCGTATTCATTGAACAAAGAACAAAGAGCTACAAGTTATTCAAAGCAATTAATAAGATCAGATGAAAGATTAATAATGGATTGCTAGTCCAAGCCAAGTGCAGCAAGATAAGGGTAGCTCCCTTGGTCATGGTTTGATCACCCACTGACCCGCACAAGGACGTATCATTTGCTGAGCATACCTCAAGAATTAAAGACACCTAAAGTCACCCTGATTGTTAATTAATAACAAAGATCAAGAAGCATGTTCAAGTCAAGTCAAGTTACTGTCATGATTTCCAAGTATGTTATAAGTTCAAATTTATTAACCATCATGTTACTCTCCTGATTCATGATATCATATGATCTTATTCTTATTATGATCCATGATACTGACATGTTATCTTTCACGTTCAGGTTAAGCATGATTATTTACCGCTGATTATTATATTCATGTCATGCATTGTATATCATGCGGTTCCCCACTAGGCTGTAAAGCTTACGGGAGGACCTCCTCCCCTGTGTTTGATTTTCACAGGACCAGGTCAGTGAAGTGGTGGAGTAGGCGTGTGGTGATGAAGCTCTGGCGATAGGATAGCACATGAACCATAGGGTTTTTTAGAGTGTTTATTAGTTTTTATTTACCTTCCGCATATTTAAGTTATCTTTTTCTTTATTTCTTTCTTCCGCTGACGTGTCTCGGTTCTTGATTGAGATACGGTCAATATTATAGGACTTTTTAGAGTGTTTATTAGTTTTCATTTACCTTCCGCATATTTAAGTTATCTTTTTCTTTATTTCTTTCTTCCGCTGACATGTCTCGGTTCTTGATTGAGATATAGTCAATATTATGGTCAAAGTCATAGCATGCCGTAGCGCCTTCAGGTTGGTCTTCGCCATGTGGCGGGAGTCGATTTGGGGGCTTTACACTTACCTCTAGATGTGATCGAGGACACGACATGCGGCAAGCAACAAGCGCTGGTGGAAGGCGACGCAGCAAGCTTTAGCAGCAGGAGGTAGGCAGTGTGGCCACTACAATGACGAGGAGGATGGTGATGGCGATGGCGATGGAGAAGGCAGTGAGGAAGGGATAGGCGACAAGCAGTGGCGGCGGGCGGCGCAACGGCGACAAAGGCAGTGAGCAAGGGACACTTCGGGTAAAAGATTAAAATGAAAAGAGGGGTTAGGGTTAAAAGCAATTATTTAGCGTTGCAAAATACGCGAAGCTAATTAGACGTCGAATTGGCACCAAAGCAAAAAATCGAACAACGATGCTTATTCGACGCTAAGGTGACACTATTAAAAGAATTCGGTTAATATGGCGGCACGAAGGCGGCGTTTAAGTGACTCTAAATTAGCGTCTCAACATGACGACGCTAATTAGAAGCTACTGTTAATTTTTATTTTTTATAATTAAGCTATGGAGAAAATTATATTCATTAATTCAATTCTCATGATTTATAATTAAGGATATAAAATATAATTTATAGTTTATTAATTTCCAAAAATTGGATCAATTTAGAGATAATTAAGATATCATATGATATATGTTGTATATATTAATTATCTATTGAAATACGTATGTATATATGTATGTGTGGGTATTAAAATTAAATGAACTTTTTACACACATATATAATATTTATATCAACATAATGATGTAGATATATATGTGTGTGTGTGTGTGTGTGTCTATTACCTAATTATATCAACATATATGCATAGCTAATTATATCAGCATATATGTATACCTAATTATATCAACATATGCATATATATATTATCTAATTAGATCAACACATGCATATATACATATAATTGTATCAACATATGTTTATATTACCTAATTATAAGTTTATATCAACAAAAATTATAAATTTATATTACCTAAATATATCAACAAATGCATATATATATACACATATATGTAAATGTGTATATATATATATATATATATATAACATATATAGTTATATAAATTAACTAATTTCTATTTAAATATATATGCCTACTTCTATTTATAAAAAAATCACCCTGATTAACTGACACGCTTTAGGGGATAAAATAATAAAGGTATCTATAAAAAACCCCAGATTAATTGACATGCTTTTGGGGGATAAAAAAATAAAAATAAAAATACCCCAAATTACCTGTTTAGGGAAGAATAATTAAAGAGATAGGGAAAAGGACAGTCATGCCTGAAACCAGAAGGGCAGTTCTAGCACTGGTTGAATTCAAGCTATGATAAAGACCTACAACCCACTAAACTACTTCGAAGACTCTTTTAGGTATATTCAATGAATTTATTAACAAGTTTGTGCCACATCAGTGTCACAAATAGCTAAGCGTTGAAGATAACATTTCTTGCATTCTTATACTTATATACATACATGTATATTTGTATTCTTATACTTCTATGAATATATAACTAATATATAGTTATTTTATTAATTGACATAGGCATTAGTGTCTCATTAGCGTCACACTTGTATCACATTAGCGACAACAAAAGCTCAACACCACCTTAGCACCACACAAAGGCCGACGCCATCATGGCACTAGACATCGGATAAAGTTAAAGAATCTAGATTAAATATTTTAAATCACCAATATGATTCTTTTAAGTTGCATGAAAATGAATCTATTAATGATATGGTTGTACGATTTAATGATATTGTGAATGACTTAGCCTCCTTGGACGAGCCAAGAATTAACCCCCCAAAAGGAAAAAAGTTCCTCGGGTCTCTCTCCTTCAAATGGAATACAAAGAGGACCGTGATTGAAGAAAAGACTTGAATAAGCTGAATTTTGATGATCTAATTGGTTCACTCTTAACCTATGAGATCCGAATCTAGGAAGAAGAAAAAGAAAATGCCCTCAAGGATAAAACATTGGCATTGAAAGCAAACGAAAATGAAGAAGACTCGAGTAAAGAAGAAGTAGACGAAAAGAGACTAGCATGCTATACAAGAAAACTTGACAAATATCTCAAGTTATGAAAAATAAAGAAAAGAATGAGAAGCCAACGAGGAAATTACATAAACATCACTGTGAAAGAAACTAAAGTCACTACAAGAAAAATGATATTTTTGGACGGTTTGATCCGTCGGAAAATTGAAAGAAACCCTCAGTAATGTGAGTTCCCGACGGTTTACCAATGGAAATGATCAGTCGAAAAAGTGGGTGTCGCAAAATGATTTTCGACGGTTCAAAAAAATCCGTCGAAAGTTTCGATGGTTCTAACCATCCCAAAACTCCGACGGCCGCGACCATCGATAAGTTTCGACGTCCGCGATTGTCGAAAAGTTTTGGCGGCCGTGACCGTCAAAAAGTTTCGACGGTCGCAACTATGTAAACATTCCGGCGGCCATAACCATCGCAAAGAATTTTTAAATATAAAAGAAACTTTGCCAGCTGACAGGCGGCCAGCCCGCGGCAAGATCCGGCCGTCTGGCGACCTGTTTGGTCGCGGCCGGTCAGATGAGGCTGCCTGGCGGCTGATCAGACTGCACCGTCAAGACCGACCGGCCCGAGTCAGTTGCGGCCGGATCGGAGGGAGATCGAGAGAAAGGGAGAGGGAGCCAGAGAGAATGAGATCGGAGAGGAGGGAGCTAGAGTCGAAGCCTTCTCGGAGGGAGCCGAGCCGGAGAATGGCTGTCGCCGGAGGGGGAGAGAGCCGAAGGGGGAGAGGAATGCGAATGAGAGAGGGAGAGAGCCGGAGGGGGAGACAGGAGAGGAAGTGAGAATGAGAGGGGGAGAGGAAATGAAATTAGAAATATTGATAGCTCGAACCCTCGAAAGTACCGACGGTTCGAATCGTTGGTAATTAAATAAATAATATATCACCCATATTATATATTATGATATATGATTATAATATTTTTTTTTTAATCACGAACAGTCAAAATCGTTGAAAGTACTGACGATCCGAACCGTCGATAATTAATTATATATTATCATATGTATGATTATAATATTTAATTACTTTTATAATTATCGATAGTCCAAAATGTCAAAAGTTCAGACGACGTAATATAATTATAATAATAGAATACTAATTAAATTATATATTACATGATGTTATTTATTATATAATATTTTTTTATTCCTGATGGTCCGAACCTCGTAATTAATTAGGATATGTATGATTACAATATTTAATTATTTTTCAGTTACCGATGGTCTTGACGATGGTCAAGACCGTCAGTAATTAAAATAATAAAATACTAATTAAATTACATATTAGACGATGTTACATATTATATAATATTTAATTATTTTTTAATTATTGATGGGAAACTTCTGATAGATTAGCTAATCGTCGAAAATTGCAACATTCTGCATAGTTGGAAAATAAAAAAAATAATATAATGGATTTCATAATTTTTTTTAGTTTGGATGACCACAACTATTAGAAATTCCGACGGATTCC